>OX578273.1:86198595-87447345 GCA_951217065.1 Baccha elongata
TCACAATTTAAAATTAAAATTATAGGTTTCCGGTTTGGATTTCAGATAAGCTTAATTTGAGCTTATTACTTATAGTTATATATGTTCAGAATCCAAGAACAATGAACCAAAAAGCTTTTCCAAATAATACATATACTGAAATATGTAAAACCAAGCATTTTTAAGGCCCAAGATTCAAAAATGATATCGTTTGAGAAAATAGGGGACAAATCGTTATAGTTTATGATTTACTTCTTTACGCTTATCTGATTTTCGAAATAAGTGCGGGAAAAGCTAACTCTCTCAATTTAAAAAAGAGAGTTTAAAAGTTTAACCAACTGATGTCATACCAAATGGAGATCGTTGATGAATTGGTAGTAACCGTTTGCAGAATATAGAACGGCTGTCTTATGAAAATGCCCATCACATGACAGTCCTTGACTATCTGCTTAAATGTGACGAAATTCAAATAGATATTTTTTCTGATCTTGTATTATTGTTGAAGATTCTAAATCCTATGCAACGATCTATAATTATTGTTGTTTTGGCTTAAGGAAGATTCGAGGAAACCTCCATGTCAAAAATATTCTTAGCAGTGAAGCGCAGTTGGAGGGTGAATCATATAGTCATATTCAAGACCAACAACATAGTGAGAAGAAAAGAAGACGAATGATTTCGTATAATCTACTGTCCGCTTTGTGAAGTGAAAGGACTTAATCTTTTTTATTCACTCATTGACGCGCACAAACGCGATTGGGTTAAGTGCATTATTGTTTCATGGGCCCCTATGACAGTTTTATTAATTACATTTTTCATAAAAAGTCAATTCTATACTTTGATAAGTAAAAAGTACAACTATTATTATAGTCTTCACTCTCTGTGGCAATGAACTTTAAATTGTAGCAGATTGTACGACTTGATGAATTTCTGGAGCTAAACAAATCCAAAGTCGATAAGACAGCGAAAAGTTTTTCTTCGTTTGGCATCGTTAATATGGATTGGTTAGTCTGTGATTCACAAATGTGATTTCACAAATGTAAATGTCATTTCTTCCTACCAAATTCATTTAAGTTGGTTCTCAAGAGTACATACATAATAATGTCTATAGCTATACGAATATTTCTATTGATCTCAAATTGAATTTTTAGTTCAAAATTTTGTTTATATTTCCATATATAACTAAGGTATATCATAGTGAATATCCTTAGCGTCTATATAGTATATTATAGTGGCATATTTCAAACTGTATATACAAACAAAATTCTTAAAAAAGTAAATATTTTCTTCTTACTTCTATAGTTATACCTTCTGACCTTAACAGTTGCGATAATTAAAAGCTCTAATAAGATCAAGATCTAAAACACTCCTCTATA
The DNA here is from genome assembly GCA_951217065.1 of Baccha elongata. Lineage (NCBI taxonomy): Eukaryota > Metazoa > Arthropoda > Insecta > Diptera > Syrphidae > Baccha > Baccha elongata. Next base: position 86,199,948 of record OX578273.1, read on the forward strand.
GTAAATAAATTAAAATAATACTGGTTGCATTCCGTGACATAAAGCATTAAAGTAGGCTACATTTAAAATCATATTTATTAAACCTGACTTTAATTAGTTTCCCTCTTTAAATGACACTTTTAGTGTTTGTTCTATATTCAATTTGATTTAAATGTACATATATACATCCTACAGAATGTAGATTATCTACCTCTATTATATAGAATAATATTATTGATTTTTCAGTTAATAGTGGCGATATAATTTATTAAAGTCTACCTATTTTGTATAGCGTATTAACTACAAACAAAATATTGACGTGGCCTTTTGGCCTTTCGTGTCACAACGCCTTCCATTTATTACTTCCATTTTTTATTGGATCAACCACAAAAATTCACTGACTTAAATTTCAATGTTTTTATGATTCATGAAGTAAGAAGGTAATTATGATGATGAAAACCTTTTACATGAATCGAACTGTGACGAAAGATGAGTTTGGTGGGAAATACGTTTGATTGTGAATGAGTAAGGCTTGGTTTGTATACACGTCATGAAAAAGCTTTGCTATGAAAACAAAACAAAATTAAAAACTCGTTTTCTTAATTCCATGACTTAACAAAATTTGCTAAAAAAAAATTATAAACACCCAAATTAAGTTTACGAGTCAAAAGTTTCAAGGTTATTGGTGTCAAATGATTGCTGAGACATGGCTTTAGGTTACGGCCCCTCTTATCCAATAGTATATTAAACACTTTTAATATTTAAGAAATTTCTATTAATTTCAATAGGTACATTATTATGTTTATCATCTTAAACAACACTTCACTTGATTCTTTATCATTTATTTCTATTTTCATCAACCAAACAAAAAATACAAACTGAATGATAGGTTTATCAAAGGCCAGAAAAACTGCAAGTCAGAGTCACAGATAAATGTTGAATGAAAACAATTCAAGTGGGAAAGACACCATCATAAAGAATAACAACACTGCAAGCAAAATAATCTCATTGCACATACTGGTAGATACTTCTGGAATATTGTTTAGTATGTTTTTGTATCTATAAGTGTATGTCTATTGTTAAGTTGTTTGTTAATGATTTCACTAATATATTGCTTTTGGAGATACATGGTTAAGCTCAGCTTTCTTTCTAAGCCTTCTTATAGAAATTTTTAGTTTGTTCATTCCAGTATAGTTGCTATTTACCACCATTATGTTGCTTCATATTTAATGAATAAAGCTGTTGGTTTTATAATCTAATATATAATCTAATATAACTTTTTCAATAAACGTTACCAATTTGTGTTGCTTATTAGTTTACAAAATATGTATACACTTAATATGTGACACTTAATGGTCTCTTCTTCTTCTTCTTCTTCTTTTTCTTTTTCGTCTTCTTCTTTTTCTTCTTTTTCTTCTTCTTTTTCTTCTTCTCTTCTTCTTCTTCTTCTTCTTATTTTTCTTCTTCTTCTTCTTCTTCTTCTTCTTCTTCTTCTTCTTCTTCTTCTTCTTCTTCTTCTTCTTCTTCTTCTTCTTCTTCTTCTTCTTCTTCTTCTTCTTCTTCTTCTTCTTCTTCTTCTTCTTCTTCTTCTTCTTCTTCTTCTTCTTCTTCTTCTTCTTCTTCTTCTTCTTCTTCTTCTTCTTCTTCTTCTTCTTCTTCTTCTTCTTCTTCTTCTTCTTCTTCTTCTTCTTCTTCTTCTTCTTCTTCTTCTTCTTCTTCTTCTTCTTCTTCTTCTTCTTCTTCTTCTTCTTCTTCTTCTTCTTCTTCTTCTTCTTCTTCTTCTTCTTCTTCTTCTTCTTCTTCTTCTTCTTCTTTTTCTTCTTCTTTTTCTTCTTCTCTTCTTCTTCTTCTTCTTCTTATTTTTTCTTCTTCTTCTTCTTCTTCTTCTTCTTCTTCTTCTCTTCTTCTTCTTCTTCTTCTTATTTTTCTTCTTCTTCTTCTTCTTCTTCTTCTTCTTCTTCTTCTTCTTCTTCTTCTTCTTCTTCTTCTTCTTCTTCTTCTTCTTCTTCTTCTTCTTCTTCTTCTTCTTCTTCTTCTTCTTCTTCTTCTTCTTCTTCTTCTTCTTCTTCTTCTTCTTCTTCTTCTTCTTCTTCTTCTTCTTCTTCTTCTTCTTCTTCTTCTTCTTCTTCTTCTTCTTCTTCTTCTTCTTCTTCTTCTTCTTCTTCTTCTTCTTCTTCTTCTTCTTCTTCTTCTTCTTCTTCTTCTTCTTCTTCTTCTTCTTCTTCTTCTTTTTCTTCTTCTTCTTCTTTTTGATTTCTCGTGTTGGAGAGAAAAGATTATTGAGATTGATGTTTCGAAAACATTATTTGATACAATTAGACAATCAAGCTCTTTGATTGAAAATGCATTTATTTTCGGTGTTGATGAATCTTTTTTTCATTGTAATAGATCTTGACTTTTTCTAATTTACTTGGGCAATTATGATATTCGAAGTTCCGATAGTAACCGTTCAATTTATCTCATGTAGATAAGTTAAAATTGTTGAGCAGCTATTTGATGGCATTAACTTTCTGACTATATTTCTGCTAAAAAATTAGGAGCAAATTTTAATTGAAAATGTCTTTAAAATTGGATGATAATATTTTGTTATCCAACATTTAACAATTTATAAGATATTAGTTTTAAATCACTGGTTGATTTTATTTACTGAACAAACTTTTGTTAACTTAATTTATGAAGTGAGGAATTTGCTTTGGTTCTTATGAAAATTCGTTTGATGTTATTATAATGTCTTTAGCATGGATTTTGAACATTTCTATATTTCGCGCAATTCATTTTAAAATTTAAATTTATTCAAAATATTTCTTATTCAGCTCAAGTCCCGCTTGATTAAGTTCAATTCCAGGAGTTACTAATTTACACTTGTTGTACCACTTATCAACATTAGGATATTTGCTGATATCGAACTTGGAAAGTTCGTAGATGGAAACACTAGCAACCAATGCTATATCCGCCAGAGTTAGAGTCTCGCCAGCTGCATATTCATGACCACAGAGGAAGACATCCAAAAAACCGAAAGCCTCTTTCATCTTCATGAGTTTCTCTGGGTTTGCGGGTGCTTTAGCGAAGATTTGTGGATAGTAATAGTCGGCAAAATGCTGATATAGTGTTCCCATGTCAAAGTATAGACGCTGGTTGACAAGAGCACGTTTTTTGGGACACTTTGGATATAGCAAATCGTTTTTGGCGTATTTTTCCACCAAGTATATCATAATGGCACGTGACTCCCATAAAACAAAGCCATTGTCCACCAAAGTGGGAACTGTGTGTTGTGGATTAATCTGTTAAGAGAAATAAAGGGCATACTTTACTTTTAAGGATACAAAAGTTACAATATTTACAAAATGTTTACCTTAACAAATTCAGGATTAAGTTGTTCACCAGTCGATAGATCCAGCTGTTTGAGATTAAGTTTTACACCGACAGCCTTGGCAGTCATCAAGACTGCATGGCAAGGGGGAGATCCAGGTTTGTAGTATAAATCCATCTAAAGACTAACAAAATTTAATATTTAATTGTATTTTTATTTTTTTATTAATTATTGGCTAAAATACAGCAAAGCAATTGTTTATGTTTATAATAATCATTCTTCAACAGGAAATCAAGATAAAATATTTGATTAAAGTTTTTGATTCGAGTTTACAACTATAAAATAAAAGTTAATCACTAAAGCCGATTTCTAAAAATGTCCAAATGTTGGGGTTTGTCACATGCACGTACTCCAATATGTAGATACTACAACTATATAAATGAAAACCAGTTTATATAATTGGTTTGCTGTTTTTTTTTGTTCTCAAAAATACTCGCTTTTTTAAATAGATATGGGAAACTAAAAATTCAGCTGCAAAGAATCAAGTTGATTTAACTAGAACTTTTATTTTATATAAAAAATCTATTTTAATTGAAGTACTTTTAGGTGCATGAGTATAATGAAGTATCTACAAAAATTGAGGTTTAAATTTCTTATCTTTTAAGTTAAAAACAATAATTAATGTTTAATATTTTTAATACTTTAAAAGGTTAGAGAACCCACATAGTAATTAAAAAATTATAACTTTTCAATGGATTTTAGAAACCTATACATTGTTTTTTTAATTTATCAGTTATTTTCTTAAATAACGATGAGAAGTTAAATAGGAATAACATATGTTTAATGCATTTTAAAAAATTAGTTTAAAAACTTACATGCAGTTATAGGTTGATAAGATGACGTTGCTATTTCTTTAAAACAACTTCAATTAGAGGTTGCGATACACGACTCTAAAGTCAATTTGACAAACCAACAATTGCCTGCGTATCACGTACCTACTTCCTCTTGTGCCTGACTTGGTACTAAACATTGCATCACAATCAAAAACAATTTAAATTGGATACTTATTCGCAGAGAAAAAAAATATAAAAAAATATTTTTAGATTTATGGAGCATTAAACACGATCTATTAGCAGCTTTCTGTATTTTTCCTGAAAGAAAAACAAAACTTCAAATATTCGCAAATATCAGGGTTGGTAAATCTATTTATATTCTTCTTTTTTTTTATAAAATTTAAATTAAAGGTGTAAATGAGTCGCATGAATTTATTCCTATATAGCAAAATATATAAGTGGTAAAAGTCAAATAAAGTAATACCAAGCCAAATACAAAAAAATATCCATTGCTATAGATTTTGAGTGTTTTTTTCGAATTTTTACTTTGTGTTACCTTGTATCTTTGAAGCTGAAGCCGCCAAATAAATTACACAAAAACAGTTTTTTGGCAATATTTTCTTTCATTCTAATTTTAGGTCAATACGATTTTGGCCATTTTCTATAGTACAACATCATATAGCGCCATCTAAAGAAAGTTGTGAACCGCACATTTGGAGGTTCTTACATTTACTGCGTGTCTATTCTCTTACCCTAACAATAGTCGTCTACGAAACAAATTAAAAATATATAATGAATTTTATTGGCTCTAAAATCCATATTTCCTTGACAAGATTCGTAAACAAAACAAAAATCATATATGTTTTTATACTGTTTTCAGGGTTACAGAATAGACAACTAGTAAATGCACGAACCTTAAAATGTGTTATTCACAAGTTTCTTAAGATAGTCAGGCGGTGATTATTCAGCATGAAAATACTATAGAAATGTATAGTAAACAATGGTTTTGGCATAAAATAAAGCTTAACAAATTTCGTACATTTAATGCCTTCAGCTTGATGGGAATTTTTCCGTACAGAAGCCGTAATAAATAAAATTCACAGGTCAAATTTCAGGTGTTATCAACGAAAAAAACATTTAGAACAGCATTTGTGAAGTACTTTTTAGCTAAAGAGTACGATAATTGTATATATAATCCTTTAATACTCACTACATTACATCAAAGTCCAGTCACGTGAGAATTAAAAAAAATGACGTTTTTAAGAAAAGGTGGTTTTAGTTATTTTTAATGTTCTCAGTACAAAACATTTGAGCATCCGTTTTTCTGTTTTTGACTAAACATTAATAAGAGCATTGAATTTTGGAAACATAATGGCATTGTAGTTTTCACCATTGTTTTTTAATATATTTTTTTTTTCTGTTTTAAGTATTTTTTTTAGAAAATTGCCTCTTTCGCCTTAACGGGGGAATAGACCCCTTCTTCTTTACGATTTTTTTTTAAACCCAAACTCGCTCTATATTTTTGTAACACCTTATGTGACTCACCCTGTATAATTGGATAAGCAAAGTAGTCTTAGTCAACTGAGCTTTAAAATCTATTGGACAGGATAAGCTTAAATGCACATTATAATTCTTTTTTTTGTGGACAAAGCTTAATGCAGAAAAATATCTTTAAAGAATTTTTCTCCGACAAAAAATTAATTATTTATTGAAATAATACTGTAAAACAGTTTCAGCTATGGAAAAACTTTAAATAGTTTTGGTGCAATTAACGCAGGGTCCGAGTGAAATGATAGTACCTAAAACCTAACCGAGAAAAAATCACTGATTTTTTATAGCATAATTTATCCATCTACAAAATAGGAAATATAAATATATACATAACAGTTTTGTTGTAGTAATTTCGCTCTTATAATACTGGATTAACTTTGATAAGAGTGTTCCAAATAGATAAGTTTTTTTTTTATTTAAATTGCCCCTTCAAGTCGTATCGACTTTAAGTTAAAGTTGGCGTTTTGCAGGTAAATATTTTAGTTTCATTTGATTTAAGGTAATTAAGTTTTTTTTACTAACCAATAATAAAAGAAAAAAACATTTTAAGGATTTTATGTATTATGATTAATTAAAACTGTATAGCAAAACCCTTTCTGTGTGAGTTAATTGATTGTATTCACTTTAAAAAAATATACAAAAATAAAACCACTTTGATTAAAAGAAGACTACTTAGGATTGTTTTTAAACGTGAAAATTTAATATGATAATAATGATTCGTAATTTGTTAGAAAATTATGAAATAAAACACTGATATTTTATTGTGAAACTTGAATCCTGGAATCCATTTATAATATCTAAAAATTAATTCTATTGTGTGATACATGTATTTCTATAGATTAACACAACACGAAAATATGGATTTTTACTTTTTGCCCCTATCCGCTTCATGCCGTTCAGTACTAATGACAGTAAAGGCTGTCGGTGTTGAACTTAATCTTAAGTTACTAAACACATTGGCTGGTGAACATTTGAAGCCCGAATTCCTTAATGCGTCTACTGCAATATTGACTTGTTTTTTCCGAACTCCTCACATTTGGTGTTTTTGTTTAGATCAACCCACAACACTACAACACCTTGTACCCCAAATGCCCAAAGAAGCGGGCAATCATCAATCAACGTCTGTACTTCGACATGGGAACCCTATACCAACGTTTTGCATAGTAATCAACAAAAATTCATAAAGAAGGAACTTGCAGACCCAGAGAAATTTAAGAAAATGGAAAAACCTTTCGCTTTCTTGGAAACCTTCCTTGATGGCCCACGCATATCAGAGTTGGTCAGTTTTCGAATGCATTTTGCATTCCACCGGTTATGATCATTGACTTTACAGGTCGATATGTGATGTTTCTCGAACGCATTTGGAACATCAGCATTTTTCTAAACTTCTTTTTAAGAAAAATCACGTTTATACAAAATTATATTAATTTATTTAATTAAACAACGTACTGATACTGATGATAGTTTGAACAAGACTGAAAATAAAATTTGAAACACATAAAAATATAGAAACTGACAACTACTATGTTTGAAACAAAATTAATTAGAACAGTATAAAATTGCAAAGTAATTAAAAACAAAATAATTAAATTCAACAGGCATCCATAAAACATAGGTACACTTATCATTAATCAACATTTCATTCCAATTTTCCTAACCCTTATTCTTTTTCTATCTTTCTAACAAAAACTTAGAGGCACAATGAATCCACGAGATTCGAGTCTGATAATGTGGGCTTCCGGTTTATTACCCATATTAACCTAACATAATAACCTTGATAACAGTTATTGTTCATAGCATAATTTAATTTGTTTAAAAATACGAAATATCAATCTATACCTACAATTTCGTTTTGGTACTCTATTAATAACATTGGATTGTCATGCTAACGTTGGCGTCGATAAGAGTCTTTCAAACTGATTATTTAGTATAATATATAATTTTTTAATATAAAAGATCAGTTCAGTTCGTACCGACGTTTAGTTAAGGTTGACTCTTTGCTGCTTAATAATTTATAATTTAGTTTGATTTTTTCATAAGTAGGTTCATTTTAAAATTACCTTTAATAATAGAAAGAACATTAGAACTTTTTAAAGACAGATACATCAAATAAAATTCATTTGATGAACTGCAATTTTTAAAATCGATTGGGAAAAACATTACGAATAGAAACGTTCAACTTTTTCCAAGGCTTAGATAAATATTAAAACTTTTTTTTTATAAAATTTGGAAATGTGCAGTACATACTTGAATCTATATCCGAATATTGCGTTAAAAATTACATACTTATTTCCATTAGATTTATTTAACTATAGCTACTATGGATTTCTACTACTTGCCCTTCTCCGCTGGATGCCGTTCAATATTGATGACTGCCAAGGCTGTTGGAGTTGAACTTAATCTCAAGGAACTGAATACAATGGCTGGTGAACAGCTAACGCCCGAATTCATTAAGGTAAATTTAGATTTTTGTTACTTTTTTTTTCTTGAACTTTAATCATGTTCTTCTCTGTATTTTATATAGATCAATCCACAACATACAATTCCTACTTTGGTCGACAATGGTTTTTCTGTATGGGAGTCACGAGCCATAATTGTCTACCTGGTTGAAAAATACGGTAAGGACGATTCACTATACCCCAAGTGCCCAAAGAAACGCGCAGTCATCAACCAGCGTCTGTATTTTGACATGGGAACACTTTACCAGAGTTTTAGTGACTACTATTATCCACAAATCAGGAACCAAGCACCTGCTGATCCAGAGAAATTTAAGAAAATGGAACAAGCTTTCGATTTCTTGGAAATTTTCCTCAATGGCCAACAATATATCGCTGGAGAAAGTCTAACTGTTGCCGATATTGCTTTCGTTGCTACCGTTTCCACTTTTGAAGTTGCCAAATTCGATATCAGCAAATACTCCAATGTTGCCAAATGGTACAAACACTGTAACGCAGTGATTCCCGGCATTGAACTTAACCAAGAAGGAGTTAAGGGAATGAAGAAATTCTTCGACTAGTAGTATTTTAAAATGCATTTAACAACTATCATAAAAAATACAAAAAAATATATAACAATTATAAAATAGACCTACTAGGAATTAGAACCGGAGCTACATTTTTTACGAGTGGTCGAAATTCAGTATTTTGTTAATTTCTTGGAAACCAAGAAAAAAAAAGTGTTAAGATAAAAGTAATAGTTTATATAATCTACAAAAATGGTCTTGCCTTTTTTTTATCCTACCATCAATGAATTTCTGGAAAATCGTGTTATAATGAAAAAAAATGTTTTTTTTTTACAACATTATGCACTTTTTCACTTTTTTGTTCTTTTTTTTTATTTTTGTGGTTTTCCTATAAGGTTCAACCCTCCTAAAAAGTTTAGCTCTGGTCAAAATTTCGGATACTTTGAAAAAATTGCTCCAGACATCAACATAATATTTCTCCATGAAAAACCAGATTTAGCTCTTTTTTTTTTCTAATTTTCCTGAGCTATAATGAATACATACATATATCCATCCAAAGCTTGAGTACAATTCTCATGTCTATAGGCAGCTAGGTGGTCCCCGGAATATAGAATTCAAAAAAGAACTTTGAAAACTATAGGAGATCGCTGACTTTAACGGCATCTGATTTTAAGAAACCCATAACAAAAAATATTTAATTTTTTTATTTCGCATTATTGAACTTAACAAAAAGTATATAAAGTACGAAGTTAGAACAAAAAAGATCTGTCAAACGAATGTAGCCCAGTGAGCAAACAGATTAAGGGCCAGTCTTTTCAGCTCTGGTTATGTGTAACCATTGGTTATTTCAGTTGTTAACCATAGATTTTCTATGTGTTTCTATGTTTACCAGCTAAAACAACAATATTGGTTAAATCTAAACAGAGCTGAAAAGACTGGCCCTTAGGGTACCTGTTCAGCATTGAACATTCATTACAGAACGAGGTACAATTTTATGTTAGTTTAATAGAAAATGTTCAACACACCAAGGTCGTCTCCGCAGCCTGAAAACACCACCTCTTTGTTGACGCAAACACAAATCGCTAATATTTCTTTTCCGTTCATAACTGTGTTAATTGATAGTGGGCCACGTCCGCTCCACATCCGCCCCACGTCACCGCCACGCCAATGGTGTGTTTATAGAGTGACGTGTATTGTTTCTTTAGTATATAACCTTTACATACACAGGTATATATTATGACTTTACATGTTTGTACATTAATTTATAATACATACTTATTTATAAAAATCTTACACTTCAGAATTTCATTTTGACTAAAAAACATAATTTATGAAACTAAATTCGCAAACCTTTCTTTTGTAAAGTAAAAATTACAAGTAAACCTTTATTAATTAAAATCCCAGTTTATAATATTATTCGTACCTATACAGATTACCTACATATGTACATATACATACGGCATACGTACCAACAGAGTTACAAACAATGTAGCTACGTATGTCGAATCGGCAATCCGTGGAAAAAAAATAACTACATGATATTTAAGATCATAGTATTAATGTAGTAAGTCTTTAAATCTGTCAGTTTTTGGTGATTAGAATTATAGGTACCTACCTACCATGCACCGGGAAAAAAAGAAGACGGATTCCAAGAAAATAATACTAACATAAAAAAAATATATATATAAGGCAAACATAAACTATAATGATAGTCTTTCTTGCATTTTGTCATCAACAATAGTATATACAATCTAAAGTCAATAGATGCATATTAAGTTTGATTTTGAATTCACCGGCCGGTTACTTGTTGGTTTTAACCCACCTTACATACCCTTCTCATCCCAACATACTTTTAATATTCAATTTATTGTGAATCATGCTAACACAACCAAAAGCCCAATAACATGCAAAAGCTTTTTTGTTTAAAAGGCCCGTCCAAGTCAGATCGGCTTTTAGTTGAAGTTAACTCTTCGTACCTGAAATAATATTTAGTTTCCTTTTGAAGGTAAGTTAGTGTTTTCCTAACAAAAAATAGAAAATAGTTATTTGCATGTAACTATATATATGTTCAACTGTGCTGAATTCTATTTGTGCTGTGTAATAAAAAGAAATGATTTCAATGAAGGATTAAAAAAACAGTTTAATAGAAAAAGATACAAACCTATGGTGCAAGATACAAATTTAATACATAGTTGAAATTTAAAGTTCAAAGAAAATTTCCGTTCGTTGTTATTTAGTTATGATATGACACATCAGTGTAGATACAGTTGAATCTATTTTTGAACCTGAAAAATAAAACTTCTTTTGTGATAAACATTGCATATTTTGTATCCTTTAGATAAATAAATAAAAACAAAAAAAAGCAAACATGGATTTCTACTACTTGCCCGGATCTGCTCCATGCCGTTCAGTCTTGATGACTGCCAAAGCTGTCGGTGTTGATCTCAATCTCAAGGAATTGAATTTAATGGCTGGCGAACATTTAAAGCCCGAATTCACTAAGGTATGCAATTTAGACTGTTTTTTTTCTTCAAGTTTGCTAATTATTGTGTTTTTTGTAGATCAACCCACAACACACCATTCCCACTTTAGTAGACAATGGTTTCGCTTTATGGGAGTCACGCGCCATCATGGTCTATCTGGCGGAAAAGTACGGCAAGACTGATTCGCTGTACCCCAAATGCCCCAAGAAGCGCGCAGTCATCAACCAGCGTCTATACTTTGACATGGGAACATTGTACCAACGTTTCGCAGACTACTACTACCCACAAGTATTCGCTAAGGCACCTGCGGATCCAGAGAAATTCAAGAAGATGGAAGAGGCTTTTGCTTTCTTAGAAATCTTCCTCAATGGTCAGAAGTATGCCGCAGGTGAAAGCCTTACCTTGGCCGATATTGCTTTGGTTGCTACAGTTTCTACCTACGAAGTGGCCAAGTTCGATATCAGCAAATACCCTAATGTTGCCAAGTGGTACAAACAATGCAAGGCAGTGACCCCTGGAATTGATATTAATCAAGCAGGAGTTGAACAATTTAAGAAATATTTTGATTAGATTTTAAATCTAAGTTATTTATTATAATTTAAAAACTAAACTCTTATAGGTGCTTAGTTAAAAGTATTAATTTTTAAAATAATTTAATATATAATAATTGTTAAATAAAAAATGCAATATGAAAGAAATATGTTTTTATATATTTTTTAATTAAAGGCTAGTTATATGATATGAGCAATGACTTTAATGACATATGAGACGAATGTTAGACTTTCTTAGTTATATGATTTCGAATTTGAAAGCATAGCTACAAAATCAAGTCAGTTCCAAGAAATTGCATCCGAATTCGATTCGGAATTTTGAAATTTGAAAGAAGGAAAGGAAATGATGTAGACTTAATTTATGATTGATTTTTATGTTCTGAAATGGATTTTTACAGAATTTTCTAATGCCTTATATGTAGTTGTTAAGACTTCTCAGGATCGCAGACTGTTTGTACAGAGTAACAATTTTCAAAGTGAAATCAGTTTGTAGAGCTAGGATAGTAATTGAAACTTCCCTTCTTTGGGAAATTGGAAATATCAGTTTTTAAATTGATTCAATGTAATATTTTGAATCAAATTAAAATAGGAGCCCCTAGGGCTTAGAAATCAAGAAATTTTTTAAAAGGCATGTTTAGGCATGTTTATTTCATCAAACAAAGTTACAAGACTTAAGTGATAACTTGATAATATTTAAATATAAAAATAATTGATTATTAATAAAACACTGGTAAAACAAAAAAAATTAAACATTTAAACATTAGTACCTACCTGTACAAGTTATTTTCAAATGATAATCTGTCAAGACTAAAATCGATTACATCACAAACGGAGTTGGTTTCTCTTAAGCACCTAGACAATGGCTCATTGGCACCATAATTTGTTCTGTGTAATGAAATCCTAAAAAACAGGCGGTTTCTGAGCGTCCTCGCAGGAACATTAAAATTGATCAAGGCCAAAATATCTGAACAATCAATATGATTTTCCAATACGTCACGGATGAACATAACTTTAGGGAACTTTCTCCGAATGTTAAGCGGCAAGATACCAAACAATTTGCACCTTGATGTATAGGGAGGCATATCTATGTCCTAGTGAAGTATTTTTACTAATACTCTTGTAAAACGTTTTTGAATTTTCTAAATTCTAATAGAATGAACTTCATACAAAGGGTTCCAAATAGTACTACAATATTCTAGGACAGATCTAACAAAAAACAGACATTTCAAGGAAGTTAAATCCCAACATTGATTTACCTTTGGCTACTAAAAAATCTATATGTTTTAGGAAATCAAGTTTTAGGTAAAAAATTACACCAAGGTCTTTTTTTAAAGTTACAGTCGAAAGAAATAAATTGTTTATTTTATAAAAGAAGTTAATTGATGAGCGATTTCGACAAAATGTCAAACTTTGACATTTTGCAATATTAAGATTTAATGAGTTAATCAGACACCAATCTGATAATTTTTGAAGATCTTGTAATAAAATACAATCTTGTTCTGTTTTTATGCACCGAAAGACTTTCAAATCATCCGCATACATAATTCACTTGGAATTTAAAAATACATTTGGAATATCAATGACAAATAACAAGAAAAAAAGAGCACCAAGATGGCTACCTTGCGGCATACCTGAGGTAACATTAATAGCTGAGGACAGAAAGTTATTTACACGAACATACTGAGTACGACCCTTTAAATATGTATTTATCCAATTCAAGAAGTTAGAATGGAATCATAACATAAAATTCTATATTCAAATTGAAAGCGATATGATGAATTGTGTTAGGGAAAAGAGATACCATATAGTTGTTTATACCAACACACAAGTCCGAATCAATAAAAGCTAAATCGAGCATATCAAATAAATTTTTGCGTCATCAATCAGCATACGGGTTATTTTGGCAGTATAGGAACTAATAGCTGAGGACTTAAGATTGATCCTTGGTGTACACCTAAATGCGTATTGAAAGGGAATCAGATAGATCGTTATTTACTGATACTGGCCTGAGTTCTACCAGTAAAGTAGTTGTAAGCGTTAGTTATTAGTTAATTAGCAAAACAGGCGAATTTTCTTAGAAGAACTTGCATTATATTTAGATAACTTTCTGAAAAGCAAAGAGCTATTGAAATCATCTAAAAATTGTATCACTCTTAGCTTGCCGTTTGTGATTATTCATCAACGATGTATCTTTAGAATTATGGTGGAACAGCTGTTTTGTGATTCAAGACCTGGTAATATAGAAGTGATGGATTTTTGAAAAAGATTTCATTTGCTGGTTCAGGAATTATGAAAGGTGCCCTTCACTTTGTTAACTTAGCCTATTAAAATTATGTGGGAGAATGTTAGGTTATTTGGTATTTCAGAGTAGAGCAGTCAAAATGTTTAAATAATGCGATGCGATATAAAAACAATTTGAACAAATTGTTCGTTAATTCTTCCTCCATCAGAAGTATGACGAATTTTTTAACAGTATATAGCACTGAGAAAAATTACCGAATTTTCAGTTTTAATCGTTGTTTCGGATTCGTCTATAATTCAAAGGAGGCATTGAATGATATGTTCCAAAAATCAATTTTTTTTTTATAAATGAACGAAGGTTATTTCGGCTGTAAAGTTTACTTTGCTTCAACGCATTATAATCGAAATGTGTCTAAATTGCAGGATATTGATGTGGACGAAAATCAAATTCAAAAACATAGAGCCATACATGCCCCACATCCCACAACCACAAAGTCTACGAAAAAATTCAACTACAGTGCAACATTGATTTAGTATAGATACATACATATTTTCTATCTTTAAGTATTTTCTAGTCTATATCAACCTTTTCATATGATTGTGATAAATCAAAGCAATTAGGTATATTTTTGTCTTTCGTATCACAACGTCTTTTCACAATGACTGTCATTATTTACATATTAAATCAGCTACAAAAATCTACCGAAATTAAAATCGATGTTTCTATATACATATAATGATTCATAATAGGTATATATATATATCTAGGTAAACCAAAAACCTAAAAAGCGAATCGAGCTGTGACGAAAGCTTAGTGTGGTGGAAAATACGTTTAAGTTAAATGAGTAGGTCTTGGTCTATAATTTCTATTAACGATGGCAATACAAACCTTCTCTAAGAAAAGCTTCGACTAAAAACAAACAAAATAAAACTCGTTTTCTTTTTTCGTAAATTGAACAAAGTTACATTATATTAACTCCCAAATAATTAAGTTAACTATACAAAACATTCAAGGTTATGCGTGTCAAATGATTGCTATGACGACTTCGTGTTGTGGCCATTGGTCATTCTTTTCTAATTATAAACTTGATAATATTACTAATTTCATCATTCTAGACTAAAAGCTTCTTTATATTACTTCACTTAATTATTTATAATTAATATAGGTACATACTTTTTTGTTATTACAATTATTATAACTTGCAGTCACTTATCGTTTAAAATTTAATAAAATATCTGCCCAAACAGTGGAAAAAAAATATATATAGGTAGGCATTATCAAACAATCGTTCACCCTATTTAAAGTTACATTTTGCAAATGATAGATATTGAATGTTAGTCCAACTTAATCGTTTTTAAAAATAACCCTTTTACGATTGATTATTATTTTTCTGTCACCTGAATAGTATATCTACTGCCGTTAACATACTTTTTGTTGGAATCTCTGATAAAAATGTGTTGCTTCTCTTGCTTGCGAAAATTCCTATATGCATTTGGACAATTTTTTTTAACATATACCTACATTATTACATATTACACATATTAACTTGATTATTACAAGTTCATCAACACAATAATTGATAGCACTATCTAATACTGCAAGTCAGAAATAGAGATAAACGCTCAATAATGAAAGCAATAATTCAAGTGGGAAACACAAACACATCATAAATATGCAACTGCAATAATATTATTGCCCATAGTTACATTTTTTTTTAAATTGTATACACATATGTATGTATATGTTTTTATATTTTTATAAATAATATTGTTTGTTAGAGATTTCAATAATGTGCCGCCTTTATAGCCTTTATGTCCACACGAAGAAAAAAATTATTTTCTTTTTACCGATTTTCGGCACACATGGATGGATTTTTTACTCAACTTTTAACATTAGATCAAAAACATAGCATACTTCTAGGAGTCTATTAAATGAAAATAATAAATTTGTGTTGGGACCCAAAAAAATTAAATGCTCATAACTTTTTTCACTTACATTTTAGCAGCAAATAAGTGGTATATTGTTGTTGTACAGTTTAATTTTATTCTAAAATATATTTGTCCATATTTTTTTTCGGATGCATGTAGTGTAGAGAACAGCTTCAAAAGAGACCGGACGTGGCTATTTTCTGACTAAACGTACTTGAAAAAGCTTATCCGACCATCAGTTTTGCATGCGTTCCATCGAAAACTTATCTATTAGTTCCCATCTTATCAAAGGACGCGATGAGATAGGTGATCTTACGGTCGCTTTCCCTACTATAACGAAAAATTCAAAATTTTAATGAAATCTGACATTATAACTCTTATTTTGCGGAGATTTCAATAATCATGTCGAGAAGTCTCCAAAACTATATGAGGACTGCCAACATGTAGATATTTAAAATACACCGATACGAGATCCGATCCATATAACCATGTAATAGCACTATCTTTGTCTCATCGTGTTAAATAATGCTAACAAAAGCCAAACACTTGATCAGATCGGGTGTTGGTAAATTAACCTCAAATCGTCGAGCTTTGGCATCAGTTTTTCGCGCGCGCGAATCGTAAACTTTGTCTCAAAAATTTATATATTTTTTTACAGATTTTTGCATTATAGATTTTTTTTTTTAGATTTTTGTTCATAGATTTTTTCAATTATAGATTTTTGTTTTATAGATTTTTACTTAATAAATTTTTGCTTCGTAGATTATTGTTTCATTGATATCGTGGTAGACCCAATAATAATGGTGACGTGAAATAACGCCAAACGAAATAAGAAAAAAATTTTGATTTTGGTCTTATTTCGTCTTCAAAAACGAAATAACGCAAATTTGACTTTATTTCGTAGTATGGTAAACGAAGTTATGCCAACATTTTTTTGTTATGGGGGGCATGCTGCCCCCTGCCAAATTGGCCTTATTTCGATTTCTATATCGAAATTCATCAACACTACAAATTTGGTGTTATTTCGTTTTTGAAAATGCAATAAGGCCAATTTGGCGTCGTTTGGCGTTATTTCACGTCACCAATAATTATCACAAAAAAAAAAAATGCGGTGTTTTTTTTTTTAAACTTTAAGCAATTGCCTGCACTATTTAGCGTTATCCCATCGATTGAAAATGTTGGCCATCTAAAATTTTGCAAAAGTTGGTCATATTATGGGGTTTCGCAGCAAAGAATTGGACAAACAAACATAATAATAATATGTACATAATTTGTTGATATGAAAATTGATAGTAAATAATGAAATATTAACTATCTTCATTTTATTATATCTGTTGACGCAAATAGGAAATATAATGGAATTATTTGATTACATCTGATATTATATGATAAAATGTAGGAAGAAGATAGAAAAGGCCTCATTGAAGGAATTCTAACTACAACATATATTAATAATCCTTACGGATATAACGCATCTTAAATGTTCTTGGATTGTATGTACCACGAAATTCGAGGTAATTCCAAGCAGTATAGTGCCTAAAATAAAATACTACTTGTGAATAGAATACTTACACTTACCATACCGGAAACTAATCACCTACTTATCTTTTTCATGTTTATCTTGATACTTCAAAAACTGTTAATTTATGGCCAGCGACAATAAAACATTTCTAGTTGAATAATTGTTTAAAAGGTGAGTCAATAACAGATATATTCTTAGTTGAAATCGACTCTTCCTAAAGGAACTATTATAAGTTTAGTAAGTTAAGTTCATATTTTCGAAAACAAAATAAGATCGGTAACTAGGTATAAACTTCTGAGTGATTTTTAATTTAGCAACCCCTAACTACTTATAATATAATTAAGTGAATAAATTTAAATGAAAATGCAAGTTGTTATTGTACACCTATAAATACTTATACTTGCATTTGAATATCTTTTTGAAACACAAAATGAATAGATATAGAATATAGAAACTAATGTTATTCCTCTGATTCAAAAGCTGTCAACAAAAAGTGTTGTTTTTTTTTGTTCCCCATTCACCTCCCCCCCCCCCTACTTAAACTATTAATTTATTTTTGTCAATCTATTGTGAATCATGCTCATATACACTGCCAAAAAGCCCTCAAATCAGCGATACCATTTAGCTTTAAATTAAGCAAATGTATTTAACCAAATTCTTCATATCTATATACAAAGTTGCACAACAACCTTTACTCGATGCCGTCTTGCTAAATCTTTATAATTTAGAAGATTATTTAATATTCCATTGCTTTCTGAAGAGAAAAACAACGTTTTCGTTGCTGATCATTTGTGTTTCTTTTTAAAGTATTTTCAATTTTTGTTGGCTGAACTTTTATTGAATATTCTCTATATGACCTATGTCGGGTTCTCATAAGAACCTAACTTCACATAAACCAAATTTCCAAAACTACATACTAGGCAGGCAATGTAGACGTGATTGTCTGGACTCTAGCAATATTTAAATTACTATCTGTAGTTTTTAAAAGAACACCTTAAAACCTGATTATTTAAAAAATAATTTGGAAAAATATCGTAAAATAATAGTTTTGAAATTTACTTCACTTTGTTTTTCCATTGAATTAAATTTTTACGAACTTCGAATATTTTTCTCTAGAGTGGTAACGCTGTTTTGAATTAAAAAAGCTTTTTTTTTGTTTAAAAGACAAATTCGGAGAAGGCAAATTCAGACCGAGTTGTGATCGGTTTTCAGTTGAAGTTTACTCTGCATAGCAGAATTAATAAATTCTTTATATCTAGAGGTAAGAATTTTTTCCAGACAAAACGAGAGACCATATGTACATAGCTTATGTATAAAATTATTGAAAAACAGTTGAATCTATTTTTGCAACATTGCATTTGTAAATATTGTGATTTTATATCTTTCAGATTTATTAAATATAAAAAAGAAATATGGATTTCTACTACATGTCTGGATCGGCTCCATGCCATGCTGTCTTAATGACTGCCAAAGCTGTTGGTGTTGAACTTAATCTCAAAGTAATGGATTTAGATACAGAGCAAAATCTAAAGCCTGATTACATAAAGGTACCTACATCAAGTGTCAACAACATTTAGAACTTATATTTATGAATGTTTTGTTTTTAATTTGTCATTTTCATTTTCTATAGATCAACCCACAACACACAATTCCCACTTTAGTGGACAATGGCTTCGCTTTATGGGAGTCACGCGCCATCATGGTATATCTGGTGGAAAAGTGCGGGAAAAAATGATTCGCTATACCCAAAGTGTCCTAAGAAGCGCGCAATCATCAATCAGCGTCTATATTTTGATATGGGAACACTGTACCAGCGTTTCGCCGACTATTATTATCCACAAATTTTCAACAATCCAAAGGAACCCGCAGTTCCAGAAAAATACAAGAAAATGGAAGAGGCGTTTCAATTTTTAGAAATATTCCTCAACGGTCAACAATATGCTGCTGGTGATAGCTTAACGTTAGCTGATATTTCATTGGTTGCAAGTGTTTCCACCTATGAAATTGCCAAATTCGATATCAGCAAATATCCTAATGTTGCCAGATGGTATAAACACTGCAATACTGTGATTCCTGGAATAGAAATTAACCAAACTGGAATTCAGGAATTTCAGAAATATTTGGATATGATTGAATAGTAAACTTAATTATGTAATTGATTTAAATAAAAGAACGTTACAAATTTCGAAAATGTTTTTATTTTTTACTTATTCGGAAAATTGAAGCATTTTCGAAATAAAATTTTCATGGAAGTTTAGCTGTCATTTCACTATTATTTTGCACTTTTATTTAGGTCGCGAAATTTAAGTAAAACGAAGAAATGGCAGGTCAACTGTTTAAAATTCTTTTTACAAAATTTATGATAAACTATAATATGCATTTCAACAAAAATTCTTTTATCCTAAAAATACATTTAAAAGATGTTTATTTAAATGAAATAAAAATACATTTAAATGACAATTGTGAAAAAAATAAAAATTAAATAATTTGTATTTCAAAGTAGTGCTAATAGATGGAAATATTTTGTCTTTCTGAAATGAATAACAAACAAAATGAATTAAAAAAAAAAATAAAAGGATATTTTAATAAGTAGGTAGGTATGATAAAGATGGATTGTATTCGCCAAAAATATTTTAGGGCAACAGAATGATATTTAATTGAAGTCAAATTAAAAAGATGATGAACTATGTTGTAATAAGTGTGAATGAGAACAAAAATATCTATGGATTCAAATAATTTGTTCCTTTTATAAAGACTAAATGTACATTGGTATATGCAGTCAGGAAAATGAAAGCGACCAAGTTCCAGATGAAAAATTAAGTTGTTTTCATGGTGGTATGCATTTTTAATGAATTTCTTTTTGAGACAAAAAATAAATTTGATAAGCACTTAAAATTAATTTAAAAACTAAGGAAATATTAATTGATTTGCAACATGTTTTTCAATATAGGCTTTCTGCCATTTGAGAGCGTCTTCAAGGTAGAAAACTCGCTGAAAAACATCTTGCAACACAATATTTTCTATTGCAGCACATAGCCCTTTGTTCTTAATAATTTTAAGTGCTTATTAAAATTATTTCGCCTTTCGAAAAAGAAATGCATTGTTAATGCAGTCCTTCACAAAATAACCCCACCCACTCTGGATCATGCAAGTTATCGAAGTGAGGATCATTCGATTAAAAAAATAAAACACCATTCGTTTGCTTACTGATTACAACTCAACTTTTATTAAACTTTATTTCTTATTTATAAGTAAACATAACCAATTCTTAACTGAATTCCTAGAATGCAACATTGCAATAAGGTGAACATATTTTCTTGGAATTTAGGTTGACAATATTTTATACAATTTTGAATAATACAAGAAAATGTAAAAGTGAACAAAGGTAAAATAATTTCTTAGAATTTAAGTTGTACACATTTTTAATATTGTATAGTCAACAAAAATGACCATTGGTTAAGGGAGAGGTGATGGGGAAAGGAATGGGAATGACACCAGAAGGTGTTGTGTTAATTTGCATGCTACCCTGAATGAATTTTAAACATTTTTTTAAGTTTCCAAAAAATATACATAATAAAATACAAATATAATAAAATTTTGCAAGTTTTTTTCTAGCAAATGACAATAAAATAAACATTTAGCCACTATTTTATTTCTTTATGTTTTTGGGATATTTTTTTTTTTCCATTCAGGGAATTTCGTCACAACTAAAAAGGATTTTTTATTAACACCCCTGAACATTATTCGAAATTAATGTTCGAAATTGTTCATGTGGAATTTATTCCGAGGAAAGTTTACGATCGCAGAAATTATTTCCTGGGCACGAAATTTTCCGGAGGAAATGAAATTTCACTCGGAATTCGCGATTGACAAAACATATCCGCCAGTTCAATATTACGAAGTAGACGTTATTTAAATTTTATATGGCGGTTACTGAAATTCGTCTCAATTACAAATCTAATTGCCAAGTCAACTTAAGATTCTGG
Source organism: Baccha elongata (assembly GCA_951217065.1). NCBI lineage: Eukaryota > Metazoa > Arthropoda > Insecta > Diptera > Syrphidae > Baccha > Baccha elongata. Next base: position 86,221,295 of record OX578273.1, read on the forward strand.
GTTTTGATCTTTCTTGATATTTTTTAGCTCAAGTCTGAAAGAAATGACTTTTGGAACACCCTCTTAGTTGACTTTACGAAATAATAACCGGATGTCAAATCAGTTTTTTCGTAGTAAAATTAGCAAGTAAATTGAAACTCTATCAAACTTAATAATATTCAAATACCTACACTACATTCAGTTTTTGACCGAGGAAAATAAAGCAAATTCCGCAAATACAACAAGTACAAGTACATGCCTCCAAACGATAAAGTGAAACACGTAGCTGTTTCTCAGCAACGTACGCCAAACAGATTCCCTCATCTCTTCCTCATCTCTTCGTCAACAACAATTGTACAATCAATTCAACAGATGCTAATGTTCAAATCTCTAATTCACCGGCCGGTTAGTTGGTTGGCATCTCATGAACTTGTTCCCTCAGCCCCCACATTCTACCATCCTTTTTTTTTTACTTTTTTTTTTAACGTTATATTGTGATTGTGATTGTGAATCATGCTGACGCTGCCAAAAGCCCTCCAACTTTAAGAGCTTTTTTGTTTAAAAGGCCCGTCCAAGCCAGATCGGCTTTTAGTTGAAGTTAACTCTTCGTAGCAGAATTATTTAGTTTCCTTTTATAGGTAAGTTAGTGTTCCTTATAAAAAAAAATTCCATGTAACTAACTGTGTTCAACTCACAACTGTGCCAAACCTTAACTGTACTGTGCAATTAAACTGAACAAAGTTATGCAACTAAGTGAATGGTTTCAATGAAAGATACAAGCAAAAACAGAACAATGTGATGAAAAAATAGATAAAAATCTATTCAAAGATACAATTTAATCGTTGAATTTTATATTGAAAAAGAAACTTTCCATTCGCATGTTATTAGTTATGATATGACACATCAGTATATAGATACAAAGTTAAATCTATTTTTGAATACAACAAATAAAACTTCTTTTGTGATAAACATTGCATATTTTGTATCTTTTAGATTAATATATAAAAAAAAAACACAAGAAAACATGGATTTCTACTACTTGCCCGGATCTGCTCCATGCCGTTCAGTCTTGATGACTGCCAAGGCTGTCGGTGTTGATCTCAATTTGAAGGAACTGAATCTAATGGCTGGCGAACATTTAAAGCCAGAATTCGTTAAGGTATGTCTACTGCAATTCAGACTGGTTTTCTTGCAACTTTTTTCATATTTGTGTGTTTTTTTTTTTGTAGATCAACCCACAACACACAATTCCAACTTTGGTGGACAATGGCTTTGCTTTATGGGAGTCACGCGCCATCATGGTCTATCTGGTAGAAAAATACGGCAAGACTGATTCGCTGTACCCCAAATGCCCCAAGAAGCGCGCAGTCATCAACCAGCGTCTGTACTTTGACATGGGAACATTGTACCAACGTTTCGCAGACTACTACTACCCACAAATCTTTGCTAAGGCACCTGCGGATCCAGAGAAATTCAAGAAGATTGAAGAGGCTTTTGCTTTCTTGGAAATCTTCCTCGATGGTCAACAATATGCCGCTGGTGATAGCCTTACCTTGGCCGATATTGCGTTGGTTGCCAGTGTTTCAACTTATGAAGTTGCCAAGTTCGATATTACCAAATACCCCAATGTTGCCAAGTGGTACAAACAATGCAAGGCTGTCACCCCCGGAATTGATCTTAACCAAGCAGGAGTTGATCAATTTAAGAAATACTTTGAATAAGTTTAATGAATTTATTTTGTTAAGTAAGTCGACTTGATGTTGATTAAAAACCTAAATTATTTATAGGTGCTCTTAGTTATATAATGCTTTAATTTTTTTAAATACACTATTGATTAAAAAATAAATTACAAAAACAAAAAGGAAATATTTATCTTATCTCACAAGAAAAATCATGAAGCCGTTACTTTTGAAATATATATTGAAAAGTTTTAGTATCTTTACTAAAACGTGAAGCTTTTTTTGTGATCATTGATTAAATATACCTTCAAAGCTTTTTCACTTGTTTTATTAGATATTGGGTTCAAAGGAAGCTTAGAAGTTGGAATGTATGTCAAATGTATGTATAGCTATGAAACGAGTTTTAACAAAATTTATAACTACTTTATTCTAATTAAAAATTCTACTTAGGTTTATGAGCTTTATCTTTTAATGATTTGTAAGAACAACAATTCAAAATAGTAGGTACGTCATGATCATGACTAATGAACATTATTATGTATTAATTACAATAACATGAATGCAATCTTTTGAATAGACACACCCCTTTACAATGAATGATTTTTCAAGGTTCAACATAGCTTTGACCATAAATTTCGAAATAACTATGAATTATCAAGAGTAATTTTCTCAAACGAACAATTGAAAAAAAAAATAGTGATACAGGGTGTTCTTTTATGAAATCATACTTTGTTTAAGAATTCAATTTACCTATGAATTTGAAAAGATGACCATAGAAGAATGTATGTTCACCATATGCACCGAATTCATTGTGATAAAAATAGTGGATTTCCACAGATATGCCCGATTCGATCACATCGTTGCAAATTTAAAACTTCATTATTTGTAACTAGGAAACCTTTGTAAAATAATAAAATAACAAAGGAAATTTTGTTTTATAACTTGTTTCATCATAAAATTCATAAAACTAGTTTTAATTAATTTAAAACTATGTGAACTAATTGGGCGTAAGTGTATCATTTTTGATAAATGTATAGTGCAATTGAAGAAAATTGAAGTCACATACAATGCGAAGTCAGGAACCACAAATTTCATCAGAAATAATAATTTTCGGACTCCAAAGTTGGAGTGAAAGTCAGGGGCGGGAATAGAAATAAATTTGACAATACTTTTTGTACCTTTCATTCTTTGTAGATACGATTAATTCTTGGAAGTTATACCTATATATGTGACGACAAAGCTGAAATGTCTTTTTTGGGATATGTTTAAACCTTCATAAAAATACATTGAGATATTACACTCCGTGTCACTTGATTAAGGACAGGCAGTTTTCTATTTTTATTTTGCGATATTTTTCAAACCCCTCCGTATTTTGGGAAAAACCAAATGCACAATGAATGAAGGATATATTAGGTTTATATTATAAAAAAAAGAGTTATGTTGATAATTGCAACATTTATGACGCTTTTCAAAAAAAGGTCATAAAATGTACTTGCTTTTTTTCACTTGATTAAGGGCAGTAGACAAATTTACCTATTTCAAGCTTAAAAAACAATTAAACAGTAAAATTTTTGTATGTTATAAATAACTGTTAGTTTTATTCCAAGAATTGCAACAGTTTTAAGTAATGGGTACGATGAATCACTTCAAGTAGCCTGCTGTGTAGAGATTCATAGAGTTTTGTCAAATAACCAAGCGACATTTCGGACCAGGCTTGCTTATTTACGATCAAAAGAGGAAGAGCATTTGATGGAGGTTTGCTTTTGCCTTGCTATTAAAACAAATAGGGTCAGTTTTATAGTAGATATAGCTATTACCTTGTAAGCAAATATAAAAAAAAAGAGATTTACCCTACAAAAGGTCGGGTATAGTTATACTTTTTTAATATGTTGTAGGTATAGGATGTGTGGCTGATGAAAATTACAATTTCCATAACCACCTTCTCCTACCCCCACCCCTCCTTCACTGTCAGGAAAAAATTACTTAAAATCGGCACTTTTTTCCTTATTTCGTCTATAAGTTCTTTCTCTTATTTTTTTTCGAAAAAAGAAACTTGTAAAAGACAAAATTTATTACAAGTTTGACTTATAAAGATTCTTTGTACAGACAGACAGAATTGCATTACTTACTTTGTGCCTCTCATCTCATGTCTGATTTTTATCTCAAATATTTTATTTTACAAATCTACCTACCTATTTTTACAAAATTAAAATGTTGTTGCAGTTACAAAGATATTCCAAAAAGTCTTAAAATCTTCTACTTTAAGATAATAAAAATTCTGATAAAAATGACCTTGTAGCCTACTTATAAAAGTATTATCAGTGACGTAAAAAGTGTTATTACCTATAATTTTTTCGGCAAGTCATTTTCATCAATGCCCCTCTGGAATCTTCCACCTAAAATATTTTTGATAATATTACGTAGATTAATAAATTTTAGTGCTGTCTCATCGAATTAGCCAAAAAGCTCCTCAAATATCATGTTTTATTCATTTAAAAGACATTCAAAAATTCTGACTATTTAGTTAAAGTTAGCATTCTATACCTAATAGCTGGTAAGTGTCACAGTGCTCAGCGGGATTTTTATTTTTATTTAGTGTGATTTTTTTTTTCATTTTGGGTTTTTCTGTATCTTGAAGTTTATTCATCATTTAAGAAATAAACAAACTTAAAGTTTATTTAGTTATGCATACCTACAGTGTTTTAATCAACAAGTTGGTATTTGTGGATGTGTTCAATCTATATATTTATCATAACAAATATGATGTCGAATTATTTCTTTCCATCATTGTGTCAAACTAATTATGAAACGAGTATTTTAAAACGTCTATTATGCATTCCTCAATTTAATTTAGTTCTAACATAAAATTCTTGTTTTTTTTTTCAAAAGCCCAGCCCAGTATTTTGAAATTCATCTCTTCTTAGTGTAAACGAAATTTAATCGTTTCGTTTCGAGAGTGAAATACACATCAGTGATTTCAGTGGTGTTGATTATGTCGTTATATATGAGTGAAACAAAAATGAGATAACAATCATTCGTGAGAGTACAATAATTAAGAATACGAAAAAAGCGGGTAAAAAGTGTCACCAGTCTGTCTTTCTGGCTGCGTATATACTATTGCCGCCTAAACGGATAGGCTAACTGTTTTCAAACTTTATGATTATTGATTAAATTATAATTAAACCTCAACCCGAAAGTATTTTTGATTGGAATTCTATGCGTTATTAAAGTAACGGTATCTGTCATATGAACATATAATCTTATTTTTCTGGGAAACGCTTAACAGATTTGGATAAAAAATTTCATACATAATTTTCGTTTGTGTTAATAAATAACAACATGAATAATGCGAACAACTCTGTTAACTTAAAAAAGAACTTCTATATTTTTTTTACGAAATATAATTTTTTTATCAAAAAGTTATTACCTATCGAAAATCTATTAAAAAATTGACGTTAAAAAAGATATTAGCCATTACTTTTCTACCCTCGTTAATCTGTTAAAATCTGTTATCCAACGACGGACGTAGATACATTTTCTACAATGTAATTTGTATTTTTAGTAAAATTAGAATTTTACCTCGAAAGAATTCCGACAAAGTTGAATTTCGCTTTCGACCTTTGTTTCGACTTTTGTTTTTAAATGGTAGTAACCCATGATTTTGGGGCGGAGAAAAATGTTTTTGGGTTTTCTATTTAAAATAAGGTCTTAAATTTTTCATCGTACCAAATCAACCGATTTCGATAAAAAAGTGTTAAATTGTTAAAAAATATCAGTTTTTTTATAACATTGTTATTATTTTTTAAATTTTGATTTTCCATTAGGTCTAATCCAGAGAAAATACAAAATGCTAAGCTAGGTCGCACAAACTTGCTCTTGTTGCAATCTATGGGAATAGACACATTTTAATTCATTAATTATGTTTCATCGTATTTTAGTTTTTATGTTGTTTACCTAAAAACTTTAAACACCATCTTCTTTTAAATGTTAAATTTAAATGTCATAACAAATTTAAATGAAATCCGTTCACCCATTATAAATTTATTGTTAAATTTGTAAAAATCCGGTAACACTAAACTTACCCTATGTGCTTTTTTAGCCAAAATGCAGTTATACTAAGAGCACTGAAATATAAAGTTCACTAAATTTTATTAAAATCGTTGTAGACGTTTTCAAGGAAATTCAGTAAAACTTTATCCTTTATATGAAATATACCCGTACTTCAGTTTTCCAGAAATTTGCAAAAAACTTAATTAAAATTAACTCACCAGAGTGCATTATTTATTTTTTTTCTTCCTTTTCTCTTCTCCTTCTTCTTCTTCTTCTTCTTCTTCTTCTTCTTCTTCCTCTTCTTCTCCTTCTTCTTCTTCTTCTTCTTTTTCTTCCTTTTCTTCTTTTTCTTCTTCTTCTTCTTCTTCTTTTTCTTCTTCTTCTTCTTCTTCTTCTTCTTCTTCTTCTTCTTCTTCTTCTTCTTCTTCTTCTTCTTCTTCTTCTTCTTCTTCTTCTTATTCTTCTTCTTCTTCTTCTGAGGTTTCTTTTTTGCGTTGCTATAAGGATATAATAAGTAATCAATCTCTAGTCGACAAATGGAGCTCCACTCTAGGGATATTTAGAGAATTATTATCATTTATATTAAATTAAAATTACGAATATAATAATGTTTAACCTTCAAATTCCAGAAGCAAATTAAAATGGATTTTTACTACACGCTCCGATCGCCGCCATGCCGTGCAGCCTTAATGACTGCTAAGGCCGCTAATGTAGAACTAAATCTAAAAGAACTTGATTTATCGAAGCAAGATCATTTAAAGCCAGAATTTGTTAAGGTAACTAAACCCTATACGATTTTCCTTTTTCTATGATATATCAACTGCTATTTTTTATTTCTATCTAGATTAACCCACAACATACCGTTCCAACTTTAGTGGACAATGATTTTGCTTTATGGGAATCTCGTGCAATTATGATCTACATCGTACAGAATTACGCCAAGGATGATTCATTGTACCCGAAGTGTCCTAAAAAACAAGCTCTTATTAACCAACGCTTATTCTTTGATGCAATAATGTCCCAGCGAGCCAGTGACTATTATGTTCCAAGACTTTTCTTTAAAGCACCTGCTGACCCACAGAAATACAAGAAAATGGAAGATTGCTTAAATCAATTTGAAGTATTTCTCGAAGGGCAACAATTTGTAGCTGGGGAAACTCTTACCATTGCAGATATTTCCTCTGTGGTCACAGTTTCAATGTACACACTTTGTAAGTTTGACATTAGCAAGTATCCAAATGTAGACAAATGGTATAACCACTGCAGGAAAGTGATACCGGGAATCGAAATCAATGAAAAAGCAATCGAAATAAGCACGGATTTTTTTAAGGATATCTAAGATATTTATTTACTAATGTATTAGTTTAATGACATATTTCATAATGCCATATCAGTTCAATATTTTACTGTTTCTTCCCAGAAAAAATAAAGTCCTTATTCTTACCATGTTAAGTGATTTAGTTGTTTGAGAATACGATCAAGCACGCAAACCGATGAAGGAGGAATGTGGATTCTAGTCATGAACGAAAATCTCGTTAAACTTGACAGTAGTTGAGTGAAGGCTGAAATATATGCAAATAATGTAGTTTTGTTAGATTCATCAAACAAGTTTCTACGTTCAGAGATTCTTTTGTCAGCTGAACTACACTAATTTCATCATCTTTAAGTGACCTTTACACGGTCAGTCATTTGACATCAATCTGTAATATAGTGTTTGTAAAAATAAGTCTGTATGCGTGCATTTGTTTGACGAAAAATCAAAACAATTTTGATTTTGCCTAATGACTGATTATATGTGTAGATGACTGACGTCCTCTGGCTCTGACTGACCGAGTAAAGATCGCTTTATGATTTCTCTTAACACTTTTACTGAACCTTTGAGTGCGGGCTAATTATAAACAAAGGACAGAACTAGCTAAAGTAACCTCTAAATTAATTCTCCAAAATTAAAACCATCTTTCAATTGAAATATCTTTTTTTTATTTCAAAATGCATTCAACATGTTTGTACAAAACAAATAAAGGAAAACAATTACACAAATGTGTAGACTTAATTCTAAAATAAAAGTATTCTAATAATACCAGTTTTTTTTACTTATACATAACTCTTCCCGTTTCATCTAATACATGGAGTCACTTTTGCGAAACGATTGCTCTAAATTATGCAATCGCTGTTCGAGATCTGTCATGGAATTTCTTAAATGATGACCCCTAGGTCGTAAAGATACTCTTGGAGAACTCTGCATTAAATCATCTTTTACTCCAGAAAATGAATGCCGTATCCGGCCATGATGGAAATTTGTATTTTGATAGCTGTGGAGTTTGTGGAGTTCACACATCTGCTGCTGCTGCTGCTGCTTCTTTTGCATAGTTGGAATCGAATGAAGACTGCAAGCTCGATTCGAGGTGACATCTTCATTTTTTAAGGAATCCTCGTAACTGTCGCTGGGTAATTTAAGAATTTCAAAAGGAAAAAAAATAAATTCAGCTCATAAGGCATTGAATTGCGTATTTTTCATCAGTGCAAGGTAATTCAGTGCGTATTGAGCTAAAAGAGTATAAATATGAATTTTACTAACCTGCTATCATTTGCGGCAGCAAAACAAACACCAGATTCGGTGTGTGGATACTTTCGCATGTCTGAGACGCTCTGGCGCCTCTGTAAGACCTTGAGAATATCTGATGGGGTTTCACTGCGTTCACGATGACTAATGAAATCAACTCCTGAATCTCGACCACTTGAATGAAGTGAATGCATTGATGTGTCGTAATGTTGTGTTCTATAAATAAATTTAAGTGAGCAAAATAATAAGGTATAATTAAAACGTATTTGTATTTAAGTAGGTAATTATAATACAAAATTGGTATAAGTAAACTGTCGTGGGAGCCTTTTTTTCGAAAAGAGTCTTAAATACATTGGTTTAAGTTAATAAGTGGTTTATGGGAGCTTATTATATGGTGCAGCGTGCAGGTGTACGAACTTGAAGTTTCTCATGGTTAAAAATCTATTATCCAGTTTTCTGTTTTTGACTAAAAACCATTTAGATCATTGAATTTTGGAAACGAAAATAATACTTAATAAGGTAAAATTTTGAAAAAAATTAGTTTAACTAATTTTTTTCTAATTTTTTTTTTACAAAACTTTTAGTTTGAAAATTAATTTTTCAAAAACTATTAACTAAAAACAACTTTATTTAAAAATAAAATAAAAGATAGGATTTCTAGCTTTTCAAAAAGATGTAGCAAGGCACTAGAGGTTTAATCGTTATGTTTTAATAAATTTTTGTCTGTTTTAAGTCAATTTTTCGAAAATTACTCCTCCCAGCTAAACGGGGAGTGATAGACCCCCTTTTCTATACAATTTTTTCCTTTGCATTTCATGTGAAGAGAATAAGTGGATTTGTGAGATACTTTGAGAATGAATATCAGCCAATTGACTTAGAACTTTGGTGTAGTAATAGAAAATGTTCATTTTTACACGGTCTATCATTAAACCGACTTTTTTTGTGGCCTGATAAAATAATTTTAGCTCAAATGGCGGAATTCTTTTCTCAAAATTGGTGACGAGCTAAAGTAGATCACATTTTTTAATTAATGGATTTGGTTAAAATCGATTAAGCCGTTCACCATAGAATGATAAATACTAAACCGGTTGTACAGGGTGATTGGTTAAGCTTGAGCGTGAGGTGGGGTTAAGACAAGAAAAAATCGTATGGGAGGGGAGGGTTTTTCAAAATTTCGATTATTTAAATTATTTGTTTTAAAACTATTCACTAATACAAATTTATTTATAAAGAATTTTAAGGAGAATTTATCTGGCTTTCAAGAAAGTCGTAGCATGGCTTTGTATGTTTTACCGTCAATTTTCTTAGAAAATTGACCCTCTTCCGTTTATATCCCGACCAAAAATAAAGTAAAACTGGTTTGCACGTTGTCGCTTTTGTGGTAAGTTGCTTAACACACTAAAAATATATTTGTTTAAAAAAAAAAAATATTTTAAACGATCAATACGAAAAAAATCATACGAATTTTTATTAAAAGAGCTTAAACTATTTTTTATAAACATTTAAGCCAAAATCAAAGTATGCAGAAAATTTTATTGGATAAATTTTCAAAATCGTTAGAGCGATTTTAAAATAAATCAATTTTCATTTCATAAAATAAAAACAAAATTTCACGCATTTGAAGTAAGCCAATTCCTTTATTATATTTGATCTGGTCACTCCGTGAAAATTTTTTTTTGGTTAAAATCCATTAAGTCGTTCAAGAGAAAACTCAAGGAAAAAAAAAGATTTATAGACAAAAAAAATTAAGAAAATCTTTGGGGAGACGTTTTCGAAAGAAATAAACTTCATAAACGTTATAGGTTTTTTTATTTTTTTTGAACTAAAAACAAGCCGCTTGAAGATATGATTGTTTAGCACTTTGCGTGTTTCTGTGTGAGTTTATTTCTCAACAGGTGTGCCAAATTAATGTTGTGTATTATGTAAAACTGGATTAGTTCAATGGCTCTGTCCAAATAGCGTCGACCAACATGGCTTCAACAAAAAAAAAATATTTTTAATTAATTAATAAACTCTTCAACTTTTCAATTTCAATTTTCCTTCAATTTAATTCAATTTAGACCAAATATTTCATACATTGACTTATAAAATATTAAATTTTTAATAGTTAGCATGCAAATATAAATGTGTTTTCTTTGTTGTCTAAGAAATTCAGTAAAGGCTTTATGGGAGGGCTTTTAAATCAGTGCAACCTTCCCATTTTCTATGGGACTGCACCATGAAAAAAGACTCTGAAATCTATAGCAAATACACAGCCGCCTTATGTGTCTTAATAAAAATTGTTTGCCTTTAAAAAATTAACACAAAAAGCTTCACAAAATTAAAACCGAACAACTAAGTACGGAGATACCGTCAAACAAAATCCGATAATTCAGCGTCCATTTTTCAAAATCGCAGCCAATTAACCATGATTTGGAATATGTTACCAATTTGCTTATACCCCTATATGGGTGTTTAACAAAACCTCATAACATAACTCAAGGGACAACTGTTGGAGACACATGTGCGGGCCAACCAGTTACTGTGACTTAATTCACAGTGCCTAGGTGTCCCATTTGTGTCAACAACGGTTGGAATTGTTGTTGAGGACTCCCCTGCCTGGGAGTTGGGTGCGAGTTTGGGTATGTGAAAGTTTTGCCAAAATAATAATGCGAAGACCGTTTCTATCTGTTATGCAGGAAAATAGTGGTAGATTAAATTCAGCACAAATTAAGTTAATTGAATTTTGGACGATATTTCCTCCATAGGTGCTCTTTCTTTTAGATTTGTTAGTTTTGGTAATTTTCCTATTTAGGGTTTCTTTCCTTTTCAACTATTTAAGTTTCTTATTTTGGGTGTTAATGACTGTTTTGAAAAATGGATTTAAACACGAAAATAGCGCCCGAAATGGAACAAAAATGTACAACAACAATTTTCAAATCAATTTGGGCGATATTGCCTTAAGCGCTATTGCCCTACGCCTTCTCTAACATCGTAATGTCATGTTTGATTGTTATCTCGAAACTGATAACAGACAAACGATTAGCACAGCGGTAAGCACTTTTGTCGTTGTCCCTATTTCTTTGATGCTTTGGTGTAAGAACTTTATAATAAATGTCTCTGAGTAACTACAAAATTTGACAGCTGAAAGTGCATTTGTCGTTGTCGCATTTTCGTGCTTTTTTGAATTAGCATTTAAGCGTGCAGCTATACAAGAAATTTCATTCTGTCAAATGTAGCTATAATCTACTTTATACATCCTAAAATGTTCATGGTTTAACACAAAAATGTTTTAAAATGTTTTAACCAAACATACCTCAATCAAATGGCACACAGGTACTCCAAATATGCATTGAGAAAGTAAAACCAAAAAACAATAAACTCTAAGGTTCGTTACATTCCCAAAATTAAATGGTATAATGTTGGCACACTTTTGAATACCCTAATAACCCTTTACCTCTATCTAACACTAATATCACGTCATAAACCACTTTAAAGTGTCACAAGTCATAAAAATAAAGAAACCCCATCTAAAAATCAAAAGAAGATCCCAAGAGACCAGCAATCAAAATACCCTTCAACCATAAACATACGTATGTTTTTATACTCACAAACTATTGGCCGCTTGGAAGGTGCTATACTTGGTCACATATGACATAGGCTCGTGCTCCCCAGTTGCAGATGACCGGTTTGCTTTTATGATCGACTTTGGTAACGGTACATCAATATACTCTCTGGGACGCATGCTGCTCAATAAGGCGGGAATGAAAATGAAAAAAAATAAAAATGTTTTAGAAAAATTACCCAATTCTAGAAACAAACGGTTAGAAGACCAGAAAAGATATAAAAAACTATACGAACTCGTTGGTCAGAATGGTTGGCGTCTTGTGAAAGATATCCGGTTTCTGCAATGTGCTGGATGAATGCGTTGAACACATTGACTCTGGACTGCTTATGGTCTTCCGCAATGCTTTCCCGTCGCTTCCTCCACCGCCACCGCCGGTAACATCATTTAGCCTTGCTATCGTATAAGTTAGACCAGTTTCCGATGATGGAAACTCTTGTTCCGTCCATCTGACAAGATAATTAAAAAAATAAAAAGAACTATGAGGAAGAATATGTGAACCAAAAGAGATAGGACAAGAGGAACCAAGTAGGTTCTTTAATAGGGCTAGAGTCTTGGGGGGGAATGTCTAGTGTGCACTTCACGGTATTGTTATTGTATGTACGTGTACTCTCGCCATACCAGGAATTGAGTTAATAAGAGTTTACAGTTATTTTTCAATGTCCAGCATGCCCGTATATGTGTTTATCATAATGGAAGTACCAAGAAACAAGTATACCCAGACTCAGACTGTATTATGGCCTTAAGTACCAAAGTCAAGAGGTGGCAGAAGAGCTTGGAGCAAATTGAAACAACATGTTTGCGGATTTATTTTTTGCGTACACCGTGCAGTTTATTTAGATATACATATGTATCTGATGGTGACCAAAAACTCTAACACTATCAGTCTCTTAATGGATAAAATTTATATGGATATGGTTAATTTAAGTGTGGTTACCGTTTCTGCTTGAAGCAAACAAGGCAAAGGGCAGTAGTGCACGCTCCAGCCAAAATGAGAACAGCCAAAACCAGAGATATAATTTCGGTGCCACCCATGATGGAGACAGATTTGCTTGAAGATCGTACTGTTCCGAAATTCGATACTTCAATGATCCGAGGCTCTGAAACGGAGGAGGAATTTTCGGCTTGCAACAGGCTCAGAGATCTGAAAAAGTAATATTAGATGTTAAGATAGGTGCGAATTTTGTTATGATTACCACAATACCTGTGAAGCGTCTCCATATCAACGACGGCATTGGTACGCAGGTCAACGGCATAGATGTACGCGTCCGTTCTAAAACAAAAAGATACAAAATTAGTTGAAGATAGTGTCATGTTGAGAAAAGAATTGTTTAACATAAAATAGTTCTTGGATCTTTCTCTAAGTTGTTTGTTTACACTCCGATACGTTTCTATAAAAAATATATACAAATTTTCTTTCAAGTGAAACGGTTATTAATGGAACATCTCAAATGTAAGAATGATTTATCATTATTTGAATTTAGATGATTTGTAGTGATGATGATTGTGTTCCATTGAATAGAATAAGTTAAGAATTTGTGATGGAAGGAGCTATAAATGAAGCAAGTAATAACCTTTTTATATGCAAAAGGGTGTTGTTACATCAACTTATAAGAATTAATGAAGGTCACAGTTAAAGTATTTGAATATCTACATTATCTAAGGTAAGCTTAGATTTTATGGTTGACTTCTTCTACAGGGGGAAATCACCTATTATTAGTATAATAAAAAATAATTTGCCTCTAGGGCATGGAAACCACTACCTACGAGTTTGTTTAACAAAAGAAAATCGCTAAATGTTAAGATAAGATTTAATGGATTGCTTCAATTGTGATTTTATACATTTTGGCTTTGACGATATAATAAAAGGGCAAGTTAATTCCGATTGCATCGAAAGTGGTAGTTTGTAAAGAAACAGATTATCATTTAAAATCAAATTTCAATAGCGCAACTTTCACTTTCTGTATGATTGTCAGAGAATTTTGTAATATGCTATCGACAAATTGGTATTATACCAATAGATGTTATGCAATACTGCGTTTGTCATCATTTTGTTTGCCTATTGTAAGATATACCTTCGCATGTCTAGTGATTATTTTTGATATCTGTTAAGAAACATTGAAACTTAAAGTTTATTTTAAAGTAAGTAGTGAGTAAGAAATTTAAATATGTCATGTGTTTTCATGTGTCATATACATGCTACGATCCTACGACTCAAATGCTATACCGATTGACAAATTGAAAACAAGTAGGTATTAAACGTTTATTGTATTTTCTTCTTCTTCTATTCCTACCATTTCCTGATTTCGAATTGAACTATAACTTAATCACTTCATCGCTTCAGGTAATAATTCGCGTGTGGGGTTCGCTGGGTTGAATTTATAGAGAATCAATCAAAAATTTGTCAATTACTTTGGAGCAGCGTGAAATTTATTGAAATTTTCTCAGGCATCCTATGGGTACTGGGACACACACTGCCGCATTTTTCGCCGAAACTATTGCAAAGAAATGATCATACCCAAATCATTTTGGATATGTAAGGAACATAATATATATTGTTGTCCTATCTAAATCCAAAAAGTTCAATAATCATTTATCGTCCTCCTAGATCATGCACTGGCATTCGCTTATATATTTATCTAACAGAGCATTACAATGTACAGAAAATATCATCGATCGAACGATGTTACAGTTCTTATGCATTTTATTAAATTGATTGTAATACTGTTACGATGACTCGTAATATATTGACATTAACAAATTCACTGTGTAACAAAACCACTGACAAAATTATTTTGTATTTTCTGTTATTCAATACTTTTGTTTTTAATGAAATATTTTATAATTCTCGAAAATATTATCATTCGGAAAATTAATTTGAAACGGAGATAAACTAAAAGTAAGTCTCCTTTACATAATAATTTATTGACCATTTTTTCTAATTAAATAAATAATTTAGGAATTTTGAAGCTAAAGATTGCTTTCAAAATCTGAACCTTCTAAAATCTGTGATTCATTTTATTTCACCAAGATATCGTTGTGAAGCGATAACATTCTTCAAAATTCTTTTCGTTTATCTCCGTTTCAAACAATATTTTCGAGAATTACAAGATATTTCATTAAAAACAAAAGTATTCAAAACAGAAAATACAAAATAATGTTGGCAGTAGTTTTGTTACAAAGTGAATTTGTTTATGTCAGTGTATTACGAGTCATCGTAACAAATACTGTAAGCCATAAATTAAGAGTTAGTTGCAATAAAGCGCTTATACAAGAAACTGCGTGTTTTTTTAACTTTCCGCTTAGTCCCTTACAGATATACAGAACAAAATTATGTGCAAACCCCAAAAAACCCAAGGAAGAATACTTACTCAAAATTTTGGCTTACAGGCTAAAATTACATATTGCCCAAATTAAATAAAGGACACGACTGGGTCGCACTTTCGTGTTCATCACTGGAAAATTCATTCGAAAAGTTTTAAAAAAAAAAAAAAAAAAAACAAAAAATCAGTATTTCATATTTGAAAACATATGTATGGAATAAAAAAAAATTTATATGTAAAAATTCGTCGGTAAAAATTCAATTACATGAAACTTTATCAAAATTGATAGTATTTTTTCGAGAAAACTAGAATTATCGATTTAAAAAAAAACTTTTTCAAAAATTACTTTTTACATTGAATGTTTTGAACAACAACAACAACTTAAAGGTGCTACCACCAATTTTTAAACAAATTTTATTTACTCGTTTTTACGAATTTTATTATTCGTTTTTCCATCTTTGGCTGGAGAAATAGCTATTTCAAGGAGTGCCAATTCCTATCATCAGTCTCCTTATTAGTAGTGTCGAACTTTAATCCAATTTTATTATGAAAAACTTTTTCACATGCACATCATGAGATTCGAACCCACGCATTATCAGATTTGCTTAGTCTTCGAAGTCGTATGCACAACGCATTCCACCGCTTATTACCACTGACGACACAGGTCGAGATGTTATGTTTGTTTGTTTTTCAAACCAATTTGGAGCTTCAACATTTTTCTAAGCGCCTTTAAGTATGCTGTTTTGTTCCGCCTCCATTTTCTACTAACTTTTTACAATATTTTGTTTGCAGTACTATTCAAGATTATCTATAAGTCGTTTTATAATATTAAAATCGATGAGGCCGTTCAAAAGATAGTCGGAGTAATAAAAAAATGGTTTTATGGCATTTACCCTTAATAAACTGATTCTGAAAAAAAAAAAAAAATTCAGATGAAGGACATTCACCCATTGGCAAAAAATCACTCATATGAAATTTTATCGAAATTGATCGTATTTTTTTCGAGAAAAATGGAATTATCGGTTTCGCTTACATGGTAGGTACAGTTATTTTTTTTACCGAAACGGTGCTTCATGGCGCTCATTGGGTTTTGTTTTCGAAACAGTTGTTTCTCGAAACCGCTATCTTAAAATAAAATAACTGTTATACCTAGGTCCAAAATAAAACAAAAGTCCGGGGATATTTCTTTAAGAACATTTTGTACCAAGTTTGGAGAAAATCGGCCAAGTTCCGATACATCTAGACAGACAGACAGATAGACAGAATTGTTGGACCTACTTTTTTCGTCTTCCATATCATCGTAATGTCATATTTGATTGTTATCTCAAAACCTTTGTGACTCATGAAAAATATTATAATTATTTTACATAATTAAAAATAACAAAAAAATGTGATGTACTTTAACAAAAAACTACTTTTAATAATTTTGCACGTCTACGGCCATTGCCAACCATGAAAATACCAACATTGAATATGTGTACGAAAAGGAAGATTTAAGTGAAATTAAAAATTGCGTACATAACGTGATGTTTAGAATATTGCACTATTCCATATTAGGAACGCATTCCATATTTGGTACCTATAATCGTAAAAACTGGCGAAATTTTTTTTATGGAAATCCTGTGTGTAAAATTTGCTTGAAATTTTATATTTTGGGCGTTCATGATTGACAAAAAATGGTTAAAACAAAGAAACAGCACCCAAAATAGAAAACAAAAGATAACAATTTGTACACATGTTTGGGCTTTATTGCATTAATTTTTTTTTTAATCATCCCACTTGGCTTAACAGGGGAAGGGAGCATATAGAACCTGTCTGGATCATTGACGTACTAAATATGGACCATAGCAAAAGTTGTTCCAGCTAAAAACAGCCTAAAAACGCCATCATCTTTTAGTGTTAAATACGTGTACTGATTTCGCCATTAGAATTTAAATGAAAACGATAATATATTCATCTGTAAGTAACTCCTGGCATAAGGAGTGGATGTGTTTTTTAAAATAAAAGTAGTTTGATAATAATTTCCACCAAAATATTTCAATAGTAAATAATTAATCAAAAAAATCATATTACTGCTACACAGATTCCCTGCTATTAGTTGATGGTGCCCCTAGTTATGTTGGAACATGCGTGAAGTTGGCTACTGGCGGTCCATGCCTAATACGTCAATGGTCTGGATGTAATGACTCGAATTCATAAGATATCAGATAGGAGATAATGCAGACATAACCGCATTTTGTTACTTTATTTTCCCGATGGTCTTTTATATTCCATCACTTTATATTTCCCAAGTTGTGTTAATTCTAAAGATCTACTATACTACTAGGTTGAATATGAAAAACTTTACCGAAATTCTGACTTTTATGATAACTTTTTTGTGAAAAGGAATGCTGAATTTCATAAATTACTCTCCAGATTATGTATACTATAATGTGTCGTTGTAGCAAAAAGGGAATGTTATTTCGACTCATATCAACATACCATTTCAAAACACATCAAAGCTATCAACCACAAAGCTCATTCTTAATTGAATACCCTGGTTTGACTTCCATCATAGAACTAAAGATTTGTAAACACAAAAAGTACACAAGTAGGTGTAGACTCTTAAAACTGCCTCTAGTTCCTTATATTGTTCATTTTTATGTATATATATTGTGCTCATTTTGTGGCTGACACTTGCATTGAGAAATAAAGTCGAGCAGACCTAGGCTACAGTTACAGTTCTTCCATTTTTATGAATGCTTTTAGGTTTGAAACATTGTCCACTACTCTTTCTCTCTCTTTCTCTCTCTTTCTATACATATATATATTTTAAAATTTTATAAAAGAATACTCACGCCGTTTCATCTCCTCCTTCATGCGGCTCTAACATCCTTATCTTCACATCCATCTGTGTTGCATCACTCAATCTTTTAGTCAAAGCTTCAATTTGTCGTTCAACTTCGACTGGTCGTCCAGCAATAACCAAACGAACTTCCTTACTCTCATCGAGAACATAAACAAATACATTCGCAATGCTACTCATTCCATCGTCAGCTCCTTGACGATCAGTCGCCTTCACATCGAATCCATAAACTCTTTGATCCATTCCAACCGAATTCAGAACTCGTATCTTTCCTGTAACCTCATCGATTCCAAAAAGCCTCGAAGGTTCATTAAGAAGCTTGTATCTGATCTCAGAGTTGATGCCCTTGTCTGCATCCAAAGCTTCCACCTTTGTCACTGGATATCCAAAGTTAGCTGTGTTCGGAATCACTGCCACTATTGGGCGACCACTTCCTCGAAATCGCGGTGTGTTATCGTTTTCATCAATGATTAACACTACAACTCTCACTTCATTGTAATTCAAATCGTGGACTCTTTCGTCCGTAACTGGATATGTCATTTTAGCATAATTCCTGCCTTCTCGGGATATCTTCTCTGCGCGAATCTTAAGTCGGTAAGCTTCTTGAATTTCTCGGTCAAACGACTTACTGGCATAAACAGTTCCAGTTGCTGGATCGATTTCAAAAAATAAATGATCAGATGATTCATGATCAGGAACTAAAATCCATCGATATGCCTCAGGCTTATGTTTGGAAGTCAGATTTACAGTGATAATCTCTATGGGAGCTGCATTGTTTTCCATAACACTTATTTCATAGTATCTATGTGGGAATATGTTCTCATTTAGGTCTTCTTCTGTTTCCATCTCTGGAAGAATAATCTGCCCTTGCAGGTTTACCAACAGCAAAGCTGTCGAGGACTGTGTCGGACTTCCCAGATCAGATGCTATCACTGTCATATTGATGTGTTCATACTCGTTGTATTTGTCAAAATCTCCAATCGTTGTAACAACGCCATCTCTAGAGTCAATCTGAAACAATGATGGCATTTCTTTGTGCATCAAAGAGAAAAGAACCAAACCGTTTCCATTGCCAGTGTAATCTTTGTCCACTGCATTGATTTGTCTCACAAAAGTACCAGGCATACTATTTCGATTCAAAAATGCTCTA
Organism: Baccha elongata; assembly: GCA_951217065.1. Classification (NCBI taxonomy): domain Eukaryota; kingdom Metazoa; phylum Arthropoda; class Insecta; order Diptera; family Syrphidae; genus Baccha; species Baccha elongata. Next base: position 86,240,488 of record OX578273.1, read on the forward strand.
TAAAGGGCAATTTCACTGTTTCCTTCAAGATTATAGAGCTTAGGATCAACAAGGTCATCGTACCCAATGAATTCGGGAACGTTGTCGTTGACATCGAGGATATTTATCTCAATTTCTACCGAACTTGACATTCGATGGGACTCTTCAGCATTGTCAGTGGCAAGCACAAAGAAGTTATACAACGAAACTTGTTCCCGGTCCAGATTACCATCGATTTTAAGAACTCCAGAGATCGAAGAGATCGTAAATGGAATCTCTTCTTCAGCTTTGATAGCATAAGTAATGTTTGCATTCTGACCATAATCCATGTCATTGGCTTCAATTCTATCCACGGAATGATGAACGTACTGACCTTCATGAATGTCAAAGGAATACCATGACTTCTTGAACACAGGAGCATGATTGTTCACATCGACAATAGTAAATCGAATACAAGTGTTATCGAAAAGATTGCCAATGTCCTTGGCTTTTAACTTGAGGGTGACCTCTGACATGGCTTCGGGAGGAGAATTCACCTTAAGTTCTCCAGAGAGCTTGTCTATCGAAAAATTCTTGAACGCCTTTCCAGTTGGTCTTCCAACAAAGTTAATTGATTCCGACTCAATTTCATACATGACACGTGCATTTTTCCCATAATCCTCATCTGTAGCAGTCACTTGAAGGACAACCGTTCCTACCATTATGTCCTCTCTCATTGCGAACAGCGGACACTTTGGCATACCTCCAGCCCTCTTTTCTCTACTTAGCATATCGTAATGCCTTTCAATAGCCAGTCTTGGTGAGCCCGGAAGATTGTAGCTTGGAATCAATGAAAGAGGCTGTTGGGTATGCTTCTCGATGAAAAATATTTCCATGTCAGTGGTGTATTCCCGAATCTCCAGGTTTGACTCCTTGAAGACTGAAATTTTGTCAAATATCGGTGGATTGTCGTTGACATCAGCAACGAGCACGTTCAGCTGAGCCACGGATGAAAGACCTCCAGAATCAACTGCAATTAATTTCAACTTATAGAATTGCTCCCTCTCCCTATCGAGGCCCTTTCTTCCTGTAAATCGAATTCGGAAATGTGGCCCACTGCTGTAGGTCAAGTTTGGGCCCAAGATAAACGATTGCATGTCGACAAACTCTTGTTCCTCATTCCACTGCTCAGTGAGATTAAACATGTTGAAAACTGAATTCTGTGAGCTGTTGGCAAATTCTACAGCAAACAACTCACTTCCATCGCCTTGAAGTACCACTTTAAACTCAGCGTGCTTACCAAGATCTGCATCCGATACCTTGATATTCCGGTTGAGGAACACATCCGCTCTAAGTTCACAATTCTCATTGATCATTCCCACATAGACTGGAGCATCAAAGAGTGGTGGATTGTCATTGACATCATCGACCACCACATTTACTTGATAGATAGCAGCTCCACTAATCTGTCCCTTGGAATACTCCACAATGATAGTTAGCTCGTAGTGATCTCGATCTTCTCTATCAAGACCAGTTATTGTCATCAGGGTTCCATCATCAGTGATTGTGATTTTATTCATAACTTCTTGACGATTAGCTATGATGTAACGCGTAGCAACAAACCCCCCATTATCAAGACGTCTCATGGTACGTGTCTTGGTATTATTCTTTATGAAACTACTATAGTTTCTATAGCTTGATGGTTGGAGACGTTTAAATGCATTCATTTGTGCAAAAATCTTGTGAGCTTCTATAGCTTCAAGTTCTTTTTCATTTTTGTAGATTAGTTGACCAATAATCGCTCCTACTTGGTTTTCTTCAACATGGAAGCCAATTGCTCTGACATTTATTTCTCTAAAATTAGAAAAACCATTTTGAATAAAGAATTGCGATACGAAAAAATTATATACTCACTCAATAACAGGATGTTTGGTAAGTTCCTTTTCACCAACAACGTGAATTGTAACATTTGTAATGAGAACACCCTCCTTCTCTTCTTCGGGTGGAATAAAGCTATCAATCGGTCGGCGCAAAGGTGATTTTCTAAAAGTCAGCTGTCGACCTTGGGTAAGGTTTGTGAATTGCTAAAAATAAAGGTTTTATATTAAGTTAGTTCTTAAGATTTCTTGAGGACCCAATTTGATTGATACTTGCATTTGGTTTTAAAAATGAAAAATAATTGAAAAACTATAATGTCGGAAACATACAAGAAAAAATTAACTGTTTGTCCTTCGGTACTACAATGAAGGTTCTTTAAATACCACCTTCCGTTGCCTCAAAGTTGCCATTCGGACACAAAAGTAGCCAAAAGCGATTTCGGAACTTCGGTTGTATTGTAACTCATAAAGTTAAATGCTTAATTAGGGTTAGATTTTACCGGCAGATACTGGTCCCGATAAACGGACAAATCTAATTCGAGATAGTCAAAGTTATATGTACCCTATAGCTATAGCTCCCAAATTACCGAACCTTATAAAAGGCTGATGAAGCGACAGTCAACGACATGAAAGCCTGTAGCGGATAAACCTATGTTATAAAGTCTAAAGCAGTATCAAGTAGCGTCTGTTTCTCAAATAATATGTTTGTTTTTAATATGGGCATCCTGTCCTATAGTATGTTTTCAACCATCCAAGGGAAATGGACTAGTTGTGCCTGTTGAGAGAAATGGAAAAAGAGGCCAAATTTTCAGTGTTTTTACAATCCCAGATACAAAAAAATTAGGGATCTTGGCAAGGGGGGGATCAAGTTGACCATTTTTGAACCTATCCTAAAGGTAAACTAATTAGAAAGGGAAAGCTGAATACTGATCAAATATGGAGTAAATAAGAATGTTGAATTCTGGTAAGAAAAAGAGAAACTGAGATCAGCGTTTAAATCTTGAAACCATTATGTTTATTCTGGAATACCTGCGAGATTTATCAGCGAGATTTCGTTCAAAAGTTCTCAAAATTACCACCATCCATTGCTATATGAATTTGAAAATGAAGCGAGTCTCGATTCTCATTATTGACGGAAATGTAAGAAGAAATGCTAAATTCGGATCCGTAAACAATGAACAAGAATGGTTATAGATGCTTGTTGACTTTCGTAACTTAAAATGTTTCAGGGTCCGGCTCATGCCTTATTTACTACCACCGTTAATTCAGGCTACCTGGGATATCCCATAGTGACTAAAAGGACGGGTTAATTGCAAAATGTCCAATGAAAGGTTATCCAAAGAACTGTAATAATTGGAGTAGTATAACCGTTTTGCTGAACCATAATGTCAACTATTATTCTCTACAGGATAAAGGAAAGAATTATTTCTTCGGGATTTAGTATTGAAATTTCGAGCGTAAATTATATCATCATCCTTCAGATCTTATCAAACAATCAACCGATCACCACATAAACTGATCACCATTATAGCTTTGCCACAAGGATCGGCCACAAAGATGTGCAGGAAATCTTTCGGCCTTAGCATCGAGGTGCATAAATTCCGCTTCACATTTCAGCGGATCTTTCTGCAGCAAATACCAATTAAAAAAGCACAATAAAGCAAGCGTTGCATTCGGTTCGTGAATTCAGCAATTGTGCCTTGTTCTGTTTTTAAAACCTGTAATTTCCTAGCCCATCACTGAACAAAATCAAAAACTAAGGAACACTCTCTTGGGATGGAATTCCCGGTGTAAATATGAATTTCAGCGCAGCAAACCGACTGGAGTAAAGGAGAATTTTGAGCACCCTGTCTCCAGATAAGTTTTAAAGGATCATGATAAAAACAACACGTTTTTCAAAGAATTTTATCCTAGTAACATTGGAAATTTACTTACGAAATTTGCCACAGCTTCAAAATAATAAATCAATCTTTGAAAGTCCTTTAATTCTCGAATGACTGTTATAATTCCAGATCTTTCTTCAATTGCAAATGGCACTCCATCCGAATATGAATGCAGAAGATCATACAAAATGTCATCATCACCTTCGTACATTAAAGTTGTTCGAACTTGACCTACAGAAGTACCGAGTGGAACATCAGAACCCACCCAGAACTCGTAAGGGGCTCCAAGAAAATCAACTTCTTCGTCTCCGAGAGTCGCATATACCTCAATGGTAACAACTGCCAGAGAAAATCTTCGCTCTGAAGGATTGGATGGCTAAAAAAAATAAATATAAAGCTATTATTTTGTTTAATTTTTTAATGAAAAAGTCACTCACCTGATCACTTGCTTCAATAAAAACAGCAATCCTTCCAGGCCTTAATGGTCCTGCAACAAATAATGAACCAGTCTGAGGATCCAAACGGAACGGAATAAATCCGCTTCCTTTCGGTCTTTGGAGTTCATATAACACAATACCATTTCGACCTTCATCTGGATCGATAGCCATAACTTTTCCAATCAAAGTGCCAACTGCAGCATTTGATTGAACTTTGAATTCGTACAAGTTTCCTTTTTCAAACTTCGGTGTGTTATCGTTTGAATCGAGAAGAGTTATCTCAACTTGAACTGAACTTGGTCCTTCTTGATTAAGTTCTTCATATGAAGGGTTCTTTTCGATAGCTTCTACAACCAAACCAATTGATTTCCTTGCTTCTCTATCTAAAAGACGATGTTCCCGCACAGTTATCCAACCGGAACGACTGTCAATGAGAAAAGCTCCAGCTGAAGAATTCTCTTCGACAAGATTGTACACAAATTCTGCATTTTCTCCTTGATCACGGTCTATTGCATTAACTTGTAGAACACTGAAGCCACTTGGTAAATTTTCAACAATGGAAATATTATAGAAATCCACCTCGAATTCTGGCTGGTTGTCGTTCAGATCAAGGATCTCAATTTCAATTCTGAAATAAAGAATGTTTTGATTATAATATTGAAATGGTGGTCCAACAAATGTTCTACAATGGAGTCGACAAAGATCAGTTTTGCTATTAATACATAAATAAAATTTTCGGAAGAAGTCATGGTCACTCGAAAACTACCGTCACAATAGTCAAATATAGCTTTGACATGTAAAGAACATTGTCAACCCCAAGAATTACGGTCTAAACAAATTTGAAAAAAGGAAGTTGTGCACGATGATTTGGTAATCAAACAATGTTGACAAGCGACCAATTATGTCCCTAAAATTACTCATTAAATACAACACATTAAAGAAAAGTATCAGACTTTAAAACCAAACATGGTTAACTTATCAATTACCTTGCTAGAGCTTTCTTTAAGGGACTATCCCTCTGTCTGGATTCGATCTGCAGCACAAACGTATTCCCAGGGAGACTCTCTTCTTCCAAGTCCACTTCTTTTTGCAAAAATATAATCCCATTCGATGAGTTCACATCAAACAACTTCCGCTCGTTTCCCGAAATTATCTCATATACAAGTGTTGCATTTAGCGAGTCCTGATCGTATGCCATGATCGGTGGTGAAAAGTACAATGGCATACGGATGGCTCTTCCCTGTAAATTAAAAGAAAATAATCAAGCAAAAGTTAATTGAACATTCACAAAAACTTTTACCGTCATTGGATAGAACTCATTTATCCTTGTCCGGTAAACTCCTTCGGTGAATTTCGGTGGTAAATCATCCACGTCTGTCACTCTGACTATCAACGTAGTATTGGCTTGATTTGGTGGTGTTCCACGATCGATTGCCAGCAAAGGTATTCGAAATTCTCGAATTCCGTTATCAAAGTCTAGTTCCCTTTTTAAAATCAGCAGTGGACGGTGAGGACTCTCGAGGGCGAAATACGGTCCATTAGTTTCAGGGGCATGACTGTAGCTGGCAAGTGTCAAATGCACTTCGGAGTTTGGTGTGTTTGGCTTATCACGATCGAATGCTTGAATATTACGAAAGATCACTGAACCCGGTGGTGTTGACTCATCTACCTCAACAATGTACGGTTCATTGATGAACCTTGGAATGTGATCATTAACGTCCTCAATATACACCGTCACCGAAATAAAGCTTGTCTAGCAGAAATAAGATATTATAAAAAAGTTTCTATCAAATCATTACAAACCTCTTCGTTCCTCCCCTTTTTCCCTGTACAAAGAACCCGGAATTTTAAAAGATTCTGTGGCTGATCGCGGTCCACCAAGTTCTCCAGAGATTTCGTCAAAAATATCTGCACCGTAGTGGAATTCAATTCTTCCAGTGTAAAGTAAGAATGATCGGTGAAACCATCGGCACTCTTCAAGTATATCGATGACCTGGGATGTGCATGAAGCATCAATATCTCCTGATCGATCGGTGTATCTTCTCGAACACGTATAAACCGCACTCCTTCACTCTCCGATCCCAATCCATCGGTAGTATGGAAAACACAACCTGTGAACACACGCAATAGAGGTTAGTTGGTGTAGTTAAGGTAATTAGATGCTCAGCTCAGGAGTAAGTAGGCTGACACTTGACGGTCTCTGACTTCCACCTTTGCGGGAGAGGACTTGCAAAAAAAAAAGTGTATCTTATTGCGCAGTACTTCTGCGGTGTGTGCATTCTAATGCAGATCACCACAAATCGCGATGATGACTTTCTTTGCTTACGGTAGATTGTTATAGAAATGGACGAAGCAAAAAAAAAATGGAGATACTTTTACAGGTATACGGGTAAAGTATCTTCCCGCATAGAAATGGTAATTGCTGATTTGTTGCGACACAAATTCTCACCGTGAAACAATGAACCACATTCGACTGGAAGATGTTTTTTTTTTTGTGGTAGCAGGAGATACTTGCAAAATTCCATGATGAGAACGATAGAATGAGCAAGTAGTTCCCACCCTCATGACATAATTAACTCATTTTTGATAAAATGCAGCACCACAATATCTTTTCTTCTTTTGGTAGTGCAATCTGTGAATTTCTTTATTTATTTGGTGTCTGGGTTGTTGTGTTCGAAAAGAAAGAATGATCTGTAGGAATTTTGTTTCCCTTTTAGTTTTCCGCGTACATTTTTCATTCGATTTTTTTTTTCTATTTTCCCATATAAACAATAATGGGTTGTGAATTTTAATGTTTTTATTTTCATATGCCTGTGTCGAAAGAGAATAAAAGTGACAACGACTTGCTGCTGGTATTAGTTCGTAATGCAATTTTGCAACAAGACTAATAAAGTTTTTACCTTTTCTTTTAACGCATATAATTATTTTTAATAGAGTACACCATAAAGACAGGTATTGGTTAGCAAAGTCATTTTGTTATTATCTGACGATAATTTGTATGAAACACATCGTTGGAGGCAGATTTGTTCCATAAATTTTGATCTGCATCTTTCCTCAAAGCAAGTGAAAATTATGTTCACTTTGAACACGTTATACAAATAACGTTTGGCAACCTTAACTCACTCAAATTGATTTTATTTTTTTCTTAAAGCCCTGAATCTGGTCGAAAAATTCTCTTTATTGTAAGATTTCATCAAAATCATTCGATCACTTGTTTATAATTTTAACTTAATAAAGTAATAAAAAAAAACGGGTTTAGAACTTTAAGGCCAAATTGAGGAGATTAGAAATCCAATTCGGCTTTATGTTATCACTATATAAATCATTTGAACAATGTTTAAATCACAATTATATTCAAAAAACGTCCAGTATTTTTCTCATGATCGTTTTAAAGGACTTCGAAAAAATACCTACAAACTATACGGTAAGGTGATATAAAGAAAGCGTAAAGGAGAAGTGTTTTGGCGAAATGATGACCAATTTCTGTTTTAAAAGAAAAAAAAAAAAAAAAAAACGGAGTATAGTAAAGAATTTTGGCGGAATTTAAAATTCGCTCATTCTATGAGATACTTGTTCCTATATCTGTTTGCAGATACAATTAGTGGTTTTTTTTTATTTAAGTCTGAACTGTTAATAATGTTTTTGTTGTTGGAAAATTAGGAAAACAAGTTTGGCTTTAAGTCGCATCTCCTCTTATGTCGATGTGCGAATGTGTCACAAGACCAATATTAAGAATTCGGCCTTATAACACTTGCCTACATGGGACTACATGCATTAATCAACCTTCTATCTCATATTAGAAACATCAATAATTTGAAAACATTTAAAAATCAAATAAGTGTATATGCGAAATCTTTTGTTAATTAAAATTCCCAGAACAAAATCTGAATGTAAAATTATGTAAAATGTTAAACTTTTATTATTTTAATGGCCATTGAGCCAAATAAATTTAGAATAGAAAATAATAATACAAATATTTGCTTGCCCTTATGACAAAGCACTCCGATGGTTCGTGGTGTGAGAAGAGCCAAGAAACACAAACATTTCAATCATTGAAACGCACTTTCTACTTATTACCTACACACTTATAACTATTCTCTGAATGCTACCCAAACTTCACCTGAATTGAAACAGTTAATTATAGATTGGAAGATTATATCCGAGTTTTTTTTTTTTTTTTGGAAAAGCTATCCGTAGTGAAGTAGGATTTACCATACAAAATTCTCACTAGGATCACTACCGATAAAAGGAGATGTCAAATTTCACTGCCCACAGATTTTCGAATTTCATTCGAGTATCGATTAAAATTTTTGTCATTGTTGGTACGAATGATTAATTCTTGTATCTCGATAGTATCTCGATAGTGGTATGTTCGTTTATGGGCGGCAATGGTACAAGGGATTAAGTGCTTGCTTGTTAACCCAGAGGGTGCAGGTTCACTCCTCACTCTGTTACAAAGCATTTTTTCTTTTCAGCATACCTCCCAGCTTATGCTGGACGTCGCCCATGAGGTTATGCAATGAAAAATGAAAATCAACTAGCTCTCTATCCATTGTACCAAAACAATTCTTTCCTATCTTTCTATTCCTTCTAACTAGTGTCGTGCAACATCTGTTGCATTTAAAAGGCAATGTGCCTTACAGACACATAGTTAAATATTATTATTATTATAAAGCATAGGGCAGTTGTGATCAAGATGACATGCTTTTCATCACAGTAAAAAAAAATATGAAACTATAAAATCCATAGGACTTAAAACAAAATTGATTCATTTAACTTATATGTTGGTTACCAAAACGCAACTCGAATTAATTCTTTAAAACATATTTAAAACAAAAACTAGTATTATTTAAAATATTTTAAAAATTAGTCTTCCGGCTAGCTTAAAATTATGTTGGTGATTCTTGTCTTGAAAAATGCAATGGACCCGATAATGAGCACTATGTCTTCTTACCCGACACGAATTAAGATATATATAAACAAAATAAACATAAATAAACAAATAACTGCCTTTACGAAACCCTTTGAACAAAGGAAAACACACTCCCTTCCTTTTTTTTTATTTCAAAAGAATACACAAATATATTTGAACCCCTAATTTTTTTTCAAATCTTTCGCACTCAAAGAATAAGGAATAATGAAACCATAAACTTTATTCTTTAAAAAGAAATACCAAGAACGTATGTCTCGAAATGTTCTATTTAACTTTGGGACCTTTGTAAAAAGAGAAATGGGGTATGTCATCTTACCTGAGTATGTCATCTTAGGGACCGGTTATAGCGATCAGAAAAAACCACCAGGAAAAATAGATACAAATGAGAAAAGGAATTTTTTCCTGATGTGCGTTTATATAGCGATCAGTAAAAATGTGTCAGTGGACAGGCTGTTTTCCTGATTGAAATGCACACGAAAAACTTTTCCTGACAGAAATCTGTCAGTTGAACAAGTGAAAATTGAACTCAAATAATTAAAACGATTTGTTTCATTTTTTTAAAAATGGCAGTCAGCTGATGCGAAAAATTAGATTCCATCAGGAAAATAAATAAATGCATTTTTTACAACAAATATTTGTTAAATTGAACATTTTTTGGCACAAAAAATTCTCTGAGTTATTTGTAATCGATAAGTGTAACATTTTTGTTTTAAATCAGATGAATTTGTGGCAAATTATCGACTTGAAATTTTTTCCTGATCGCTATAACCGGCCCCTTAAGCATAAATCCCCTACCCAAATTTCGAAACAAATTACCAAATTGTTTTAAGGAAAATCAAAAGTTTTTGGAAAATTTATACATAGAAGGACAATACATCTGCCATTTCTATCCAAAAACGTACTTTTTTGCATTTTTTCATGATTTCTCGAGTAAAAAATAATAAACAATATCTTGTCAAACCTGAAATTTAAGTTCTTTTTTTCTTTCAAGGTTTTGCTCAGTTTTGCGTTTTAATTGTCCATTGTGCTTGGAAAGACTCGCACGAATTTAATGTTTGCATTTGCTGAGCATTCAGTGTGAACTGTCATCAGCAAGTTATAGCTTTGAAATTTACTATTTTCACAGTTTCCTACAAATCCAATTCTGACAATTATTGCACAGTATTCAGTGCGAACTAGCTGTCATCAGCAAGCAATAAATGTTCTACACTTACTCTTATGACAGATTTTTAGGGCCAAATATGCAAATATTATAAGGAAGGCTGAACCACTATTGTTCAACAGACCTTTACAAATCCAATTTGGACATTTGCAGAGTATTAAGTACTTAACTGTCATCAGAAGCAATATATTTGACATTTTGTAGTTTGAAAGACATGTTAGAATCTAATCTTGCTATTTGCAGATTACATATTTAGTGCGAACCGTCATCGCAAAGCTATATATAAAATCATTTATACGTTTTAGTTTAAAGTATGTACATAATGTTAAATTTTTGGTTCCACAAACTATATGGAACAGACGCAATCAAAAACTGTGTTCCAGAAACTCTTATGGAATTTGAAAATAGTGTACCCTCGAGTGAACGAACAAAAACCTTTTGCTCTTGTGTTCATTTTTGTTGCTGCAAAATAACAAAATTGAAATTACATCTGTAAGAATGTCAATTTGCAATGAATTATAACAATAAATTGTGTTATAAAATTCAACTATTTCGATACATTACTACCACATTTTCTTCTACATTTTCCGTTTTAGTTTGATATGTGTTTATCTCTTTCAAAATACTTCTGACAGTAGTACCATATTTTAAATACAAGAACCTGGCTGCCGATGCGCCTGCGTATGGGTTTTTTTTTTGGGAATTTCCCATTTCACTATGTAAAGATTGCCAAAAAAAATTCGGGTTAAGTATGGGTTAAATCCTGATAAATCAGCAGGTCCCGACGAGATCATTCCCGCATTTCTTCAACAGGTTTCATATTATATTTATGACTTTTCACGAGGGAAACAAAATTGGAGGAATACATTCCATAAACTAAAAAGACTCCTCTAAAACTCTTCAACGACGCAAAGTATCATGGAATTACCCTGGACTCCAAGCCTTGAGATGGAAGGACACAGAGAAAATAATGAAAAAAAAAAAACGATTGGAATATGCTTATTGTGCAAAAAAAAAAATTGGAAAATAATGGGGAATGCGACCTCTAATTATGCAGTTTATATCTGTATTTATGTATGGTGACGTAAAGTAACGCCAATTTGGCTTTATTTCGTTGTGGCAAACAAAATTATGCCAAAAATGTTTTGTTTAATTTTGGAAATAGAGCCAAATCATTTTATAATCAAAAGTAAGGTATGCTGTCCCCTCTGCAACCCCCTTGCCTGAGGCTACGATAGGAAATGGGGTGGGTGCGAGTTTATGTAAATGCAAAGTTTTTGAATACACAACTCTGCATATACCTAAACTTGCACCCACCCCAAATCCAAATTGGCCTTATTTCGATTTCTAAATTTAAAGCAAACTGGACAATTGAAAGCGGGTTCCCAAGAAAACAGTCCGAAGAGTCAGAATCCAATAGGTTAAGGACCACCAGTTTTTTATAGGGATCAAATTGGCCCTTATGCATCCTTGTACTTTACAATCGCCATGGTTGTACACACCCCATTTAAACTAACCTTACATAACCTAATGTAACCACTTATTATAAGATTGAGCTTTGTCAAATGAAGAACATCTTATAATTTAAAATTCCGAATTGAAAAAGTAAAAAAAAAAAATTGTTTCTGAAACACAAAACGGAAGTGAAAGATAATTCAATCAAGGAAGCAAGGAAGCAATCTCCATCTCCGGTCTCCTCGAGAACGTCTTCGCTTCAACAGTCGGAAAGAACACTACCTGGTGCACTAGAACACTATAGCCTGGTAAACTTTTTGGTTGAGCGAAATGTCATCACAGCAAGCATTCGATTCTCAGGCCCCCCTATATGCCTTGTGTATTGTTATAGGTTTTGGCAGACTTATGATTAACAAAATTTTATATTTCAACTAAATTGATGGTTTTGGCAGACTTATGATTAACTAAATTTTATATTTCAACTAAATTGATCACATTACCATAAACGCCAGATATGTTTCCAATATCACATGAATATCACACACCTTCAGTGGAATCTAGAGTTTATTAGGATGACGGCTCAATTCATTCACTGTCAACGAAAGGATAAAGACTATGGGGCGTATGCATAGTCGTTTTTAAACTCCAGTTTATCTTAGACTGGGTTTTATTCTATGTTATTTGAATAGGATAAACCCGAGTCTTTCTTAGTAACGGCTTAGAAAGCGTCTATGAATACGGCCCTATGCATTTATCATGTTTTACAATCTTAGATTTTGTTGTATTAACTTCCATTTAAATGTAAATATACTGTCGCCCTAATAGAGAGTTTAATATTATGTGGATGTAAGTTAATAAGAATGAACAAATAAAAACAATAAAAAGACTAAAAATAGTCGAATTAAATTTTATCAAGTGGAGTATTTATGAATGAAATTCAACTTTAAAGATTTTTTGGAATTTAAAATTGCATTTCAATAATAAATACTCCACTTAATAAAATTTATTTCGACTATTTTTAGTCTTTTTATTGTTTTCATTTGTTCATTCCTATAACTTCGTTTATGGCCACGAGCATAACATCATAATTTATAATGTCTAACTTAAATCAAAGTTCTTTAGAATAATATAATTCACAGGGAGTTTTCTAGATTGGGTTTGATGTCATCTAGCTGATGAGCCCACCATCAAACTTGGGCGAAACGCAATGCTTGATGTAAGTTTATATTAAGTTCTGTTTTTTTATTTTTTTAAATAACCAATTTTTTATTTCCTTATTCTGCATTATGGAAGTCTCTTTTATTCAGCATGAGTGCTAGCTGATACACACACCCCTGAATCAAAAATCTCAAATGATCCATGGTTCAAATACTCCATCCTCTTGAATATACGTTACCTTTAAAGGAATCCAAACATTTCGGCCTAACAATTATGAAAATTAATGCAAACTCTGGTTGGACGAGTTTGCATTTTTCATACTCCTTAAAGTTGTCTATCTTCTCTCTTGTAACGTCGGAAACCACATCGAAGGATAATGTAATCTCTACTTATACTTTTTGACTTACATTCTCATCATTTTCATAGTTTTATCGCTCGACCATTGTTTGATAGTTTCTTTGACGTATATTAACAAATTTCTCAGCGAATTTTTTTTTAATAATTTATGACACTCCATTAGTGGAATACTTGAAACTTCTGCAATAATTTCACTTAGGAAGACCATTCCTCTATATTTTTGTCGAAATCGCATACAACTTCAGTTAAATTTAATTGCCACTTGAAACAAAATAAAATCGAATTGCATTTGCATTAAGCATTCAATTAAACTAAAAAGAAAGTATCAAAATAAAAAGATACATTCACTTGGCTGCTTACTCCAAATGAACTTGCATTAGTAAATTAAGAAAAAGTCAAATGAAAACGAAAAGGTGTCCCATGTAAGGAATGGCATGGCAGTTGGCCGCAGAACCCCAACTTCTAGTTTTTCCTACTTGAATACAAACATACATCTCGTGAGACTAGTTTTTCTCTTCGTGAAATATTTTCTTCAAATGAAACTAGTTTTGTTTTTTTTTTTTTTTTTTAATTGAAGAAGAACGATTTACGGTTACATTAATGACTAACGCATTGCATATTCTATGATCGGTTATGCACCGGTTGGTTGCGATGTAATTTTTGTCAAAGACGCACTCTTCGAATATCAATCCAATCGACTTTTCATATGAAAAAATGTATCTATTGGAGGCAAGGATTTGTTAATTGCATCAAATTGTGCAACATCAATCTGATAGACTTGATTCCGCAGGCAATTTCACTTCATGTAATTTTGTTTGTATTTAAACGGTTTTAAATTAGTATTTTTAATGAAACTATTAATTCGATAATGTTTGATCAATTGCGTTGCTTTTAAAGTGCTGGAATCAATCCTGAGTTAGATAATGCTGATGAATGTATGTATATTGCTTTGTTAGATTGGATAGTTATGGATTAAAAAATGGTTTAAATATTTTTGTTTATTATTGTTAGCAAAGAAATTTTTAAAACCACCATGCATGGTACATACTTATAACAATTTTTATTCGTATTATGAACTTACAATTTGAAATGACGAGCTTAGAAACGAAAAAAAAAATTAAAAATTGCTATTGAATTGGCAACGAATGAACGGGTAACGAATGACTTTGAATTACATATGTATATCTTATGTAAAACACTTAATTCAAATGCCATATCGATTTTTGATAAATTCAGTTAAATTGTTACACATAGTAGAACAAAATAGTATAATTTCGGTATGTATAACATTTTTTAATAATTTATACTTTATGCCTTCTTTAATTAATGGCTTCTTTATTCAAACTTTATTAGTCTTCTAGTTATTTTTTTACTATTTTTTTTTTCAATGCCGCGTTGGGCATCGGAATTCAGATAGGAATTCATTTATTGTGTTTACAAAAATTGAGATAACAATCAAATATTACATTACGATGATAGCGAAGTCGAAAAAAGCGCGTCTGGAAATTCTGTCGGTCTGTCTGTCTGTCTGTATGTCAGTCTGTTATATCAGAACCTACAGCCGAAACGACTTTACCGATTTACTTAAAATTTGGTAGGTAGGGCTTGAAGACTATTCCTTAGAGGAGAAATTGATTTTTTTTTATCTCAAAAAAAAATTACGGTACTTGCCATATAACGGTTTTGAAAAGCTTAATTTTCTCGAAAACGGCTCCAACGATTTTCTTCAAAAAATTACAGATGTTTTTTATCCGATTGCCTTTTCTTAAGTTGCAAAAAAAAATTTACAAACTTATTAACGGTACCTCCCATAGAACCGTTATTTTTTTCTTCTTGAGCTATCTCGTTAACGGGTTAATCGATTTTAATTTTTAAAAAATTATTAAAAAGACCTAGATGACTTTAATACCAACATTTTTCAAAAATGCTTAGTTTCAGTTTTCATTATTTTTTTTGTAAATTCAATATATGGAAAACGGCATTACTAAAAAAATTTTACTTTTTGTGCATAAAATTCAAACTATTTAGCACTTTAAATTCGTAAAAAAAAATGAAAATTATTAACTAAACATAGATTTATTTAAAAACCTCTCTAACGATTTTTGAACAATTTTTTTGGTAAACTTGCATTCAGGCAACAAAATTGTCTGCATACTTTGATTTTCGTTTGAGTCTTCCTAAAAAAAGTAGTTTGACTAGCACTTTTTAAAACAATTCATATGATTTGATTCGCATTTTTCATTTTTATTAAAAAAAAAATATTAAATTTAATTTTGTTTATGTGGTAACTTGCTACAAGAGCAACTTCGTGCGACCCAGTCGTGCACTTTATTTTTTCTGTTTTAAGTCAATTTTTTTGTTTGTGTTCGTTGAACCTTAAACTGTAGTTCAGTGCATGCAAATTCTGTAGTTTAAACCAAAATTTTAGTTTAAACTCTGACTGTGAAACTGGGGGTTAGAGTTCTTAAATTAGTCAAAAGTTTATAATGCCAAACCAAATTTAAATTAAATCGGTTCAACCGCGATCAATTTATTTACAAAGTCAAAAACAGTCTGTCGGCTAAGAACCTGAAACTAAAATCCCAGTTATATTAACATCAGACCTTAGCACGTTATACTTGCGTTATTTCCGTAAAAAATTATAAAGCTCGTTAAAGACGTTTTCGAGAAAATTTGGAAAAACTGAAAAAAGATTTTTGTAAGCTTTAAGTTGTACAAATTAGTTCTAGTTAGAATGTCCTCTAACATTATTGAAAGCGGCCAGTCAAAAAAATAAAAAATAACAATTTTATGGCAATTTTTTTAAAAAAAAAAGGTGGTTATGGAACTTATATTTTGTTACTAGGAGACATGATAAGATAGCATTATCTTGTACTTAATTGGCTCTGAAAGTGCTTCTTAAATAGGATCTTGATCGCCGTTTAAAAGTTATGTTGGATCATCGATTTAAGATTGCACAGCGAAACTGGTAAAACCAGTTAAAATGCATCATCTTCTGAAAATTTCTCAGACATCTGGATAGAATTTTGCAGTCCATTTTTTCACAAAATTGCCAGGGGACTGAGCCCCAGGGGATTGAGATTTTCACTCTTTTCAAGCCAGAAAACATACTTATAAGGTAAGTTATGAATTCGTGCAAAAAAAAGTTTTGAGATAAATATCAAACATGACATTACGATGATAGCGAAGTCGAAAAAAGTGGGTCTGGAAATTCTGCCCGTGTGTCTGTCTGCCAATCTGTCAGTCTGTCATTAGAACCTGCAGCCTAAACGGATGGGCCAATATACTTTAAACTTGGTATCTAGGGCATTTAGGATGACCGTCAGATGGGTCTTTGGAATTTTTGTTCATGCCCAAAGCTAACGGTACCTGCCATATAACGGTAATAAAAAAAGCTTGTTTTTCTCGAAAACGGCTCCAACGATTTTCGAAAACAGTTTTAACGGTCTGCCATAAAACGTTTTTTTTAATATTGATTTTCTCGGTAACCATGCTGCGGATCTTTACCAAATTTGATTTATTAACAGGCCTAGAGAGCCGAACGATAATGGCGTACTTTATTATTTTTCAATAACTTTTCTAAAAAAATTATATGAAAAAAAAATATATTAGATTATCCAAGAAAATTTTTGTTTGAAAATTAAATATTTTGTAAACGAATTTATACATTTTTCTAAAATTTTGTTTTCGCATGAATATTATTGATAAGCTCAAATTTGCATACTCAACATTTTTCATAAAAATATTTTAAAAAAGTTGTTTGAAAAAAAAATCGATTTTTTCAAAAACTGGTCCTACAATTTTGGTACAGAAAAAAATCTAAAATATATTGTAATATTTAATTACTGCTATACCACGATTTTCTTAGAAAACTCTGGTAAGCGTTAGTTATGAATTTATTTTCAAAATTATTTGTTATTAATATTTGTTTACTTTTTTTTAATTATTTCTTATTCAATTATTTGAAAGAATTTAAGAAATAATTTCAAATAAAATAATTTCCTGGCCGATTCTTTTAAGCTCTTGGTAACTTGCCACCAGAACAAGTTTGTGCGACAGGGTTTTCTATCAGCGTTCTCTCAGGTTTAATCAAAACGTAGAATTTGTTTTACAAGAAGCCAATAATATAAGGCCAAAGCAATCAAAACAAAAAAATAACAATGTATATGTATAGGTTCTTAAGCAAATTGATTTGAAAAAGGATCCAAAAAAGTTTTTTTTTTGCAAAAGGTTTCGAGAGACTTACTAGAAGCTTACAGCTATCACGATTGAGTAGCAATGGGCGCAGATTGGCCGCCCGATATTATTAAGAAGAAACATTTGTTTCTTATTGTGTTTTTAAGTTGGGGGCTATATTAGGAGCTACTAAATCGATCGTAGACCTAAACCCAAACTACACTTCAGTTGTTCGTTGAGCGCTAAATCACGGTTAATATACAAACAGTTTGAGGTTTTAGTCTAAGAGCTATATATAACCTATCGAACTGTTTCCCGTCGTTATTTTGACGCTCCATAATGCTGATCCAGTTAGTGCTTCCATTAAATAATGAATGACAACTATGCGGCTACCGAAAATAACCGGAAACCAAATTTACAGCCCAGAAAAATATACAGAAAAAACGACACACACCATATAGGTAAATTATAAGCAAGTAAGTTATTCCCAGTTTTTCAGTGTCAGTGCGAGATTGTTCCAGTGCGATATTATATTGTAAAAAAAACTATCTTACAGTCTTTTATTATCTATAAATATTTTAAATCAATCTACGTTCCACTGAACATGTTGATTGCTACTTTGTAGTTTTTAGTTAGTTGTCAAATAGGTAAAGTAATTTTTTTATAGGTTAACCAACGCAATGATTGCATATCGAGGAAGACGTATTTCAATAGAAACAATAACAAACCTGCGTAACTGTAAAGATTGATAAAGATACTTTATCTATATAGTGGCAATTAATTTGCCCATCGAAAATCTTCTTTGTTTATTGATCAGCGCGGTTTATTAATGCAAATGAATTCAAAGATTACCATCTTCTTCGACATCAGTCTTTTGCGAGTCTCTAAAGTTCATTCATATTTAAATTAGGGATGTCATTGCCCTTACATCACAGCACACACACTTTCATTCAAAATATTGATTATTCATCATAATGTCTGACCTCAGATTTAACAAAAATCTAACGGTAATTCAAAAATTAATTAATATTTCAATAATCTTTTTATGTAACTCAAAAAGTATCTATTGTCATCAAAGTCAATACAATAGATATTTAGATACATAAAGACTCATGTAAAGTTTAAATTTCAGATTTCAATATCTTTTGTCACCAAATAGATAAATTTCATAATCGCTTTTACAAATTTCAAATTAAAAACGATTAATTGTAAATATTTTTACAATGTATTTAATACAAAGTTTCTCCTGGAAGTTAACGCAATCTAACAATTAGTTTTCCAAGTTTGTAATCCAGTTAATTGGCCGAGAGCTGCAGCAGGTAACTATACAACGCCACTGCTGCAGCGCACTTCCTTATTGCGCGTCGTGCACTCCTTGTCGTCGCCTAATTGAAGTATTAAGTAGTTGAACCACCCGAATACTTGCCGTGACAACAGCTATCCATCCGCAGTGCGAAGATAATCCACAGTAACGCGGTAGCAGCGGCAGTGGGCGATATCCTTTGCTGATACATTTTACTCACAGATACAAACATTCACTTTTTTTTTATTCACTCATTGAATCAATTTAAAAGGGGGTATCTAAGTTAATAAACAACTAAATAATTGTTAAATGCTTTTACTAATTTTTTTTTCTTCACTTTTTTTCACTATTTGTACCTCTTATACGAAAAAGATACTTTATCCGCGACCGAATTGAAGCACTTCTTTCATCAAACGAATATAAAATCCAACTGAAGACATCGCTGGTGTCTTCTGCTAGAGTTGAGTTGAACTAGAGTTTAGTTGGAGCTACTAGAGAGATACACGGAATGTGTGTCTAACCACATAGAAGACTGCTTCTTCTGGTTTGTGTATATCTTTTGCATTGGGATTTGGGATGATGATTGTAACGGTGCTCGCACAACATAGTATGTAATTTGTTATCAGAGGCGCGCTCTCAAGCTCAAGAAACAGTGGATCAAAACAAAAGATGGGAAAATACATCTTTTGGAGTCATCCACTTCTTCATCTTCACTCTTGACCAAGTAAACTGACTTTGGCTATTATGGGTGACTGGAAAGTTGTTAGACTGGAAAAAGTGCGGAAGACCAATATGATAAGGCAATGCCGGTGGTGTTGGGTGGATGATGTGCTTCTTGGGAGTATAGACAGAACGGTTTCGGATTTTTTTTTTTTTTTTTTTTTATTAGTCTGACACGAATTGTGCCCTACAATGTTCTAGGTATGCAAATGAGCAAAAGTTTTACTTATATTTTGCTTTTATGATTTTTTTTTTCTTTGTCGTTGTTCTACGATGTGTTGATGAGGTTATTAATTCAAACAAACAAATTAAGAAGATCAAACTTAGGCAGTTTCTAGTGTCTTAAGCTTTTTATTCCGGTTATGCAGGAATGAGATGATTTTTTTTGATATTGATGGTTGTTTCTTGTTCTATATTTTATGCTGAATAAGTATTATTAGTAACGATTGATTTATTTTGTATCTATAACATTTTGAATTTGCTTATAATTGAGAATACACTTTCGCAGTTCGAAGAATGTTATTTAAATGTTTTTTTTTTTTTTTTGCGAAATGGTTGCTCTTTTAAAACAGGTTACCTAACCTATTCTGGTCGTGTTAGAATAGTTCGGTGTGGAGGCAGCATAATTAGCAAATTTATCTTGGCTGTTTTATTATTAATACAATAAAATCCTTAACCATATGAACACGGGACTAAGAATATGCCATTTAATCGCTATATATGACTTTTCCTAAGATGGACAAAATCAGGCATATTTTCAAATCGCTTAGTGACATTATCTGTCACTTGCGGTACAATTAAGAGGAAGGGAACAGCTGCCGCATCAAGAGATACGACCATCATAACAACACCATGAGCATTTTGTTCGGCCAAATCACGCTGCATCTTCTGGTCCTTTCCGAATAAATTCACTAAGAAATGCTTCATTAAACATTTTAAGTTCCAGTTTCCATATTCTCTAGAAAATAGTTTTCTTCAGATCTTCAGAGAACTGTAAAAGTAAAATATTTAAGGGTAACATCTCGAATGTTTAGATGTCATTTGGAATCCTTACCAACAAGTACCTCTAGGTAGATATTTATTCTAATAGATAGAATTCGAAAAGTCCAGAATCGATTTACAAGGTATCGATTTATAAAATGCATTGGAATTTCTGTATTTGGGTTTGTAGCTGCTTAAACCTCGAAGAACTATTCATGATAAAGTTTTTATGTGTATGATATTTTGTGCTACAACATTAAGGGCCAATTTTTCATTCGGCAGCTTAACAGTCAGTTTGCAATGAGAAGAATAAAATTATCTGACTCTTTAACAGTCTGAAAACATTGGTGGATTTTTCAAGCAATAAAAAAGAGTCAGTTATCTATTCCACAGAATAACAAAATAAACTACATCTAACTTCATAGTGTTAGAGTGAGCACATTTCTTAGCTGTCTATAGGGCTATGTGATGAAGTGGAATAGACATACATTTATTTGTTTACTTTAAGGTTTCAGAAACAAATCGGATATCAATTTTTTCATTCAGTTTGTTCTTATTTATTTATTTCAAAATATAAAATCTTAAGGCTGCCACAAGGCCACAACATTATAAATTTTGTTGACGAAACAAATAGTATATTATATATTAATAAAATCAGTCCTATAATTGACTGTCTGTGATTTCGTGCAACCCACTCCAGTCATGTATCTAAATTGTTGTCTTTTGTTTCTGTGAGATAAACCCAATAAGTTTTTTTTTCATTGCAATTTGCAAACATTGAAATTCTGAAATTAAAAACAAAACTATAATTATAATACACAAATAATGAATATTTGCTCACTTCTACAATGCTTTTCCAAATCCCGACTCACGGTCCAAATCAAAACAAATAATTCAATGACAACCATGTTTGATATTCTATGGGAGAGGCCAAACTTAAAGCGCCACAGGTGTCAGTTATTTAAAGCTGTTGCGGTACTATTTTAACAGTCAAACAATTTATTCCTAGGAATAACTTCTTAACTGGCTCTGAAACGAACAAATAACTTTATTCCACAGTTAAGCTATTTATTCCTAAGAATAAGACCTAACTGACTGTTGAAAAACCACTTTTTTTAACTAACTGAGGAATAAATACTAACTGACTGTTTAACTGACCATTGAAAAACTGGCTCTAAGTGTCCTACCTTACTATATGTTTAATTGGTACCTATGCTTTAACGAGACCATTGAGAACAATCTGGACATAGAACTAACTACGGTTTTTGAGAGTCAGTTAGGATGTTCAATGATATTAATGGTAATATCGATATTACATTCTCCAGAATAAAATTAAACTCAATAATATTACTTATTTTTAAGATTTAGACCCGTTTGCTGAAACGATACTTAAGCATTTATGTTCTACAAATGTTAAAGCAATTAACAGCTGCCTGATGGTGTCTTCAAAGATAGTTCATCATAATGCAGGGCAGAGCTCTCAGGTTTCAGTGATAGTATAAACATTTCTCTCATATGGGTCCCAGGCCATAGCAAGCAAGGCAACGAGCGAGCAGATGATCTTGCTAGGCAATGATCAGCCCTCAGGCGAAATCAGCCGATCTTCCACTGGGTTTCGTGAAGGGCAGAATATATGACCATTTCCTTTCAAAATCAACAAAGAGGCAAGATATGGCCAACCCATGACAAAAACAGATCGAATGATTTAATAAAACGAAACAGAATAGACGCGGCCAGGATCGTTGCAATCGTCACTGGCAATTGGCCAATAGGCGAGCATGCAGCTAAACTACGGATACCTTTCAATAGCTACTGCCGTAGTTGTAGAAATCCACTAGAGAAGGAAACTATTGAGCATTTCCTCTGCTAATGTCCGGTCCTGGCTACGTCTCGCCACAAGGCATTCGGTAGCTTGTTTCTCGACAACCTAAAAGTGCTGTCGAACAAAAGGATAAATATATTTACCGCTTTTCTTAACAGCACCAGTTGACTCGAACAAACCAAACTTTATCTTTTTTCAACTTTCACTTCTGAAGATTCTGGAACTTACCTTTAGTACTGGCTTTTCGGACTAGCACTTACTCTATTTTTGGCGATAGCATTGGAGCACTGATTTATACCTGGTAAGTATGCCTTGCCTTTGAACGGGCCTAGCCTCATAAGGACCTAGTGTAAAGTTAACTGGTGGGCTCTCAGTCCAAATGGAACCACCAAGCACACAGTGTGAGCTAAGTTCTTCCCTTGGGGATGCAGGCACAGACCAAAAACTGATTTCCTTAGCTTAACAGTCACTACCACTATATCACTAAAAATTAAGTCAAACGAGTTATGGTATCAAAACGGCACTTTTTGCTGCTAATTGGGTTTCTTGGGAACAGTTGTTCTGCGAAACCGCCATTTTACCTACCTACCTACATATGTTCTACATAAATCCTTAAGTGACAGTTTATGCAAAGGAAAAAGGACTATACTTAAGGATTTATGTAGAACATAGATGCTTAAGTATCGTATGAGCAAACGGCCCTTAATTTCACTACTGTTTAATAATTAATTTATAAGTTCGTAAGTAAATAAATAAAAGGTCACTTTTTTCTGCCATTTCTAAAAAAAAAAGCACAATTATTTTTCTGTGGTCGTGGGGTTGACCATGATTTGGATGTACTGTCCAGTGTCCATCCGTTGTACTACCGTACCAACATAAATTCAAATATGACGGAAGTAGTTAACTCGACACCTTTCTGGCAATAGACTAACTAATATATGTACAAGGTTGATGGATTGGTTAAATATAACATCGAATAATGTAGAAGGTTTGTGCTTCGATTAACAATCTGCTGGAATATACACTTTTGTAGAAAAGGTTTGTGTCTTTGAATGCGGCGAAATGGAAAAAAATGTAAATTTCGTAAACAAAAGTTGGAAAAGGGTATCATATGGAAATCGGGAAAACAATTAAACATGATATATTCCTAAAATAAAAGAAAAACTATAAACCGTAGCACTAACACGATTTTATTGTTATTTTCATAAAAATATTATTATTATTCGGACTGAAATACTATAACTACATACCTATAAAATCTTGTAACAATTTTTTTTTGACATGCTTTAATTTTTAAAACAAAGACCAAATAAAAAAAGTAAAAACGAGGATTTGTTTGTAATAAACATGGCACTACTTTGACTTTAACATTTTTTATGTAATATGAAAAACAAACAAACTTCCGTTACTGACTTTGAATGCTAAGCAAGTAAAACATTGATTTTTATTTGCGTATAAAATTTAAAATATTAAAGATATAATAAATAAAGAGCACGACTGGGTCGCAGAAACTTGCTCTTGGGGCAAGTTACTTTCGTGTTTAGGACTGGAAAATTCATTTGACAAGCTTTTTTTTATTAAGAAAATATTTTCAGTATTTCATATTTTGAAATACCTACATACTTGTCTTATAAAAAAATCTTTTATAAACAAATGAATGGAATAAAAAAAGGTTTATATGAAAGATATACATAGTTTTCAGTAAAAATATAATCACTTGATATTTTATCAAAGTTTATAGTATTTTTTTCGAGAATATTAGATTTATCGGTTTTGGCAAAAAAAAAAATTTCAAAAACTCCTTCTTTTTTTAAATTTTTGTTGCAATTTTATTTCAGTTTAGCAGTAGTTTTTGAATATTAAATTTCGTTACAATCGGTCTAGCCGTTCAAAAGATAGTCGGAGTAATAAATAAAACGGTTCTATGGCAGGTACCGTTAATAAGCTGATACTGAAAAAAAATTTCAGATGAAAGACATCAATATTGGTAACAAATCACTAATGTAACATTTTATCGAAATTGATTTTATTTTTTTCGAGAAAATTTAAATTATCGGTTTTGACCAAAAAAAACTTTTTCAAAAATTTATTTTTTTTAGTTTCATTTAATTTTAGCATAAGTTTTCGAATATAAAATTTAGTTAAAATCGGTGAAGCCGTTCAAAAGATAGTCTGAGTAATGAAAAACGATTCTATGGCAGGTACCGTTAATAATGTGATACCTACTGACAAAAATGCGTTTATATGACAGATACCGTTAATAAGGTGGTTTTGAAAATAAATTTCTAACGAAAAACTTGATTATTGGAAAAAAAAACGGTCGCAGGTCGCACTAAATATTACCAAAATCGATCGTATATTTAACGAGAAAAATTGGATTGTCTTTTAGGCTTGTTTGCCAGGTACCGTTAATATGTAAACTTATTCGGAAATAATGAAAAACACAACAAGAAAGATGGAATTGCCTAAAACGCTTGTACGGTACCGTTAAAAATCTAATTGGAAAAAAACATTTTTGTCGAAAAACATCACCGTTTTCAAAAAATCTGTCATGTTAAATTTTATCAAAATGGATCGCATTTTTTATAGCACAATTGAATTATCTGTTACGTTTATATGGCAGGTACCGTTATTTTCAGACCTAGGATAAAAATCAAAAATACGCCTGGGCATATTACTCTTAAAATACAGAGTACTAAGTTTGAAGAACGGTTTAGGCTGTGTAGGTGTCGATACATCCAGACTGACAGACGGATAGACAGACAGACAGAATTGTCGGACCTACTTTTTTCGTGTTCTCTATCATCGTAATGTCATGTTTGATTGTTATCTCAAATTTTTTTTTTTACGAAACAAAACTTGCCTTATAGTACCTATAATCGCAAGTAAAAATCCCACTGAGAGCACAAAATGCACGGTTTGTGTTATTTTTTGCCTCGTTTTTCTGTAACTAAATCAACATGTTTTTCTTTTACTTATTCATTTTACTACCTCAAAAAGTTGTTAAGATAAAAATTATTGCAGTTATTATTTAAAAACTTTACAAATCAGCTAACTCCAAAACGGTTGACTCCGAAGGAGACATTTAAAACCGTCGAAATTAGTTATATTGCATAACTTTTGAAACTGAACACCGCACAGTTTATAAATCTATTATTCTAATTATATTTTCATTTCTTTCGTAAATTCCTTTCCAAAGACAATACAAACAAGAAAACTCAGTTTCGAAAAATATATAGAGATAGCTGGTTTTCGAATTAAGGATATGGAAATGTTATGAATACCTGTGCCCATCATCATCCATATACAAATCTCCCTACACTGACAACGTCTAATGTCGGTGATAAAATGAATTAGTTTGAATTGTAATTGTACCAAATTATAACAGTTTTTGTATCACTTTATGCAGAGGAAAAGTTCAGTTTTAATCACAGATGATAATAAAAAAAAAATCAATTATCATCTCACATTCGCCGATTCCAAACTAATTAAAAAACAATCAATATTAAATAGTGAAATTTAAATTTGCATATATTTACAAATATTTGATCATAATTGACTGCAAAATTATAACAACAAAATCAGTCGCATAAACAATCAGGAACAAAAGAAATGTATTATTCAATGGAAACATTCCCAGCACATCGACTTCATGAACTTCTGGCCATATTTTGAAAACCAACACATCACTCTAATTAAAAACAAACCAAAAATACAAATTTATATTAACATTCTATTACCAAACAAAAAAGAAACCTACCCTCCATCCTGCTGTGCTTGCATCTAAATCCAAGAAGGTATTTCTCAAATCATCAGAACTCCGTTTAATCCTTTCCGCAGCATGAATGAGCAAGCAGATGTTTAAGAATATCATCAAAGTGTACACCAAGTCCGTCTTCGTCAAATACTTCTCTTCAACATAAAAATCCAACAAAGCATATAAATTCGTCAGCATATTGGCAGAAGTATGCAACATCTGGACAAGAATAGAAACTTCTGTGCATCTCGCAAATTGATCAACCAACCGCCCCAATTGCCCATACAAGAACGTCAACCTATAAAGTTTCTCTCGGATCTCGCGAATTTGCATCTGAGTCAGCACGTCATCAGTCTGGATTTCCATTGCCAGCTCCTTCAATATTTCATCCAAAAGATAAAAATACCTCGCCAGCAACAACATCGCTGCGAAAACAATGTCCGAGAAGACAGCAGCAATCTCGGCTACGTAGAGATATAGGAAAAATCCGACAAAGCATTCCGGACTGATGATGTCACCATATATGACAATGTATGGAAAGTTAATTACCAATTCGTACAAGGTTATGGAGAACTTTATGGCGATGAGCAGAATCATCTCAGGAGTGATGATATTGCCACTGTAACCCATTTCAGTTGACAGCGTGTCGACAACTTTTTGGAAGGTCTTTGCCATGCCACAAACGTTGTTCCGCTTCCAAAGCTGACACGCCAGCACAACCAAAGAAGTGAGAATGTCAAAGCCAAATTGAGCAGCAAATATCAACAACATTTTTTCGTCTATATCCACTCCGGACACCAGATAAAGTTCCGAATTTAGTTTAACGAGAAACGGCGATATTACCGCAACCAATATACAAATGACACTTGACATCAGGGTTGCTCTCATCGAGGTTTTAAAGATCTTCTTTTTGAAATCATATTCCAACGCCAACAGACCTAGGAATTTTCCTATAAAATACGAGAAACGAAAAATACCCGCTCCACCTTTATCGCACAACATTTCGGTTGCCTCTGTGATAAAAAAAAACTGACAGCAGGTAGCTCTTAGAGTTGTAAGGTAAATTACATTTACATTGCAGAATTAAATTAGTCCTCTGGAGAATATACAAAAAAAAAAAAAAAAAAAAATAGGTGAAAATCAGTTTTATGAAATATTAGCTTGACGGGAACCATAGCTAGGTGTTAACGGGTGAACAAAATTCAATAAGTCGGATTAGCTGTTGGAAACACAACATAGACAGTTGTAGTTAACTTAAATAGTATCTAAGTGAACAAATCTGTGATTATATGGAGATTATAACTAAAGCTTACTATTTATTGTACATATACATATGGTAGTCAACAAACCCCAAACCGGTAATGATGACACATTACCTTCTTGTGGTGAGTTAATTAAATTGCGTGCAATTTTCGGAAAGAATCCCCCACAAATTTTCTTTTTCCTGTGTATATTAAAACACAGACACATTCAATTAGTTTGTTTTTTGGCTCAGATAAATAGGCGAATGGGTCTTTTGTGTTCGTATGAAAGAATCAAAGGATTTATATCATAACATTGATTTTTAATCAACTAAAAAGGTGGTTCTCTTATTTAGAAGATTTGTTAAAAAAATTATAATTATTGGATATTTAATGAACTAATCATTAATTTAAATTAAGAAAAAAAAAAGAAATAAAAAGCATTAAATTTGTATATACCTATGCAAGTAACAATACCGGTGCAGTTAAATAAGGGCCACGGAATGAAGGACCGCGGGTCTTAATTCACACTTTGAAAGGAAACAAACGCCCATAGGCATTAATTCCTTCCCAAAATGTAAATTTAATCAGCGTTTGTTTTTTTTTCCAACAGTTGAGATTGGTAAAAGGAAAGGCCGTCCCCTGCAACCTCCCTGCCTGGCCCACTATAGGATTTGGGGTGGGTCGTGGGTGGAAGTTTGGGAGGGTGTAAGTACCGCGGCTCTCAATGCTTTTTTGTGTCAGGAATTAATTCCCACTTTGAAAAGGAACTAATGCCAGCCGGTTGTTATTTCCTTTTATATTGAAGGAATTTTAGTGGTTTATGGAAAGTGCAACCATTTGGGGGTTTTTCCCTTCTCAGCAGAATAACTTTAATGTTAACAAATTCGGAAACTCAAAGTATCTAAATGTATTTTATAAAGCAGTCGATAATCATCGAAAATTATTGGGTTTGATGCCATCTAGCTGATGAGCCCACCATCAAACAAGGGCGAAACAAAAACCTTGGAGTAAAGGCCACAACAATTTTAATTATTAAATTTCATTCATAAATACTCCACTTATAAAAATTTATTTTGGCTATTTTTAGTCTTTTTATTTTTTTTTATTCTTCATAATTATAAATGTATTTTATTAAAAGCATTATTATTAAATGCCCATATGAAGTTTTTCTGAAATTTAATATTTAAGCCTGAAAAAGTATCTATTTTGTGCCGAGATTCAGCTAAATCAAACTTCCAGTAAGTAAGTGAGATGAGTCGCATTTAATTGAAAAGCGATTCAGCTAACAAATGCGAGTGTTCCATCAGTGAATGCAATGAAACGTCAGATATTACTCTCCTTACATTTCGGCCGTGAGTTGGTGTACAAAGGTAAATTTATCAGTTTGGATAAGTATGTGTTATTTTCTCAACAAATTGTTTCACATACATATACAGGGTGATTGATATAAGATGCACCAAAAAGCTTGAGCGTGTAGGTTGGGTTAAGACAAGACAAAAATCGTATGGGAGGGGGGGTCTATTTCCCCCCGTTTAGGCGGGAGGGGCAATTTTCTAAAAAATTGACTTAAATCAGAAAAAAAATTATTTAAAAACAACGGTGAATGATACAAAGACTTGTTATATCTTTTTGAAAAGCTAGAAAACTACTCTTTTATTTTATTTTTAAATTAAGTTGTTTGGGTGAACAGTTTTAAAAAAATTAATTTTCAAACTCAAAATTTTGAAAAAAAAAAAAATAAAAAAAAATTTGTAAACTAATTTTTTTCAAAATTTTATGTAATTAACTACTATTTTTATTTTCAAAATTCAATGCTCTTATTAATTTTTAGTCAAAAACAGAAAACCGGATGCCAAAATGTCTCGTAGTTTTTGAGAAATTAAAAAAAAATAAAAGTAAAACTAGTAAAATAAGTAAAAAGTTAATTCGTTTTTTTTTATTATTTGATTAAAATCGGATGGTATGTAATAAAAAATAAAAAAGGGATAATTCCCTAATTAATAATTGACCTGAGCAGGTCAAATTTGGGAAAACAAAAAAAAAAGTGTTTTTCTTGGAAAAAAAAACTTCTAGTTTTTCTTAATTTCTCAAAAACTAAGACACATTTTGGCATCCGGTTTTCTGTTTTTGACTAAAAATTAATAAGAGCATTGAATTTTGAAAATAA
This sequence comes from Baccha elongata, assembly GCA_951217065.1. Taxonomy (NCBI): domain Eukaryota; kingdom Metazoa; phylum Arthropoda; class Insecta; order Diptera; family Syrphidae; genus Baccha; species Baccha elongata. Next base: position 86,269,878 of record OX578273.1, read on the forward strand.
AAATAATAGTTAATTACATAAAATTTTGAAAAAAATTTGTTTAAAAATTTTTATTTTTATTTTTTTTTCAAAATTTTGAGTTTGAAAATTAATATTTTTTTAAAACTGTTCACTGAATGAAATTAATTTAAAAATAATAAAAAAGAGTAGTTTTCTGGCTTTTAAAAAAGATATAACAAGTTTTTATATCATTCACCGTTGTTTTTAAATAATTTTTTTTCTGATTTAAGTCAATTTTTTAGAAAATTGCCCCTCCCGCCTAAACGGGTGGAAATAGACCCCCCCTCCCATAAGATTTTTTTCTTGTCTTAACCCCACCTACACGCTCAAGGTTTTTGGTGCATCTTAATCACCCTGTATTCTTGTATTAGTAATGAAAATACAAAATAACACTTATTTTCAATCAAATATTTTGTCACATAAAAAGTTAGGTTATGAATATTCTTGATATTCTTTGATTGATTGCATTTTGGGTGTTCGAAACTATTTTCGAACTTTCTCATCTCGCCCCAAAATAGCGGAATCACTTTTGGCAAAGAAGTGTGATGAGGAAGTGAGTGAGGCGATTCATCTCTTCTCACTTACCAAAATAACTGAATCTCGGCACTGGCCTTTGACATTTTTACTTAAAAACTCAGCCAGTACACACATTGCAGTTGCAAAATAAAAGTATATTTAGCATAACCTCAAATAAGTATACCTACTTTAGCATAGTAAAGAGAAATTAAAAAAAATAATTGTTAATTTTCAATAATTTTCGAATTTGATTTTTGTACCCGCCTTTGGAGCGTATCTACCCTGACGAAATTGATTTAGTCAATAGTCAATATTTGAAATAGCGCTCAAATTCGCGTATTATTGTTAAGTTTGCAATACTTTACACACGATCTGTTGTATCGCCCACATTTGTTAGTTGGTGCGAAGTATCCATCTATTCATTTGATTTATCTAAATCATGTAATTAATTATGTGATTTACCATACATTTTCATGATTTACATTTGATTTAGACACGTTTTATTTTAAATTACGTACCTGTCATCGTAAATCTTTATAAAAACAAATTACAACACATCTGCTTTTTACTCAGCGCTTTATTCAGCAACAAAAAAACAAAAACAAAACTTTGAAGCCGTCAAAACAAATTAAATTTGAATGTTCTCAAAATAAAAAATAAAATATTGTTCTCTGTAAGTTTTCTTGTGTTTTTATTAATTATTTATAATTTAAAGCTATTTTAATCTTTACAGGAATGGCTCAAGACAAAACTAAAAAAAAGAACGATTTGGAAGAAGTCAAGATTGACATAAATGTCAGACTAAAGCAGGATATAGTTCGGTGGGATTTATTTAATGTCGAATTCCTTGGAAATAAAAAGTTGACTTTTTTCGGACTAAAGTCGCTTTTTTCAGAAAATCAAGATCCATGGACAAGAAAAAGTTACTTTTTTCCCCTCAGATCAACGTTTCTTGAACCTCGATTTGATAGCAAGATTGACACATATTTGCACACATACTTAACAGATTTGATTTCTTCTGTCAGACGAGCCTTTTAATTTATTATTGTTGTTATATTGTACTATTTGTACTAGAATGTTATTTTTTTATTACTGACCTTTCTGTTAATTTTCATTGAATGTGTTTGAACAACAACATTTTAATTGTGTATTTTGGTTTATTTGAATATACATAGATTTCTCAAATAAAATAATTTTAAAATAATCTATTGGACATGAACTTTGTTGTTAATAGTGTAATATGTTAATAAAGTGAATTGTTTAGATCGCGTTTATAAAATATACACCACACAATTACAGAAAAAAGCAACTTTGTTGTTTCAACATCCATGGGAAGGAAAAAAAGTCAACTTTTCCGATCAAATCTGAAAAAATATAAGGAATTCGACACAAATCGGGTCGGTGGAACATGGTATAAGTAATATCGAATTATTTGGATTTTTTCAGATTTGATAGGGAAAGTTTATTTTTGTTTTCTTCCCATGGATGTTGAAACAACAAAGTTGCTTTTTTTTGTGATTGTATTGTGTATATTTTATGGACGCGATCTAAACATTTCACTTTAACGCACTTTATTCACAATTTTTACTATTAATAACGAAATTCCGTTTCAAAAGATTGTTTTAAAATTATTTTATAACTAAAAGGCTCGTCTGACCGAAGGAATCAAATTTGTAAAGTATTTGTGAAAATACATGTGAGTCTTGATCTTAGGGGAAAAAACAACTTTTTCTTGTCCATGGATCATGATTTTTGGAGAAAAAGCAACTTTATTCCGAAAAAATCGTCTTTTTATTAGGATTTCGACATAAGTTTCAATTAAGCTATTCAGAACTTTTTTTTGACAGAAAACAAAAATATAATACACAGCAAACAACGAATTTAACTGGTGAGTGTTTTACTCGAAACTTGCTCAGAGACTGTGAAACAAGCTCTTAGTTAAAAAAAAAATTATTTGTCAAAAAAACGCCCTGCCGTGTTTCCCTTTGGCAATATAACTATTCCAGGGAGATACACACTGACCATTAGACGTGAAAAGCAATAAGTAAGATAAGATAAAATACAAACTCGTTAGGTACAAATTACCATTTGTGATTATTTATCGCTTCAAGTTGCAAAATTTATCCACAAACAGTGAAGCTAGTGTTTTTTGGTTCGAAAGCGGCATAAACATTGGTCAATCATTCTCATCATGCATGTTTGATTGCATTTGTAAATTTTTATTCGAAACTTCAAATTCAATTCATTTTTGCATGTTTGAGCAAAAATCAAAAAAATTAGATTTTGTTTCAAGCAAACACACAACGTATACGTGAGCTGTTTTCACTAATATACTCTCACATGCATGATGAGATTTTGACCTGTGTATAATGCCGCTTAACATGTTCATTTTCTTACTAATGACCACTAGTGTTTCTCAAGGATTTCTTATGATTTCATCTTTTTATGCCAGGTCTCAACAAGCAAGCGTATTTGAAAAAAAAACATTATATGGGTGTGCTGTTCATCCGCTGCACTACCGTACCACCATAAATTCAAATGTACTGGAAACAGTTAATTTGCCACCTTGCTGGCAATAGATTTACTAATGTATACGGTTGTTGGCTTGGCTAACACACTAATATCGAATAACATAGAAAATTTGTGTTTCGACTTTCGAATAACAACGCTAGAAAATATTTACAGAAATAGTTTAAATGCGGCGAAATGGTAAAAAGTATTGCAATTACCAAAAAATATTGTAGCATATGAAAATCGGAGTAAAATAAATTATTAAACATGAAACTACTAAAATGGAGAAACTATACAATCTTAGTACTATGGTTGATGTTATACATTTACGCGCGACGTAGAAAATAGTCCAAAGGCTGAGCTGATTATCTTAAAACTTAGGTAGGTACAACTTTGTGTTCAGGGAGAGATTTCCCGAACTTAGGTATATATTGAAAAGTAAGTTTCAAACATCTTATCATGAGAACATTTTAAACTTCCTAAGTTTTTTTTTACGAAGAAGTGACTTTTAATCTTAACCATTCTTTTTATGTGCGTAGCTTGTTCTACAGCACTATGATGAAAAGTAATCAATGAAAATAGGTTTTCATCCATTGCTTTTCATTAGTTCTGAAGAACAAGCCATATAACGGGTGATTTATTAGCTGGTTTGGTTTTGGCAACACTGGTTTTGACAGCTGACGTGTGTTAAGTACCTTGTGTCACTGTCAAACAGCTTCAGTTTGGTTTGCAATTTAACCATGGATCGTCTTACAAATGAACAACGCTTGCAAATTATTGAATTTTCCTATCAAAATTCGTTCTCGGTTCGAAATGTTCGAAATGCTCTTTTATCGAAAAATTGTGTTCAGCGATGAGGCTCATTTTTGGTTGAATGGGTACGTAAATAAGCAAAATTGCCAAATTTGGAGTGAAGATCAGCCAGAAGCATTGCAACAGCTACCAATGCATCCCGAAAAAGCCACTGTTTGGTGCGGTTTATAGGCCGGCGGCATTATTGGGCCATATTTCTTCAAAGATGATGCGAATCGCAGCGTTACTGTCAATGGTGAACGCTACCGAGCGATGATAACAAACTTTTTTTTGCCCGAAATGGAAGTTCTTGACTTGCATGATATGTGGTTTCAACAAGATGGTGCCACATGCCACACAGCACGCGAAACAATGGCGCAATTGCGAGGCGAGTTTGGTGAACAGTTAATTTCACGTTTCGGGCCGGTCAATTGACCGCCTAGATCGTGCGATTTGACACCATTAGACTATTTTTTGTGGAGGTATGTCAAGGCTAATGTCTATAGGGACAAGCCCGCTTCGATTGACGTACTGGAAGCCAAAATCCATGCATTCATTCGTGAGATACCGGCCGATATGTGTGCAAGAGTATGCCAAAATTGGACTCAGCGGATGGGCTACCTGAGACGCAGCCGCGGTCAACATTTGCATGAAATTATCTTTAAACATTAAATTGCAAGGTTCAAACTATCGATTCTAATAAATATTTCATTCATTTTTTCGAATTTTTTGTGTTTTTTTTTTTTTTAAAGTTCTAAACCTCTTAAAAAATTACCCGTTACTTCATAGGAAGAATTTTGAAATCAGAATTGTATAAGTTGAACTAGTCGAAAAAAATCTGTAGTCATGGTGTACCACAAGTCCACAGGAGTCGAAATTTGGAACAGTTCTCTTCATACTTTTTACAAATGATCTTTTTCAAGTGTAAGAACAGCACACTTTTCGGTTACACAGACGACCTAGCAATATAGTTGTTAAAGACAAATGTTAAAAACAAATGACGAAAATGAAGCTGATGCATATTCGTACATCAAGTCAGCGGGAAGAGAGAATAAGTAGGGTAGAAGGGGGTGCATTTGCCAGGATTTAGGAAAATTGATCCTACGCATAGATTTTTCGTGATTTAAATTTTCTTGATATCTTTCATGATTCTTGACTTTATTATCCTCGCTTTAAAGAACATTTTATTTTGATTCCTTAATTATTTCTATTTTTTTATATTATTAAATAAAAAAAAAAAGTTATGTGGCAAAGGATCACTGGTGGGGATGATTTGCCATGGGGGTGGGGGTGTAATTGCCAGGTACCTAATTATAATCATTTATATAATCTTTTATAAAACATAACAAACATAATTAGTGGCTTTCATGTTGGTAAATGTAACCCGTGGGGTAAATTTACCATTATGGTAAAAGTACCCATTGGGTTTGCCACTGACGAATGCACCCCATTGCACCCCTTTTGCAAACTTTTCAATAACTTTTTCCACTGTTGGAAATTTAATTAAATTCACTTCTACACACATAGTACAGTAAATTAAGAAGTTTTAACCTACAAAAGGTCGAGTAGTTCAAATTTTTTATATGTTGTATAGGATGTTTGGCTGATTATAAAATACAAATGAAAAAAAGCCACCGATCAGTTTGAAATACAAGACAAAAGTGAATTTATTTAAAGGTATTCATAGAATTCATAGAATAAAAGAGCAAAGAATGTGTAAGAGTTATATATTTAGTGAAATTTAATGAATACATTCAACAAATGGAATGAAGGTTGATTAAAAAAAATAATCCAAGAAAACGCCATGAACACTTTTTTTTTTTTGATTTGCAACCTAAGTCAAAATATTCATCATTGTATAAGCTCATTTAATACCTTATCATTAAAAATTTTTTCACAAAAACGGACATCGTTCTGATGTTCTAGAGCTATTTGATTAATTTGAAAAAAAAGGCAGGGAAAGTCGATGAACACGCATGAACACTCTCTACTTTGGTTTGTTGTCTAAGTGAAAAACCAAAATGCTATTTAATACCTATCAATTTTACCCGAATCGGACATCACCCTGAATATCTAGAGCTATTTCATCCATTTAACGAAAGTCAGTAAAAACGATGGACACGTTTGAAAACTCTCTTACTGTGTTTGTGGACCAAGTGAAAAAGTGAAAAAAAGTTTTGGTAGATATAGATATTTAAGGACTAAACGATGGTGAATGCTTTGATTTTTCACTTCAACCACAAACAAAGTTAGAGAGTGTTCATACGTGTCCCTCAATTTTTCCTGACTTTTGTTAAATGAATGAAATAGCTCTAGATAATCAGGGTGATGTAATATAACTGCATTTCGTTTTTGGCTAAAAATGCTCATTACGGAGATTTGATAACGGTTTTTCACAAATTTGACCATAAATAACGACTTAACCGATTTGTTTTTAATTTGGTACGGTATTCATAATCTAAGCATTCAACACAAGATGGCATTTTAAGTTTTTGCCTTAAAAGCCATTAAATGATAGCTTTCATACAACTTCATTTCATATTATAGGCCACTTTTCCACCTTCCACCATAATTCAGTAAATTAAATTTTCCGTGTCCCAGTCGTGCACTTAATTTTTTGTTTCACATTTCTTTTCATAAATACCAAAGAATTTGTCCAGATAATAATATATTAATGCTTTTATTATTCAAGAAATGTATGTACCTATATTATTGATTATATATATAAATTATGTATAATCAATGGCATCTTTTAAAATGTGACTATAAGCTGACGTCCCTGACGACGTCTAATGTCGGCGATAAATTGAATTTCATAGTTTAAATTTAACTGCACCATATCCTTACATCGTTTTATGCAGACGAAAAGTTCAATGAAAATATGGATCACAGGTGTAAGTAAAAATATTAATAATAATAAATTATCATTTTCGCCGATTCCAACTCTGGTTTAACTAATTAATTGAAAACCAATAAATATTCAATAAGAGAATTTAGTTTTGCGCTAATTTACAAAATAATCTTTTGTCATAATTGACTGCAATATTATAACAACAAAATTAGTCGCATAAGTAATAAGGAATAAAAGAAATGTATTATTTAATGGAAACATTCCCAGCACATTGACTTCATGAACTTCTGGCCATATTTTGAATACCAACACATCACTCTAAATAAAAACAAAAAACATTAAACGAATTCATAAATATTCTTTTACCGAACGAAAAATCAAACCCACCCTCCATCCTGCTGAACTTGCATCCAAATCCAAGAAGGTACTTCTCAAATCTTCCGAACAACGTTTAACCCTTTCCGCAGCATGAATGAGCAAGCAGATGTTTAAGAATATCATCACATTGTACACCAAGTCCTTCTCTGTCAAATAATTCTCTTCAACATAAAAATTCAACAAAGCATACAAATTTGCCAACATATTGGCAAAGGTATTCAACATCTGGACAAGAATAGAAACTTCTGTGCATCTCGCAAATTGATCAACCAACCGCCTCAATTGCCGATGCAAGAACGTCAACCTATAAAGTTTCTCTCGGATCTCGCGAATTTGCATCTGAGTCAGCACGTCATCAGTCTGGATTTCCATTGCCAGCTCTTTCAATATTTCATCCAAAAGATAAAAATACCTCGCCAACAACAACATCGCCGCGAAAACAATGTCCGAGAAGACAGCAGCAATCTCAGCTATGTAGAGATTCAGGAAGAATGCGACGAACCATTTCGGACCGATGATGTCACCATACTGGATAATGTATGGAAAGTTAATTACCACTTCGTACATGGTGATGGAGAACTTTATGGCGATGAGCAGAATCATCTCAGGAGTAATGATGTTGCCACTGTAACCCATTTCAGTTGACAGCTTGACGAGAACTTTTTGAAAGTTCTTTGCCATACGACACACGCTGTTCCTCTTCCAAAGCTGACACACCAGCACCACGAAAGAAGTTCCAAAGCCAAAGCCGAATTGTGCAGCAGTTATCAAATACATGTTTTCGTCTATATCCACTCCGGACACCAGATAAATTTCCGAATTTAATTTAACGAGAAACGGCGATATTACCGCAACCAATATACAAATGACACTTGACATCAGGGTTGCTCTCATCGAGGTTTTAACGATCTTCTCTTTGAAGTCATATTCCAGTGCCACCAGACCTAGGAATTTTCCTATGAAATACGAGAAACGAAAAATACCCGCTCCAACTTTATCGCACAACATTTCGGTTGCCTCTGCGATAAAAAAAAATTAAAAACTGCAGCAGCAGCAGCAGCTCGTTAGGTAAATTAAATTGCATAATTAGTCCTCTGAAGAATTAATTATTAATAGTCCTGCTGAGCCAGACCACAAAATGAGTGCAAAAGCAATTAAATAAAACAAGTGAAAATCAGTTTTATGAAATATTAGCTTTATGCAAACCATAGGTGTTAACGGGTGAACAAAATTCAATAAGGCCAACTTGTTTATGGCAACACAAACATAGATACTCTAGTTGACTTTTATAATATCTAAGTGAACAAATCTGTGATTATATGGAGATTAACTTAAGCTGACTATTTATCGTACATACATACGGGAGTCAACAACCCCCAAGCCGATAATGATGACGCATTACCTTAACCTTGTCGTGAGTTAATTAAATTGCGTGCAATTTTCGGCAAGTATCCTCCCACAAATTTTCCTTTTCCTGTTTATATAAAGACACACAGAGACGCAATCCATTAGTTTGCTTTTTTGCTCAGATAGATTTACTCGGGGGGCACATTTACACATTGCTTATTTAGCGAATGGGTCTTTTGTGTTCGTTTGAGAGAATTTAGGGATTTTTGTTAAGAATCGTTGGGTATATCTCTGTATAGGCGAGTTATGTATACTTACGACTTAGCATTGATTTTGTATTCAACTAAAAATGTGGTTTTCATTTAGAAGATTTGTAAGAATTTATATGCATATAATTAGCTTATTATATTTTAAATTGTCTATTTTTTACAAAGTAAAATGAATTAAATTTTTACTTGCGATGTAATGTGCGGTAAGTTATGGATTTGTAAGAAAAAAAGTCTTAAGATAACAATCAAACATGACATTACGATTACAGAAGTACTTGACCTGACATATAAGCGGCGGAAACTTTTGAAAAACAACTACTACGTTACTAAGAGACTTTTTTTAAAGCTACAGTTTAAAACTGTGGCCGTAGATTGTTTGACTGTTACCATTGTATATACATTTCTATAGTATTTTCATGCTGAATAATCACCGCCAGGCCATCTTAAGAAACTTGTGAATAACACATTTTTAGGTTCGTGCATTTACTAGTTGTCTATTCTGTTACCCTGACAACAGTCGTAAACACATATGATTTTTGTTTTTTTACGACTCTTGTCAAGGAAATATGGATTTTAGAGCCAATAAAATACATTATATATTATTAATTTGTTTTGTTGACGACTATTGTTAGGGTACCAGAAAAGACACTTAGTAAATGTAAGAATCTCCAAATGTGCGGTTCACAACTTTCTTTAGATGGAGCTGCTCCATGATTGTACTATAGAAATTTATATACAAGTCTGCTACTTAAAGTGAACGCTCTTAATAATTTGTTTATAAGCTTGGAACAAATAAGTCATCATAACGTTTTTGAATACTTTCATTTGGAATGATTTAGTCCCACTAATATTAAAAGCGGATTTTGATTCTACTTTGGCCCTTTGGGGAAGTCTGCTCTATGTATTGTAAGGTTTTATCTAGGTTCATTTTATTAAATAAAACTTATTTCCGTTTTAATACAACTCACTTTACGTCTTTTTACTTTTAATTCCACTTAATATTTCAAAACACTCTTTATTTCCTTTTTACTTTCTTTGTTTTAAATTCAAACTTTATCAGTTTCAAATTACCGACTTGTACACGACTGATTTCAAATTCAAACTGAAACTGCACCATTCAGCACTCCGCTTTAGAATCTATAGTCTTTAGTCTTTCGTTAAGAATTGGGGTTTCGTTAACTTCGTTGTGGCTGTCACTTTAAGTTAGAATCAAAATTTACGCATCGTAAAACAAAAAAATAATAGAACGGAGAATATCTTATTGAACACGTCACAGTATTATCGATGATCATTAATTTTCGATGATAATTAATTATTGAGTCAGACCACAAAAGAATGTTGGGTGGATTACTCATAACTGAACAAAAATGCTTAGTGAGGATGTTTCAACTGGAGTTCTTCACGAAGTTTCTTAGAATTAAAAGGGCTTCCTTTCCTTCATCGTTAAATAAACATATGTATATAAAACATGGACCATTTTATAACTGAAAAAAAGCATAGCGCAGTGAAAACAGTGAACGGGAAGGAAAGATTCGCCTCCAAGGAAGGCAAGGTCTGTTTTATCTCCAGGCAAGATCACGCCGTCATGCGTGGGATAATTTTCATAGATTATCTATTATACAAAAAGGAAGAACAAAATACTATGCGAACTTGTTCCAGCGATTTTTTTTTTCATCAAGATAATGATTCGCCAGTTCAAAAATGTGTTAACACAAAGGGTACTAAATCAATGGCGCAAAATTATAGTCAAAATAACAGGATCGTTAAAAGAATTTAATACTTTGTTAACAGTTTTCTTAACGTATAGACCAATAAAGCTAACTCTTTAATAAAGCATGCTTTAAAACCAGTAAATCTCCATTTTATCTTTTACTGAAAAACTATAAACACTCTTGATAGAGAATGAAACAACATACAAACACTGTTTACATCCAATAAAAAAATCTGTATCACTGGAAGTTTCTGATCATTTCTTATTTCAAATTTTAAATAAATGGCTCGGCGGTAAGAGATTTTATCAATCAAGACGTTGGTTGGGGTTGCATAGTTTGGCTTTTTAAAAAAAATTGAAGCTTCTTACTTTTAAAAAGTATAGAAAATTTGCAAATTAAAGGGAAAAATGTATCCACCTAAAAATAAATCTGTTTAATCTAATTTTTTAATGAATTTGCTTCAAGCTTGGTATTGTTTGTAGACGATTCCATAGAGGAGAAATTTAAATTTTGTTAGCTCAAAAAAACCGGTAAGTACCTACCATTATATCTGTTAATTTTTTCTTGAGCTATCTCTTGAACAGGTTAATCTATTTAAACCCATTTTTTTTAAACTATATCAAGTTTCAATTACAACATTTTGCAAAAATGCTTAATTTTAATTTTTTTTTTTAATTTTTTTGTGTTAATTAGATATTTGGAAAACGGTTTGATTAAAAATGTTCTTTTTTAGTACATTAAATAAAAATTATTCAGTACTTTAAATTTGAAAAAAAAATATTTATAAAAATTATTTAGTACCTAAACTTGTATTTATTTAAAAACCACACAAACGATTATTTTAATAATAAACTTTCTGCATAGGTAGGTAGTTTGATTTTGGCTGGAATCTTTGTTAAAAGTAGTTTTTGCACTTTAAAAAAAAAATTCGTAAGATATAAAATAAATTCTTAAATTTAATTTTATTTTTATGATATATCTCCCCAAGAGTAAATTCGTGCGACCAGTCGATCACTTTATAATAAAATAATAATGGCACCTATTTTAAGCTAAATGGAACAGACAATTCCATTTTTCCGGAATAAAAACAGTTGACAAATTTCTCAGTCCTTTATAATTATGAAGGTTACTTGCCAAAAGAGCTATAGCCCTTGATGTGGTGTTGCCATAGCAGGACCAGGAAGAACACGAGTGTAGAAGTCTTAAAATCCGATCACATACAATCATAAACGGACACCATATATAACAACCAAGCTATTTCCCCATTCCAGTACTCATAAGGGCACAGGCACATACATGATTCAACGGATTAATCAAACATTAAGCACATCAAATATTACGATCGATTGGAGATAAAATATTCCGAACGTTGGAGCTTTCTGAAAAGTAATAATTGACTTGATCAATATCTTGATGCAGCCAAGCCAATAATGTTCAAATACTATGTGAACCTATAAGTGAACGAAAAATAGAGAAAATTGCCATTTTATTATGTGCCTTACCTATAATGCCTCTAACATAATGTAGCACATTTTAAAATTATGCATATTCCCTCAAGCCATTAGCCAAAGTTTTTTTTTTATTATAAAACAATAAAAAGAAAAACTGCTTATAGTTACGATAGCCCTTTTTAGAATACAAATAATAAATCACTAATCTTTTATCAATTTATAATAAGCTTATTGGGTCCACACAGAAAATCTATTTCCAATCAATTAGACCCACACCAAAGACAAATTGATAAACTTGATAAAACGCATCTTTTTATAATCTTTACACAAAGATATTATGACCTTGTTTATTGTCAACAATTTATAGGATTCTATAAGCCGTATGTGTGGCTTTGGCTTATAACAGAAAAGGTGTGGTAATGCTAGACAAGTAAAGTGTTTTTGTTAGAATTTAAATTAAAGAAGCTCAAATTTTTTTTTTTTTTTGAATAAAAGTCAATGCTATTTCATGGGTGTATAGATAATGAGCTTAAGAAGAATTTTTTTAAAATACAATACATAATGTCAACGGCTCTGGTTTGGAATAAGTTTTCTTGTCGAGGAAGAATAATTTGTCAGCTTCATGATTATTTAATATATCCAGCGATGATTTGAAATCTCAGAGTACAATAACTGCAAAATCGTACGTGTATAATAAATGTTTCAGTCATACTCTTATAGTTCAGTCAACGAATGATTCTGCATGAAAAAATCGAGGGCAGAAAAACTAAGTATGCAGATTTGTTTGGACTTTCAGTTTTTCGCTTTTAACTCAGTAACCCTTGTTTCTACAAAAAAAAAAATATTAAGTAAAAAATTAAATTTCCTAAAAAAAAATTTCAGCATAGTTTTTTCGTATCTTCAATAGTTTCTGAGTTATAAGCTTGAGAAGATCGCTAATATGTGAACAAAAAATCAATGAAAATAATCAAAAACGATTTTTTGTTGAATTTTTGTTCACATATTAGCGATCTCCTCATATCTCAGAAACTATTAAAGATACGAAAAAAACAATTTTTTGGATTTTTTGTAGGAAATTTTTTTACCTTTAATTTTGTACTTAATGTTTTATTTAGTAGGGTCACGGGTTCGTGAGTTATAAGCGAAAAACTGATAAAAGGGAAGTTTAAAGCTCCCCGCCAAGTAGCATTTTGTACCTTTTATGTTACAAATTTATTGTATGTCGTTTACAATTCATATACAGTTGCTGAAAAAATGTTTTGTATTTTTACATTAACTAATTGGATAATTGGTAAACAAATTGTAACACACAAAATGTTGCTGAAACAACACATCTTCAAACGTAAACGTACTGTAAACGAAATTTCGAGAGTGTAAAACCAATATCACAAAACATTTACATTTGTAGCAGTTTTGTAAAGCCATTATCAAAACTTTACTCTTACAAAACGTTTACAGTGTATAGTCACATCACATCTTCAAACGTAAACGTACTGTAAATCAAATATCGTTAATGTAAATTCAATATCACGAAACGTTTACATTTGTAGCAGTTTTGTAAAACCATTATCAAAACTTTACTCTTACAAAACGTTTACAGTGTATAGTCACATCACATCTTCAAACGTAAACGTACTGTAAATCAAATATCGTTAATGTAAATTCAATATCACGAAACGTTTACATTTGTAGCAGTTTTGTAAAACCATTATCAAAACTTTACTCTTACAAAACGTTTACAGTGTATAGTCACATCACATCTTCAAACGTAAACGTACTGTAAAACAAATATCGTTAATGTAAATTCAATATCACGAAACGTTTACATTTGTAGCAGTTGTGTAAAACCATTATCAAAACTTTACTCTTACAAAACATTTACAGTGTATAGTCACATCACATCTTCAAACGTAAGCATACTGTAAAACATTTCATTTACAGATAATGTAACACGTATAGCATTGATCGGCCATTATAATGTTTCCATTTTTTATCAAATTAGAAAACCAAAAACATTGAAAATCTATTTTTATTGATATTTAGTAAAAACAAAGAATGTTACGGATTTGATTAAAATAGGACTTTGAAATAATTTATCTTACAAAATATTGAAAAATATGGTTTTTGTGGGAAAAAAAAATTGTCTCAAATATTTTTATAAGAAATCATTTCTAAAATAAGAAAGTTTTTACAGGCCCCTTATTTTTATCGACCTGTTTTACAAAACTGGTAGAAAATATTTCTCGCGTTCGATATTTTGCCTTTACTTGCACAAAAAATATAATTATTGATTATTTTTATACCTCCCATATTATAATAATAATGTCAAGAACAAGATGGAAATTGTTTAAGTTTTGGTTTGTATACATATAGTAATATGATCTCAAATGGCATTACGTGTTTACCTATACAGTTTAATATTTTTCTGTAAACGATTTGTACCTAAGTTAGTTTTTATGTTATTTATTTCGAAGTGTTTTTGAACGTTTACATTTGTACATTTGTCCAGGAATAGTATCTGTAAAAGATTTGTTACTAAAAAGTAGTTTGTCTTGTAAGGTACCTGCACCAAATAAGGCCCATCTAATATGTTTTCCCTAATAACTCGCTTATTTCATTAGATATGAAGGAAAACTAAATGGATTATAAAAATTAGTTCAATTATACAAAATATAACGGGAACTTAAGTTTAAAAAAAGCTGCTCATTATATTTTTTTTGATGGTTAAAAAAAAACTTCTGTTGGGCCTTATTAGGAACCTGTGCTCTTAATAAGGCCCATACGTTTTTTTCTCAAAAAATGATGAATTTCTTCCTGAAAAAAAGTAAAAAATTAAACAAAACAGAAATTTTTTATATGTTTTTATGATATATTTCAATGAGAGTTTTAAAATGTCTTCTTGACAAAAAGAAACTTAAAAAAAAAACTTAAAACTAAAAATTAACATAAATAGAAATTCATTTTGAAAGATCAGTCTTTAAAGTAAAATAAATCAGTTCATATTGTAATTAACTAAAAAAAAAACTTAACAGTTGAAGAGTTTAAACACATCCACCTGGACATTCAAAAGCCTCGTCTTCTTCAGTCAAACCGACGCATAGTTCATGATACCAAGCGCCGCAAGCTTGGCATTGCCTCATGTCTTCCATGCTATCAATTTTACAGGCGTGACAATACCAAGCTCCTGTCCCTTCCTTTCGCTTAGATTCTCTTTTGGATGTTGATGGTTTGGGTTGAGAAGATGTGTCCAGTTCCTTTTGTTTCTCTTCGAAGAGATGTTTTGTAACTTCTTGGCCTTTGAAGTTCAAGGCCTTTTTACGATTTGTTATTCGATTGACCTTAGTTTTCGGTGTGGGAAGAAGTTTTTGAAATGGAGATTTTTTATTGGATTGTTTACGCTCCTCTTCCTCTAATTGATCCACTGCTTGAAGCATTGTAGCTAGTCCTGTAATTTTTAGCGCAGGAGTGAAACCCGATGTTTGAGCTACCAATGTTGAGAGTGGAGCATTGTCAGAGTCATCATCCGAATTGTTGAGGTCCGGTATAATGTGAGGCTGCTGCGTTTGTGTACCAGATGTGCTTGGAAAAATGTTTTCCAAATTTGTCGGGCATTGTAACTCGGAGAGAGCTGACGGAGCGAACGCTATCTCTGGAATCGCTTCAGGATCAAAAGGATACAATCCTGTCGCTCTAAATCCTGAAGTAATGTTGTCATATGTCATGCATTTTGACCAAACATTTGACAATATAACATTGAAGCTTGTTTTATTAAGTTTTCTTTCTGGAAACTTCGAAGTAAACTTCAATACTTCTTGATCCCAGTGATGCTCGAATGATCGGTACACAGCTTTATCCAGAGGCTGGAGCTCGTGCGTGGTGTTTGATGGAAGACAATAGAGCGTTATTTCATGTTTTTCTGCTTCGTCCACAATACTGTAATCCAAATGACACGCAGCTCCGTCAAAAACTAAGAGGCAAGGTCCGGTAGCTTTGAACTTGCTCAAATGAGTTACAAAATCCACAAAAGTGGAGTGGTTCATATAGCCTTTTGGGGTCATCTTCACTACGGACCCGAGTGGGAGATTATCCAAAAACTCCGGTTTTTGCCTTATGCCTTTGAAGATGACCATAGGTGGAATTGCAGTTCCTATGGCGTTAACGCAGCCTACAACGGTGACACTTTCCGCATGTTCGTTTGATATTTGATGAACTCTTTTTGACCCTTTAAGAGCCAAGACGTTTTTTTGGTGATGCAAATTTATTCTGCAGCCTTTTTCATCCATGTTGTAGATACATTCAGGTCTGTGCCTTATGTTCAATCTATCTAGCAGGACCTCCAGTTTTGTGAAGTGGTCAGCCACGATTTGCTTATTTAATTTTTGGGCCCTAGCGGGGTTCATGAATTGGGGCTTTCTAATCGACAACTCTGGGTTTCGCTTCATAAACAAGTTCATCCACTTTCTTCCTGCCAGATTTCCCGGCCTGCTGAAACTGTTGGCGATGTTGTTGGCCTCACAAAATACTGCGACTTGATGCCTTACTACTTTTTGTGTAAGTGGCATACCAACTTGAGCCAATCTCACAATTCTGCTACACAAATCCTTTTCCTGTTCGGCCGTGAATGTGGGTGGACGTCCCAATTTTTTTTTCGTTGAACCGCTCTTTAAGTGGTTCCTGATGGTCCTTCTGGGAACATTAAAGCGCGCTGAAGCTTCGCGTTGGGACAGTAACCCCCTTCTTATAGATTGTATTGCGTTTTCTATGTCGACTTCGTTCCATTTCGCCCTTTTATTTTGCTGTGCCATTTTGGCTGAAAATAAGCGAAAAAAATGGAATGAAAATTTTCATATACTTAATAAGGCCCACTCAAATTTTTCATGGGCCTTATTATGAACACGGTAGACTTTTGTTTATAAAATTAAAAACTAAAATCTACCCGGTAAACAAAAGTTTTTTTTGTGAAAAATGTATCTTTACATTATATATTTCACTAAAAAGAATAAAAAAAAGTACTTACCGCAAAATTTTGTCCACAACAAAAAAAGCTTTATTATATATTTTTATAATAACACTTGCGCGCACAGCTTGGCGAACTTCAATGAACTGCCAGTCTCAACACGATCGAGAAAACCGGTTTTTTTTTGTTGTGTGTGCAATGAAATGCGAAGGGTTACACATACAAAGAAAAAAAAGTCCCGTTTATTGTTGATTTTGTTGTTTTCTGTCTACTGGGCCTTATTAGGAGCTGGGCCTTATTTGGTTCAGGTACCTTATGTGTTTTGAAGAGTTTTTGAACGTTTACATTTGTAAATGTACAAATCAAGTACATCAAATAGAATTTGTTCATATACTGTCAACACGACATTTCATTCCCCAAAACCGTTTACATTTTGGGTACAGTGAGTAAACATTTCATATACGCCTGAAACATTACAGCTACGATGTAAACGTTCAGTAAATGTTCTGTAGCTCTAAAATGCTCCTTGGCCACACCCCCTTGCGACTAACACCTAAGATCTATGTAGACCCCTTTTTGAGCATTCGTTGACTGGGTTATTAAGTCATAACTGATATTATGTAGTCAACCAGCTCCTCACCCCCACACACGATGCTTATAAATACTTTAAGTGATAAAAAATATAACTTAAATCGGGAAATTAATTAAAATTTATATTAGAAATATCAATTTGATCTTCGATGTTAAATAATGCAAGATATCAGGTTTAAGACACAAAAAATTGTGCATCAAATTGTGCATCCCACACATGTCTTACATCTTTGCGGGAACAGTGATTTTTCTCATATTAGCTTTGATCACATTAAAGTTGAATGAACAATATTGACAAAAGTCAAATGAGGGTAATTCTTCTAACCCTAAAGCATAAATAATTTTTAAAAAATAACTTCGCATGAATAAACAAAAGCAAACATGATCCGTGTGGTTCTTTTTTATCAATGTAGATAACAAAGAAAAAGTTCACAGGTTTAAATGTGCAATAATTGTAAATGACTCACAAAAAAAAATAAATAACAATTTTTATACATATGTTTCTCCAATCAAATGTTGTCATAAAAACTTAACGCAGTTTAATATAAAAGAAAAATAGATATACACATAATAACTTAATTGATAAGATAAAGATTTTGATTTAAATTGCTAGTACTGGATTTTCTAAAAACACATTTAGACAAAGCTTTTCTTATCATCCTTGTTATCAAATTCAAATGTGATTCGATAAAATTGAAAGCCAATGTTACCGCCACTAGCAATGGGGTTAGTTGAAGGGAGAAATTCGTACAGAATGGATGAGACTGACATATCTGTGCTGAGATTTGGCAAGAAAAAGGATCGAAAAGAGCTAGTGGATAGTCACGCCGAGAATAAGGAACTCGATGAAATTGATGGTTTGGCAACTGAAATCAAAGGTCCGATTCGGTCAATTGCCACGAGAGATATAAATTACAACACCAACAACAGAAACATTGGAATTGCTTTAATTTTTAATCATAAGGATATTCGCAATCAGGAGCCAAGGAAGGGTACGGAACGCGATCGGGATCGAGTTAAGAGTGTCCTCAAGCAGTACGGTTTTGATGTACGGACATTTGATGATTTGACGTTCGAAAAACTAAATGGGCAATTGAAAGATGGTAAGTATATATGTAATTTTTTAAGTGTTTACTTTGTTGTTATGATTTTTAATATGTTTTTCTAGTTGCCAGGGAGGATCACAGTGATAACGATTGCCTTGTAGTTGTGGTTATGTCACATGGAATCGAAGGCAAAGTTTACGCAAAGGATATGACATATCCAGTAGAACGTTTATGGACACCATTTTTGGGAGAAAATTGCAAATCACTCATCAATAAACCAAAGTTGTTTTTCATTCAAGTAAGTTCAATCAGTTGTATTGGTACTCTTCGATGCTGATTTATAAATTTGTTTAGGCTTGCCGTGGTAGTCAGTTAGAAAGACCCGTAACCTATGAAACTGAAATTGTGACTCCAATGTCACGTTTTGCCCCTGCCTTTGAAGAGAGGCAAACAATAACCTACGCCATTCCCAACACAGCTGATCTGTTAGTTTTTTATTCTACTTTCGATGGTAAGCTAGATTGTCAACTGTTTGTTTTCAGGCTTTTCTTTTAACCTGTATTTTTATCATCAGGTTACTATTCTTTCCGTAATGTTGAAAACGGATCGTGGTTTATCCAATGCGTCTGTCTAGCCCTTGAAGAAGCCGCTGTCAATAGCGGCACAGAAGGTGCCGAACTGTTTCAGCTTTTAACAACAATCAATCGTAAGGTCGCCTACGAATATCAATCCATGACCAGACAAGAGGCAACAAATGAAATGAAAGAAATGCCCAATTTTTTATCAACTTTGACTAAAATGTTTTATCTAAAAGTTAAGCGTAGGAAATAAGGCTTCTCAGAAGGGATTTTCAGTGTTCAGTTTAAATATATAATATAATATTTGTTTTGATTAATTTATGGGCCAAATATCAACATTTGAAGTTATCGACTTGAAGAAGATAAGAACAAATAATCTTTATCGCTTTTAGTTTTGTTTATTTAGATAGTGGAGCTTTGTGGATAATATTATCTATAATAATAAAGTTCTTGCATTTGAGAAATGATTTGCTTTTCTCTTGTCTTTTTATATTATATAGTATTGGAAGAGTATACGATAACTTTGGCGCCAAAAATTGATAACGGTTTTTTTGTAGAAGGATCAAAAACAAGCAATTTTTAATATGGAATATTAATATCTAATAATATTAATATCTAACCCCGCATAGGAGGTAAGGGAATTTTAAAAAAATACTTGAGATTAAAGAAATTAAAAAAAAAACAACGGCAACACTTGCAAAAAAGTACTATACTGGTTTTTTAAATTAAATTATTTAAATCAATAGTTTTTCAAAAGTTAGCCTGCAAACTTAAAATTTTAATAACAAAAAAAATGAAAAAAATATTGAAACCAATTTTTTTCAAAACTTTGAAATAAAGTGCTTAATTGTTTTTGTGTGGCCAAAGCTTATATGGATTCTGAATCGAACACAAAAACTCGAATGGTTTTATGTTTTTTTGAGAAAGTTGAAAATTTCTTTGGTAGGTACTTTCATTATAAGTGTTGCCATTTTTTTTTAATATTGTTTTTTTTATTTTAAGCATTTTTTTTAACTGTCCCTATTTCCTAATCATGGCGATATATACTCCCCTCCCATAGTAAAAAAATGCTTGTTTTTGAGCTTTCTGTACAAAAATAGTTTAAATTTCTAACGGCAAAATTATCGTACTCTTGTCAACAATATCACTGGTAGTTATCCAGATTAAGCGCTCTAGCATCTGTGACGCAGTGGCTTGGTCTTAAATCTAAGATTTAGTCTTCCTAAAATTTATCAACATATCTGTCAAACAACAAAATTCCAAATGTATTGAATCTGATGACAGTTAGCACTAAATGCCTACTCTGCAAATGTCAGAAATGGATTTGATAGAATCTGTCGAAGTATAAATTGTCAAATTTATTGCATGCTGATAAAAGTTTGCCAATGTCCAAAATACATTCGTGCAAATATGTCACACTACGAAGTGACAAAGCGTAAACAGAGCAAAATCTCAAATTAAAAAAGTACTTAAATTTCACTTTGACAAGAGACTGTTTACTTTTTTTCATAAGAGGAAATATCAAAAATGCAAGAAGAGCACATCTTTGGATAAAAATGGAAGATGCTATGTCCGTCTATTATAATACATATGTATAAATGTATAAATTTTCTAAAAACCTTTGATTTTCCTTAAAAACGTGAAATCATTTTTGTTTGAGATTTTAGAATGTTTGTTGGCCTTCAAACATAAAATAAGAATACACTTTGAAAGCCACTACAACTTTACGAACATACCCCCATCGAGATACATGAAAGTATCGTGAGCCGGATACATTACCCAAACCCAAAAGACCGAAAGCCTTCCGAACTTCCGTTCGATACTCGATTAAAAGTCAAAAAACTATCAGCAGTGAGATTTGACTTTTCTGTCAGTAATAAGCAGCGATGCTACTTCACTACGGATAGCTTTTCCAAACAAAACTCTGGTGATAATTTTTAATTGACAATCTAATAAAATATTTCAGTAATCAAAGCCATATAAAAAAAAGTGTTTGTCAGTCAAAAATAGAATAAGCAGAGGTTTGAAGAAAATTTGGATTCTACAAACGTTTTTGGAATAGTTGATATATTCGTGTATTTTTCAGAGAGATGTCGTTGCTATTCAACATTCTTCAGTGTGCGAGCATAATAATTATATCTGGAATGATAACCGGTCATTTTTTCTTAAAGAAAACATCTTCAAAATAAAACTAGCTGGAAAACTAGACTAATAAAATTAATCCCGCATTCTCTGAGAGAATGCCCAGTACTTCTCCGTCTTAGAAAGCCACAAACTTGGCGATGAATTTCTCGTTTGTAGTAAGACTCAAACGTGGAATCACAGAAAACTTTTCACTTCTGATCTTACTCTGGAGCAAAAAAAACTTTACTTCAACCTATCGTGAGACTGACAATTGGTTTCCTTTTATAACCCGCATTTCCTGAGCTCTAAAAGCTGATCCATATATTATTCTCATCTGAATTAAATGGCGCCCAACACAAACAACAAAAATGCAAACAACGACTAACAATTTCATCCTTTACAGACCAACAAAAATAAGATGACAAGAGAATAGCATTTTATTATTCCGAATTAAATCAGGATTGAGCATTGGATTACTTGTAAAACTAGGTAACGAACATAGATAGATGCGCATTTAAAGATATTCATTCAAATTCAGTTATCCCCTTTTTATTTTCCCTGCACACATTTAAATAAAATGCAACATATGGCACACATCGTATGCAGACAAATCTAATAATCAAAATAAAAGAAACCCAGGTCATGTGCGCAGTTGCTCTTCCATTTTCAAAGCCTGCAAATCTCATATCCTTTCATCTTCTATTTTTTTTTTTCCAAATATCCATCCCATAAAATAAAACTCACTTCAAACAAACACATTAAAATAACATTTTCTGATGGTTTTCTAAAGTAATTTCTTCCCCACATTTTCAGTATAGCGCAAACCTACCAACGCCAACGTCCAATTGGCAATATTCAAATTTGATTTATTTCAAACGGAAATTAACTTTCGTCTCGCATACGCAAAAGTTTTCTTCATTGGCTTTCTTATGTTTTCAAAGCTAAGCTGTAAAAGGACATGCTGTGTTGCACCCACCAATATCAAATATCATCGCTTTCAGCTTATACTCCAGTTGCCAAATCAGCCAACAGCATGATGTCTCCAAAAAATGTCCTCGAAAAAAGTTCTCCAATAACAACCTTTTCTTCGGAAAATCATGCCAATCAATTGATCTGTTAACAAAAACACAATTTGCTCCTTACAGGATGTTCCGGAAATTATTACTTCCCCTCTATTATCCGATTTGCCGATTTACAAGTCATTTCGTTCTCTTTCACTGTCGATTAGGTCTCCCATCCCCCCCCCCCTCAACGAAATGGCAATCAGCCAGCGATACTAACTTGAAATGGGACCAGGACACCCAGAGATTCAGAAATATATAGCTATGTAGGGTGTTGAAAGGGTGTCGCATTTGTCGAATATACACATACAAATAGTGTAAAATATAATTTATTGTCACGCAACAAAGTTGTAAAAGCGCGTTTGGTTGTTTTTGCACTTTGTCAACCGCCTCAACCTCCCAAACATTTTAACACCCCATTCTAACGCCCTCCAGTTCAACCACAGTTTTCGAATTTGAATACAATATGTGGGATGTAAGCGTTTTTCTTCGTTGTATGTCTCTCTCTCTGTTTTTTGTTAATCCTTATCCTCATGCTCTGCCCCGGCGTCGACGGCGCCTTCTTTTTCTATATGCGAGTGCTTAACATTGAAAAATCCCCAAAGTCCAATGACTAATGCTGATGTGTACAGTGTACACATTGGTAGGGTTTGGGGGGTTTTGTATGCCCTGTGAGAAAATGAAAAAGAATCCAACAAGTGCGCACGCTCCGAACTTTCCCGTTTGGGTTCGGTCGGTCGGTGGAACAAGAATAATTTTTTTTTATTTTTTTTTTTTTATTTAAATGCAACGCAGTTTGACCGAAAAAACGATGCCATTTTTTCCACTAAATTTGGCAAATGCATATTCCCGAGGGACAGTGTGGACATATTGACAAATAAATTAATCAAACTGCGTATTGGAAAACTTGGTTTGGGCGTTACTGGACGATGATGGCTCCCTTTCTTCAACCACCCACTATTTCAACCGTTTGCCATCGCCCGCCGCCGCCGGCAGCTGAACCATGGAACACACGAACAGAGGAATATATAGAGGCCATCGGTCATCGGCCAGAGCCAGACCAGACCAGACAGACACACCAATAGGGAAAAGTGCTGTATTGGCAACAGTTTGACAGTTGGCATCGGTATGCAATAAAGAGAGAAGCTATATCGCACACACAATTCAGTTTGATATTCCAGCGATAGTCGTAGACACAAGTGGAAGACAGGAGTTGAGTTTTATGATTCGATAAGGGTGCTGTTGCTGTATGTCACTCGAAGCTGGTACTTGCTGGAAGGCATCCTTGTTTGAAACTTGTTTCGAGTTGCCGAGACAGAAAAAAAAGTAGTTGAAGTGTCAAAAAGAAAAAGTTATTGGGGTGATGTATTAATCGTGGGGCTTTTTCTATTTTTCGTCATGAGTTCATATTCAATCATCTGGAAGCCACATTGTACCGCCAGGAAAATTTTCACTAGTATTCAATTTGTGACTTTACATAAACAATAAAGGTAATTGCGACTTTGAGTTAAAATTTAAATAAAGTATTTGTAAGAAGTATTTCCTTGTATTTTTACACGATGTTGATGTTTCATATATGTATTTCAAAATTATAAATTTTTATAAAAATCATGAGCAAACAATTTCTACTATTGGCGCCCAACGTAAAACAGTTTTTTGCATCATGTAAAGAAACTACAATTTGCAATAACCCTACAGACTGCAGTTCCATAAATCTCTGAAACGATTGAACAATTATCTATAAAATTAATTATTTAATTTACTTATAAATAAATAAATTAATTGATTAATTAAATAAATTGAAATGAACTGTTTGGAACGACGACGGGAGTCTAGACGTAGTTACACTGTCAACCTATCTTTTTTCGCGTTGGTACTTTTACATTACTGGAAGGGACCTAATATTATCGCCGTATTCGAACGGCCAAGATGAAATTCTCTTTAGACATTTTGTCTAAAGATGTGTACCTTTCAAGCAAATTTTTTTATAGGTGGAAAAATCGAGGGCAGAAAAACAAAGTTTGCAGCTTTGTTTGGACTAGCGAGGAGGTAAACATATACTAAAAGTCCTCGAGTCTAGGTTGGTCGCAAAGATGTGCGCGGGGCTTTAAATTTTCGGCTCATAACTCACAAACCCTTAATCCTACAAAAAAAAATATTAAGTTATAAATTCAAGCTGACATAATTTCCTACAGAAAATGTGCGTATAGTTTTTTCGTATCTTCAATAGTTTGTGAGATATAAACCTTAGAAGATCGCTAATATGTGAACAAAAATTCAACCAAAAATCGTTTTTGATTATTTTTGTTGATTTTTTTGTCTCAGAAACCATTGAAGATATCTGCAGACTTTTTGTAGGACCTTTTGTCAGCTTTAATTTTTACTTAATATTTTTCTTATAGGATTAAGCGGTTTTGAGTTATAAGCGAAAAATTGAATAAAGAGAAATTTAAACCCCAACCTTTTGCGGCATGTAAGGTAAATTATGCATTCGTGCAGAAAAAAAAATGGGATAATAATCAAACATGACATTACGATAATAGAGAAGATGAAAAAAGTGGCAAATTCTGGAAAATTTTGTCTGTCTGTCTGTCTGTCTGTCACTCTTGGTTTGATATTTATAAAATTTGAAAAAAATTCACACGACTGATTAGTTGACATCGATATTACTTTTTCATTAGAAAATTTGTTTCGAAAAAAGCTTTTAAACGGTACCTACCATAAAATCGTTTTTTTTTTTTTTTTTTGTAGCGAATAAATTTGTTATCAGATATTACTACAATGCCTTATAATAATAGCATACAAATATTTAAAAAAAAAAATACTATGTATTTTTTTTTTCGATAAAGATAAAATCCCGACTGAATAAAATCCCGACTGCCAAAATCACGACTGAGAAAAGTATGATTTAAAAATATGTACTTCTACTTATATTTTTATCAAAATTTGTACAAAAAATTGCAAATTTACCCAAACTCGCACCCACCCCAAATCCTATAGTGAGCCCAGGCAGGGGGGTTGCAGGGGGCAGCATGCCCCCACTTACCTAGAAACTTCTTTTTCAGTCGGGATTTTGTCCAGTCGGATTTCGGCAGACAGGATTTCGTACCCAACCCATTTTTTTTTAGAAAATTTTTTTGCAATTAAAAAAACTTCTTTTTTTTTTAAACTGGTCAAATTTGTTTTCAAGTCGTTGTTAACAAGAAGATAACTTGCCACAAGAGCAAGCTCGTCCGAACTAGCCGTCCTCTTTTTTTTTCTGTTTCAAGTCAATTTTTAGAAAATTGACCCTACGGGCTAATCGGGGGAGGATACCCCAACTCTATACAATTTTTGTCTTGTCTAGACGTAACCTATACTTGCTCCAGCTGTTTTTTTTTTTTTTTTGCATTATATGTTAATCAACTTTTATAAATGATTGATAAGTTGATTAGTGAGATACTTTGAGGGTGAATATCTAATCAGCTAATTGACTTAGGTATAATTTTATTGTAGCAATATAAAATGTTCATTTTAATACGGTCTATCATAATAATGACTTCTTTTTCGGTAGCCGGCTAAAATAAGACTAGCCCAAATTTGTATGAAAAGTGACTGTCTTTTAAATAATGTTTGTAGCAAGTTGTAATTGTATAACCTATCGTTATGGAATGCGACAAATAGTCTCATTAATTACAACCCTCATTAATTTGCAGAAATGCACTATTATCCAAAGCTTATTACTTTTTATTGGAAATATTTGTTTCAGAAAATATTAAAAATCCAACTTGAAATATTGCATTTTGAATGAAATTTCACTCCCATCCTTTCCATAACAAATCTTCTCAGCAACACTCACATCACCCATCCCATTCCCAGTCGTCATTCTATAAACAAAGGAAATTCAACCAATTCGGCATCCTCAACCTTAAATTAAATTTTAGTATAAAATCACATTTATAAATCTGCTGCATCATGAAAATTTCTCTCAAACCTGCTGCCAATGTTTATACTCAACCTGTAAATTTTACTCCTTCTACTTGACAAACATACTATTAAATCACTCAGTGCACGATATAAAATCCACACTCAATGTGCTCGTTGCTCGTTGCTCGCTCTTTAAGATGAGTAAAAATTTACCTACCCGATATTTTCATGGAAGGAATAGCAACAGAGCACTCAACAGCCCCTTGGGCTGGTTGTTCACTGGATTGGATTGTCATGAGCGATGAGAATATTACCAGAGTGTAAAACTACATGAAAACAGAACCACAAAAAGATTCCCAAACCACCATAACAGCATAGCTCGACCAGACGAACCATCAGAACCAGAGTACCAGCCCAGTACACATAGCACTCAGCTCAGCTGAGAAATGAAGCTGTAGGATAGATGTTCTACTGGAAATGGAAATGTTGGACGAACCGATGAAAATGAAATTCAGTTGTTCGGTGACTTGCATAGTATTCTAACGTTTGTACGGATTGTTCCGCGAGTGAAAATATTAAAAGTATCTTTCAGCACGCCGCCGCTGGTGCTGCTCCTCTATACAATACAAAAACATACATTACTTTAACTCTATAGTATAATTCCAAATCCAATTTACCTACAACATGACTATGTGCACCCAGTCAGTGTAGTAGCATATTAAGCATCCATCATTCAGCAGCAGCAGCAGCAGCAGCATCCATGAGATTTATTCTTACACACAAAATTTTCTCTGAGTTGTTGTATTTTTTTGTGATAAAAGGGTGATAGATACGTCCGTCGTCGTTGTACTCGTTTGTCACCCGCTTCGTGTGTTTTCATTCACTCACCAAAAAAAAAAGGGTGAAATAAGTGGAATAGTAAAAATAATAAAATTATTTCAAACACGGAAATAATAATAGTTGCACACACAATGTGTGTGTAAAAATTAAGTGGTAACCATTTCTTTTATTACCCCACTCGTATATTGTTTGTCGTACCTAGAGAACGCGCTCTCGAGTGCCCCCAGCCTGGAGCAGTTCAGTTCAGATTCAGTTTCAGACGTTGCTCTTCAGTAAAGTCAAGTCAAGTCGTCGGAATAAGAAACGAAAAATAGGAAAATTAAGGCGGAACATTGCTTAAAGGAGACGCTCTCTCCTCCATTGTCGTTGCATCTCTCGTGTGTCTATTATAGAATTGTTTTTGTTTTTGTTTTTTTTTGTTTTTATTATTTATTGTATGTAATTGCAGAAAAAAAAAAACCAATGATCCTAGTGATTCCAAATGTGTTGTGTAAATAATGTTAATCCCCAAGTGGCTCTGTGGAACGTATAGCTAGTAGCCGAAATAATAAAATCTATTTTTTCTTGGTCTACGCCCACCCGCCCCTTCTTCATCTAAAATCCCTCACATTCCTCGAACTGTCTCTCACCCATCTCGAGGCTATATAGCAATCCAACGACACAACACAAGACAACGACCGAAACGCTGAGATTTACAAAGGAAAAGTGTGCAAAAGAAGAAACAACATCCCCCCATCATCAACGTCGACATCTCCCAGGCGATATGGCGATGAGTTGAGTTAAGTTGATGAGTTAATCCAAATGAAAGCGAGAGAAAGACTCACATTTCACTGCTTGCCCTATTTGTTAATCAAAATTAAGTGAAGTGACTAAGGCAACCTCAATTAGACCTGTTCTGTTTAATTTTTTCTGTGATTAGCACGGAAGCGGTATCAGGATAACAAAAAAAAAAAAAAAAAAAAAACAATCAAGAGTGTTCAAAGTTTGTTTAGATACAAAGATACACAAATACAACAAAAAAAAGAAAAACATGGAAAATTGTAAAATTAATGAAAAGTGCTCAACTGGACAACGACTCCAGGACGAAGAAGATCGTCTATGTGCAATAGCAAGTCAGCAACACAAACAACAACACACTAACAACAGCAGAAGCAGCGATACCAAAAAAAACCTTATGTCCTCATCAGCACAGAGCACCATACGTCCACCCCCTGTTCCACCGGTGGGCGGTGGTGGTGGTGGTGGAGGCTGCAGTGTCAGTGACAAGAAGATAGTTGTATCTACTCCAGTATCCTTGTTTAACTTTGTGTTCTACGTGATGTGTATCGGTTCGTTGGGATTCTCTGTATACTCGAACATCCGGCAAACTTACACAGAAGAACGGCTTAAACATCTACGACATCTCGACGATAGAATAACCCTTCTCGAGACAAAGCTAGACGACTTGCCCCAATTGATGGCATCTCTGTCATCCTCCCCGTCATCTTCATCACCATCAATATCAGCAGGAGCATCGATTTCTGCAGCTGGATTGCAATCGAGGGACAATCTCGCGGATACGGTGCGAAGGCTATCATTGCAATTCGATGGGATACACCGGCTGCGACGGGATGTGTCACAATTGCAATTAGTCAGACGACAGGAGCGACAGACATCGATTCAACATATGCCGGAATGTCCATGTTCAGCAGGTGTGTATTTTATATTATGAATGTACATATGTGTGTATTTAGCAAGAGAGTGTCAAATTCACTACACTATATAACACTATACAATCACAAGTCCATAGCCGTCGCCATTACCTCGCCAGTCATCCATCCTACGACTTCCCTGATGAGTGTGTGATGTGTCTGTTCAGTGCATCGCGCATTTTGACGTTTGTACTGCGATTTGCCAACCATAATAAATTACCTTACGTTCCATAGCGTAGGAAGGTGCAGGTTGACGAGGCGAGGTGATGGCAAAGTCGAAACGTATGGTGTATCACTTGTCCCACAGTCTGAGTTATAAATGTATCTACCTACGTTTATAGGTAAGTAGGCAGGTTAAATTGGCTGGAAGACCCCAGAGCTGGCTGTACATTGTGCACCGAGCACAGTGAAGCCAAATGATAGTGTGTGAGGCATTTTTTTTTTTTTTTTTTGTATCGTTCAGGATATTCCATGAAAGTGGAAGGGTATGTGATTTTTTGTTGCTGGAATTTTTATTATGTTTTTTTTTTTTTTTTGTTGCCACTCAATCGGTCATTCTGTGGGCACTTTTAAGGTGGTTAACCACTTTGTACTTTTAATCAATGATGGGGAAATTTGTGTTGTTTAAGCTTTGTGGCCATGTATGAGTTGATGGTGGGTATAGGAGGAACCTACAAATATTTATTTTTTTGTGTTTGTTGTTGATAATTTCCTGGCTTCTGATGAATATCTATTTGGAGGACCAAACTTTTTTTTTATATCTGATGGGGGGTGATTTTAGTATAGGTAGATGTCTATGTATGATAAAAACGGAAACCAATAAGGATTTGGCAAATTTATTTCATCGACAGGAAGAGATAAGATCGAAATTGTATTGGGTTGAGGTTCCATCAGAATGAGAATCAGAGTAAATATACCTACGTTTGTTCGATTGCAAGTAAAATTGGCTAAGGAGATAAGTTGGAAAGTTGTAAGCAGATTTAAGCTTTGTCATTTAATTCAAGTGATGCATTTGGTTATACATTTACATAGAAAATTTATAGTGTATATCAACAGAACTGATCAGAAAGTCGAACTAATTTTCATGAATTAAAATGGATTTGTCATTGTCTCTTTTTTAATAATACAGGTAGAGCTATATATAACGGTTTTTTTTTCTCGAGGTATAGAACTTTAAGTTGACATTACTTTTCAAGACGGCGACCAATTTAACAGCTGTCAAGTGATTGATTCTCAGTTTGGTTTGGCAATTCATCATGAACAGACTCACGCCTGAACAACGCTTGCAAATTGTGTCGAATGGGCCCAAAACAAGATGGCCGTTGTTCCCGATTTTCATAAGCGAATTTTGTTTAGCGATGAAGCGCACTTCTGGTTGTATGGCTACGTCAACAAACAGAACTGCCGCATTTGCAGTGAAGCTAATCCTCAAGTGTATGTCGAAACACCGTTACATCCAGAAAAAACTGACTCTTTGGTGCGCTTTATGGGCTAGTGGAATCATTGGTCCGTACTTCTTCAAAAACGATGATGGCCACAACGTTACAGTTAATGGTGATCGGTATAGAGCCATGTTTACTAACTTTTTCATTCCTGAATTGAACCATCATGATGTCCAGGAGCTGTGGTTCCAACAAGACGGCGCAACATGTCACACAGCTCGTGCCAGAATCGATTTATTGAAAGACAAATGTAAAGTCATTGGTCTATGCGGATAAGCCACAAACGCTTGACTATTTGGAAGACAACATTTGCCGATATACGGCCACAAATGTTGGAAAAAGTCATCGAAAATTGGACG
Organism: Baccha elongata; assembly: GCA_951217065.1. Taxonomy (NCBI): domain Eukaryota; kingdom Metazoa; phylum Arthropoda; class Insecta; order Diptera; family Syrphidae; genus Baccha; species Baccha elongata. The sequence goes on from OX578273.1 coordinate 86,300,300, forward strand.
TCCAGATTGGAGCCAGCCGTGGCAGTCATATGCCAGAAATCATATTTACGTTGTTTTATTGCAATTTAAAGTTCTATATCTCTAAAAAAAAAACACCCTTTATATAGTTTTAGTTCCGATGATATAAAGATTCATTTTAAGGGTGATTCTACAAAAAGTGGAAAAAATGCTCATAATTTCGAAAACAAAAAAGTTCGAAGCTTTTAGTTGTATAAATTAGTTCTAGTTATATATGTTAGAATGTCCTTTAACAATATTGAAAGCATAATTCAGAATGAAAACTGAAATAGTAGAACGGCAATAATTTTTGATGTTAAAACATGAGGGTGACATGCCAGGGGACTGACGTAATTAGACACTTTCAAGAAGTTTTATTCGCTAGAGAGTAAAGTTATTCTTATGTCAAATTACCTCAAAAATTTAAATAAATTTAATATTTTTTAAAAAAAATATAAGTGATAAATACGAAAAAAAAATATATGAATTTTTATTAAAAGGTTCAAGCCAAAATCAAAGTATGCAAAAAATTTTACTACCCAAATACATGTTTATTTAAAAAATATGTTTCCAAATTCCTTAGAGAAGAACGGCAATTGTAATTCTCTACGTTTCTTATGCAGACAAAATGTTTGTAGATAAAATGTATAATTACTGCTCATATTAAGCAAAAAATAAGTGAAAACTAAAAATTATTAGTTTTTTACACATTTTTTGCGCTATATTATTAGCAATTAATAATTATTTTACAAAAATTTGTCTGGATAAAAAAGGTCAATAAATTTGGGTATGACCGCTTTTAGCAAGAAATGCATATAATATGCCTGCAAATCGTCAAAACACAAAATCCAAAATGACGGAGGCATATCGAATTTGTTGTCACTTTCGAAACATGTCACTTTCAATGAAAAAAAAAAAAAAAAAAAAAAAAAAAACACAATAAAACATTTCTATACATTGCTTGCGTTCGCGTGCACAACTATTGTGGTTCGCATACTTACTGTTGTTGTAATTCCACGTTAAAACACAACTGATAGACCATATAGCTGTGGCGGGGGAATAAATCTGAAAGTATCCTAAAATTTTCAGTATACTCACGAAGCCAAACAGCTGATTACGAATATGTGTTTGTATGTCTTTTGACACCTATCCGGTTTTGGTCGTTCGCAAACTCATACAATACAGGCGTATCCAGATAGCTCTTTTGGTGTGCACCCGAACGTGCGCATTATAATAAAAACAAAAATGTAGCCAATTGTACACGTATTCATGTATGGAAAAGCGCGTGTACAACTGGTCCTTTTTGTTTGAAGTTATCAGATTTCTGCTTAGATTGATGTTTTATACCAACCGCCTTGACAGTGGGGCTAAAGATTATTTGCGGCCGATGGTCCTTATCAGAGTGATGATTGCCTATGGGTGATTCAACATTTCCCTATCTCAAATGGAAAAGATTGGATTACACTAAACGTCGGAGTACAAACGTTACTATGCCGATAAGGTCGTATAAAATCGGGTCAACATAAATAGGATAGATTACTTCTCAATCAAGCTGATCACATTGTGAGTATGATGACCTCGGCGAATAGACTTATTTTCGGGGCTTAATAAACCAACTTGTGAATATAGTCAGTGATATTAGATATAGAGTTCGTCTTAACGGTTTCATACCGCCTAATATTCCTTCCATACACCAAGTCGGCCGTAAGGCTCTGGGTCGGCGACTCCAGTACCATCGACATGTCTTTGTCTCAGGGGACAGAGCAGAGTGTCTGCGTTTCATTAGAGCAGTACCAAGAACAGAATGGAGAAAACATATATGAGAACTTAGCGGCTCTTATTTTACTGCACCATCATTGCTTTTATTTTGAATATTATGACCAGCGGACCTTAATTACGCGGGCCAACATTTTGTTAAGACAAAATACAGAAAATGAGGTATGAAGTTATGAGACCTACTCGCTATAGCGAGTACCGCGCCACTCTTACTAGCGTGATCTATGACCATGTTACTGTTTATCTATACAAACATTTGATTGACAAGAGGACTAGCGCGATTTACTACAATCGCTTACTAGTGTCAGCAGTAACCGCAGATGGTATGGGTTGAGTTTGTGGCGAGCAATTATTTATACCGTCAAAAATATAAAGATACTGATCTCAATTATTTGGAGGCAGAACATTGTTTTATGATGCAATTCTATACAGAGTATTTATTTTTAAGTACCTTAGTATATCTATAACACATTTTAAAATGGATATATGTCTGTACATTTACTCCATTTATTTTATTATTACAGGTGTACATAATTACAAAAACCTTTTTGAAAACCCTCATGTTTATGATGTCACAACAAAAATCCCGAAAATCTCTCATTAGAATTTTTCTCTGACATTCTTAAAAAGATTTTTCAAGAAGGAATTCTTCTTTGAACTCAGTTTTTCGCATACATACATGGAAGAATACACGAATAAACGTAATGAAAATTAATGTGTTTGCTAATTAACGCGTGGCAACATATTTGTTCTAATTTTCCCTTTGAGGATATGAGGTGGGAATGGGAATGATTATGTGATATGTTGTGAACTTAATGACGTTTAATATGGATACAAGTTGTCATGTAATGGATCTACTAAGCTGATACACATCATTGAAGTTCTTGTAATAGATACTTCCTAATTAAATAGAACCTGATTTAATCCATGCAGTGATGTAGTTGTATGTATATGTTAAGGTAAATTACATAGAAGTTCTAATCCATGTTAAATAAATAATCGCAAATCAGGTGTATGAAAAGACGGATAAGACATTTGATAAGACCAATGGTTAACGGTTAACCTTTAAAAATTTAAGGTATATATTGTTTTGTTATGAAATTAAGGCACAGGCACACAAATCTTTTTAATTATACGAGTGTATAAGTAGGTATAATGTCTAAAAATGGGAATGCAGACAAAAATTTGCAGTCCGGATTTTGTCAGTCAGGATTTCGTACCCAACCCCCGAAAATGCACACCAGATGTTATTTAAAATACTTAACAAAGGTTTTTAATTAAAAGTTGAAATTTTGTATATTGATTCTTTTTTTTACGAAAATTTTAATTTCGATAATAAACAAAAAATGAATTTCAAGATCGTTGCGCTTCATAAATAAATCGATACTAACATATTCAACTACTCAATACTTGGCATATTATGTATACAAAAAATTTAAGTCAAGCTGTTAATCCTATTGAATTTATAAAAATAAAAAAATTAATTAAAAAAGAATTAAAATTAAAATTAAGGATATGTAATTATGTAGTTCTAATTGAGATTTCATAAACTCATCAATATGACGATTGACAAATCCATGAGAAGGCAAAAGAAAATAAAGTGCAAGACTGGGAAGTGCACGAATTTGTTCTTGTGGTAAGGGCTTAAAGCAAGGAAATTATTTAATCAAAAAACATTAAAATATAAACGAGAAATACGAACTAAATCTTATGAATTTTTATTAAAAATGTTAAATTTATTTTTATAAAAAAACGAAAAAATAATTTAAAATTCGTTACAGCGGTTTTTAAATAAATCAATTTTTATTAAAAAATTAAAAAAAAAAAATTACAAATTTGATGTATAGGTAGGTACACCAGTTTTAAGTGCAATTTTTAGTTTGAATTTTAATGTGACTACAAAAATAAATTTATTTGTGAAGCTGTTTTCCAAATATAATCACAAAAAAAAAAAACAAATAAATAATTAATTAAATTAAAAAATTAAAAAAAAATTGACTTTAAATCAAATCAACTAACGGTTTCTAAAGAAAAATATTGGGTTAAAATCAACTAACCCATTTACGAAAATGCTCAAGAATGCTCTTTGGGAGATACCGTTAATATAGGCTTGACAAATTTTTTTTGTCGAAGTTGGCAGTCGTTTTATCCGTTTTCTGGTGCCGTTGTAGAGAATTTACATTCGGGTGTATTTACCAAAAAGGCTAAAACATTAACTTAAAGCTTTTTTGTCATGTTTAATTTATACTGTGATACTCGAATACAAACATAATAGTCCCAGCTTATGAATGGCTTAAAAGAGTTTGTACAGGGTTATGTGAAGTAACGCCAAACGAAGTAAGACCGATTTTCAACTTTGGTCTTATTTCGTTTTTGAAAACGCAATAAGGCTAATTTGGGGTTCTTTCGTTTGGCGCTATTTCACGTCACCGTTGTACAGTGCGTGAGCAGCTACCTAAGCCATTCCTTGAGTGACTTGTTTAGTGTGATTCAAGAGTTAACCTAAGTATTAAAAGTCATGAAGTCTATGTGGTGAGCCATATGGGTGGGTATAAAGATCCCTTTTTTGGGATTTACGCTTATTTCTCAGAAAGGGAAAAATCTTCTATTAAAGACTATGACTTTTCTTTAATATTTTTTCTCAAAGTGTTAACCTGAACAAAAGAGCATTTAAATAACCTTTAAGATAATTACCTTTTGAAATCGGGTTATTGAGTGCATAAACCTACCATCCAGCTATACTAATGAAAGACTACCTAATGATATCCAATCATAATATTGGATGGGTATTCTGTTGCGAGAAAAAATTCTGTGCCAACTGGCCTATAATATATCAAAATCCAGACATTGTCAGAATTTGTTATGAGCGAAAAATTGTCTGGACTATTGAAGTCCAGTTTCCTCCTTTTCTATCATTTTTATCAAATTCATAAAATTAACAGTTTAAAACTATACCTATACCTATTTCAGGTCATGGTCAAACAACAGTTAAGAAACCTAATATGTTAATAAAGTAGAGCATCTTGAAACTTCAGCCAACATCTTTCTATACAAAAGCCCTTAGACAAATTAAAACATCCCGCCTTACACTTTAACCCACTAATTAACCCTTTAAAATGCGCAAGGCCCCACTGACTGATGCATAATGCACATGCACAACCGTTGTTTCGTGTATGTGAATTTCGGTGTCGTTTTGGTTAGTTTATGGTGTTGGATGGTAATGCATTATGCATCGTCATTTGTGCTCAGTGAATGAGAAACCCCCTTAAGGAATCCGTTTCGTATCCACCACCACCACCTTCAACACCCACCACCGACCGTATAGCAACGTAGAAGCAGTTTTTCTTTAAAAAAAAAAAAGTGACAACTTGTCTCTTAACTCGCACACAGACCATGCATATGCGCGCGCGTTTTGTCCGTGGTTGTCATGTTGATGTCGCCCCGGTCTGGGAGTTACCTATCCATAATAAACGATTTTGTTATTGCCCACTTAAGGAATTTATTATCATTAGCATTAACGAAATTTAGTTGTAAAACAGGCCACGAAGTGAGGAAAGTATCGTTTTACTGATAGTTGCGTGGTTGGTTTACACAGTACAGCTTCAAGGTGTCAGCCAGAAGAGCTCAATGACACCATAGGCAAAAGGCTGGACACACCAGATGACAGAACATTGTGTACGGTGTTTTTCCTATTGTATTTCATTCCCTCGACTACCTAAGGGTATCATCAGATCGGTGCGGTGGTGCGGTGATGCATAGAATTTAGAGTGAAGGCAGACTTGGGCTTCATATTCTTTTAAAAAGACATTATCACGCCTTTGAGGTCGCTATACAAAACACATAACAAACCATTTATACATTCCATCACAACAATAGGGTAAACGTGTGCATGTATGGCATATATCCCTTACAATTTATTAACTGACATTGAGTGTGAATTTTCAAGCTCAGTTGACACATTCCCATCGCCATAGCCATCACAATCAAAGGAAGGTACCAGTCAAAGCCAACAACACAAATATTAGTCTATACTACGTTATTCACTGGGGCTTATGCGTTGCCTCACTTTCAAATGGTAATTCAGGAGTGATTGTTATTTTTGTTTGTTGGAATGGAACCCCCTATACTCGTATATGTAACCATAGAGCAGATAGAAATCATGATCGGACGACAGAGATCGTCGTTCCCTAGGGGATAGGTCACCATCATATTCACAATATACAAAAGAGATCACAGATCAGAACTATTTATTGTTACAATTTTTGTATTGTACTATGAATAAGATACCTATTGTTGAATTATTTTTGTATTTCCATGTCTGATGTGAATGGTCGACCTAATCTTCATCCTTAATCCGTATGATATTGTTGTGCGCTTATAATATCGTCAGGGCCGCATTTAAAATTAAATGAACAAAATATGGGGTTACACTTTCTTTTCTTTTGTTGATAGAGATCGTATTTGTTTTCGTTTTTATGGACTTAAATGAGAATGGACCATTCAAAAGGGCTTCCATTACCCACCTTAGAAATTAAGCAAGTCTATGATGACAACATAAATCATATCTAAGTATAAAGATACTTATGAATATTTATTATTAATTGTTTTCGAATGAGGGGTTTCGATTAACAGAAAGGATTAAGATCAAATTTGGTTTTATATTACAAGGCATTAAGATCAAGTCCTGGAGAAAACCAAGAAATATTAACAGATAAAAAGACCAAACTCCTTTTATGGACATTTCTCAAATTGAATAGGTAATAAAATGATGCGCTTATAATTTAACTTAGTAATATCTACCTAATAAATTATGAAGGATTCTTCAGAAAAATAAAATTTATATCTAGATATAATTGTTATATCGAGGATTAAATAAAAGTTTAAAAGGTGTCCCAAAATAAATGCATGAGTATAATTCGGTGCTTATATTGTGCGCTCAAGTGTTGCCAACACAAAAACAAAACTGTTCGACAGCTGACGTTTTACAAATTATTATAATTAAAATTGACACAATGAAAACCATAATCATTTGGATACAAAATTAACGGTTCGTAGAAAACTACAATGTTTATCTGTCAATATTTGAGAAATACCATTTTTTGATAGTAAAAAAAATATCCAAACAAATTTGTTGATAGTTTTATTTCAGAAAAATAAAACCTTTGGAAAATTGATTTTGGAAATCTTTAAATAGAAGCCCTTTTTAATTAGTTTTTTGTTTCCTTTTTTTAATACAATCTCTAAGCATTTGGCAACCCTACAATTAAAAACTATATAGATATGTCCAAGTTTTGAGCTTTAATTTTAATTTAATTTAATATCGATGGGCTAAGATATGGTCTAAAACGGGCTATTTGAAATGTAGTTCTTTTTATCTCTTCAATAGCTCTAAAATATTTCTAGCATTAATTGATTACTGATGTTATATTAAACGAACTTTACCAATGCCCAATGAAATAAATTGCACCACTAGATCACACAAACTTACTCTTCTGCAAATAACTTTATCGTGTTAACGCCTGGGAAATTCGTTTAAATAGATTTTTTGAAAAAATATTTTCTGTATTTTATTTTTCTAAAAAAAAATGTTTTCTTCTAAATTCTTAAGCAAGTTTATGCAAAAAAAACATTTTTTTTTGATAAAATGCATTACCGTCGGTAAAAAAATCACTCGCACAATATTTTTTCAAAATTAATCGTATTTTTTTTTTTTTTTTTTTGAAGAAAATAGAATTAAAATAAACAACTTTTTATTAAATAACTTTTTCTCAAATGTTTGATTGTAGTTTTAATCAAACTAAGCAGAATCAATTTTGAAAACATTCGGCTCAACCGTTAAGGCTGCAGTTATCAATGCATACATCAATCAGAATCAGTGTTGTCAGATGTTGCAATCTAACGGACAATTTGAATTTCGTTTGGCGAAACGAAAATTGGTTTGGCGATGTACCTCAAAAAATGCGATTTTTAAGTCTCTGGCGATTTTAATTTTTCTATTAAAAATAGAAAAAAATTAATTAAAATGATAATTGAACTTTGACACAATTGTTGTACACCCCAGAGAGCTACCATTTTTTCAAATATACATACATATATTCTAGATAACTCACAATTCCATTATGGATTTTAAGCCTGATGTTTCCCCGCACATAATTTTTCAATTCCAAAGTCCAGTTCTCCCTAAAAAATTTTCGTTATAAAGCTAAAAAATCAGTCAAAGGGTCCGGTCAGAACGAAACAATAAAAACTTTTCAAATCGTAAGTTGCTACATTTATCGATGACAAATGACTCACAGAATTATTTGTGATGATAAAATTTTCAATAAAGCACATATTTATTGTAAAAAATGTGTTTCATAATCTACCTGAATTTCCGAACGGAAAATGAAATTCTATCAGGAAAATAAATAAATGCATTTTTTACAACTAATATTTATCTAACTTAAAATTTTACCATCACAAAAAATTCTTTCAGTTATTTGCCATCGATAAGTGAGCATTTTTGTGTTTTGAATCGAATTAAAACAATGGTACCTGATAAAACATCGATCTAAAAAAGTTTCGTTTTCCTGATCGCTATAACCGGCCCCAAACTTGCCAGAATAAGCGGAAAGCTGAATTTTGGTTCATAGATTCATGTGAAAAAACTACTTACGATGTTACGGGGTCTATAAGGTCCCCAAACAGTTATTCCTAAATATCTCCATAACAATCACTTCTATAGAGAAAAATAGTTAACGAGAAACTTGTAGTTTAGACAATTTTCTAAAAAAAAAAATATCTTAATAATTTTTTAAACTGTTAACTTAACTTAGCCTATCGTTGCTCGGCCATAATATATTTTATTTTATCCTATCGCTACCAAACCTCACAGAAATAAATGGGATTATCCGAACATTTCCCGAAAATTTCATCAAAATCGGATCAGAACGATATATTAACGGGCCATATTATTCACTTGTTTAATCTAGATGTAAAATTAAATCCAAATATTAAATATGAGAAAACATTATTTTATATACGAAACAAAAAGAAAACAACGAATATCTTACATCTGAATTTAAGTTTTAAACTACTGGTTTAAAAGAAGAGTATAGGCATTAAGGATTTGTAAAATAGTTAAAGAAATGCTTTGCCTCATCTATCTGGAATTTCTGTTGTTTTTATGAAATCTATTTAAAAATTCACTACTAAGAGTAGATATTGACAAAAAGTTATAAGCTATATTTGACATGATTTTGTAAGCGACGATTATAAGACTTATTTTTTTGTAGTTGATTTCTTTTTTTTTCTGTGGATAGGACACACTAAACCGAAGTTTTTGTCATCCAAAATTTTCATTATTAAATTTTACAGATTGCTTGCCGTAGCAAGTCAACTCCCGCTTCTTTGTATAATTGGACTTGTATAGGCCATTCGTCTCTAATCCATTTTGATATACACTGCAAGTCATAAGGATAGAAGCAGGCATATTTGAGAAGTAAAACTGATGTTACTACCGTTGTATGCAAATTATATAAAACAAGAGTATGGCGGTCAATAAAGTATTGCATTCAAAACTAAATAGAGAACTTGTTAATTTTTAGAAACCTGGGTTAATAGAATTCAGAAGGCTTTCTTTAAATTAAGTCAAAAATAAATGAATTAAAATCGCGTCATAAGAATATAAGCAGTGCCAGAATCAACGTTTTTTATTTAGTGGTAACATCTTTTTCGACATTGATGGATCATTTTTCTATTTTTTAAGTGTTTCTATTCTTATGACGCGTTTAAATCACACAAAATTATGGGTTTATCGATTATTTTCTCTCTACTATACCATTAGAATTCGTCTTGAAGTTCTAATGCAGTAGTTTGTATTGAAACATTTAACATTCCTTCTTGTGCACTAAAATTTTGAATTCAGTCTGTCATAATATGAAAAAAAATTGCGTTCTACTTCTCGAAAATGCGTGCTTTTATCCTTATGACTTGCAGTGTATCTTGCGAACATCACCTCTGCTGGTAAGAACTTCAATTAAATCGACCCCTCAAAATAGTCAGTTAATTAATATAAATATAATCATTCTGATATACCCATCACTAAAACACCTACAGGGATACTGGATAAAGTAAAGATTTACATGGTGAAAATTCTCTCACACCGTGATACTCAGAATTACAAATCCAATTACAACCGGAATTTCGTTTAAACTCCTATGTTCTTAAACACACGTTCTTTCTAATAACATTTCAAGGGTTATCATAACCTCAAAAATAACAATAAAAAAAACATAATATGAAAATCTTGTCATGCATGTAGACGCTAACGCATTAACTTCAACACATTTCCTATAATTTCCTAGTATGAATTTTAGTTTCTAGTCACCAAAGACACATAAATACGGACCTGTGGTTCAAGCTCTTCTCTATATTCTATTGGCCTCATACTGTTGTATCGATATTTTGCAATTAAAACTTTGGTGATAAAAAACACCACAAACTATTCGAACATTCATAAAAAGTCAGGCAGTATGTTGTTTGTTGTTTCTTTCTCCGGGGATTATATGGATACAAATTAGGTGTGGCATTAGATCTATCTATTCTTATACCGATAAGCATCTATAAAATGTTAACGTTACTACTTCAATATTATAGATTAACACATCGAAAAAGCGTAGGAAGGTACATAATACCTGTGAAGCCTATGATCCAACCAAAAAAAAAAAAAACAAAAAAGATTCGAAACGTCAATGGTTGATGATGATGAATGGTGGCAACTAGCTGAGCGCCACAATTCTCTATACAATTTCTGACTGCTGTCCCATCCCATCTCATCCCCATCATCTGTACTTCTGTCACTATATGCAGATGACGACGTTTGACGACGACGCGGACAACTTCTGATAAACATCTCGACGTGGGTTGGCCGATCAACGTTCGGACAAGTCTAATTAAATGAATAAAAGTATTTCTGTCGGGGAATTCTAAAATTCTTCCAAGTCGGCTTCTATATTTTTTCTCTTGTTGCGTGATGCTGCGTGATGGGTATTATAAGTGGCCACTTTACGAGACGCATTGTACAAGTTCGACAAAAAAAAAGAAAGACCAAAAGTCACATCCAAGTGATTGTTGATAATTTGATCGTTAAAAATGCCTTTTGGAATTATTTGGCCACTTGAAATGTGACGAAGGAGGTCAACAGCTAATCGTGTGTAATGTAAACATGGTGTAAAGTTGTTCACTAGCTTATATTGTATTTTCAAGACGTTTTTTTTTTTTTTTTTCTTAACATATACATTTTTAAGGGTCAGTCTAGCGTTAGGTATCAACCTAATCAAGACGATGTTTTTTTTTTTTTTCTTTTTTTCTTTTAAGGAAGTTCTCAATTTATTTTGTTGCTTCGATTTACACAAAGTTAACAAAAAAAAAATATATAAAATCGACTTTTCAAGAAAAAGTTTAAGCGACATGAGGACGGTGAGGTATACTATAGCTACTTCTAGCATGACTTGGAAGTTTTGTAAAAATATTCTCCTGGGGAAAATCTACTCAAGCTGAATTTATAAACAGGTACGTGATTTGGCCACTACGACGGGGAATACCTATACTCACTGAAGTTCCTTCCCTGATTGCTTTGCAAACTCCTGCCTTCTGGTTTTACTTTTTTGTAGTTCAATGGTTGGGAATGTGTTTCTTGCAGGTGTATAGGTATGTATGCTATATTGGGGGTTGGCAAAGTCTTATTATTACTGCAGTTAAAACTGTGTGAGATTTAAATTCATTATAAACATTGGGTAAACAGGAAGGGAGGGTTCGTTGGCATCCATATAATTTTTTTTTGTGAAAAATCCTAGATGAAGCGAAAATTCCCAAAGTGGAATCTGGCAAATGAATTGGAAGGCTTACATTTAATATACCCAAATACATGAAGCTTCCTCCCTTATGACTTTAAATAGAGTCTCTTCTGCAAACGCACGTCTTATATGACGTGAATTTTATTCGATGGTTTTTTTTTTTGAGAATATTACATTATTGTTTTGTTCATATAAAATTAAATTTGTAATGATTTTTTAAGGCTGAAATTGAATTTCAAAACTGAAGCTTTTGGGACTTTTGGAAAAACAAAATATACAAAAGCAATCATTGGTAAGTGGTTTTTCCTAATTCCACCGCAAAATTTTATGAAAATTGCACGAAATCGAGTAAAAATTTTTAAGTTTTGGGACATTTTTATATGAATTGACAATTGAGAGCAGCTTTAGAGAACGTGAGGGGAAATAGAATGACTGTAAAGGACTAAAAGCAGTCATTCAGTTCTATATGAATTGTCGCAAGTCCCTTAAGTCTGTCCGCACGTTGTTTGAAAGTTAAAATTACTGCGATGGTTCCTTGAGCGAGTTCCGTGTAAGTGGACATTGCCATCCGCAGTATGTTATTCTTTGAATTTCCGCAAGTATAAAGTTTTGTATAACTGAACTTCACCAGATGCACACATTGAGTTTTTTTTTTTTTTTAATTTTTTTCAGTTGACAAATATCTTTTGCGACAATTGAGAATCAGTTGCTGGAAAAATATTATATTTTCCGCAATATGTGAGAAAACTTTCTGACAGTTAGCATACACTACACCTAACCAACAAAAGGTTATTTAAATTACTACAATGGATGTGACAGAAAAGAAATAGTATATATGTTATTTTTATATATGTTTTGCTTTAAAAAGTAAGTCACTATATCACATCACATCACATTTTTAGTTTTGGGGTTCGTTTTTAATATTCTAAAGGGTGATACGTATTAAATGTTGAAAAAAAACCAGAGCATGTAGGTTGAGTCGAGAAAAAGAAATTGAACGCACGTATGGGTCCCACAATTTCGCTCTACTATAGGACTTTACATAATAAAAATAAAGTGCATGACTGGGTCGCACAAACTTGCTCTTGAAGCAAACAATGGGATAGTGAAAATTTAATTTACCTTCAGAATTATGTTGAAAATTTGAAAAAAGGCCTAAATATGAGACGAAATTGTATGGTAGCTATCATTAAATAGCTGTTTAGTCAAAAACTTTAAATTCCATCTTGTGTTAAATTCTTAAATTAAATACTGTATCAAATTATGAATTTATGGCGACATTTGTGAAAAGCCATTAATACCAAATCTCCGTTGTGTGCATTTTTAGCCAAAAATATAGTTGCAAAAACTAAAACATAGTTGCAAAAACTAAAACCGTTATATGGGGGTACCTATGTACCCTAAAACAAAAATCGAGTTTCTTCTTTAGGGAATCACAGAAAAATACAAAACACGAAGTTTGAAGAAAATCCAACCTATCCTTCAGGCTGTGGATCGGGGCGATGCCAACCGCACATCCGCACATATACGCACAGACAGACCGACGAACGGCTTGACGAAACCTACTTTAATGGTCCGCTCTATCATCGTACGTAATGTTTCATGTTTTATTGAAACATTTTTTTTTACGAGAAAACAATACTTGCCTTTATGAGCAAGTAAAAAAGTGAATGCACAACTAAATCAAAATGACTTGTTCTTAATAATTAAGAAAAAGGGGTTGAAAGTTGAGTTAAAAATTTTAGCTTTTACATGATTCTCTTAAAAAAGGTTTTAAAACTTTTCATCCTTCCATCAACCAATTTCGTGTTTATAAAAAAAATATACTTTTTCATAATATTGTACTTTTTCACTACTAATGGGCACTTTTTCATTTTTATTTTCAAGGTTTATGCATTGTATATAGGACATTTCTCTAGTATTTTCATGCTGAATAATCACCGCCTGGCCATCTTCAGAAACTTGTGAATAACACATTTTAAGGTTCGTGCATTTACTAGTTGTCTATTCTGTAACCCTGACAACAGTCGTAAACATATATTACCTAGTTTATATGCAGGGTCTAAAGATCGAGTTTTATTTGAAACGAAATTTCAACACAGGTGTTTCAGCAAACTAGTTGAAAGATTGAGGAGTTGAGTTAGGTGCGAAAAAGTTAAAATGACAGAAGAATACCTGCATTACTTTGTAGTCATTAAGGCAAAAAGATTGAATTTTCGAGAAAAAATATTTGTATTGCTTTTGCAATTTATGCGCATATTTTTTAACAACAAATATTCATTCGTTAATCTGCATTTGATCACATGCAGAAATAAATGTGTATTCAACATTTCAACCCATGTATTTCATTTAATTTTCTACTCAACACCACTGTTCGAGTGCGATCGAGTTGAATTCCATTTCGTTCCAACTCATCCCCGTTTACAAAGGGTTGAACCTAAGTTCAACCTGGGTTCAGAAACGCATATAAACTAGGTATATGATTTTTGTTTTGTTTACAACTCTTGTCAAGGAAATATGAATTTTAGAGCCAATAAAATTCATTAAATATTGTTAATTTTTTTTGTTGACGACTATTTTTAGGGTAACAGAATAGACACTTAGTAAATGTAAGAACCTCTAAATGTGCGATTCACAACTTTCTTTAGATGTCGCTGCTCCATGATTATACTATAGAAATTTATATACAATGGTTTATGGCAGACCTAATCCACTTTCACATAAGGTAGCACGAACTTGCTCTTGTTGCAAACTATGGGACTACATTGTAAAGTAAAATATGAAACACCTTATTGAATAACAAACGATCAAAATGAAAAAAAAAATTATTTAATTTTATTTTGTTGAAATTGAATGCATTTCGAACCATAGGTATGTGGTTCATCTTCAGCAATACACTGATTGGAAAAGAAGAAAGAGAAAAGAATGTTTACAAATCAAAACAATCGAAAGCTATACATTTAACAATAAGAGTGAAAGAGAACATTAAATTATGTTAAACAAGGGTAACAAAATATTTCCATTATCACTGTTCATGATGTTGTTATTGTTGATATAAAGGCTTTCATAGGCGTCAAGTCGTAGGTGGTTTCTGACGTGTTTAATAGATTTTACATTTTTTGTCTAATGCACATTAAAATGGTTTTGGGTGCGGACGTGTGCAGCGACGGAGGATTTTTCGGGTCTGTTGAACTTTATATGATTCGAGTGTTCGTTGAAACGGACACCAATGCTCCGTTTTGTTTGGCCGATGGAAACAGCATTGCAGTCTCCACATTTAACATGTTTTTTATTTTGCTATTACTAGAATCAACGCATTCTATATTTTGTTGCTTTAATTTTTTGTGCATTTTGTCAGTAATCGGTGGGAAATACGTCATTGATGTTCTTTCTAGGTTGTTGTTGTTATGAAGTTGTTTATTTAGTCTATATAGAGTTATTAATTCAGCTTTTTTGAGTTTTTTGGTGTATTTTTTTAATAAGTTGGTCTATTAGGGATGGGTTGTATCCGTTGGTAGCAGCAATATCTTTTAAAAGGTTGTATTCATTGGTGTAATTGGTGATTGAAAGCGGTAATTTACAAAGGCGGTGAACCATTGAATGAAAGGGAGCGAGTTCGTGTTGAATTGGGCTAAATGAGTCGTTTGTGATGTATCTATTGGTTGTTGTTGGTTTTCTGTACACGGCAAAATCAATTTCTCCATTTTATTACAGAGTTACATCCAAGAAATTCAGCTTTTCATTTTCTTCTGTTTCACAAGTGAAGTCTTTCGAACTCGGAGTTGAGTGTTTTTAAAACCGAATCTATATGGGACGACAAACATTTCAATTGATTTAATTATGAATCATCGTATTTTAGTTAGTATGTTGTTAAGCTTAAAACTTTAAAAGCAATATGTTGTGTTAAATGTTAAATTTAAATGCCGTACCAAATTTAAATGAAATCCGTTCCGCGCCGTTATCAAATTTGGTTGGAACTTAATAACGGCTTAACTGATTTCTTTTATATTTTGGTACGGCATTTAAGATAAACATTCAATACAAGATGGCATTTACCACAAAAATATAGAACAGTTATTAATTTATTATAGCCAAATTTGTAAAAAAAAAACTGTTATGTGAATTTTTAGCCCAAAATCCTAAAATGCAGTTATGTTAACAGCGCTGCATATACAATGCTCGCAAGTATTATCGAAATCCTAATAGCTGTTTTGGAGAAAATTTAGAAAAACTAAAACTATATAGTGTTGCGCCCATTGGTTTTTCTTGAAAATGGCTTGTACAATTTTGATAATAGAATTTTGAAAAGTTTATAAGCTTTTTAAATACATTTAAGAATCACAACGATATTAAGTGTTGTATACTAAATTAATTTATATTAGCGAAAGAGAATTAGACACTTGTTTTAAGACCTAGAACTCCTAGTTAACTCTGAAATCTAATGTCCAGTTGTGCAAATTTATTAGCATTCTTACTATGTACTAGCTATTACCCGGCGGCGGGAGAAAGCATTGATTTTGAAAGAGTAATTATAATCCTATTATAGTACAACATTTTGCCAAAAGCTTTTAAGCTCATATATAAGAGTTTTCGATAAAGCTACCTCATGCAGCGACATTTTTGTGATAACTTACTTCATAAGTAATTCCTACATCATCAGCAATTTGTCCGTGAAAGTCCCATTAAAATCAGTCCAATATATAGTTTCTGATTGGTTCATGCATATATAATATGCGGAAAAAGCGACCCGAGCGCCACTTAAAAAAAAAAAAAAAAATATAGTGGCACTGACAGCTCCGAAGAACCTAGTGACTAACAACTCTCAACCAATCATTTTGTGTGTGTTGTTAGTTCTACGGGATTGGAGGGGACTTACAAATTTACGTCGAATCCGAACGACTAAGGTGAGAAGCACATTTATGACAATGATACTCTTGGAGGATTTGTCACTTCCTCGCAAGAGGCAGTGCCCCTGAAAAAAAACATTAGATTTTTATCGAAGTTGTTACCTGCTACAACATCCGCTACAACATCAGCAATATCTGTCAGTGAAACTCCCGTTAAAATCAAATCAAATGTATACAAAACTAACCTTAAATTATTGTTCACCAGTCACCACTTGTGGGATCTTAAAGTAAATATGAAATGAAAGCTTTCAACGTTCTCTCTGTCTTTTATTACAGCGCAGGTATGTACCCTGAATGAAAGTATACAAGATTACGACACTTTGGCATTTTCACTTTGTTGTTGTTTCACTTCTGACGTAATTTTCACTTGTGACGTAAGCACCTTGCACTCTTTTTCTCATTGGTTGGGGTAAAGTCATAACAAGATTCGACCATTTAATTAATTTTCTGTTTGTACTTACGTCACAAGTGACAAAAACACAACAACAAAAAGATAAAAAAAAAACAAGTGTCGTAATCTTGTGTTCTTTTATTCATGGGTAGGTGTACCTACCATTATTTTAAAACATATATTGAATATTAATTAAAAATATGTTTGGGTATAGGTAAGGTATTGCTTTTCGCACCGAACTTTAAACAAATTGACGGAGCTACTAAGGCTTGAGTTATCAGACCTATAATTTTATGTCTTATTCGAAAAGTTCACTTTTGTTAATTAATATTTGAGTATAAATTATAATTATACCTATTGTCATATAAATATTATCTTACCTTTAATACACATATACCGAAGTAAGAAGTGTAAGATGATCTTCTTATAACTGCGAAATGAGATCACTCATCATTCATTATTTCTCAAGGTTATGTTTGTCTGCCTTTCGCTATCATTTACTGTAAATCTTTCCACATTGTAAATATTTGTTTTAATTCTCATTATGCGTTGTTCAGTTTTGTTCAACAAAATAACAATGGATTTACGCATGATGAATTTGTTCAGCTGAAATTAAAAAAGTGTAAAACATATAATAAAAACATACATATGTACATTAAAACTGATTCGAAAGAAACTTTAATTAATCATCACGATACATTTAATTAATTAGTTAGTCAAAATGGAATAGCCAGTTTTTGTTTGCTTTCTATCTTAAGTAATTTATTGTATTTCATAAGCGATGAAAAGATTATAAGAGTTTTTCCGTATAATGATATACCGATTTTGACGGTTCTGATTGCGGACATGTTGTTGTCGACTCCTGTAAGATATGTTGTTTATTATTTTCTTGCACTGAATCCAAATTATATTGACAAGCTACGTACTTAAGCAGCATATTCAAATGAAAACTTAATTTTCAAAATGAGTTTTCGTTATACAGTAGATGAAGGATATAATTAAACGGTCGCGTTGTAGCAATTTAACGGCAAACCCGATGTCAAATTCTAGATGACCGGTTCTGTATAAGCAATCAGATAATATCTGTATTCTGTGCGTGAAAGTGAGCAAAAGAAACAGAGGCATTCGATTCCTCGCTATGTTCAGGAACTTGGCTTTTTCCAAAGTTAAACTTATAGCAGTCGGTAAAGGTCAGAAAATCGTGTTGATGGGTCAACGCCGAACCCCATTATACCTATGTAATTATATAACATTTTGAAAAAAAAATTATTTTAATTATTTTATTTTTTCAAAATTTTGAGTTTGGAAATTATTTTTACAAAAACTATTGGCTAAAACAATTTTATTTAAAAAGGACATAAAGGAAAAGATTTCTGGGTTTGCAAAAGAGTAGGGTGCATTGTCTTTACCTGTTTTACCTTTGTTTTTTTAATATTTTTTGTCTGTTATAAGTTTTTTTTTTAAATGCCCCTTTCTCCTAAACGTTGGGAAACAGACTCGCCTGCCGTACAATTTGTTTCTTGCCTCAACCTCTATTTATTTTTTGCCACACCTTATGTGTATCACCCTGTGTAGAGATCAAAAAAGTTTGAACTGAGATCGTGTAATTCGACCCTGTTAGACTTTTCCCTGAATTTTTAATAAATAAGCCAGTTGGAGACAAGATTTAGGTTGATTAATACCCATAGAATTTTATGATTAGATATGGTTCGTTAGTAAGGAGTAAGAACGATAGTAGGAAATTTGCGTTAGCCGCCATTTTATATACATATATACATATATTTGCTTCGAAATTTATTTTTTTCCTTCAATCCATTATTTTTGGGGTTTTATAATACAAAGGTCATTGACGTATTAGGTATGGACCGCCAGTAGCCAACTTCACGCATGTTCCAACATAACTAGGGGCGCCATCAACTACTAGCAAGGAATCTGCGTAGCAGTGATATGATTTTTTTAATTAATTATTTACTATTGAAATATTTTGGTGGAAATTATTATCAAACTACTTTTATTTTACAAAACACATCCACTCCTTATGCCATGAGTTACTTACAGATGAATATATTATCGTTTTCATTTAAATTCTAATTGCGAAATTAGAACACGTATTTAACACTAAAAGATGATGGCGTTTTTAGGCTGTTTTAAGATGGAACAACTTTTCTTGGCTGTTTGTATGAAAATTTCAACCGACTGGCGGTCCATATCTAGTACGTCAATGACAAAGGTTATACATAAAAAGAACTTGTTACTACTAAACTTGACTCATCTTTCAACTTACCAGTGCTGTCGACGAAGGTTCTAAATTGCTTTCGAAATATTAACATACATATGCGGTTTGCAAGAACATCGAACTCGTAAAATTCAAAAAATTTAATGAATTAGTGATGTCCACTGCTATACATGTGATTACATACTTATTTGCGTTTAGGATATGGCATAGCATACATATAAACAATATATATGCATGTACTGTACTTTATATTTAATATTTATATTCTATAAGCTTATAATTTTTTAGTTTTGATTAGTTCAGTATCTCTATACTATAGCGGAATTTCAATTTCATTTCTTCTGTTGGAGCGTATGTTATCAAATTAAGCCCTGAAACGGATAGTCTTTAGAGGTTTTCTCGTAGAAGACGTCTCCCCAGCGTAGTCTTTTTCCAATTACAAAATAAAACCCAGATATTAACTTTTTTAAATCTTCACCTATACCCGTTCCATTCTATCACACACCCCGAGATTTAAAGAAAAATTACTTTAAATCAACATTGACGTGCACCTGACGAACAGCTTTTGACAAACAGAACAAATCTTATGACCTCACAATCTTAAACTTAAGTAGTCTTTCATGTTTCCCTATCCCATTGTTCCAGCATTACCCTCCTAAAGTCTTAACATCAATCACACTTAATTTTAATGTCTTTAAATTAAACTTGAAAAATTATTTTTTTCTTTCAAAATTTGAATATTTCAACCCTACTTAACTTAAACAAAGAAAAAATAAAGCTCAGGATAGACTATAAATTCCAAACCACTCATGGATTGATCCACAATAGGTAGGCCTAAAATCAGAAACAGAGAAAAACAATAACAACAACAAAAATAAGTAATTTGTCAACCACATCAATAAAAGTCCAGAATTCCACTCATTAATCCCTCTTAAAAGGCATAAAAACCGACCCGAAACCAATTCAAATTGGCCACAAATTCACATTCTTCTCCACCAAAAATAATATAATACCTGCCTCAGAGAAAGAGAGCCTTTATTTTTACGAGTGAAGTCATATTCTTTTGTCTATGATGAGAATACATACATTTGTATAGAGTCTTAAGCCAACCCTGGGGGCTGACATTAAAGGAATTACTTATGAAAATGCTCTTCTATAATGGTTTTGTCGATGTTGACGTTGTTTTGGCGCGCGTTCATCTTCGACTTTGACTCTGGCTTCTTCTTTATAGTGCCTTGGAGCCCCATCATCTTTTCCTTCAAATATAGAACCTCTGTATGCCCTCGTCTTAACCTACTCCCCTTGGAGTTGTATCGTTCACCATATTTCATCTAATTCTTTGCCTCTTTTATTTATTTTCCGAACAATTTCCCGAAACAAATCTTCTCACTCAGTTCAGGGTTCTGTTTCTGTTGTGGAAACGATGATGATGATGATGATGGTTTCGTATAAATAAATGTGTGGCTAATAACAATCATCCATCGACTCTGAGGAGAATCCTTCAATTTATTATTGACAAGAAGTGAGTATATAACGTCCGAATTGGTATCTAGATACTTTTTTATTGCTCCCCAAAATTGTGTTAGAAAACGAGACTTCGACACAATCAACCGAGCTCATATGGAAGTTTTGTGCCAAAAATTTATTTTTGTTCGTGGTGAGGTATAATTGAAAGTTTCTCTAACATGTTGTTGGGGTTCCGAAAAACCGATGCGTTCGTCGTCATCATCGTTGTGTTGGATCATATCAGAAGAGCAATGTTGTAGGTATATTTGTATACCTCTAGATATAGGAAAACCACAACTGAACCATGAACCACCCAACCGAAGAAGAATTAAATTTGTTTAGCTAGCCCGCGGCATTGATATCAATACATGAGAATTAAATTATCTGCTTAATGTATATATAGAAAACTATATACATATGTATGTATTAATGTTAAAGCCGCCGACATGCCAACATACCAACCAGCAGCACATATACATGTACATCTACGTTAGTTTAGAGCTAGCCTAGCCTATCTACATATATATGGAAGAGGGTATTAATTCTTATGTACAATGTACACCATAATTTGATCCCCATGGAGAGGAGGATGACTTTTGTAGCCCCTACGGCCAGAAATCCAGTTTACCATAGCCATATCGCTAGCATCGGCATCAGAAGCGCAGCGCATAGCCAGAGTGCTCCAAATTGCTACACACAGGCTGCGGCTGGGGTGGTGTATAGTGGGTGCGGCAAACGGGTGCAAAGATATGTGTCTGCTTTCCTATTTCCCAGGTTCCATTCCAGGATGGCATCTCTATAGCACCATCATCATCAACACCATCTTCACTGCCACCCCCTGCGTCGTGTCGTCGTTGTCGGTCGGTTGTGTTGTATGTTGTATATCATGGTGCGGTAGTAATTTAAAAAAATAAAAATACAAAATGAAACATTGCCACGTTCACAATAGTGGCGCTTTCCGCTTTACGTGTTGATTGCATACAACACAGTGTTTATATTTGTTAATTTAACGTAAAGGGAAGTATATAATAAATTATGGTTTAGGAAAAAAAAAATAGAGCTAATAACAACAACAAAAACATCGCCATCAACAGGCGTGAGTCTGAAGTGTTATGGGCTGTTTTTTTTATAGGTTGCGCATTGTTCTTTGAATATTTTTTTTACCCACAACATCGTTGTTAATCATAACAACGAAGGAGACTCACAGATCGGGTTACAAAAACAAAACCGCAAAGCCGATACCGACACATGCCACTGTTGTATCGGATCACGGATCACGGTTCATGGATCAACCTTAAACCTAATGTGATGTGTGTTGGTGTTCTATGAAATAGGAGGTAGAAAGAAGCCAACAACTTTGATTCTGACACTATATGGTTGTGCGGAGATGTCATTCACTTGAAGTCGTATTGTTTCAGAATTGGGATTGGGATTAGGTTGGGAAACGCAATTAATTTTCGTTTCCATATGTTTAAGCATTGTTCGTCCTGAATTTGAATGTTTGGTTGTTTGATTTTGTTGAAAGACGATTCGACAAACCATAGAAAGGACAGTGCTGTCGTTGGTTCTTTGCTTAGAATTCACAAACATTTTTCTTTGGCATTATAACTCAAGGGAATTAGGAATTTAAAGCCACATTGGTACCAAAAGAATTACTGACGTTATTGAGACGTAGACGTCAAATGGATCCAGACGATATGAATGAAACATAATGCTCTTATGTAGCATTTTTCCATGAAATGTTTGTGACAATGTGTGATTTTTACCCGGCTATAACGGGTACCCCCCATATAAGGGTTTTAGATTTTCCCAATTTTCTCGAAATCGACTCAATGATTTTGATGAAACTTGGTGTACGTGATATTTTTATAAGTCCTAATATAACTGCATTTCAGGTTTTTGGCTAAAAATGCACATAATAGAAATTTGGTGCGGTATCACGGTTTGTGATAACGGCTGAACCGATTTCATTTAAATTTGGTACAGTACCTAATGTAAGCATTCAACATAAGATGGAATTTAAATGTTTTGCCTTAACAGCCATTAAATGATATAGCTACCATACAACTTTATTTCATATTTAGGACACTTTAACACCTTTCAACATAAAGTAAAAACACAATTAGTGAAATATTCAGCACTCAATCAGCTGTGAAGAATAAGAAATGGAAGAGGACTGTCAAAAGAACAGAATAGAACATGTTATAAATACAAAATGAGAAAATGGATGTTCTGAAATATTCTAAAAGCTGCTTCATAATCCGTTCAAGAACAGTCCCAACTGTTTAGGGAAAATGTTTGGCTTGTCTTTAAATCTGAACAGTTAATGGCTCCTGTATTGAATGAAACATAGGTACATACCTACGTAAAAAAATGAAAGCGCATACATTTGATTACTGATCACCGAAAAATATGAATTTGTTTGGATTTTCTGTCAGTTTGATGAAACGTCATAAAAACAGTTTTGGATTGTGAAATATTAATTTTGCGTGAATATAATTGAAGAAAAATTGTATGTGATTGTTAAATTGTATATTTGTGTATATTTGTTGTAAATAATAGTTCGTTCGATATCGTTGTTAATTGCATACAAAATAAATGTCAAACAAAAGCGGGTAAATGTGCGCGTGTGAACGAATTTCGACTTTTTGTCAAAAACCATGTTTTTGATTCGGTGTGAAAAGGCTAGATTAAGTACTTAACTTAGCTGTCATTAAATGACATTTGGTCTTACTCGCTCGCACACAACGTAATAAATTTATTTGCGTGAATGTTTTTTTTTTCATTAATTTGGTTATAAATTTTATTTATAAAATAATTATTTTTACCTTTTGCAAAACGACAAGCTTCTTCCGCCATTTTAATTTTTGTTTGATTGCATAATCGATGTAACAATTGTTTATCCATACTTTTTTCTCCATATTTCTTCTGTGAAATGTCACATCAATTGATCTATTGAGAACGCTCGGTCGATTAATCCTGATTTCATAGACCGAGCTCTGATCATGCTCTGAACTAAAAAAGAAAAAAAAAATGTCTGAACACTCTGAGTCTGAAGTAAAAAAGAAACACAACTTTTTTTTACTTATTTTTTTTTGACAACTCAGACTCTGTTATGAACTAAAAAAGGAAAACGCCTATTAATGTGAATCTCGGAAGTTGACGTTTCATTATTATTACACTTATATTAGCACTGTTCAGTGTTCATTGAACTGCTCTTATGCTCTTAACTACTCGGATGGGTTTTTCTACAGCAGAACTTTAGAATTTAGAGCAAGATTTTTCGCACTTGATTTTAAAAACGGTCTGATCAAATTTGTCTGCTCTAGACGATGTTCACATTGGACGTACTCCTTCGACGCATTTTGACGTATGTCCAGTCCGCCGTGTTCACACACAAAGTGGTGTGAACACAATGGATGCACGAAACCACACGAAACAAAAAAATAAAATATTTGAAATGAAGATATATATTAACAATTTTCTTTATATTCTCATGTTTAATTGAAACATGGGTGCAAAAAGCGAAAAAATAATAAATAACAAATGTCAGAATAGCGAACGTCAAAATGAATCCATGAGAATTTTAAAAAATCTAAAAATCAGGAGGCTAAATCCCGTCTCTTTTTAACAATGAAGTGGGAATGGGACAAAACATATAGACGTCAAAATGCGCCGGGTGAGTACGTCCAATGTGAACATCGTCCTAACTTCATCTGACAATTCCCAGCTGATTCCCAGCTGCTCTGCGCTGTTCTCGTTTGATCTGACAAATGTTTCCATTTGGGGACTCAAGCATTTAATCTATTTAACTGACAAGTTTTTTGGCTAAAATTTTGTTTCTGATGTTCGAAGTTTGCAAGTAAAAATTTGTTTTAGTTGTCCAATGTCCTCTTAAGTGAAATCCACGGTTAGTTAAACTGATCTGAAAATACGTAGATACCTATTTGTGTCATTCCGCTTAAGCGGGTTCGATAGTATAAACGTCTTAAATAAGTGTTCAGTTCAGATATAACTAACTAAATCTTTATGTAGATACATAATATATATGATTTTCAATTGAAATGTTTACCGAACAAATCTCAGCAGAGCTTCTCTTAAAACAATTAAGTATTATAATATCGAAATTTCTGAGTGTGTCTAAGTTTGTGACCGCATTTGTTACGCCAATTTCAATTTTCAATATGCGACAACTCTGGTTCTACCCTATACCAAACACACTCCTCGATGAACAGACCCCACTGTATAATGTATAGATACATCTTTATCCCACAAGGCACAACTAGAAGCAGCTTCAGTAGCCAATATATAAATGACGATGAAAGTACTTTCTTTTGCATTCTCTCAATGCTCAATCATTTAAGTCCATTAATCAATTTAATTTTATTGTGTGGATACACCAAGAACGACTACGATATAGATAAAATCGAGGGACAAGAAACCGACACACACACACAAGTACTTGAGAGCTATATCTAAATTTGCGGGCTTAGTCCCCACAGTTGGTATAGAATGTGTGACTGTATATTTTATTTAGAGCCGCCACATTTAATTTGGGTAACGCAATTATCCATCACACTTTCTCTTCAAATTCTCAATATTATATTATACAAAGCCAACTCTAGACCGAAAGCCGAGATAAAACGTGGCGCTCCTTATTTTTTTGTTTAAATAAAAAGGATTAACAACTTAAAGGGTTCTGCTGGCTGCTGAGTGCAAGAGAAATCTTTTCCAAGTAGGTATCTATCTATGTATCTATCGCCATTAAGAGCCTATATAACGCTCTCTATAGCTGAAGCATCTATCCGTCTCCTTATCTAACTGCTGGTCCATTCATTCACTTTGGTTCATTCATTCTTTTGCTGCTCAGTCATCAGATCCATTCCAATCCACCCATTTAATCGTCGTCGTCGTTGTCTGTTCTGTCTGTAACTCTTTGGAATTGTATCTCCTATCTTCTGTGTACCTAGTGTGTCTACTTCATGATGATGATGATGGTGGCACTGACTCTGGGAAATTCTGTAGAAGAAAAAAAAAAAAAAAAAGAACCTCTAAAAGGGCTCTGGCAACTGACTTAAAGGTACTATGAGACTCATTGACTGCCTGGGTGGATGGATAGCTCTATTGCTAATAAAGAACGCACACACAAAACCTACGCACACACATACTCGCACATGAAACATGTTGATAATTGTGAAAATGGAAAATTTATCTAAATGTATTTACTTTGAAATTACGGCGTTTTGTCTAATGAATATTTTACATGAACCACCCGCCGACGACGTCGCGTCGATGGTGAAGTTGACGCTTCGGGATGCCATCATGATGCTCTCTGTTGCCATAGTCATCTTGTGAAGTGAACAACTTTGAAGTACTTTAGAAAAATAAAATGAATTAAAAAAAAAGGTTGCCCCACTTATGGGATGCTATACCTTACTTTACCATCCTGCATCCGTCCCAGCATCCATCCATAGCGATTCATAGATAAAAAGTATTGAAACAGATACTTTTAGTAGGTACTTAGAAAAGAGTAGTTGTGTATAATTACTCTTGAGAGAGGTGTAATGGAGACTCAATTGGCTGTTAAATGAGAACATAAATTATTTGTGCAGAGAAAATTGCCCTAAGGGATTGGCTTTAATGTCACAGACTCACAGCACCATCACAACTGGGGAAGCTGACACAAACGAGATTAGAGAAACCCACTTTAGTTTGGATAGAAGATATTAATGAATCCATTAAATTTGTTGATGAAACGTTTCGTTTTCAAAAGACACACAATGAATCTCACTTGTTGATGATGATAGGGGTAAGGTAGCTTGAATTGGAGGTCGGTTATATCATCAAATTATGGAAAATGGTTATAGAATGTTTTATATATAGAATAATAAATTGAACTTAAAAGAGCACAAAGTATCTTTACTGTTTGTATCTCTGAATTGGAATACATACAGATAGGCATATCCTTTCTGAGAAAGAAACAGTAGGTATCTCCTGGATTTAGATTTTAGATGATGAAAATGATGCCTTTCAATTTAATATTTACTTCAGGGCAATTAAATCATTTATACAAGCATCCGAAAACCCATGAGAACCACAAGCTGAGTCAGTTAACATTGTTTATATGGTTTAAAATATTGTTTCCTTAAATATTTCAGTTGTTTCTTGCGTTTTGAGTTTTGTATCGCAGTTAAAATAACATTATTGTTGGTTATTGATTTTAGATGAAATTCGTTGAAGGCAAAATTATATTACGATTGTGATCGTTGCAATGTTTACTCAAAATATATATACCGAAATAACATTGAATGATGTGAAAATAAAGTCAAACGAATTAAGGTCACATTTAGCAAAATTGGCTTCAATTAATTTTTGTAATGGAAATTCAGGTCAAATCCTTGAAAAAGCTGTATGTTGTTCTGAGGGAAAACGAAATGAAATTAATTGTATTCATTTAGGGAAGTAAAATAATGCAATGTACATAAGTAAATTATATTGTTCCGGGAAAAGAGAAACTTTGATGAAAGAAGAAATATTTTCGCAGCTGAAAATAGTGTTAAAAATAATTTTGTTCAGTTGTCCATAAAGCAAATTTTGCTTGTAATTATAAACTGAAATTACTTGATTGATTTCATTCAAAATTGATATGGGGTTTGAGTTAAGAGGGTCAAATTAATTTCTAAGTGGTTGACAAGAAGATAACTGCCATAAAAGCTTGTTTGTGCGACCCAGTCCTGCTTTTATTTTTACTTGTGGTTATAGGTCCTATAGCAATTCTTGGATTCGTGCAAAAAAATATTTAGAAATAACATTCAAACATGACATTACGATGATAGCGAATTCGAAAAAAGTGTATAACTGGAAATTAATTCTGTCCTAAGCTACCTTTACACGGTCAGTCAGAGAACGTCAGTCATCTACACATATAATCAGTCATCAGGCAAAATCAAAAGGGTTTTGATTTTTCGTCAAACAAATGCACGCATATACAGACATATTTTTAAAAACACTATATTACAGATTGATGACAAATGACTGACCGTGTAAAGGTCGCTTTAAAGTCTGTGTCATATAAAGTGGCACGAGTACGATAACTTTGGCGCCAAGAATTGATAACTGTTTTTTGTAAAACAGATCAATACAAGCATTTTTTACTATGGGTGGGGGGGTCTATCTCCCTCCGTTTGGGCGGGAGGGGCAGTTTTATAAAAACAGTGCTAAAAATTTAAAAGAAATATTAAAATATAACGGTAATACTTACAACTAAGTTTTATATCTTTTTTTAAAGCCAATACTTTTTTCTATTAGATGTTTTTTAAATCAAGTGAAACCTATGCATAGTCTTTGAAAAAAACGGACTTTAAACTCAAAAATTGCGAAAAAAAAGGTAAAAAAACTGTAAAATAAAATACTACTTTTTTTTATAAAATTCGTTGCTCATATTAATTTTAAATCATAAACTGAAAACAAAATGATTTTATGTTTTCTTGTTTTTGAGAAAATGGAAAATTACTAAAACAACTTTTTTATTGGATATACAGTGAGGTATGTAAGGGGGGGCATGCTGCCCCCCTGCAACCCCCCTGCTTGGACACACTATAGGATTTGGGGTGGGTGCGAGGTTGGGTGTATGCAAAGTTTCTGTTGCATTTAAAGATGCCCAAGCATCATTACAAAAACGAACCTACGTACAACATTCACCGTATACCAAAAAAAAAAAACTCTTATAAGAAAGTAGTTTTAGTAATTTTCCATTTTCTCAAAAACCAGAAAACATAAAATCATTTTGTTTTCAGTTTATGATTTGAAATTAATATGAGCAACGAATTTTATAAAAAAAAGTAGTATTTTATTTTTCAGTTTTGAAAAATCACACTTCAAAGTTTTTTTTTACCTTTTTTTCGCAATTTTTGAGTTTAAAGTCCGTTTTTTCAAAGACTATGCATAGGTTTCACTTGATTTAAAAAACATCTAATAGAAAAAAGTATTGGCTTTAAAAAAAGTTGTAAGTATTACCGTAATTTTTTAATATTTGTTTTAAATTTTTAGCACTATTTTTATAAAACTGCCCCTTTCGCCCAAACGGAGGGAGATAGACCCCCCACCCATAGTAAAAAATGCTTGTATTGAACTGTTCTACAAAAAACTGTTATCAATTCTTGGCGCCAAAGTTATCGTACTCTCCGCTATAAAGTTTTCTAAAAATGCAAAAAACTAACTTTTCCAAAGATTCAAGTCAAAATCGGTGTTTAAAAATATCGATGTTTACTTAATAATTTTTATAAAAATGTATTTTTACAAATTTGAAGAACGCCAATTTCAAGTGCTTTATAGTTTGCATTTAATGTACAAAAAGCATTTTTTTTTTATTTAAACTGTTTTCCAAGTATTGAATTTACAAAAAAATAAATTATAAAAATAATTAAAATTAAAACTAAGCACTCTTTCAAAATGTTCGTACCAATATTGGAACATGTCTTAATATTGGATCTAAACGGTTCATAAAATAGCTCCAGAAAAATATTGTACCGTTAAAACCTTTGTCAAAAATTTTGTTTTGCAACATAGCGAAAGACAATTAGACAAAAACCGCCATTTCTAATTTTTTTGAAGAAAATCATTGGAGCCGTTTTTGAGAAAACTAAACTTCTTTAAAACGGATGCTGATATATGTAAAGACATACGGACAGACAGAATTTCCGGGTCCACTTTTTTCGACTTCGCTATCATCGTTATTTTTTTTTTTTTTTTATTTATCTCACATTTTTTGTTTGTACTAATGCATAACTTGCCTTATAATACCCTGAAGCTGGCTGCGGTTGCGGTGCCAGCGAATTTTATTCGCGCGAACTTAGCGAATGTATGAGCGATTCAAATAACAAAAATTTTATTCCTTAAGTTCGCGTGAGTAAATTTTGTTCACTGGAACCACAACATAGAAAATGCGTACTTTCTAATAATTTTAGTGAGCTTTGCGGATTCGCGCGAGTGAAATTCGCTTAAATTCCCTGCACCGAAACCGCAACCTTAATTGCAGTTACAAAAAGCTTTGGCGAAGTGATAACGTTACGAGTTATAGTGTAATAAAAAGCCAAATGAAAAATAGCCACCTAAAAATGGTGAGATGAACTAAATTAATTGTAATCATGTTCAGTTTTATTTGGGAAATAATTTTCGTGCAAATGTTGTGCACCCTGTTTTTATTTTTTCCATATTTTGAAAACCTATTGATGGATTTTTATTAAATTATGTTTTCAGGTTCAACTGGATCGGTTAGTTGGTGTCGTGAAATGCCAAGTGATATAAGGCCAACTTTCAATTTCACAAAAAAGAAATAACGACAAGTTGGTGCTTTTGAGGTTTTACTTGATGAATTTCGGTCTATTGGAATACGTTCCAGTGAAATACGACCAAATCTTAAAATTTTATTAATGTGTACCTATGTAGATACATGTCCTGAATGCACTGAAGTGTGCCTTCTTTCACAAGACTTAATATTTCGGTTACGTATCAGCACCAAAATAAACAAAGAATGCATCGTTTTGGATTTCGGCTTTTTGTCATTTTCGAAAAGCTATAAATTAGAATTGTTTGTTTCTATTTACGTTTCGGAGAGTGAACTTAGGCCCAATAAGGTTGTTTGTTTATTTCATGTCCCATTGCCCATCCAGAGAAACTTTTTTCAATTAATCGAGCAGCTCATAAGAAATAAGACCAACTGTTGAAAATTAGCTTTGTTTCACTTTTCAAAAGTGGAATAATGGCAAGGCCAACTTTTGAAATTCGTATATTAAATTATTATTATTTTGTTATAAGCAAAATAACAATAAAATATACTCATTATAAATACTCAATGTCACTGTCACTAAACTCATTTGTGTTTTTTCTCTTTTCAGGTGGGTAATCTTTAAAAGAAAGACTTATGCAGTCATTAAAGTCAGTATGCTAATAAATTATAATAAAAAATAACTATCATGATATTTATATACTTACAATAATCGCAACTCATGCGTTTTTCTTTTTAGTTACAGCAAAATATTCTCTAAGTAATAGGCATTGTAATTAAACCCAAATGTCCGTTTTACAATTTAGATTTTAAAGTAAGACCGCACTACGCGACAGTTTACTTCAGCGACACTACGCGGCATAGTTAATCACTTTACCAACTTTGTCGCGAAGTGTCGCTGAATCGCTGTTCCACAGCCGCGTAGTGCGGGTAAGGTTGTACAATCTCATACAAATAATTTGTTGCCGGCCAGTGTATACACTGAAGTAACTGTCGCGTAGGGCGGTCTTAGTTTAAATCTTACTATGTTTCCACCAAGCACTAAATCTTGATTTGAACAGATTTATCCATAATCTTCTTTTAAATCACTATAGATTCAAAAAAAAAATTAAATCTCTTGCAAATTACTTAATACACACCCTTTTAGGACTGAACGCTTTCATTTCAAATGTCATTTTAGATGTCAATAATGAATTTGTAAATAAACTTTGTAAATATTTTTCATTTTTGTTAATTTTTCTCAAAATAAAATGCTTTAATTGCATTATTTCGACGGAATATTATAGATTATTAGTGATTTTTGTGAAATAACTGCATTTTATAGTCAATAAATATAAAAAATCTGAACGAAATATTGCTTTGTTTTGAAGTTTTAAAACCTCTTGTCAAGTTTATCAATTTTTAAATCTTTTTGACCGGTGGAAACTGTACTAATGGTATGTTTCCACTAAAAATAAAACCTTGTTTTGAGAGAAAAAGATTTAGTAGCGTTTCCACCGGTCAAATAGATATAAAAAAAAATTAACTTGACAAGAGGTTTTAAAACATCAAAACACTGCAACATTTCAATAAGAAATAAAAAATGCACTTATTTCACAAAATTCACAAATAATATATAATTTACAGGGTATAAATAATGCAATTATAGCATTTTATTTGTAGAAAAATTAACAAACAAAAAAAATATTTACGAAATTTATTGACAAATTCATTGTTAACATATAAAATGACATTTGAAATGAAAGCGTTCAGTCGTAAAACATTGTGTGTTAAGTAATTGGCATGAGATTTATAAGAGATTAATTTTTTATCATGAAGATTTAGGATTTGAATTTGTATGGGAAGTCTAGTGATTTAAAAGTTGATAAATCTGGTCAAATCTTCTCTCAAATCATTGTTTTATTTTTGTTGGAAACATAGCATTAATTCTAAAAATGAAATTGTTTTTTTTTTTTAGTTTTAAAAGTCAAAGTAATATTTTTTTCAAATAATTGCGTTTTTAAATCAAATTTATTTTAGTAGAATCAACATGCTTCATTTTGAAATGAGAAAGAAATTAATTTCTACCGTTTTTGACACTTTTTTTTAATTAAAGCTCGCACTCACTGTATTGAATCATATAAAGATGTTAAGGGTATTCATTTAATCACCCTTTGAGTGCAGTAGCGCATGGAGATTTTAAACAAACATATTTATGCACAAAACCATCCTAAGCTTTTACATTTGGCAGTTATAGGAGCATTTTTCCAAGAAAACTGTTATTAAACTCATTCAATATAAATTTATGAAGTCAATCCGCTTTCACACTTCAAATTTTTAATAATGAATGCAAATTTAAAGTGTTTACAATCAGCATGTAGGCGAAATGTTAAACCGCACACAAATTATGTTTCTTTAGTGAAAACATGACAAGTAGTTTCCGATAAACGTCATTTAAGCACTTTTAACCATTTAGCCAAGAATCAGATCATTTATTTATCTGCTTCGATGTTAATTTATAATTTATGAAATAAGTGGTTTTAACTAAAGTGTTTTCGTTATAAACATTTTAAGTATTTAATGCAATTTTGTATATAAATCATTGGATAATACTAGAATTGATAAAAAGACCAACAAAATTAGGTGAATTAAGCTCAAAGTATTATATTTTGCTCATAATGAATATCTTTATCTATGTATGTCAGAAGACTAGTTTTGCAGATAATTTGGGTGTACGGTGTACGTACCAACTTGCAATGATTATGGGAACAACTAAATCAGGTTTTTCTGAAAGTAAAGCCATAAAATAATGTAACATCTAACTGTATAACTTTCTATAAACATTGATATTAATTTGATATTTCTTCATTCGTATTGATTCTGTTCAGCTTTTGTGAAAAGCTTAAAGCCTTTTACAAGATATTCAGGAACAGTGCCCAATTGGACCATTTGGCCCCAAGATTTGCATTTTGGCCCCGTGCACCGGGCCACCACAGAATGGCCCCAAAATCATGAAACTAAAAACCTAATTTTTTATACGTTGGAAACCTTATTGTTTCATTTAAGAAATCGATAACTTTAAAGGTAATCGGTTGCCTACTTTGACTATGTTATTGACGTTAATTTTGCTGAACGCGTTCATTTAAAAAATCAACACATAACATCTAAGACATTGACAAACTCTAGCTATCTCTGTCATGGCCCAGTTTTTATTTATGAAATTTCCAGAATTTCCGTATGCTCAGAAATATAAACTGTTTTTTGTTTTTGAGAAATCCTGTTTTATTCTATTTAAATTACATTGTTTAAACCCAGGCTAACCAAAATCGTAATTTAAAAGCAACTATGAATATGCCCCGATTTCTGCGAAAAATTTCTCTTTTTTGCTGTCGAATAACTAAGCCAGAACATTTTTAGATTCGTTTGTTCACTTATTTTTTGTCGCAATTGAATTGATTGACAAGTGACATTGATTTTGGAGAATTATTTTGTGCGCTTTTTGTGATATCTAGAAAAACAAACAAAAATATGCGTATAAAACAAAATTCGGGAAATGAAAAGTCGAAATTCTGGACCAGTTTTAAAGACAACTTTTTTAATTCGAATTATATATTTAAATGTTTGCTCTCTCACTTAACATTTTAAGCCCACCACATAGGGTGCGTGTGTAGAACGGTTGTTTTCGACGCTTAACAATATGAAAACCGAAAGCCGGCAAAAGACTGAAAATGATGTTGTAAACGCACATATGAATTTTAAAGGTTTTTTGAAAAAATAGTACATTTGGCAATTTTATTTCGTCTGCAGAATTACTGAAACAATTTAAATAATTAATTTCAAAAACTATTTAGGTACTTATTAACTTTAAAAATGTAAAAAAATGAAAACAAATTAAGGAAATGTTCGATTTATTCAAATATCACGAAACAATGAGGTGATGGCCCCAAAAACATTTAAATGGCCCCAAAAATGGCCTTAAGATATTTTTTCCTCGGAATAACGCTGTTCAGTGAGCTTTTCAAAGAGTTGGTTATAGAAGTTTAGGCTAATATAATGAGAAAGAAATACACCGCAAACATTTTACATCAGAACCGGGCTTTAATCCTCAACTGCCATCGTGGTTTTTAATAGCAAGCGTGACCAACCTTTAGCGCTCATCGGATGGACTACATGGCCTTGACCTTATCAAAAACGATCAGACATAAACCATGCAAAGAGGGTTATTTCCGCAATAGTATTAACAATTCGCAGTGTGAAAAAATTTCAAAAGTCTTGTCCATCAACTTTCAAATAAAGCTACATTCACTCCTGCAAAATCGGAAACTTAAAGTGTGAAGATGTTTTTATAATGGTTCTTGATATCTTTGATGATGTATTTTTTTTCCATTGGAAGGCGATGAGTTGATTTTTTTTAATTTTTTCCGTTTGCTCTTTCAATTTCTTCTATTTTTGACGCAGCATCGACAATCCTGGTAAAATTGAAAATCGATAAATAGAGATAGTGGGTATTCATATGTTATAAATAAACAAAAAAAAGTCTGAGATGTACACCTCTGACTTAGCTAAAAATAAATCTTATAATATCGTTTTCGATGCACGGTTTCACAAAATCAATTTTGGAAGTTCTACATCTGTTTTTAAACCTAATAAGCGTTAATTAAATAAAATGAAGATTATTTTATTAAAAATGACTGTCAACTCGACAATTAAATTCTTACCGTGATTTTCATTTAATTTAAATAGTTGTTTTTTATTTTTAATCTTAAAACGATGTTTTTGTTGATGGCATGTCAAGGAAAATCAGTCTAAAACTCAGAAAATGTAAAAACGTATACCATTTCATCATGTCCTTGCATTGTGCATCCCACTATTTTTTTAACTTTTAAAACTATTATCAAATATAAAACAAAAAGTTTATCAAAAACCCCAGTATACAGTCTCGTTTAGTTTTAACATTGTATGTGTATCTACAAATTAAATTTACAAATTCCCTTTCACCAGCAACCCTATTCTGTGATATAATAATGAGATTTAACATTCGTACGCCATGTAGTTTTGAATGAAAGAAAGTTTTCAGAATGCCCAAACTTTTTCACTTATTTTTCAAAATATTTTTCCTGATGCATTCGCTATGTTTTTCATTTATCAAAAATAATTAAAACTAATCTCTCTCAACAACAAAAATACTTCAAAATATTTGCCCAACATTAGCTTTAATATTTTTTTATTTTAACACTTAGAAAAGCAAATTTGAAGTGCTTTACTGCACACACAAAACTCAGAAAGTTTTTTTTTTTCTTTTAACTTTTTTTATTTTTTATTCTATTCCGACTGAAAATTGTAAAGAAGAGGAAATTCAATAAAATATTTAAAATATTCTCTTTTTTATGAGATCTTCTCGGGTATAAAATAATAGACAATCGCGAGCTATTTGCCTTGCCGCACATAATAAAATCGAATAAAAAGATACTCGCTCAAATATAATATATATAATGATATTACATCAAAGTGTTGGTTTGGTTTGGCATCATAAGGTCAATTTAAATTGTCTGTCCCTATTAATAACGTGGGCGTGTGAAACAAATGTTACACATTTATTGCTTCAATTTAATCTCTTCACTCCGCATGGAATTGGAATTTTATCAAGGATGATTTTCATTTTATCATCCGTTGCGCATAATGTATTCTTATTAACTCCTAAGATCGTAAATCAAATAAGTAAATAGGATAAAGACTTTGTTGGGCATCATCAGCAGGTTGTGACTTTAAAAATAATATTAGATGTTATGTAAATTTTTTATTTGTTCGTTTTTGAGATTATAAAATTTTTGTTTTTTTTTTTTGAAAATCTTTGCTTTATTATTTGTTTGAAAACTTAGGTAATAAGGAAAAGGTGAAGTCTTTTATCAAATTCAATATAGAATCTACTTACATATAAAATAAGTTGAAAACTTATTACCTAAGCTCTTTCTGTGATACGAGTGACCCTTACAACTACCGACCCATTATATATGTATATTATCTGTGTTTTCAAAAGTTTTTGAAAAAATTATTTCTTTTCGAATGGTTAAATTTATTGATAAATATAAGCTTCTAAGCGATTCTCAGTATCGTTTTAGGAAGGGTAAGTTAACTGAAGACACCATAATATCATTTTTAGAAAATGTTTATATTTCACTAGACAAAAACCAAGTGTCTGCTGGTATGTTTGTCGACTTAACTAAGGCATTCGATTTGGTTAACCATAAAATTTTGATAAAAAAAACTTTATAGATTTGGTTTTCGAAATAATATCCTCCGTTGGTTCTCGTCACGATGAGTGAAGAATTGCTTTGCTCTGAAGCTGGTGTTCCCCAAGGATCAGTCCTGGGACCATTGCTCTTTCTGGTATACATAAATTCTATATTTAAATTGCCCCTTAGTGGAAACATGGTTTGCTTTCGCCGATGACCTAGCTCTCGCCTATGCTGCAGTTGACATAGTCAATTTAAAGCAAAAAATAAATATTGACCTTACCTTATTGAACTCATGGTTCATATACCATAATATGGTTCTTAGTAGTAAGTCCAAAGTGATGCAATTCTCGTTCTCAAAAACATATATTTTGGATGAAATAGAATGCCACGTCGAAAGCTGTGATCGTTCAAAGTGCTGTTCTGATTGCCTTTGCCTTGAACCCGTTAAGGAATTCAAGTACTTAGGAGTTACTTTGGACAATAAACTTAACTGGAAACGCCATATTGCTGATCTAAAACAAACAATCTACATAAGCTTAAATAAAATGTATCATCTTCGCAGATTTGTACCATCAAACCTGATACTATCAATTTACTATGCTCTTGTAAATTCCCGACTAGAGTATGGGGTCACCTGTTGGGGAAGTGCATTTATCAGCAATATTCAACCACTTATAACCGCCCAAAAAAAGGTACTAAGGGTAATGCTTTTCAAACCAAGATGGGAACCTTCGTTACCATTGTTCAAAGCACTATAGACATTTTGCCGCTTCGGTATTTGTATGTTTTCAAGGTACTAAGAATCTTCTTTTTGCGAGGTGGACATAACAACATACGTAGAAATGAATTTCGATCCTTACGAAACCAATATTTAATTGTAGTTCCTAGAGTAGGAACAGAACACTACAGACGTTTTGTTACTACAATTGCTCCTTTTATTTATAATAAAAGCAAACAAACAGATCGTAAATCAACCTTTTTTAGCTGTCTTCGGACTTGGATTCTTAAAAGAAATGATGTAGAAACATTGTTGCAAGTTTTGCATTAATAACTGAACCTAAAATTCTTAAAATTCTTATAAATTATAAATCTCTAACTTTTTCGCAAAAAAAAAAAAATACTTCTTTTCTTCTGCGGCTCTATACTTAAAATCTATTATAATAATTAATTGAACTTTTTTTTTTACTTCACTACACTTGATACTGGCACTCTTGCCACCTTGCCACAAAGTGTATTTATAGCATTCAAGGTTGAATAACTATGTTTTCATTTCATCAACAATTAATTTTTAAAATTGAAAATAAGTACATATTGTAAATTGTGTTAAATATTGTAACTTAAATGAAATAAATTAATTAAATAATAAATTAAAAAAAAAGTTTTAGACTTGTGCCAAATAGTAACTTACATAACTAGTCAACTAATTCGCTCTTGCAGTTCATTTAGTGCACTATAGTTTCATTGGGTCTATCATGTAATTTATGATAATATAGCTCTTCAGTTGGTTCCACAATTTTTCGGTTAAATACAATATAGGTAAGTAGTAAATGAACTATTTAGCTCCAATGTGCTATCTAGTTCAATTATTTATTGAACTATACAGATCAAATGAACTATCTACATCAAATTAATTTCAAATAAACTATATATAGTTCGTTGATACGAGCAATGAACTATATACATACATAGTTCAATTTTAAATTGGATCTAAGATATTTAGTTCCTACGATTTTAATTTTTTTATGTTATTCGAACCTAGTTCATACTGTTCGGTTCCATTGAACAAAAATATCAGATACAGACAACCTAATACACACAATACTAAAAATTTCAGTTAGCTTTATGCTGCATTAGTAAATATTTGCACTTTTGTTTTTAGTTCACTATTGAACTTATTGAACTATATAAGAGTTTCCATATTCTATGAGCTTCTATAGTCCAAGACAGAGCAGAAGGAATGGGTAAATGAAGGTCGCAGTGCATATATATGTATATAGCCCTAATTATAATTCATTAATTCATTCATTCATGCATGGACTAGCTCGGCAGTGGCGATTTCTCTCAGTTGGCTCAGGTGGCTCAAACATAATTTTGTATTTATATGAAAATAAACTAGATTCCTTTTATAAGCATGCTACAAAAACTTCCATGCAAGATTTATCGCTTTCTATTCATTGATTGTGCAATACTTTTTGCGGTATGGCTTTAAGTTTAGCGCATCTAAATCTTGTTGAAATTGTATTCCTCCTCTTGCTTTTTCTACACCTGAAGACAGAGAAAAATACAGCAATTAGTTGGCTCTAAAAA
Source organism: Baccha elongata (assembly GCA_951217065.1). Lineage (NCBI taxonomy): Eukaryota > Metazoa > Arthropoda > Insecta > Diptera > Syrphidae > Baccha > Baccha elongata. The sequence continues at coordinate 86,338,757 of OX578273.1, forward strand.
AAGAGCCATCTGATTTAAAATAAAATGACAGATACCTACAAAATATAAGAAAAATCATACGGTGTTGTTGTGGCTTGTGCTTGTGGAGGTTGTTTTAAATGACCAATGCAATTAACATGGCACATTTTGTTCTTTTTCGTGCTACATTCCATAAGCAAAATGCCTGTCGAAAAAATAAGATTGGCTGATAAGATTTGAAGTGTATTGATTTTCCATGACCAATCAGTAGGATGAAGTGATTTACAACAACAGCTTTTTGAACCAGTTCGTTCTTAAACTATACACAAGAACACAATAGTTTAAATAATATAGATCCTGTTAACATGCGGTATACTCACAGCGTAAGTCTTGCTGGTCGAACTATCGAAATATAGAATTATTTTTGAAAAAAACTATGAACGCGTCAATTTCTTGCACGTTTAATTTTAACCAGTGTCGACCTGCGTCACCTGTACATTGCTAGAAACTTTTGAGGTGACTAATTGGCGATTTATTCAAAAGCAGACAAAAGCTGCACCAACCATCAGCAATTACATAAAAGACGATATCAAACTCAATTAACCGAATTAATAAAACAAAAACATGAGTAAAATAAACTAAATTGAAGTTCTTTTGATGCATATCTATACCAGCATACCTCAAGAATTTCACAAATACATCTTAAATAACAAATATCTACTTATTTATGTCAATAGTGTCTTTGGTATGCTCTCAATTGTGTTACATCCTTATCCTTGCAAATTGTCTCATCATGGTTGTGTTTGTTAGCATTCCATTGTAAATGATGGTTTATCATCAAAATACTTCAAGTTTGCAATTCCTTTATGTACACCTTCTACTCCACCCTGTCGTTACTCAATTAAATTACTTCTCATTTTAAATTATAAAAATAAAATCCCTTTCAAGGTACCATCAGTACCTTGGATTCAATCTAATTATATACAAAATACAAAAAAAGTACACTAATTTCTTTTTTTTTTAACGGTCTTTTTATCTATCTCTCACTTTGGCTTAATTTTCAGGTTCAGATAACTAAATAGAAGGAAATCCTTCAGTCCTGCAATTAAAATCTCAGTCCCAAGCACACTCAGACTATATTACCGGCCAGAAAGTTAATGTCCTTTGTTAAATAGTTCCTTTCTGCACCACTCAAAAATTTTAATTTAATTTCCTTGCTTAATCTCTAGCAACCCATCTTAACCCACTTTCCATGCAAATTTAGTCCCCAAAAATGATGGTTGATATTTGACATGTAAAATTATATCATTGTGGCTTGTAAAGTGTGGTTTTGTATAAGTTGTACTTGACCTCTTAATACAAACATTAATGTTCCACAAACCATAATGTTAATGACAAGATATATTATAGTATAGAAGTGCCATTATGTTGGCAATCAATGAATTAGTAGTTTTATTAACATATTTATCCTTTTTATCCTAAAAGTCGACAACCATGAAACCGAAATATATGGTATTCACTATTCACTTAATAGGTATATAAAATATTTAATAGAGTATGACTTAACCAGCATGAATAATTAAGTTAACCATGTTTTTCCGGAACGTCTTGGAAACTACACTGAACTAAAAAAGGGTGGAAATATAAAATGAAAAAGTTTATTGGAATTTTTGCTTAATAATTTTTGTCCAACGCGGAAATTAAATGGGATAAGGAATTTAATCATTATTTATTGAAGCAGAAAAATATTCAATCGAATTAGTTGAAAATGACGACGTGGACCTTTTCTCTTGAATAAATCTCGGAATAAATATTGAAATCTTGTTTTAAACTGTGCTCGGAAAGTATAACGTATAATTACCGCGTGAGAACACAAGCTAAAGCACGTTTTTTAAGTACAATTTTGCTTGTCTATAAAGTTTGGTAACTGTGAAAAATGTTTATAAATAACGTTTCATAGTTTAACATGGGTCTAAGGCGTGTTTTGAATAAGGAAACAAAGGTTTATTAATATATATTACCAATAGACAACGAACTATTTTAAAATTTTATTCCTTCAACTAACAACGTGTCAATTGATTCTTTGAATCCGGTGAAATATTGAATCTTATCCAGATCGGATTTCCGGTAACCTTTATAGTTTAAACACTTAATTTGGTGCTTGTGTCTAAATATTGCAATCTAATAAAGTAATAACACTGCATTAAGGTATTTATATATATTGTTCAATTATTTTGTTAGTTCAATATTTTGTAGTTTATGACATTGTTGGAAAACCAATCCGTAGTGAAGAAGTAGTATTTTCCATAGAAACATCCCATTGCGGAACACAGCCGTTAAAAAAAGTCAAACTCAATGCCAATAAATTTCCGACTTTCATTCGAATATCGAACAAAATTTCTGTCGTTTCATTTTTGATGTTGGTACGAAGGATATACATATTGATGTAGGTATATCTCGATAGGGGTGTGTTCGTAAAGTTGTAGTGGCTCGATTGACCAGACATACCGAAATCTCGAAACAAATATTATCATGTTTCTTTTTAAGAAAATCAATCTTTTTTTTTTAAATTTGTATCTAGGCGGATATATAACATCTCTGCTATTTTCATCCAAAGATGTGCTCTTCTTGCATTTTTTTCATATTTCCTCGAATGACAATGAGTTTACAGATAATCTGTCAAACCAGAAATTTAAGATCTTTTTTTTCTCTTGTTTGATTTTTTGCTCAGTTTCGCGCTTTGATATTTTCTAATAATTCAGTGCGATAGCAAGTAATACATTTCTTACAATTCTAGTTCGAACATTTGCGCAATATTCGGTACGAAATGTCGTCATTATCAGCTAGTTACAAATAAATTAATCATTGCTACTTTTTTGTCTATAGTTCTAGTTTGACAGACAGAAATTTGAAAACATCAAATTTTGAAATTTGTGGAGTATTCATTGTCAACTAGCTGTCATATGCAAGTAATATATTTGATACGTGCTGTTTTGACAGATTCTTAAGATCGCAGTTCTCCAAATGATTGAACCAGGGCTAAATTATTTTAAACTTGGTTCAACGAGAGCTATTATCACGTTATCTTAATCTTGAACCTGAGCTCAACTTCTGTTAAGTAGTCGAGTAAGGAAAATAAAAATAGCTAAACAAATATTTGAAACAAGGTTGAACCATGATTGTACAACAGGCACTTGAAAATCCAATTTTGACATTCAAGAATATTCAGTGCTAACTGTCTTCAGAGGAAATACATTTTACATTTTGTAATTTGAAAGATACATATATGTATGTACGACTGTAAATTTTTTGTTTGACCTTAAATGAATATTTATCCATAATCTATTCGTAGTGCGCAAGCGTATACTTCACTATTTTTCTAGTAAATTTTCACAATTTTAACACGTCTAGGTATATTTTTAAAGATTCATATTGTAAACCTTAAACTAAACGCAGTCTCGTATAGGCCAGTCGGCAGAGACATAATTTTAGTTCCATAATGAAACAGAAAACCCATCCTATTTTATGATTAAATATTGTTCCTTAGTCTTTCAGAAGTATTTAATAAAATGGCGGGATGGTAGAAAATATGCGTTATCCGCCATATTGAAAATTGTGTTTTTTTAAATAACTTAAGAATGGCTCAGCGGACGAAAAAAAATATTTACAGTTTTTCAAAAGAAAATATGATTTTCTTTTTTCCATGACGACAATTTTTTTTTGTAAATATAGCACTTTAGGAGTTAAAGCGTGATAAAAAATTTAGTTTTTATTCAAATTTTTAAATAAAAAATAAAATCGTTCAAACCTTGACAAAATTAAACTTTTAAAAAAATTTTAGGCATAAAAAAAAAATATTTTTTCTATCAAAAAGCTGTTAATAATTTAAGATACTAGAGTAAAAGAGGAAACGTGTTTTTCAATATGGCGGCTAACGCAAACTCCCTACCATCCCACCACTTTTTTGGATAATCCTTACCTACACACTAACGAACCATATCCAATCATAGTATTGGATGGGTATTCTGTAGCAAGAAAAAAGTCTCTGCCGAGTGGCCTATAAGCAAAGCAGTCTCGGATGACAGTTCAGTTTGACGTACATATCTAATTGAAAGAGGGTTGTAATATTCGGTTCACGACTTTTTTCTTTTCTTATGCAACTAAAGAAAATAAAAAGAAAAGGATTCTTACACGCTCAGTCATTTGACAAATTTCATGTACTTATATATTGACGTTTCCCTTATACGCTCAATCATTTTGACATAAAATTTAGTTTATCCATATCTTCGTCGAAAAGAGACGGGCTTTTTTCAATTAGGTACCGAAAAACCTTCGTTCTTATTCTACTGTATTGGAAAGGAATCAAAAATGCCTTCAAACACATCAGTCTGTTTGATCAGTCATCAGGCAAAATCAATAGTGGTTTGATTTTCGTCAGTCAAATTTCAGAGAATTTATATGTGACACACACAGAGTTCTATTTTCACGAACACATCTATATAATTGAATCAGTCCTGTAAGGGTCGCTTAATAGGCTTCTATTAGACATAAACAGTGGATGAAAACTTTTTGTTTTACCAGAGCAACGCTGGTTGGGATCAGCTATATGTAGCCAGGTACTTGCACATCGCAACCAAGCAATGTGAAAAGTTTCTGAGGGCTCTCAATTTATGGTAAACGTGCAAACCGTGGTTTTAAAAACACATATCAACCCTTAAAATAGATAAAGTCTTCTTTCATATAAACTTTGTATGGCTTAAGTCTATAAGATAAGCACGAGATTCTCACATTTGGATGAAATCCTTTCGGGGAGCAAAATGGACCCAAATCATACTACATTGCTACACATGCGAAAACTTTAGTGAACAAAAAACTTCCTGGGCCATTATTTCTTCAGAGTGTTGGTGTATTTATATGTAAAAGTATATGAAGTTACACTTGACTGGTTATATTCTTCACTACGGTGGATTTCAGAGAAAAGAATGTTTAAAGCATTGAATATAAAAAAATCTTACCACATCTTTCCTCCATGTTACATATTTGTCGATGTTTGTTATTTTATTGACTGATGATGTTTAAAGTAATCATTACCAACCATCGTTTTTCTCCATTTACAAAAATAAAGAACCAGTAAAAAATACAAAAAGAAAAAGAAAAGAGTTAAACCAAGTTGAATAAAAAATGAGTCAATTTAACAGAAATCTATTTATTCAAGCACAAAGAAATAATGTTAAATAGCTCTATCTTAACAAACAACAATATCCACACCGCAGCACATCTCCACCCTTCTTTAACTTTGCTATCACAAAAGAATTGTTATTATAGGACAACGAAGGAAACAACAGAAAAAGCCTGTAGGAAACCAATGGAGTTCCACACAAAGGACATTACTGCCGAAGCAAACAATTTAACCATATCGCGTTGTTTATTTCATTTCAAGAAAACACAAAAAAAAGGAGAGTAGAAAACGGTCCCCCCTGCTGAGTTAGGACTTTTGTAAAATAGCATTCATGTTCAATGGATGTATTTATGTGTTATATTGAGTCATTTTGCAATGATGTTGTTTAATGAGCTTGAAGAAGATGAAATATACTTCATAGATAGATACGTTTTTCCAGACTCCTTTTTTGAAATAAAGGATGTGGTATATGGTAAATTGATAGAAATCCTTCACAAAGCAAATAATAGGTAAAGCTACACCACTACAAAGAATTTCAAAAAATGTTTTTTTTTTCTCATGTTTAGTTATAGGTTAATTAACTTTGAAGATGAAATTTTTCAAAGCTGAAAATGAAACTGAGATGTTTTCTTTTTATAGTTTTTTTTTTTCTCCACCCTCAACATCAATTTGCACGCAACAAACTCTACGACATTACATTACATCCTTTGTTACAGTCAGCTTCACACAGAGGGTGGTTTTATTTGTATCGTACTCGTAGTTAACGTCAATCTCATTGTCTCAATTATACTTGAATGTTGTCAATGTAAACGTGACATTCAAGGATACAACAAAAAAGGAATTGCATGGTTAGGGTTGGGAATGTGAAACCGCTATAGGTTAATGACGTGTGTTTGGAGCTTAAAGTTACCTGAATGATAAAGCGACATTTCGATTAGCTCAGTTAATTTTAATACTTAAACGCTTTTCATTTCAGTAAATGTCTGAGTAAACAAAAACATCCAAATTACATCTTTTCAAAAACTTGACATGCATTCTTAATTAACTCTATTAAGATACCTACAATTGTACATTGCATCCACTTATTGTTAAAAAGTTATGCTAAAAACAAAGGGATGTAAACAAAGGGATGTAAAAACGGTGGCATTTTTTTGGTGTCATGAAATAAATTTACTATCTTGGTGTTGTTGTATTTATAAAGGGTTATCCAATAAGAGGTGTTATTTTGAATAGCCCGCTATATCGGTAGCTGTCACTTTTGAAGCTGTCATTTTTTGACTTTTGACAAGAAGAAACTACGCCATTAATAAAAATGGAACGATACACGCTTCAACAACGCATTGAAATTCACTATAAAAATGGTGAAAATTTGGCAGAGACGGTTCGTAAAACTAAAACATTTTTGGGTCGTCGTGAAGCACCTTGTCGGACCGCAATACAGAAATTGAATATTGCTGTTGTAGCCCAAAGTGTTGAAGAAAACCCAGGTTTGTCCATTCCTCGTCGTTCTTTGGAATTAGGCATTCCACAAACGTCATTACACCGTATTTTGCATAAAGACTTGGGTCTTAAGGCTTATAAAGTTCAGTTAACACAAGAACTCAAGCCGGCTGATCATCAACAACATCGTGTCTTTGCTGATTGGGTCCTTGAATATCAAAATAACACCTCTTATTGAAAAACCCTTATAATGAGGCAATGAGAGTCACTTCATTGAGTTGTATTTTCATAAATGCAGCCATCTTGGAATTACTGCCGTCTGCCATTACCCCGGGTCTCCACTGTCAATATTTATTGCATGAAATACGCGGAAGCAATCAAAATTTTATATGGAGATCACAGATTTTTGGCAATAAAATAATGTCTGGTAATATTGCTTGCTATTTCTGTTGCAATCAACTCAGCAATATTTTGACTTCTAGTACAAAATAATATATTTATGAATTTGCTTTATCTTTTCCTCCAGTGTGATAATAGACGATTGCGAAATCTATGTCAAGAAATGATTTGCCAACACAAAATAAATTGAATTTACTGAAATATTGCATGAGATCAAAATGGCAATAAATATTTCTTGTGGAGCACTGGTGTTAGAAACACGGGTACTTTCAGGGATGTTATATTGGTAAAATCTACGAAAATATTTCAACTTCATAAAAATTTCAAATAAAAAATTATCCTTGTTAAATTTATTGAAATAATGCACGAATGGCAGTTTGCAACATTTTTCATTATCTTCAAAAAGTTATTTGGTTACCGTATTCTATATAATTGGACTAATTTAGGAACAAGCAAGTCCAATGTGTGCACTTATAATATACAGGGTTATTCGAATATAAGCACAAAATTTTTTACAAAATTTTCTTCAAAGTTTCGAGTTTGAAGTTTGAGTTTTTTAGCTCCACCCAACCTTCATGATCTTTCTTTATTTCATACTTGTAAGTATCTACATAAAAAATCATGTTTCGAAGTGGTCTAGAAGAAGAAGTGAGTTTAAAAGAAGTATGATGCTGAGAAGCGCCAGATTACTTACAATAATTTACGAACTTTTCTTTTTCGTGATATTCCAGACAGCCTAAGTCTTGTACTACATTGATGTATTGTCTACATCGTTTTCTAAAGAAAATGCCATCTTCCATTATAAATTCTTATCTCTGGACGAACAGTTCTATGGATTTATTATTACCTATTATCTACCTATTAATATTTAAAAATAAACATATTAAGGAACGGAACCGTCCTACTCAAGTCCAAAAAATTTAAATACCTTGAAACTATTATCAAAAGGGATACATTAATGATGACGACATCAAACATAGTGTAAGAGTACGGTGAATCAACAGATTGAATGTGTAGACCAATGGCTTTACAACAAAACAATAAAAAAAAAAAACAATTTATGGAAGTTCCACTTTAACACTGATTCCCTGTTTCACCAAAATACACCTAAAAGCATTTTAGTTAACGGAGTAATAAAATTTATTTGCACCAGCATAAGGAGGTGAATTTTTAAAAATGAGGAAAATTGATGCCATCCCCGGATTTTTATTCACCACTCATGGCTCTCTTACATTAGAGCAAGCGAGAGGAGAGCATATCAATCTTAATATTTCAACGTTCTCCTTGTCTTCCACTTTTAAGACGCCTTTAAAATTTATTTGGAACAAAATGGGACTTTAGTTTATAGGCCTTTTTAAGAATCAAAGTGGTTGGTGAAATTAAAAAATGCCATTTTAAGATTTAACAGCCCAATAAACATTTAAATGTGTTTGGAGAACCTGGCCATAAGTCCATATTTTTTGTGGATGTCACACATCAACAAACATCTGTCATAAATATAGCAGCACATCATTGTGAATTAATGGTACAAAAACATTTTTGCTCCACTGGTCAATTTTTTTTTTTTATTTTTCATTTTCAAGAAATAAAATTCCTAATGTAATTAACTTATTGCATTCGTCCGTAAAAAATGCAAAAAACTATGATGAAGGGTACTAATTTATTGTTATTTAATTTTGTATCTGCTTATCTTAAACGTTCTCATCACTCAAATTTAAATATTACCGCACGAACCCCCTTCATCGAGTCATTATAAAATAAGAAATCCTCAATTTATTTTAACAATCAGATTCTCTCAATTAACAAAATAAAAATGCAAACCCGCTTAACTAAGCATTTCGCACTTAAAACATAAATTAATTATTATAATTTCCACTTCGTCTGAGCCGAAGCGACGGTTGTCGGGGGTTGCTCTTCGAATCACACGTAGGAGTGAGCATTCGGTCATAAAATAAATAGGATATTTTCCGGAAAAAATCCTACAATATATCTCTTTTTTATAGGTTTTTATTTTTGTTCTGTTAATTTTACGATGACGGCGCCGACGGAGACGGGCGTAGGCCGAGCCAAGAATATGTTTAGCACCCATTTGCAATTTGTTAATGACAAACTGATATTGCTGCCAAGTACTTCATCAAATCATTTCACAAAATGAGATACGCAGTAAAAAAAAATTAAAAAAATAAATAAAAATAATCACTCTCCGGCACCCAGATACATTATTAGTTTTAGTATCTTCATTATTTACATATCTTTCAGATTCAATCCCTTCGACGATAAATTCATCTCATGCAATGGTTTGGAACGCATGAACGTATTTGCTGCAGGCAATTCAAAATGCGTAGGTGTTCCAATATCCCTGATTCATGTCCACAGCAGTGTTCTTCTTGCGGGTTGCGTTGGAACTGCAAAATGAAATAATTAAAAAAAATGGAGCTCCCAGCACTAAGGAGAATGCAAATATCATATTTTGTATTTAATATCTTGGATTTGAGTATCTAGAAGTCAAGGCAACCGCGGCCGTGCGTGTATCTCCGTCGATTTGTATAGTGACCATGACTACTTATATCATCCTCCTCAGTCCTCACATCAGAGGGACAGGGAATATGAGTTTATTGAGTGCTTGATATGTTATTTCCCTCCGGTTGTTTAATGAAAAATAAAACGATATTTCCATCTTCCTCTTTTGTGTTTACATTCTGATTGAAAGAATATGAAGTCCTTTTTATTTGCCGAGGTGTCAACAGGCGATTTGAGGCCTATTCAACAATATCCTGGGAGTAATTGTCTCCCCCCCCCCCCAAATGCAATATAACTTTTTCCTTTTGAGTTTTGCCTACAATATTTGAATTGGAATGTGTAATTTAGCAAGGTGTGGCAACGATAACGTGTCAGTGTGATTGGGGACAAGGCTTCCAATGACAACAATAGCACCAGTTGGATTCTGATGTTGACATTTCAGTTGCTATAGTACATAGACGACATAGAGGGACATATTTTTTTTTTTTATTTTATTTTTTAACATAAGCATCTGTCACTTTCATAGACAAGGACTACGATGATGCTTGTTGGATGTTTAATTGAAAATTTGAAATGCAAGAATTTTTCTTGAAAAAGTCGGCCGTAAACTTTTTTAATTTTCTCAAAAAATACTTTATTTCCATTAAAGGAACAAAAATAACAAACAACAAAAAAAAATTGTGAAAAGAGAAAACATATTCGAATGTCTGTAAATACATACAACCTTGCAGAAAAGCCAGTATAGAAAAATCATGTCTTTGAAAATGAAAAACATAAGCAGAACGGCAGGAAAATGGTTGACTGAAATTTCTTAGTATTTCATTCACTAACATCGCAGTTTGCTTGATGTTTATAAAATTCAGTGGCGTAGGTTGACCAGGGTGATTATCGTAATTGTGATCCCTCTGGCACAAATCCTCTGGATTTGGCAAAAAATCCAATTGATTTGATATTTTTGTGATTCGTATTTAAGTAAAATGCAAGGAGTTATATTTTATTGAACTTTTTACTTTTATATTAATTCATAATTCATGTACATGCCTATTAACAATTGAAACAAAACAGAAAGAATAACATTTTATTATAAAGACTTGTCTGTTTGTTGTTATTTTTATTGTTCCAAAATAACAAGGTTATCGCATATAATTACATATTTTTTATTGACTGTAATTAGCTACTTTGTTTTGAAATGTTATACACGTGCGTAATTGATAACTTTATTCTTAAAATATATTTTAACTTCAATTATGTAGATAGTTACTTAGCTTTGACAACAATTGAGCACAAAAAAAAATTCAACACCTGATGATAACACAACATAATGTGTCATAATCAGCTGTTCCAAATCGAACTATAATATTCACCATGATGAGGTGAGTTTGTTTGTGACTTTTATTGTTGCTTTTAGACAGAATACGGAAAATATTATCGAGTCAAATCCTTCATCGGCAGAATCGGGGTTTAGTACTTTGATTCCTATGTCACAAAATCGTTTAAGATGACTTGTCAGACCAGGAGGTCAATTCCCGATCTGCGATCCTGTGAATTGATGAAAAATTTATAATTGACGGTTTCAGAGAGAGGAAACTTTTTATTTTTTTACTCCAGGAACTCGCTTTTATTCTACTCTCGAACTAATTTAGATTAAAAAATTATAACTTAAATGATACACTCAGAGAAAAATATTACTGTGCTGTATTTATTTCAATTAAAAAAGAAACAATTATTAAATTTATTTAGGTAGTAGTTTTAATTATATGGCGCCCACATAATTATTTATCCCGGAAGCAAGGCCCTATACACTACCTACTCCACTGATGAAATTTCATGTGTGATGAGGGCTTGGTGCACAACATTCATCTTATATTTATATTGCAATGTCAATATAGATGCATAACATAGACTTGTAAAAATTCCTCACAATAAAGAGTATTATGGAGAAGAGGATATTTTTATTTTTTGTATTCCTTCCTTTGTTTGAAAAATAAGTCTTTATTATCATAAGCTTGCCATACGCTGCTGACGAGAAACGACGTGGAGTCATCGAAACTAAAAGAAATTAAACTGACGAAGCCAACTGGAAATTGAAGCCTGTAAGCGTGTTAAGGTATAATGCTCAAAAAACATTAAGCTATGAAGGTATTTTTTATAAAAAAAAAACCTTGATAAAATGAAAGCAATTTATTATGAGCGCAGATAGAAGTCCATAGTTCACTTAAAATAATAAAACAAAGTTAAGAAGCAAGCAGCTTTTGGTATTATTCTTTTTAAAATGAAATGAATAAAAAATAAATATATTTTAGATTGCAATTATCCTTTTACTTTTATTGACGATACATCTTTCGTTACACCTATTAAAAAAAAAACGGTGTAAGAAAACATTTTCATTGTCTTTTCATTAATATTACAAGAAATGTATTGTATTACAACAACAACAGAGTTATAAAAAGCTAAATCTTATATATCAGACGCCAATTTCTAGCTTTAATAACAATTTTAATAGGCTTAATAAACTCATACATTGCGCCGGTAAAATCTTTTATTAAAGTAGTGATTTGATCTGATTTCCTTTTTTATACAGGGTGGTTGTCATAAGATACAACGAAAAGCTAACTATGTATGTTTGAGCCAAGAGAAAAATCCTATTGAAAGAGTCTATTTCCCACCATTTAGGGCGGAGGCGGAGGAACATTTTTTAAAAAAATTATAACTTAAAATAAGATACCAGTTATAGAAAAATCACCCTCTGTCCTTTTTGCTTAATTACAGAGTTAAGACTTGATATATCATAAACAGCAGTAAATTGAAACAAAAATCGCAGTTAAACCAAAGTTTTCGCAGTAGATTTATAAATTTTGTTTAACGACTGATTTAATTGAATTCCATGTTTTTTTATATAAACAATCAAAAAATAACTATTTATATAAAATAAATTACATATTCAGTGGGAAATAAAAAAAATAATGAATACATTCAGAAAACAAAAATGATCATCACATTGTATACAACGATAGTATGCAAATGTGTCGTTTAAAAAAATAAAAATCACGACTGGGTCCCACAAAACTTTCTCTTGTTGCAACTTACCTAAGGGCTTAAAATAACCTTCCACCAAATTATTTAATTTGAAATTATTTCTTAAATTATGTCAATTAATTAAATAAAAGTTAAATAGTAAATAAAAAATAAATAAAAAAATAAATAAAAACTAAAAAAAATTAAAAATATAAATAACTTTGAATATTAATTAAAAAAACAAACCAGAGTTTTCCTAGAGAATAGAGATACACTAGTAATTTTTATGTGTTACAAATATATTTGAAATTTTTTAAAAGCTCATTTAGTAAGAAACTTAAATTAAATCAAAGTTGAAATTGAAATAAAAATTGAAAAGAAATAGTTTTCTTTTTACTCAGAGTAAAAAAACAAAACAAAACTAAAACAAAACAACAAGAAAATAAAATGGAGGTTTAAGTGAGAAAAGAACATAAATAAATATTAAATAAACTGTGTTGTAAATATTGTAAATATTAATTAACTCCAATATTAAAATGAATTTAAAATGACTTTATTATTTGTTAAGCTTCTTAAAATGGTATTACATATTAAAAACTTGTATTAGCTTATAAGATATTGTATCCAAAAATGCAAGTAAAAGAATAAAACCAAATAAATAAATAAATAAAATAAAATACAATGAAGGCTGCCGTTCTACACTGAGCCAAAAAACAACGTAAAATCAAATAAAACAACGAGTAAAATCGTTACAATTTAGGACTAAACACGAAGTTTTTAAAATTAAGCCTAATAAACACTGTAAACAAATTTTTAAAAGTGTTTTTTGAAAAAAAAAAATTGTTTGAAAAATTAAAATTCCGAAAATCTTTTTTTAAGAAAACTGGCCAAACGAATTTTTTAGCTTTTATCACGAACGAAGTTGTCATAAAATAAAGTTCAATAAAATAAAATCCAAAATAAAATTTTGGATTTTATGCACTTTTGATAAGCAGTAGTTCAAAAAGTCCAAAACGATTTTGGGTGTAGTTGCACTTTTAAATCTTGAATTAAGTCCAAACTGAAATTGCAAAAAAAATGACGTATGTATGGGAAGCATGCTGTCCTCCTGCACCCCTTGGCTAATCCAATATATACATTGAAAAAAATAAAGAACAATTATTATCTTATACAAATTATTTAGCTGTAGGTATTATGTATATTTTTTGCATTCATCTTACTTTACCTTGAGGAAAAGTTCTTCAAATGAATCATTCACAAATTACAAATCTTAATATTCAAATAAAAATGAAAATAAAAATAAAAGAAGTCGACTAACGAGTTTCATATTCATTAATATTGCACTCAATATTTCACCGAAGTCGGTAACAAAGAATACCTGATGGGGTAAAATAAGTTTTCTTGAGACATTCGTCGTTAATCAAACAAAACTTATTAAAATCTTCAAATTTTCCATAATATCCTGTCACTTCCAGGACTGTTAAATCCAATTAGTCATCAAAACAAAATCCATCAATTGTAACCATGAATAAATAACGAACATTACTTCAATATGAATCATTCCGGTCAATCCGTTGACTGCTTTATTCAAACAATAACATCACCACCCCACTTATAACTCGTATAATTGTCAACGACCGGTGGAAATTGGCAAAACTAAAATTACCTTCAAAGAACTCCTTATAACAACAAAAGAGAGAAACTCAATATTTTCTGCCCCATTATTGTGATGTGCCCCCCGGATCAAAACGATCAATCATAACCGGTATCAAAAATTCAAAAAATATAAAACAATAAAAACACGACAAAACCACTTAACATTTCAAAAGAACCCGAAGAAAAGGTTCAATGAAAGCCAGTAATTTGGATTCGAACCCGCCCCAAAAATAAAAATGCAGCCCCTTATTCATTGAATTTAATTTTATAGACTATGAATTCTGATTGCACGTAACTACCTCCACCCTCTCGACCTCTCTCTTCCACAAATAAAATTAAACAATTTATGTAAGTGAATCGCCGACTCCATTACTTATCTCTAATCACTTTCAACATCGCTAATGACAGCCTGAAACGATTCGAGCATACCAAATGCCGACCCAAACTCATACCCCAACCCTCGCCGACGACGACCCTCAAGAACAGAACATTGAAAGGGAAAATCCCATCGTCATTCAATTTAGGACGACGACGACAACGATGGCGATGTCGAATACGACAACGTCGATGACAACGATGTCGACGAAGTTCAGTGTTCAGAGTCCAATAATTGCCTTACATCAAAAATTTTAATTAAAACCCCTCAATGAAGTGTCGCGGTGTTAATTCTGTTAAGTCCGACCTCTGCCAACCTACATAAGTACCTTATATTCCATACAAAACTTCGAAGTCCTCATAATCCTCTTGAACCCACTACCAGCATCATCAGTTAGTACTCGCTATATACAGCAACAGCATCCAACATCAGCACCATCAGTTAACAGCAGCAGCAGCCACTCTCCTCTTTCCGAAACACAGGATGTGGTTAATGAACCATTGGATGTCGGTTTATTGGTTCCCATAAAAGGCAGCAAGCCGACTACTATACTCTCTCTAATGATTCCCAAAACCTAAAATGAACAAGAAATAAAAAAAAATCAAACGGAACTGCACTATATTCGCACAGTTAGCGAATTGCGAGTTCAAAAGGCGGCAAATAAAGGAACGCGCTTGATGATTATTCCTTTGGCACTCGGATCTCTTTGTGTGGTTTCAGGCAGGATTAATTTTTAACACCCAAGTGACCTAAATTAAATCCTTTTACAAGAAAGTGAGATACTATCATCCATATTGCGTGGTTGATTGACGCGTAAAAGATGCAGTCTTGACGTTAGCCTTTAAGTATGCTTTAGAGCGGTATATAGAGAGCACACTGTCAAGGACCAAAAGAGTAAACCTCAACCTCATCTCTGCAGGTTTGTTTTTTATTTTATCTTAATCTCATTCAGGTACAGATACACCACAAGTGACAAAGTAGACAGTTGGAGGATGTACTGGTTCTGACATAAATGCAAAACATACACTGAAGAAAAAACAATGTACAAATTCTTTATTCTTTTGTTTTTTTTTTTTTTTTTTTGAACTTATGCCCAGTTGCACAATTAAGTTAAAGGAGTAATAAAATTTACCGGCATTTTGATTTTATATCTAATGCATCAAAGCAGGTAGAAATCAACTCCACATAAGGCGATGGTTTTAAATAAAAATCAAAAAATGTGCCAACCCTGGATGTGAATAGTGGAATCTTTCGTTAGAGCAAATTAAAAGAGAACACTTTTAGCGTTCTCTCTGTCTTATATATTGGATTTTTAATGCCGGCTATTTTTTTCATTTTGGTGTGTTGACTCGCGTACAGTTGTTTCAAGAACAATGATAAATAGATTGTCCTGGCTTCGTTTGATGAGGTCGTCAAAATTTTAATCATCCATGTACGAAGCTTGTTGGTGTTTCTGAACCATAGTTTTTTTCCGCACAACTTCATCCATGAGATTGAGAAGCAGACATCTAAGATATCTCCAAGAGTGGAGACCCGGACTAAACTGCTCCTTTATGGCCTGAGCTTTGAACAAGTCAAAGTAGTTCATATAAGGTGTTTACCAAGAAGTCCGGCCTCGTGGGAACTATATAGACGCCACTGTTGAATCCATCCAGAGGCTTACATCGAGCACTTTTTCGTTGCACAGAAACTAGTAGCGGCACACTACTCCACTTCGACCTTTCGATGATCGGTCATTTGTAGACCTACAGCAAAAAAAAAAGATTCTGTGATTTCATAGCTGATTTTTAAATATCAAAGCTTACTATATGGGAGAGTGCAATCTTCCAGTAGCAGTAGAAAATGTTAAGCGGATGGTGGTTACAGGCAACATAAGGAACTGAGTCATAAGTTCGTCTGAGAACAAGGACTATATGAAATGAAGCCGAAACGTTTCATAATCCTCTATTGGATGCCGTAGAATCGTTTCCTCTTTGGAGCAAGTCAATATGTTTGTCAGTTAAAAATGCAGTCATAAATAGACAATAAAAACAAAGTATATACAGAAGAAAGATATACAAAAAAGTGAAATTTAAGTGTTTACTCAATTTTGGTGTAAGAACGGGTACTTGTTATCCAATGTAAACCAATGTTAGTCCAATATGAACATCGTCGTATTTCAAGGGAAAACTTTATTCACACCAAATAGAGTGTTCACATCAAAGAAAGTACTTTTCTCATGATTGCACACTTGGAAATTTCTTCAGTTTTTATTCACACCACACAATATGTGATGAATTGCTGATTGCCTTGAAATAATTCCCTTAATACTATGCTAGACCTTAATTTCGAAATTAGGAAAAGTGTTCACACACACCTAAATTGAGATGATTTTGTTTGACAATTTTAATCAGAAGAATAAGAGAAAAAATATGTTTTTATTGAAGCCATGAACATTATTTTTTGACATTTCGAAGAATTGCCGCAACACACGCACAATAAAATAAGAGCGAAATTAAAAAGATTACGATTTCAATTTCGTAAGTTGCCGTGACCAATCAAAAAGAACATTTATAATAAAAATCACTTAAAATCCTTAAAAAATTAAACCAATTCATCGAATTCTTTTTGCACATTTTAAACTTAAAGACAGTTTAAATTTTCTCAGTGTACTGTCGGTTAAAGTGAAGAAAAGATACAGGGTGGCGTAACCGCTCTTTTGACACGTTCTGTTTTATGATACAACGATGTAATGGCACCGGGATTATTTATTGTAATTGAGACTTCTTTTCTTGGGATTTTTTTTTGTTGTTGTTCCTGTTCCCCTTCTTTGGTTTCAGTGACTGTCTTCTGTGTGTTCCTTTTGTCCTAATAAGGTTAAAGCGTAAATCAAGCTCCAGGGAACGATTTATGGGTCGACCCCAGAGTTGTGCGGCGATGAAAAGGATTGCTTTGCTAGTCATAAGTCGTGTTCTCTCAACCAGCGTCTTTGTAAATTTTGGGCTTATTCATTGATTTTTTTTCCTTTTCTTATTTGCACTTTGTATTATAATATCTAGAGTAGACGATGGATAAAGAAATTGAAACCAAAAAACCCAAAATGTTGCTGATGCCTCAGCTTTGCTTTGCCTTATCTAAAAAGTCATAAAAATGAAATTCAATCCAACTTCGATTAAAGATACATAGTGGTAGTGGTAGGAAGCAGTTATCGGAGTGGGGGGAAGTGGATAAATAAATAAAAGTATAACTGCCTACCTCGAGCCCGAAGCTGATCTGGAAGATGAGATGAGGAAGGAAATAAAAAATTGCAATTAATAATGCTAAATAATTGTGTGGAACGTCGTCGTTGTTCGTTTTATAGTCGGTGTAGTCGTAGCTTTATATTATTGTCATTGTTGTCGAGATGGGGCTAATAAACCTATGACATTATGGTGTGCAAAGTGTGGAACGACAATGACGACGACATAAAATATACAATCCACATATAAAAATGTATATCTTAACATATATGTATGCACACTTTAAGTACGTGTCTTCATGAGTGGGAATAATCTTCATATTCAAACCTAGGCTTACATGAAAAAGACATAAAAGAACAGGAGTGGATTTAGAGAATCGATCAAATAAATTGCATTTTCACAGTATTTTTTTGATCTTTGATTGTAGTGATACTTCTATTTCAATCAAAGCGTAGGTTTTATTATTCTTTTTAATATTTTATACTTTGAGAATTTAAAAGAGTCATTAGCTCTCTACAACAAATAATGAATATATTTGACAACTAATAACGGAGTTTTAACTTTGATCGACTGCATCAATTCAATCAAATTCTTTTTGCTTGGAAAACCCCTCAGAAAATTATCTTCAGTGAGGTCGGGTGACTTAGGGAGCCAACAGAAATTGTAGTTGATATTAATTAGTTTCAGAATTTTCGTTACTGATCCGCCATAACCGGTCTGGTTAGGACTGCTGTGGCATCATCTTGCTGGAATCAAATGATGTTTAAAGGGATACGTCTTGCGCGCAGTCCTGAGTAAGAAAATCTTCTTCAACATTTTTGAACAACGATATACCCAGTGACAGTAACACGCTTCAAAAAATGTGGCCCGACAATGCTCCTTGATAAAACACATAGTGACGCACTCTGGGTGCAGTTATGGTTAATGAAAAATTTCTGTATTAGAGTAACTCCATTTTCTTGGTTTATATTGCCGTTAAGATCAAAATGAGCCATTTTGTAAATTTTGTATTTGGTATAACTTTATATTGGAAAAAATTGAAATAGACTTAACGATTTATGTTTCCTTAAAATTCTGTAAATTGTTATAACTCTATAATGGCAAGTGCTTAATAAAACAAAGAACAATTCATTTACTAGGAAATCGTACATTTTTGTCCACTAGTTCAACATAAACGGAAGAATCGGTTTCTTTCAATTTGTAGTTCTGCAATGTAAAATTATTTATTATCAGCCATATGGGAAGCAAATGTTCCTAGATAAATTTTTAAACAGAATAATTCTTTATGCGAATGTTTCGTGTTCAGTGTCTGAGCATTGCTCTGAGATTTTACACCTGTACCAAATATGGTTGATCAATTTCTCAGATAATGTTGAAGTTTTAATGATCTTCTATTTATCTTTGAGTTTATGAACTTGTGATTGTTTCATGAATTTCAAAACTGGTTTATATCTTTACTCGTTTTGTTTGTGGTTACTTCTTACTTACTCTTGTTACCTTCGAAAGTCTGTTTGAATAATTGAACTCCCCAGGATCGTGGCAGTATCTTAGCTCGGGTGAGCTTAAAGGGACTTGTGTAGCACCTTCCTCAGGCGACACTTTGCTAAAAATCAAGACATTTATCGAAAAAAAAACTCATGCCACAAGTAGAAAGAAAGTCAATTTTGTATTTATGCACTATTTTTCAATTTTCTACCTTTTTTATGAAGACACATTTTTGGTAAAAATTTAAAATTAATATGATGTAAAAAATAAGGAGATTTTTCACACATTTTTTAAACTTAATTCTCTATAAATTGAGTTACCACTATTTTTAGCGTCCAAAATGTCGTGCGTATACGCCATATCAAATTTCGTTGTAAAACTGTGGTCTCATATTCTTATCTCTATCATTGGAAACACACTGCATCGAGCACGTGCATCGTTGTTTTACCGTAATGTCAGGTTTGAATAAAACCTCTTACAAAAAACCAATACTTGCCGAAACGATTCACAATATCCTTACATTGAATCTCAGCTTCATCAAAGCAAAATCAGAAATCTTGCGAAATTTTCTGATTTCAACCCCGGCAGATCCCACAAGCAGATCGTAAGATGAAGTAAAGTGGTTAACTGGAAATGTTGTGGTCTCTGTCGCCGTCGAAAAAGGAAGAAGGAGCAATTTTTTACTGATGAAAATAAAATTCCTGTCTTAAACCATAAAAACAAAGCTGCGAAGAAAGTTGTTTCTTACCTCGAAGGTTAAAGTTTCAGCAGCTATTTGATTTTTACAAGAAAACCTGAAGTTTTACCGGCTATATCAGAAGACCATGCAAACTAGAAATAGATCGATTTATTTAAATGTTTTCATGGAAAAAGCTCACTTGCTTGTATTTGGCGCCCTTGTATTCCAAAAACTTAGCTCCAACCCTGTCCACAATAAGATCCCTTTAGTAAAGTGTTCCTTACTTCTGATTCTGAGTTGGATGCTAGAGTTCAATGGGTGGTCGCCTTACCACGGTCGTAACATACAAGTAGTGTAGTTGGCAACCGATGGGCAAGGTGGTGGTTCGTTATGCTGATGTTGTTTCATTGGAATGAGCGTATTTTTGAATGAAAACGAGCATATATATTTAGATACGACTGTGTGGGCTGAGTTGTATGATGCGGAGATGCGGTGCTTAGCATCAAAACAAGGAATGTACTCAGAAACACAACGGTAACGCATTTATTGTTGAAATTACTTCCAGTGAAAATTGGGGAACATAGGTATACCTTATATAAGAAGAAACGACGACGACAATACGGTAATGGGCATCTTTTACCTGGGGTATATTTGTATCTTTCTCTGCAGCTGTGGATGTATTAAGGTGTTTTTCTGTTGTTATTCCAAAAGTATAAACGTATATCTTCTTCAGATTGTAACGACAGGGGGGTGGTCATTTAAGTCTATTTGAGAACAGCAATATAGTCGCTTAATTGTGTTTGAAAGGAAGTAAGGGCAACATATTGCGGTATTTGTATAGAGGATATGGTTGTGTCATTTCCTGAGAAAAATAGGTACAATTGAATTGTTATAAGAGGATACATAAATGAAATTTATTAAACATCATACAGTATTAAATAAAAGTTTGAAAACACTTGTATATATATATTTTTTTTAAACTTTGGCACATTTGGTGACGTTTTTTAATACATGTCATAAGCATATTGCAGCACTTGTAAAAGCTTTTGAAGTAAGAAGATTAAGACAAAAGTTCTGAACGATGGCTTCTGAAATGATATTGAAAAGTTCGCATCATAGAACATCGCTATTTGCGTATAGGTAAGTACTTCAATCAAAGGTGTCGATGAGGTTTTTTGGGCTGTCTCAAATTACGCTAAAAGAAATTAGATAAGATTTTTTTTCAAAAAACAGGTTTTCTGGCTCGAAATTGGAAAAAAAAACTTTTTTTGAAAATAAAAATAAGAAAAAATAAAAAAAATAAGTTTGGCAAAAGAGCCAGAATGCAAAATGAAATTCGATTCAGAAAATTGATATATTTTCTGGCCTAATTGCCAATTAATATTTTGGAGAAACAGCCGGGAAACTTGTAATAAATTAATAGTCATGTAAGTTTGCCGATTTGTACGAAGAATTTTTAGGTTTTTCCCAAAAAAGTTCTGGCTTCATTTTTTCTGGCGTAATTTCTAAAGCCAATTTTTTGACCTTTTTTAATATCACTATCGATCTTATTCAGCCTCAACCTAAAACTCCACGCTAAGACATGTTTCATCTCTAAAACTGCTATCATAAAAAGTCAATAAAGAACTGTTTTATTAAGTCTAACCTTTGCATTTTGTTCACCTTCACCGTTCAACAGTCTCTAGAAATGCGCTTTTAAAACAACTTTTCTAGTTTCTATTTTCTTCGTCCCTGCAGAAGTTCGCTCGCCCGGGGTTTGTAAGTTTGATATTTTTGTTTTTCTTTTTATTCTGCTGGAAAATTTTCCATTTCTTCAATCTTTCGTTTTTGGTGGATTTTTTCTAGTTCCTTAGTGGCACAGTTTTCTTCTATTGTTTTTTCTTTTCTTCTTTCCTATTTGTAGAGTACATAGTTTTTTAATCTTTAATTAAGCATCTCTTCGAAACTGTCTTAAAATACACTTTTAGCTTTTTTTTAGAATTAGAAAACTGTCAGGGTTCTTGTTATGTTTCTATATCCGTTTGAAGTAAAATACAACGCTGTGTTGCATTGGCATAAACTGGACATTTAAATTTTGTTTTCTTCTTATAATTGTACGTATTATTTTGGAAAACAAATATTTGAAATTGGGCACTTAGAAATCAATAGATACTAAAAGTTATTCTTATTTATTATTAAATTAATTTCAAAAAATTATGAAAATAATTAATATTTAGTAAATAATTGCTTGGATAACTACAGCATCTTAATAGCAAGTACGCGCGATACAGTTGTGCCTTTTATAAATGAATTTGTAACATCCCTGCAAACATCCACATTTCAATGGCGGACGTCATAAAATTTCTGCCGCCATTTAATATTAAAGTGTGCTAATATAACCCATTTAATTTAGCATCAACTACTACATTCACACCAAGTTGGGCATTTTATTTTCACCAATTTTTTTCTGAAGCCCAATAATGGTGAACATAAAGAAAAAGTGAAGCCCCGATAATAATTTCTGTAGATATATTGTCAAGCTGAATAGTAAGGATTTATAAAATTACTTTGTTTTCTGAAAATAATATTTTTAGAGAATTGGAAATCTTTCACAAGAACACTACAGTGTGTCATTTCAAATAACTCTCTAAACGTAAATAAATTGAAAAAATCATTCCAACAATAAATTTCACAAAAAGAAAAAATAATATTCTTTTAAGCTTTTAAGTTCAAAGTGCCAATTATATTTTCCAATGAAATATACATCAAGGACAATAGTCATGAAGCATACCAACAGACTATAATTGAACAGCTTCATATCCAAAGTATCCCAATATTGTAAAATAAATTGCTTCACCACTTTGTTCCTTGAAATTTAATTCTTTAATGGACCTGTCCTGGAATGTATAGGGTTTTATGCTTTCATTTTTGGCATGTAACGTACACACAATACATACATACATATACAAAGAAAAAAGAAATATCATTCGTAATCGGATATGAAAAAATAAAACTCCATTTGTATGTTGGAGGATTAAAGTATTTTAACTTATTGTAGAGATACCATATTTTGTATTTTCCAAAGGACACCCTTAATTTTACTTCTGTGCAATGTACATATATCTACAATTATTTGTTTATGAAGTTTATTCCTTACACGCTTTATATAGATAAGGAAAAACTTTTCTTTCAAAACTTCTTGAAATATTTCCATAAACAATCTCAATCTAATGATAAATCGATTAATCATTTGAAATTAGATTTACCCACATGATGAATATCTCATTTTCATATATTCATGGAGTATAGGTACCCATCTATATGTACATATGGGTCTTTCGATAATTAAATAAGAATAAATCATCCTGCCACATAATAATCCATCCAACAATCCAACAATATCCAAATCCAAAGTTCAAATTAGATTTCCTATACAACATTACCAACAAGGAAAAGTTAGCGCGAAACAGGATGTTATGTTACATCGAGCATTAAACAGGAAATATTGACAACTTAAGCAGCGCCCTCTGTACATAATTCAACCGAAACAATCCAATTAAACTGCGAGAGAAGTAAAGTTGAAATTCGATATAGTCTCCTTAATACTTAAGGGCAATATACCGTAAAATATAATTGAACTTTTATGCAACTTTTCCATCAATAAGGTTACGTATAGATATAGATAACTTTTTGTATATCCAACTTCCATTTTCCGTTATATATACGAGCTTACCTTGAACCCTGTTAGAGATTACATAGGTTTAAGTTGTTATCACAGGAAATTGGGTCAACCCAGTTTACGCATCAGTAAGCCTCCTTTTTTGGCAGGCAATAAGCCAATCTAAATAAATTCAATTCGAAACGGGAAGTTTTCAGGATAAATGGTTCCCAAAAGTATTGCAAATGCATTCATGTGCGAACTGGATATATGAGGTTGTTAAATCGATTGATTAATATTTTTAAATGTTATACATATTTTTTTTTTTTCAATGACTTTTTTTTATGATAAAAATTTAAACTTAAATTTTTGTTGGATGGATTATTTTCAATGTGAAAATGGATATTCATTGCAAATTCTGCATTCACTGTTTCACAGTAGATTTTATATATGTAAGGATACTGATGGAAAGAATATAATATGTCAAAAAGGTTTTTAATAGAAATGACAATCGATATTTTACCACATCTGGATGTTTTAAAAAAGCTGCCACATGGGATTTTTGTTTATTGTCTTTTGTTAACAAGAGAATTGTGGAATATTTTTTTTTAATTCAAATAATTAAAAAGCTGATATTATTATATTTCAATTAATATTTGTATGACAGTAAATCTACAAATAAATACACACTGAAAACACGTTGTCTTTATAGGTGCTGATAAATGAATACCAATAATTATTGGATATGTAATGTATGCAGCAATTTTATTAAGAAATTAATTAAATTGTGTGATTTTACTGATTTTTAAATACATATATAATATCTATATATCTTGATCTAGTATTGCAATAGATAAAGAGATTGGCTCAAAATTATAGTCAAGTTAACTCGAAACTAAAGTAAATTCAGTTTGACACTGGGTTGATATTTCATTTTTGGCAATTTTAACTACACTTTATCTTTAAAGACTTGCATCAAAATTAAAATCATGAATACCCTATTTTAATTTTGCTAGTGTCACACTTGCTTATGAATTCTGTCAATCTGTCATATTCTATAAAAATTATTTTACAAAATGTTTTAGGAGGAGGATTTGCTTGGTTTTGAGCTTTTTGGGAAGCCCAAATAATATAAATCTAAGTCTGAACGACGATGAATTTTATTTAAGATGCTTTGAAAAGTCTACAGTTCTCTTCTTGATGGGAAACATTGAATTAGCAGAACCGGCAAAAAATTGCACAAGTGAAAAAAATAAAAATTTGTTTAAAAGAAAATCATAATTTATTATAATTTGTGAAATGATTCTGTTTTCCAATTCAACACGAACAGCCTACAGACACATTTGCTTGACACTGATTTGTAGCTACATATGTTTTTTGTATTTATTTTTTATGTTTACCCGGCAGTTGGCCCTGCCTAAGATGTTAATTATATTAAGATTGATTTAATCGAATATGTTAACTCCGATATTTATTATTGCTCGACTTGCAGCTTTTTAGTATCTAAAAAGTTAATATGACGACGAACCAGCTTTCCAAACACTTTTAAGAGAAACCGCAAAGCAAAAATTGCTTATTGACGTTGACTCCAGGGGTGGCATCGGCCAAGGTATTTTCTACACTCTTGGTCTGCATATAAGATTATCATCACAGTGATAGCTGAAAACCATAGTCACAATTCAGTTAGATCCTCTATCTATTTTATTGTGCAATTTTTTAACACCGTTAGTTACCAATAGGTTCTCTGGTGATTTGGTCACTGTTGGCAACATAGACAGCTGCCTTGATCGGCAGATTTTAGGGTGCGGCGAATTTTTAACGCTCACACTAGATAATATGCTACATGGGTTGTTGAAAATATAACTTTTTATTTGAAAGCACACTTAAACTATACACGTCAATCGCGATTGATTCGGACGGATTACATAAGTAAACTAATCAATCTCAATTCCAATTATTCCGAAATGAACGACACTGAACACAAGCAAACAGCGTTGCCGAAAACAAAAATGATTTCGTGCCACATTTAAAAAAAAAAAAAAAAATCTAAGAAAACTATGCATAATATACTTAATTTGGGATATAAAATCTACTTTTTCACAAACATTCAATAGGTAAAATGTTAATATAGGTTATAAGCCTTTTTTATGAGTTTTGGTAATCTACCTTTAGATTTTATGGGTTCGAAAGCTTTATTTTCACTATTTTCACGCTATGAATTAAACTTAAGGTAACAAAATGAAAATAAAAAACTTGCCATATTGAAATTTTTCGTGCCAACGTGTCACGAGGAAATTTTCGGGTCAAAAAAGCAAAATTGTGCCACATCGGCAACGCTGCAACCAATACAATTTCCTAAGACCAATCGTTTGATTGTGAATAAAATGTTGTTTGACCGAGACGGGAATTATTTAACATGGCTAGAAGATGGTGGCGTCTACTGGTGAGATGACGCCATGTTTTAACATTAGATTACTTCTAAACGCACTGTTCCGAATTCGGCTTGTTCCGATTTTCCAAAGTATGGCTAATTTTCAATTCCTTTGTCTTAAAACCTAATTTTTACAATCTTTATCGTCCATTCGAAAACAAAACTGATATTTTTGTAGGTTCTTACATAAGTAAATGTATAGGTACTTTATATTTTGTTCATAACTTATTTTTGAACAATTGTATGTAAAGTTCAAAAAAAAAAAACAACTGTAAGGGCGAGCATTAAAAGGTTGGAGAAGAGAGGCAATTTTCAGCTCTGCTTAGGGCGGCAAAACATCCTAATCCGCCACTGTGTTCAAATAGTGGATACCGCAGCTGCACTAGATTGACTGAAATTCACTTGAAGATTGGAAAGGACGATTCGATCCAAAATATTTTGTTTGTTTTTGATATTCTTTTTATAAAGAAGCTGTTGCATTTTAGATCTGTTTTTTTTTTGTTCAGTATATTGTAGTATATAAACTAACTTCTATGTCTGTCGGATGTATCGACACCTATAAACGGTTAGGCCGATTTTCTTCAAACTTGGTCCATATTTAGTATTTTTTTACATATATGTTACGTCTTAAAATAAGGGTACATACACCTTACCGATAGCTAAATTTTTTTTCGAAAAAAAACATAATTTTTAATAAAAATTCAGGTATATGAGTAATTTATTGACAATGCTGATGTTTTTCATCGAAATTCTTTTTATGATCAAAGAAAGCATATTAACGGTATCTATGTACTCTAAAATTTCACCACGTCCTGCAACCAAACATTTTGGAAAAAAAAATTGAAAATTTGTAAAACGAAAATAGCACAACTCAGTTACCGAAAATCCGGTTATGATTTTGATTTATTTTTTTATGTAAGTGAAAATTTCTCAGATGGATTGTTTTGATTTAGGAAAAAAAAAAATTAAAACTAATAAAAAGACAAGTTCGTGCAAAACAATCGTGTCCTTTATTTTCCACAATAAAACAACATTTTTATTATTTATATAAAAAGTTTTTTGGGTTTTTATATTAATACCGCTATTATCAGGATCCAATATATTTGCAAATTAATTTATAAATGTACGTTTGAGATTGTTTCATTTCTGACATGATGTGAGGTTAACTAACAACTGAATTTCTTTTCTATAAGGATTCAAATTTACAATTCACTTTAATAGTAAATTGTAACATTATCGCCTTACACATTTTTGGGACTTTCACGATGTTTTTTCTTCACTTGTGTACTTTCTCTTTGATTTAAAATAAATTTTACTGACTAATTTGCAAAATCTTATTAGTATAGCAACAAATTTATTGGTAATTCTCTCCCATCCTAAGTTAATTGCCAAAAGAGCGAATTCGTGCGACCCAATCACGTTTTATATTTGCTCTTGAAATCGGAAACCCTATCCCTTTTTATTTCTAATAATATTTGTCTTAAATTCATTTACCACATCTAACACATTATGTCAAAGAGATTTTATAAAAGGATTATTTTAATTACGCCTTATAGACAGGTACTGTGAAGAGTATAAATATATCTAATTAAAATTGCCAATTAGTTTTAAAACATTTCTATTTAAATATCAACCAAACGCTCTATTTAATTAATGTTAACTTTTTGACTTAGGTAAATGTACATACTAACAAAACCACAAATAAATGAGTAATTTTATTGGTGAAACCTAATTAATTTGGAACATGTTGTTTCAATTATTAAATTATTTTATTTTATATTACTCATATTTTTTTTTCCAGAATTTAATATTAAATTTATTTGTATCTAGCTCACAAACAAAAGAATTTGAAACAAACAATATGATGCAAATTATTCATTAAATCAAATCATTTATGTAAATTTATAATTTGTATACTTTTGTTTTAGTCTGATGGATAAGCTTTTAGTAAGTTTTATATCATTTATAACTACTCGGAATATTAAAATATATCCTTTTATTTTACAAACAAAATAACACATATTTTTTCTTTCATTTAAAAGCAATTGTTAGAATTTTAATTGGTGAATTGTATCCTTTTGAATGAATGGTGCTACAAAAAAATAGGTTTATGGTTAAAATCTTTTTGCCGGCTAATTAAAATTTTGAGAGAATAAATATACAAAAAATATTTTGATTTAAATCATTTTCATTCATATGCCGCATTTGTTTCAATTCTATTTTTTTTATCTATGAATAAAATTTGCATGAAATTATACCCATTGATATATGCGCGAAGGTGTATCTTTTTTTTTTTCATCAGATGGATACCTTAAACTCATATCACATTTCATTTCTAAACTCATATATATGATTTTTCATCATGTGAGCAATTAGCGTGTGCTTGTTTTTATTTCGCTTGGGGGGACTTTCTTTCTACGAATACTAATTTTATATTATACAAATGGAATTTAAAATCGGATCCTTTTTTTCAGACTATTGATTTATTCATTGGAAATTAAAAATGATATTAGCATTTAACGTTTGTTCTAGATTTACATGAGCTTCTTTGATGTCAAAGCAATAATTGGATTTAAAAAAAAATCGTCAATATTTTAAAAATGTCTTTGTCTCTGAAATATTTTTTTAAAATTATTAAAAAAATAAAAGGTATGCCTGGGTCGCACAAACTTACTCTTGTGGCAATTTACATAAGAGCTTAATGGAACCTTCCATGAAATAATTTTATATGAAATCATTTCTTAAATTCTTTCAAATAATTAAATAAGAAAAAATAAAAAAAAAATAAATATATAACTTTGAAAATCAATTTATAACAAACCAGAGTTTTCCGAGAAAATCATTGTATGCCAGTAGTTATTAATAAATATAATTGAACGACAAGTTTTTAAAAAAATCGATTTTCGTAAAATATTTTATGAAAAATTGTCACTTTCAAAAAATTAATAGTTTTTATTCAAAAACGAATTTCAAAAAAATTCATTAATTGGTTTTCAAAATATTAAATTTTCAAAAATAAAATTTGTTTAATTTATATAATATTTTTTAGAAAATTTTTAAAAAAATTAAGTACGCCATTATTGTTTGGCTACCTACGCCAAAGATCCCCTAAGCCGTTAACGAGAAAGTCAAAACTAGAAAAAAACCGTTTTATGGCAGGCACCATTTAAACTACTATTTAGGAATAACAGTTTCAACAGTCTAAAAGGCCTTTAGTGGCAAGTCACTTATGTCAAGTTTTATCAAAATCGTTAAAGCAAGTTTTTCGATAACCGTTCGAAAAACCCCCCTGACACTCACCCTAAAGACCTTATATACCAAGTTTAAAAGAAATCGGTACAACCGTTTAGGCTGCAGGTGCGAATGACAGACAGACTGATATACAGACTGACAGAAAGATAGACTGACAGACAGATTGACAGACAGACTGACAGACAGACTAACAGACAGACTGACAGACAGACTGACAGACAGACGGACAGACAGACTGATAGACAGACTGACATACAGACTGACAGACAGACTGACTGACAGACAGACTGACAGACAGACTGACAGACAGACTGACAGACAGACTGACTGACAGACAGACTGACAGACAGACTGACAGACAGACTGACAGACAGACTGACAGACAGAGGACAGACAGACTGACAGACAGACTGACAGACAGACTGACAGACAGACTGACAGACAGACTGACAGACAGACTGACAGTCAGATTGACAAACAGATTGACAGACAGACTGACAGAAACACTGACAGACAGACTGACAGACAGATTGACAGACAGATTGACAGACATACTGACAGACCCGCTTTTTATTAACTTCGCTATCATCGTAATGCCATGTTTGATTGTTATCTCAAATCTTTTTTTTTCACGAATTCATAACTTGCATTATAGAAGTAAAATAAAATATACGACTCGGTCGCACGAACTTGCTCTTGTAGGAAACTATTGGATTACAAAAAATTAAATGTATTTAATTATGTAAAAAGGCAAAAGATACCGAAAAATGGCCTAAACGAGAGATCAAGTTGTATAGTAGCTATCATAAAATTGTTGTTTACTCAAAAAATTAAAATTCCATCTTATGTCAATTGTCTAATTTGAGTGCCATACGAAATTTAAATGAAATCGGGTAAGCCGTTATTAATTCATGGCCATATTTTTAAAAACCGTTAACAATAATTCTCCGTTATGTGAATTTTTAGCCAAAAACCTGGAATGCAGCTATTTTAACAGCACTCCAAGTCTAACTTTCACCATGTTTCATCAAAATCGATAGAGCCGTTTTCGAGAAAATTTGGAAAAACTAAAACCGTTATATGGGAGGTACCCCTTATAAACGAGCTAAAACGCAAATTCGAATTTCTCCTCTAGGGAATTACCAAAAAGTGCTAGGCACGAAGTTTGAAGAAAATCCGTCAAACCGTTTAGGCTGTAGCTCGGTGAACAGACATACGCACATACGCACATTCGCTCATACGCACATACGCACATACAGACCAACGGACGGCATGACGAAACCTACTTTTTTGGGCTTCTCTATCATCGTAATGTCAGGTTTGATTAAAACCTCGAATTTTTTTTTACACGAAACCAATACTTGCCCTATTGATCTAGTAAAAATGAGATTAATATTGTTGCCATACTTTTAGAGTGTTTAAATATGATATTGACACCGTTGACTAACTGTCTAAACAGAAAGGTGTAGCTGCAGTGAAGCATGTAGTGCTCTCAAAGCTACTGTCAAAATGTAGCTCATAAAAGTATCAAGCTCGCCCACAATGGCATATCAATGAACGTCAATTTTCATTCAGGCATTTCGCTCTGTTTTTTTGTTTGTTTGTCAAATGTCGAAAAGTAGCAAGCAGCGCACGCGAAAGTTGAAGGAGAGTGAACCTGTACTACAGCTACAGCTGCAGCTGCACATTCTGTGCAAGCTGTTTAATTTTCAAACCTATATTTTGCATACGGCGTGGCTATCGGACAATGTGCCCAGTAATTCCGATAGATTATATTGTAATTTTACCTATATCTCTTCTTCTGTTGACCTTGAATCCCGTTGACATGAGCCACAATCAACATGCCAGTTCTATTTCGAGGTAGATGCCTTCAGTTTCGTACACAAAATTATTTCAGATATTCTGTTGTACGCCGTTCCTGTCCTTCGAATTTCCACTGGCATGGCTTCGAAGATCCTATACGAAGCATTGTTGTCTAATTTGCTCTACATGACCCAACTATTGATAGAAGCTTCAATGGCTTACTTTTTATTATTCTGGCTATATGGATGTCCTTATACAATTGTTAAACCATATGTGCCACACATTAACCACAAAATCAGGATAGTTGTTGAATGGGGGCGGGGATTCCGTAAGTTCCGAGGACCAAAATGTTGTCACTCATCGTCCATCGATGACAATTGTGTCAATTTGTTTGATGGTTGATTGTTCCGGAAACGATGGGTGCTCTTATAGATATTAGAATGGGTAAATTACTTTCTTACTACTTTCTATACGAAGTTATTTTCGGAGGTGTTGTCGTAAAGGGTATATTTTCCATCAGCAGTCCTAGAAAAGCTATACTTAATCTGCCAATTTTGGAGTTGAAATCAATTTTTTTATAGTCTAGTTTCTAAGATAAAAGAGAAAAAAAAACTTGTATGTATGTACACAAAACAAAAAAGAATAGACTTGTCCCTTTGTAAAAATTCTTTTGATCTTATTATATCTACGCATCTTTTGATATCTTAAAAACTTTTAATCAATCAAACATTTTGACAATAGGTTTCGTTTAATTGAACTGTCACCGAACATACTCATACAATTAAAACGTTCAAACTGATCCTTTAATCACTCTTTCTCTCAATTCTCGAGCAAAGGATAACATAAATCCAACATAAAAGGTTTATCTTCAACATGCTTGTTCTTTTAAATCATCTAAAGCTGGTTTTTTTTCACTTTGTATAGTCCTGTTCTCCTTCAGGCAGTTTTTCTATTCTATAACATTATTTACCTCGGCAGTCAAAAGCACTGCTGTCCAACGGATCCATTCAGTTTGTATATTTAACGCCATCACATGTCCATCTAGAAAAAAAAAATACCACAGTCCCATATACATATATGTATACAACCTTACAAGCCTAGAATTCAAATAAACGCCCAAAGCTTCTAACATTTTCCATTTCCTGTGATGGTCGTCTCCACCGCAACATCAACCCCAAATCACCCTAACATCCTAACGACGACATAGAAAAGCAAAAAAAAAATATCACATACATTAAAAAAAAATAGTAGATACTAAAGCCGGAGATGGGAAAAAACAACCTACAAATAACATGAAAGAACGTTGTTCAATGCAACAAAGAAGAGGATAAAAAAAAAATACATGTAGGAAAAGAGGAGCATCAGCGACAGGACGAGGGATATTCTTTTCAATAGCTGGGTGCTCCAACTCCAACTTTGACTTCAGCAGCAACTATAGCTAAGTGTATCTCAATGGTGTCCCATCTGCAATGCGTATTGTTACACCGACCGATGCGATGGGGGAAATGTGTCACTTTGTTACAAAATATTTGCCATTTATGAGTCCACAGTACAATGTATCATTAGAGGACCTATTGTCATTGTCCAGCAGTAGATTTTATGAGATACGCACTGGAACGTGAGGTGGCTAGCAATTAGGCGAGATAACTTCAATGGTGAAAGTAACGTCTAACATTATTTAATCACAGTGTGAAGTGTATCTACGTGTTTGTATCTTTAATATGAAATTTTATTATTTTCAAAGGTTGTTGAGCGTTTGGTTTGTCAACCGATTGATTGTTATAGAATTTTTGTTTTATTATTGCACTGGGCCTTGTCAGAAGGAGGGCAATGGTCTTTATGGGTCATAGCTTCAATCTCTAAAAAGAGACGGTGTAGAAATGTGCCAGTACCGCCACGATCTTATAGCTATATAAAATTTAAGAGCTCAACTTTTGAATAATTAATAAACTTTTTTTAGGATAAAAAACTTAAACCCATTCATATTACATATTTATAAGTTTTTTTGTTACATGGTGTCAGGTGGAAAAGAATAATTAATTCTTTATTATGGCTTTGCTTAATCCGTCATGTTTTGTCACAATGAAATAAATGTACGGAAAAAAATAAACGAGTTTTTAGTAATTTTCGGTTACGTTTAGGTTGGTTCTTCAAGGAATCCTGTTTGCATTTTATTTTCGTCCGCAATTGAATCGTGTGACTTAAGAGCTCTGCATTTTTTAGTGCAGAAAATGTTTCAAATTTTTCAAACTTCAGGATTTGTTTTTAGAAATTTTTGGTGCAAATTAATATAAAATCAATCAAATTTAATGTAGATTGCAGATAACAGATGGCGCCCAACGTAAGATTCGAATTCAATCGTGAAAAATATTGCTTTTATTTTGAAGTTTTTAAAGTGTTACCAATTTGCTTACACATAATTCTGTAAAATTCAATTCATACGTCAATCTTTTTCCTACAAATCAAGACTACATTGATGTTAAAATAAGGCGCCCAACGTGAGGCTCGAGTCCAATCGAATGTTATTATTACTTCAACGATTTTTAACTGTAATAGTGTAAGGCCAATATGTGGATCATCCTAATATTTCATAACACACGCTAGTCAGATTTATGTCTGCGCGATCTATCGACTATCACATCTGATTGCGGACAATTCTGACGCTTATGATCGTATTAAAAACGCTGGCCTGTGCTTAGTGTAAAGTATTTTTTTTTTTCGATATTGTAAAACATATGTAAGCCGTGGAAGTAGAACTGAGATTTCGAGCTTTTATATCAGCTTAAGAGATATTATGAGATGAAGAGTTGGCTGAAATTTTCCAACACTATATCTATCCATGATCGTCATCATGTAGATTTTTCGGTGCCTTCGGACAACCTGTATTAAATTTCGTGCTTTCCTATCCGCCAAATCAATCAAATCTCTTAAAGAATAAAAATATTCTTTCATTCTGATTCTTATACTCTGGATTGCATAGATGTGGTACCGGAAACGAACCCGCATTGGTCATCGAAAAGCCGTGTGATATTACGCAAACGACGAGTTCAGCGAACTGTATGTGACATCAGTTTGATTGAAAGTCTTTATCCTATCAAACGCAACCTTTCCTCCTGTAAATTGAAGAAGGAAATAAGGCATTTGGACACCACAGAAAAAAAATTGGAATGAGTCATATCTAAGTATGATGTCTCCTATCCTTTCGCATTCACATTTTGCTCCCAAGCAGCACTGCTGAATCGCCAAATCTTTCCTTGCATCATCTGTTTGATTGACATCGAACGGTCACATGAATTTAAAATAGATAAAATGTTAAAGGTAACTCTACAAAGATAAATAAAAACACATAAATTGTAAGGTCCAACGACTTACGCTCTCAACAAATTCTTTTGTTAGAACTGGAGCGGGTTATCACTGCACAAAGGACTATATGATGAAAAGGACCGATTCCATTTTTCACTTCTTCTACACAGTACCACAAAATCTTGTATCTTTTCGTCTCAACATGCAAAATACAATACGTTTCCAGGGTTTCGACATTTCAACACGACTTTTCTGACGTATCAAATCAATCAATACAAGTTGTTCCACTGATTCCTTCGAACCCATTTTCTTTATTCATTCAAATAAAACTCATTGGGGATGAAGTCATAACACAAAATGCAACGAGTTCCTTCCCATACGTAAAGTATCCCGGTTGATCATTTTTCTTATGACAACACTCACGTTGCTCACGTTCTGATATTTTAATTTATTTCCTACTAAAATTAGAACTATTCACTTGGAAAACGGGTGGGAGGATCTACACAATAAGAGGCTGGCTAAACGCTCGTTCTGTTGACACATTCATTAACTCGCAAGTAAATAAATTGGGGAATTTTCCGGCCCGCCTAGCAAAGCAATAAATTAATTCCAGTGTAACAATTAATTATTGCACTCGACTGCGGACTAATTCATGAAAAATATCTCAACTTTTATGAATTATCGTGAAATAGGGGGCTTTGCAGCTCGCATAATAGTGTTTGCATATAGAAAGGCTGTTAGATTTTCCGGTACGATAAACCCATGCCCGATCAGTTGGAGTATATACGATATGGGAATCGCAGGGGGGATTGCCACGATGGAGCTGTGTGATAAGCCCGTTCTGTGTGAGCGATTAATTAATTTCATTGACAGTATTGTCCAAAATTATGGCAAGTGTCATGTCCGACATACGACGGCGATTAAGAGCGTTCATAAAAACATTCGTTGTTCCTGTCGGCGATGACGGTGGCTCTGCCCCTCCATGGATGGAGATGGGGAAATTTATTCAAAGGAATGTAGGATTTCGTGCCTGGTGAGTGATTTAGCGCTGTCGTTGTTCTTGGTTGTGCTGGGACTGGGACTGGGAGGATTTGCGTTGGCCCATCATCATAGGCTGCTCCAGCCCCTTTATCCTTTATTTCTTTTTCATCTTTCCCTCGACCTCACCCTCCATTCTTCTGTTTGTGTAATTTCAATATTTAGATTGGTTCTGTGTGTTGTGTTTGTCTATTTGTTTTGTTGTTCTTTTGTGTGTTAATGAAATTCCAAAAGAATTGTCACAAAGTGACGATTGATGGCATGTCGTTCGTTGGTATTCGACGAGCATTTAGGATTTCAAAAAAAAAACACAGAAATGTTTTGTTTTGCTTTCAGATACAGGCTTTCAAAATGTAATTGTTTAGATTGTTTTTTTGGTTATTTATTTGCATTTTTATTTTTATTCAAATGTGATACAAAAAAGTATTGTTTTGTTATTGAAAGTGGTAGGTTGAAATACGTAGATATCTATACATTTAATACCCAGTTCGAACATTTTTATGTGAAAAACCATTATGAAATGTGTTCGACAGTTTTTAATTGAAAAAAAATACTGACATATGGTGAGAAAAGCTTGATGGTTTTTATCTGTCACAAGGATTATTACAATATTTCTATAGCAATTTAGAACGATGCGATGAGTTGCGATGACTGACATAAAAACAAAATTTTAATATCAATATTCTGTGAGTCGAATTTTTAATCCAAATTGAAAGAAAATAGATAGCGATAGTTTGATGAAATATTGAATTTGGAATATTGATTTCTTTGTTTCGCTATTTCATTATGCAGATAATAAAATAATAGACCGTATGAATACTAATAATGTTTTTCTTGACTTTACTAATTCTGAAGAGGTTGACGGATATTCTCGACAGAAAATGAGGTAAATTCTTGACGCTTCCACCAGTGACCATTTTGTCCACAAAAATGGCGCCCAATGTGAGGTTACTATTTTTTTTTTTTTTTTTGATGATGGGTTGCTTTTATACCTAACTAGGTTTAAAAATCACTTTTAAATTCTTTTTAAATTTCTCTTCTTCTTAGTGAGAGCGACATAAATCTACCATCGAACAAACCTGATTCCCAAGTTTGGAATTCAATCGTATCAGGCGTTTAGGCTGAACTGTTACTAATACTGGTACTGATACTTACAGACTGAGAAACACAGGAAAGGGACAGATATTTCTGGTAGCTTTATCTGAAAAGTTTTGAAGCCGATGCTCGTAAGCTCGCACAAAAAAGTAGTTAAGACATAAGATGTTGACAATTTTCTAAGGTTTAATTTATGCCTGGATTATTTTAACCTTAAATTAATATGAAGGACATATCGTCAAAAAACTGATTTTGAGCGACAATTTTTTTCAAAATGGCTCTAATTGCAGGCATCTCAAAATATGTAAAAATGCTTTTTTAAACTCTTCAAAAACTTTCGAGGTAAACTTCTTTGTTGAACCCAAATGTCTGAACTTAACTATTTGAAAAACCGTTTACCTAATTCTACTTTTTCAAAAAAAAAGTGTTTTCTTCAGGAGCTGAAAACATATCAAATACTATGGCTCGTAATCTTACTGCCAAGCATTCTGAGATAGGAATCTGTATATCCACTCTGTTCCTAGGCTCTTACACTTAGATACACACTCAGAGTAACAAGTAAAATGTCAATGTTTAAAGAACAATAGGCACCCTGAAATGTTTTGCGACACCCATAAATCCTTAAAATTTGATTTGCAATTTCTATAAGCTTTTTTTACATTTAATACCTTTCACCTGCTTTTCATCGATATCCCAAAATCAAACTCCATAATCCACTTCATTTATTCACTTTAGAAGTAGGTATGCATATTCGAATCTCAAAATATACTCAACTCATGTACTTAATCCACCTTTGTTCGAAAGGGAAAAGTCAACATTCGATTTAACACCATCATCGCCTCATGAATCAAATATACATATTTCAACAATGCTCTTTTATATAACATTATAACAGGCAGCCCTAGGTATGCGATATGTTGTCTCTTCTTCGTGCCCTGGATGGGTTTTATTTTTTTTTTAATACAAAACACGACTTTATCCTTCCTTATTCACTGATTTTATTTTCCATTCAAATTTTCTGAAGACTTAATCCCGTTTATAGATACGAAGACGTGTTTTGGTGAAATATCAAAGTTGATGTGCTCTGCGTTTATCCATAGGTAAATGAAGCATCAACCTTAATTCTTCTTCTCACTTAATAATAGCATCGCATCTCTTGTTGATACATTTTATAGGTTACCCTTACCCTATAAGAAAATATACGACAAAGCATTCTTTGCCTGGCCCTGATGGCCCAAATTGAGAAAAAAAATATGAATCTTTTTTTTTTTTAATTCTAAGCCGCTTTTGTGACAACCTAAACCTTGAGTTACTTTATTTTATGTAGTGTCATATCATAATACAGGTTGTACTAGATACAATGTACTTAACACTCCTTTCAAAAAAAAAAAAAAATACATAAAAGTAAACAAAAAATATTTCCCATAACAATAAAATAGGTGTATAATAAAAAAAAAAATATTTTATTATTATTTTCAGGACCACCCGGTCCACCAGGGCCTCCAGGGAAACGAGGGAAGCGTGGTAAGAAAGGCGATCCTGGCGAATTAGGACCAGCGGTAAGTAATGCGAACCAAAAAGGGCACACCACCATTTTAGGTGTTCAGCGAAGGGAATACGAAAATACAAAAACGTATAAATTTCGATTCGATGTGTTTTTTAGGGACCTGCCGGTGTTAACGGTGAAAAGGGTGAACCGGTAAGTAATTTTAAACTTTTTTTTATGGTATTTTACGAGATATGTATATATTTATGGATATGTGTATATGAAATTAATGAGTTAATTAATGTGATTTTTTTTTCTCTCCTATCCATGTGAATGCACACGCATATAAAATGAAAACAGGGACGACCAGGGGACAAAGGATCACGAGGAGAGGTGGGTCATCCCGGCATTGATGTTTTCCAAACAGTAAAGGTAATTAGCGTCGTTGTTATTTCAGGATACGAATATGTTATTCCAAAGAACAAGGGTGAAGTCCACATTATATCTCTCTCTGTGAAGTACATAAATTGGAATCTACGACTTTGCTTGATACTCTTTGCAGGGATTAAAACGGTCAGTGACAACGTTGCATGGTGGTACGCTAGGTTACGCGGAAATTGTTGCCGTTAAGGTATTTCATTAAACAAAACAAATAGAAAAAAAAGTAAAATTCATAGTCTTTCCTCCGCACCGGATGATAAAAATAACTTTTTTTTATTTTGTTGTGTAGCTTTTTTTGATTAATTGAGTATCGGTGTTGTATCTTATTTTTTTTTTTTAGATTTTATAGATTTATAGATGTTTTGATAGTTTAATAGTTGTAGTTGTATTTATACATATATGTTGTTAATTTATCTTTTTTATGTTGTTGTTGCTGGTGTTAGTTTTAAATGATGATAATTTATTTTGTTTTGATTGCAATAAAATAGGTAAAAGATTGTATTCCACAATGAAATAAGATACTTTTACATCTAAAAAATTGACCTTATAGTGTTTTTTTGCGTCACTGATTGAATAAACATTTGAGATAGTTAATTGAAATCAATTATTAACTTTACTGAAAATTCCCCTTAGGTTTTACTTTTAACTTAGGTTTCACAGACATTCTTTGAAATAGATATGTTGCAGTCTACATGCTTTGACTGTGTTTTTAGAAATATCATTTAAGAGAATTTTATAGAAAACAAATTTGTTGACAAGGTGTCAGAAGTAGGTAATGTAAATAATAATAATTATTAATAATTTAATAGAGACTTATATTTAGTATGAATGGTCGGTGTTTACACAAAAAGGGACGAAAAAGTTGTTATCCGGGTCTTAAGCTGCAATTTTTTCTGAAAGAAAATCTTTAACAAGCAGCTGCACTTATTGAAGTCTTATACCGCCAGTTCTACTTTGATTAGGGGTGCTTGAAACGCATGAAACGACTGACTGACTGTGTTTAGTACCGGAAATCGATGTTAGGCTGTCGATAATGACATTGATGCCAAAATCGATGATTTTTAAACATCGGTCATTCCTATTCGGGCCCGATTTGTAATATTTTCGATAGCTCTAGTCAGGTCAGAACTTTCTGCCGTCCGTCCTTTTAGTCATGAGGGATATTCTCTTTAAAATCTAAAGATGAAATGAGATTCAAACTTTCAATTCATCGAATTGGAAGAAGAACATTGTTAAGCATTGTTCTGTACATCTCTCGCCACCTATAATAGTATAGTCGATTGGTTAGAATTCTCTTCAAAAAAAATAAGGGGCGATGAAGTCAACGTAATGAGCAAACCGTCAAATAACTTTCAGCGGGTGTGATTGCTCTTTGTTGTTTTATATACGGATTTTCGACGCACCATTCCGATAATTTTGCTCATTCACATTCACTGGAAGGATATCGTTTCGTCTCATAATTTTCTAGGCAAGTGGATGAACTTCGAGTGTTTCCACTGTTGGGGTCAGAAGACCAAAAAATCTGCACCGAAATTGCGCAAGTAGAAGTACATATATGGATAAAGCGGAAGTAAACATTTGCTATTTTGTGTACGGCAGCTCTAATAAAGTTCTCGTTTTATCTAAAATTGTGTTCCGTTGGGTAGGCTAAGCATGATGCTTCTGCAGTTAAAGGCTAAACGTTCTTTGTTGGCCGGATAAAGAGCAGGTCATCTGAAATAAAAAAGCTTAGATTTGGCAGACTTGAATTCCACAATACTGATAGGCTCACTTATATTGGCTACAATGAGTGTTTTGTTCCTCTTCTCCTCGGTGAAAATGCATTATATGCGTTCCTCGTCTCATCGGTGAAAATGCATTATATGCGGCACGCACCAGGCACAAAGAATCGCTCCCTAGTATCACGTCGAAGTCAACAGCGTACTCACTATTGCGTAGATTCGTTGAAGATTATAGTTGCTGGTGTGTTGTCCTGAGTGATGTGTAATACTTTTTCACTCACGTTTACAGTTACGGCGGTAATACATCGCGTTTTCTCAGCCTTCGGGTGGTGTTAAAGTTGTGGGCAGATCCTCGTCCAATTTTAAAGCAGCAGCAATCATTATGGAACATTATCTGATGTAGAGATCATAGTCTTCACAGTTTTATACCGTTACTATAAAACTTTAAATGGCAAAACTAAAACTGTTTTAAATGTTGGTTTTCGTCATGATTTAATTGTTTCGTTTTTAAACAAACACAAACTCTTAATTTGTTAAACTCTATACATATAATGACAAAAATGTGGTGATTTTGATTTCAAAATCCAGAATAATGAATCTAATTGGAACAAGGTCCATCAAAAAAAGAAAGAAAAAAATTAATTTGCAGTACGATTTAATATGGAAAATTTAATAACACAATTGCTTCGAAAATTTTAATTTTCAAAGAGCATCTCCAATAAGTATAAGGATACACATAATTCTTACATCAAAAACTTTACATAATTTGGATATTTACACACCCATCATGTGTAGTTTCAAAAATATGCCAAAAATTCAAACCTAGAAAACCAAGTTAATCATTCATATATGAAATACCTCCTATTTTCTATTACATATACCTACTTTCTACCTCTTTCAAGTTTTTATATATTAATATTCTTACCCAAGAAAAGGTAAGGACAACATATTTGGGACTTCATATATTGTTTTGTTAATAATGAACGTTTCTATATGTTAAACTCTTACAAAAAGGTAATAAACTAAAATGTATATTACACAAAAAGGCAAATAAGTATTTCCTCAAGCGACTTACAAGCAATCTCTCATAGTAATTTTGTAAGAATTCCTTTTGCTATATATTCTCTTTGTATTTCAAAATTCCTTGCATACATTTTCATACCTTAATTTCAACCACATATAATCTACATATCTGCACCATAATATTATAACGTATATAGTGTAGAGATTTCAAAAACAAACTCAATGTAATATGTGGTACAAGTTATGATTTTCCAGTAATTTTCCCAAAAGGATCTATCCAACTGAAACTGAACAACATGAGAGAATCTTTATCCATATATATGTAGTAACTTCACAGAACATAAATAATAATAAGGAAACACATAGTTAGGTACATTAATGTGTCATCTTCTACCACAATCTCTAATTACCAAGGATACATTAATATATTAAAGAAGAAAAAAAAATAACTATCTTCCCACAAATAGTTGGCAAATGAGAATAGCATTCCTTAGGAATTTTGAAGAATCTGCTTATTATATACAGTGATGTGCAAGAAATGTTGGTGAAATCTTTTTTTTTTTTACTTTTTCGGGAAAGAATTCTTTGAATTAGTGAGAATACGAACATTTAGTAATTATGTTATAATCTAAAAAAGCTAAATAATAACATCAACGCCAGATAGATCTTAAGCTATTCTTATCTCTACAAGTCTTTATTAGGTATCTACGTTCATGAAGCAATTTTCTTTCTCCTTTTCTTGTTACCGGATGATGTAAATTGTAAATGGTCTAAAAATGGACCACAAATTTCCGACTTCACCGCTTCACCTCAGAATCAGCTTGTGGGGTTGGAGGCCAAATAAATGCGATTGTCTGTGCTTTTGTTTTTTCCAGGAATTCTTAGGCATACCTCTGCTTCTATAAGTGTTTGCATGAA
This sequence comes from Baccha elongata, assembly GCA_951217065.1. Lineage (NCBI taxonomy): Eukaryota > Metazoa > Arthropoda > Insecta > Diptera > Syrphidae > Baccha > Baccha elongata. The sequence goes on from OX578273.1 coordinate 86,380,830, forward strand.
GCCTTTTTCTGTCATATAAGATGACAGAATTCTCCCGATCCTTTAAGCACTTTGAGCTTACGCCATGGTTAAAGTCGTCATCATAAGATTCTTTGGAATACGTACATCATCGCCCATACATCAACATCTGCTCGACGCAAGGATGAATAATCTTATATTTTTAGTAACGGAATAATTCGCAAAGTTAATTTCGGCGCAGTTTTAAATCATAATATTATGCATACTGCTCAAAAATTAAATACCCTACTATATGGCAGACATCGCCCTAGATAATGACAAACGATAGTCGTTGCATTGGACGATCAAAATACAAAAATCTAATCAGAATATGAAAACTATTACGCACAGGGATAGCATATTATTGTTTCTTAATCGCTAAGCTTTATTCAAATTGTGATGAAATGACGTTCGATAACTTCAAATCAAAATATCTTGTTTTTGGTTGTGGAATTAAAAACCGCGTGCAGTTTAACGCTTTGGAAACTTTATGTTGATTAAGTGCCTTCTGTCGTTAAAATGTAAAGAAACTGAACAGTCCAGTCCATTCTTGGTTGGTGTGTGTCAGACCTTCTTCAGTGGAATGATAACATATTTTACGTTGCCAAAAATGCTGCATAATGTTTAGGTTTATGAAAACGTTAATAACAATATTTTTTCACCCATGATTCGCATTAAGTATTAAGCATGCATCTATCTAAAGCTTGAGTATACTTCGCATGCCTGACGTCTGGACAGAGCACCTATCTGAGCTTCATTAAAATTGATAGGTGACACAACTTTAACGGAAACGTTTTCATCGGTAGAACATCGTCGTAATGTTTCTATTTTATCGGTACTTTAACAAAGTTTTCTGAAGAAATAGGCAGTTGCATTTCTTCCCAGAAACAATGCAATCAGAATACTCAAACTGCAAGAAAATGCTTATCGTTTTACCCTAAAGACCAACTTACCGTTTTACCCTAAAGCCCAACTTCGGGCTATATAATAAATAATAATCTACTTTTCGATTCATCCAAACTCTCGCTCTGTGTTAAATCACTATATAGAGATATTTATTGCCCCTTACCCCTTGAGTGAAAATAGTAGTGCGGTAATTTACCATCCCAAGCGAAGTTGTCAGTAAAACTATTGGCAGTGTTGTAAAAAAAACACATACCTAAACTTCTTGCCCCATATCGTTTTCAAAGTAATTCAAAAAAACTTGAAGATTCAAGTACACATTAAAATAATTATTAAAATAATAATAATTGTTGTACAACCTTGCAAACATAAATAAAACAACAAAATAAAAAAAATCAATCAATTTTCGAAATCAACAAACTTCGAAACAAAAAAAATTTGGTAATTTTTCTTGCACATCACTGTATTTATCTTTAAAGAACTTAAATTGTATCATATTTTAAGAAATGGACGATGTGAAACAGGAGAAGCCTCTTTAAATGATTAATTTTATACTATATTGAATGAATATCTTATGAATGTATACAATTACAAACATTAAAGTAGATAGGGATACATTATATAGGTTAGGGATGTGTTTTATATAAAAGGAATGCTCACTCGTTGAGTGAAGGATTTTATGAAAGTAGACGAAGAAGTGATGAACGATATGAAAAGGATTATAATTTCAATAAAGAGATTTGATAGGATCTCAAGCAGCATGAAATAATACCCTTTTGATAAGCATATACATACATACTTTTCCAAAGTTATAACCTTTTAAAACAGACAAAAGGACAAACATCAAGAAGGTGCGGGTTATTGTTATTTTTTTTGTTTTTGAAAAGCAAGGATTAAAAGGTAAATGAGTTGAATATACCAATAAAAGGGCTTTTCAAACAAAACTGTGAAAGACACAATTTTAATTGAAAGTATCAAATGCTTTGCACGCTCTGTGACTTAAGGATAACGATGATTGCTCAACTGTAAACCCAGTTTATTGAAGGATGATTAAATTGCTTAAATTGTGGAATAAAATGTATGTTTGGCATATAAACGGGGAGGGTCAACTTGGTTTAATTTTATAAAACATGCAAATGTACAAAGCAGCATATATATGTTTAATTAATGGCAAGCGTGGTAATTTGGTAGAAATATATTTGGTATCTAGGCCAAATAAATTATTTCAATCCCATATACATATATTGCATTTGAAGTTGTCTTTATGAAAACAAGGATGTTTATTGCATAGCTATTGCTATATATATATTTGGGAAATTAGGTCAGTTTGTTTGTGATACAAATCAGTAAAGAAGAGAATAGGCATATAAGTTAAAAAATTTATCATTTGGACTGTAAATATTTAAAAAGAGTTGGTTGTATACCTTTCACGACTGAATATGATATGTCAATCAGTGCAAGAGACTCAATCAGCATAAAGATAAGTACAAACGAGAAAAACTTTGAGTTAAAGTTTACCCCACGTGTTTGCTGGATGGATCGCACAATATTTAAAAAAATACTTGCGACTTTATGCTTGTTGCGTAATATTAGTACTTGCTGCAATATATTCCACAGTAATTCAGAAACATGCATGTTGTTGAGAGATGTTGGACTTTTAACCCATTTGTCAGCAAATAATTAAAAATTTTTTTTTAAATAAACCAAAGGGCATACAAGAATTCTTTCAAACTTAACTGATTCACGGCATGCAAGGAAAGCGCTTGCAGTTAGTGTTCCAAAATTCCGATATCACACATCACGCCATGCAAGAAAAGTTTTTGCTACAATGGTCGTCACACAATGCAAGTGCCAGCGCATATTAGCATCTCAAGGGATAACCCCGCATAGAACCCGTTGCATGCGTTGCGTTGTCGCTATCAACTGAGTGTAATGTTAAATGCATATATGCGCTCTACTTAGTGCTCGGTCTACTCCATCATATTATCCTGAACTCATAGAGCGCGCTCCGAGCAAGCTCTGATCGAAAAGAGAAACACAACTTGAGCGCTCTGAGCGCTCGCAGCTAAAAAAGAAACACAGATCTATTTTTGACAGCTCAGTACACTGCTCCGAGCTTAAAAAGAAAAAGCCTCATGTATATGCCAGGCCAGTACTCATGTTCTGTAACTTGGTCGAAAAGTTTTTCATTCGATTCAAAGTGGAACACAATATTCAACATGATGCGAAAGCATGCCTGCATGAAAATTATAGTTTCCAGTTTCCAATGGAAGGCTGAATGTTTCCTTTACATTCACAGTGACAGTTTAAATTAATTTCTCAATAGGACTTTTTAGGTAACAACGATAAATCTCTTTCTCGTTCGCAGAGCAGTGTCAAAATCAGCAGTACGCGGATATCATTGTTGACAAATTGATTGAAAACAAGAGCGGAAATGTCAATGTTGAGCGCGAAAATTTTTAACAATGTATTATTAAATTTTTAAGTCACGGAAATCTTACAAAAATGCTTTTGAGTTTGACAGTTTGAAAATAGCGCGAAAAAAATTTCAATCTGTCATTTTTTATTGAAAAAACAGTATGGCCCATATTCATAGACATATTGTAAACTCAAATTCTTCTGAACTGGAGTCTAACGTTAACACTCAGGTTAGACACTGTTGTTATGCATAGATGTTTTGTCAGCTTAGTTTAGTAAAACACGAGTGGAACGTTTCCCAAACTTGGGTTCCACATATGGAGTGAGTGGGATAGATTGATTTTTATTAAGTAAGAAAAAGAAGGGTTGAAAAGAATGCATGACAGGTTGAAAACAATACATTCCAGATGTTTACGATATTTTTTTATTGATAATTTTTGTCTAGGAACAGAAAATTATAAAACTTGAAGAATATCAAATGAAAATTAAGAAAATGTCTGACAAAATGCCGCAGTATTTAGTTTCCCCATCTCAATTATTTTATTGCACAATTTTATCCTCATCTGCGTGAATAAAATACCTATATTCCGCTGAAATTTGTCTTATTGTAGGTAGGTTAATACGTGTAGAAATATTACTATCTATTTATGTATTTGGTTTTTTTGTTTGTAAAATGGTAATTAAAAACATTTTATTTGAAAGAAAAAGAAAATTACTCGCGACCCTTAACAAATTATTTCATTGGTGTACCTATTTCTGACGTTTATCAGAGTTAAATACAACTTAAACATGGGTTCGGTCCAGTTTAAAGTTAGATTCGAGTTTTTCGTTTAGACTTAGGTTTAAATTTTCTATGCATAGCAAAAACTCGAGTTTAGCTTAAAAACAACTTAATAAGAACTTGTCAAACATCTATGAATATGGCCCTATGATTTTTATATATTAATAAAAACTTTAAAAACAAAAATGGAGTTCATATTTTAACTTGCAATTTAAACACAAAAAACTTCACCTCAATAAAAAACTCCAAATGTGTTGACATTGACTATTTTGTTGACATTGACTATTTCTCTTTCTTTCCTTTGAGATCCTTTGATTTTTCTATGTGGATAAATACAATAATTAACCTATAATAATACAACAAAAATCTAATTCAAATAAATTACTTTTTGTTTATTTTCTGCCATTCTTTCTAAAAAAATAAATTCAACTATAATATTTTCTCACTTGGTTGAGAGTAGTCGATTTATTTTGACAGATAAATCGAATAAATGTTTATACTTCAGAGTTAAAGACACATTTCATGTTGTTCTTGGTCGAGTAAAAACAAATTACAGAAACAGTTGAATGCGAAAAAGAGATTTTCGGCCCATTATATCATAGTTTTGTTCTGATTCGCACTGTTTATGCGAAAACTTATTCGATGTGAGAATTACAGAACATGGGTCCAGGGTTGTCATAGAGAATTCATTACTATTAGTAGATTTTTTGTGTTGCTGAACAATTTATTAGCCCTTCTATTATATATACTAAATTTTTCTCTTTAATTTTCTGTAATTTTCCTAAATTTATCTTGTTTTTTTTTCGTTTGATTCATCAATCATAATTTAAAATTAAAGTAAACTCTTTTGTTAAAAAAACGAATTAATATGCATTATCACTTTACTAAAACAATACAAAATTTAAAAAGTTTTATTTTAATAAGAAAAAGCTAGATAAGTGCTTTTTAAAGCAAACAATCTTTTGTTTATCCAATGTTTATACCAACTGTCAATTTTACACTTTATCAGATGTTTTTCTGTAAAAATGAAATCATCAATCGACCTTGTCGCAGATAGACGAACATGACAGCTTGAGTTGTCTACGTTTAACATCCCATCATATTGAATGGTTCCCATTTGGTCTTAAATTTGTAATTGACAACAGAAATTTAATTTATAATTGGAAATAAATGACATAATTGGTTGAAACATTGCCGTTAAAAGATCTTCCCAGAAAATTGAAAAATAAATAATAAGAGAGAGGAAGGAAAGTCCATTAACCTCCAGATATGACCTATGTTGTTTTTTAGAAGTTGAGATGTTATGAAATGAAAGGGGCATTCTTCCATCCCGAAAAAATAATAAATTGCTTCACTGCTGATCTCCCTTAAAATCTAAAATTATGAATTAATTGTTAAGTGTTTGAGGAAAAATTAATGCTGGTATCAAATCGAAAGCATTTATAGCACGATAAACCTCAAACACCATGCGAATATACCCTGTCATACAAATGTGATCTTTACACCATACCATAACGTTCTGTATATCAAATGAATTATCCAGATTAAGCTCGTGTTGATCTGAGAGCAACACTATATAATACTCATTTGTATAATAGATCATTTAAGAAAATACATTTTCAAGAAGTAATCAGTGTGATATTAATATTAATTCAAAGTTTATTGTGACAATGGAAAATGGTTTGATAAACGTCGTTTATTAATATTACAAAGGACATTTGTTCAGTGTATCTTTGATGTACATACCTTTTTATTTCGTTGGGTTGCGTTGAATTTGCAATTTTTTGCATGCTCTTGTAAATTATTGGGCAGTGAAAACCGGCTCGAAGGACCAATTTAAATATTATAGAATCCATGTTGTGGATAAATCGTAGATAAATGTTAGATGAATAATTAGTTTAGATATATAAATAGTATATAAATAAAATGTAGATAAATCGTCAGCAAGGCTCCCGACTAATCGTTTAAAATTTACTTGCACCGACACCGACTGTTCCGCCGAAGAACCACATTCTCCTACAGGATTGGATTCTAAGATGTTTTGTCATTACGTGTAATTCAGTGTATGAATCGTTTGACGTAATAGTCCATGATACTAATAACTTCGCCCGAGTCAGCTACATATATGCTGGTGTCGTCGTTGACAATGGTATTTATATCGTGAATGATTTTACTGATGTTGATCCTACTAAATCGATCATAATTCAGCACTTTTAATATAACACAGCTTCCAACAATGTACTCCCATACTTTTTTGTAAATTATCCACCCTACGTTTACCAAAGGCTTATATCGTAAACGTAATAAGGCGATGATTTGCAATCGATCATAGATCAAACGTATTTCACCTTAAAGCAACTTTACATTACTGCTTTACATTATTGCTCATGTAGATTTAGCCTGGTGAGTTGAAATGTTTGCTTGGGGTTCTCAGCATCTAACTTAACACAATACGAATCTTTTCTGACATCATTAGTTTTCGTACTACTCAGACATCTATATTATTACGGGTAAATCCGGCTCGAAGGACCAGTTTTAATTATAGAAAATCCATTATCCATAATTATAATATAAGATATTGATAAAAACAAAACTAATTAATGAAAAATGAAAATAAAAATATTGAAGATTTCACTTTGTATTGCAAATTATAAGACTCGATCAACAAAAATTGTCAATTAGATAGAATATCAATGATCCTGAAAATTCGTGCATTTTGCGTAATGGCAATTATTTATCAATTCCGCTTTTTCCTTACAAAATCGGCCATATTTGTCAGTCGTTTAAAACTAAAATTAAAATGTAAATTATTCATTGGTTTGGTTAGTTCAATGTTTAAACTAATATTTAAACATTGAAATTTCTCCCGAAATCTTAGTGAGTTTCTTAAAGAATTTTTTTAAATCTCTTTAACTTTTCAATAACAATCCACTTCCTTTGTTTCTGCCCCCTTACTTCCATGTACATAAAACCATTATTTACTTCAAATTCAAAAGACCATCACAATTGCATACCATTGCATTACGAGCTTCTTACCAAATTGGCCACTCGAATATTTGATTTAACTATAAGTTTTCCGAAAAGTGATGGTGAAATGGTATACAAAACCAAAAGACACAGAACCCATTGACCTAGTTTCTCCTAACTATCCTGACAAAATTCGTTGAAATTTAAAACATTTTAAATTTCAGAAATCAATCCTTCTCTTGAAAAATTATTGAGAACTAAAAAGGTAAACCGCTTATTCAAAGAAACATTTTCCTCTTCAACTTTTTAGATTATTCTTGATTTGTCATTTCCGTGAAATTCCCTCTTTTCTTAAGTTTTAATGAGTTTATATAGATTAAGTTCAATCAGAAAATCGAGGCTCTTGCCACACGTTGATTTTAGAACATTCTCGTGGTTTCCTTATCGGAAATGTTAAATTTTAGTATGCGATTTAAAGAGTCATTGTTGTTTTAATTGCTTAAACGTGATTATTTCTTTTTTGTCCTTGAAACAGTAATTGGAATAATTGGATTTAGATAGATACACGAGCAGCGACGTTTTATGAATGTGCGAACAACACATCTGGATCTGACAGATACCAAACATTGTCAGAAGTCAGCCTCAGCAGAAGTCTCTGAAGAAGCTTCTAAAAAGGTTAAATGTCAAGGCTAATGTGATTAGGAATTTTGTTATTTTGTTCATTTTTCCACTGTGTGTGGGTTTTTTTTAACAGGCCTTCTTATGTCCAAGAAGATTTTTTTTAAAAGCAACAGTTACATAAGTAGAATAAACAGAAAAAGAAACAAGCAAAAAACACTGAATTTCGGGCATCAAAAAAAAAAAACCTCGACGTGAGGGTTGAGTATGTGGGATTTTTTCTGGATAGAATTTCATTCCCCAAAATTAAATAGAAAAGCTCAGCACCAGATAAAAAAAATATAAGTATAAGAAAGAATAATAAATAAGTGAACATAAATAATAATTGTCTATCCTCTTTATATGAAGAACCTTCGGAAATCCTTTTGGGTTTGGGTTGTTTTTTTTTTTGGGCATATTTGATTTCTTTGGGCGCAAAATATGAATTTTATGAGTTCTTATAGGAAAATAATATTTAGATTGGTTTCAACCCTTTTTCGGAAAGCCTTTTAGTGGCTATACAAAGTAAACGGCGCGAGGAAGAGTTTTCCGGCACACTAAAAAGGACTACACCTATTTCTTTTGATCCCAACGGAAACGGAAGAATTATAGAGATACAATCATCAGAGTATATATATAGGGACGAGAATACTGGCGCTCTTGTCAGGTTGAATGACTTATTGAATTTCCTGCTACAAGCTACTTGCTTGATCATATTAGGAGATGAAGTAGTAATGTATCCTTTTTTTTTTCTATCAAAAATTGTATAGTAAGCTGGGTTGAACGAAGAAAGTTATTACGGAAAATGAATCGTTTCGGGCCAACGCAAGCACAAATGATAACCTTATGGGATATCTTTATGATATATAATGGAAAAAAAAACTTCAAGGAATTTCGGACGATTACTTGGGCCTTGCGCTAAAAGTTTGTGTATCTTTATATGTGCTTTGCGAAAGATGATAATAATTAAACGGTCAGTTTCCACATTATGATGTTATATACTGTATGGGAGTGAGAGAAGGTTAGACTTGATGTCTGGAGATGAAGCCAGAGATATTTATTTTGACAACCAAGTTCTGGGGTAGTCTGTAGGTAATATTCAACATAATATTGTGGTTTTCTAACCAAAATCTGGGTGGCTGTTTTTGACACTTTTGATTGTAAAAATGGTTTGATTGACCCAGTCGGTATAATGGGCAGGTGTCAAAGATTTTAAGATTGCCGACGTTTTCTGACGTTAAACGGCCGGTGAACCGAACAAATAAGTCTTTAAATCATATATGAAACGGTGAAGCGGGAGAGTTTATTGAAAAAAGAATAAACAGAGGGTTTGGGACGTGGGTTAATGGAAAAAGCTATAGCTATAGCGAGTTTGTATAGGATCCCTTTGAGAATTTTTCAATTCCTCATCTTTCTCTTAGTTCTTTCAGGTGACTTTTAACGTTTCAAACATATTGTTAATCTAAAATATCTTATCTGTATATACATTTTTCACTGAAAACTGGTATAATTCTTCAGTGATTAAAAAGAAGCGTTTCTCCAGAGTTCTGTTTCGTACGTGGCAGAGACCATCAGCGAAAATTATAGAGAAAAGGGTTATGTCTTTATGTTCAACCTTGCATTAGTTATAAGGTCGGGCAAAAGCCATCACACTATCGAAAGATTTCGAAAATGGCGGCAAATGTCAATTCTGCTTTGACATTTGTGATCTGCCTACTTTTTTGTAAATGGCGGCAAATGTCAATTCTACTTTTACGTTTGTAAAGTAAGCAAATCATTTGTACTCAAATTGAAACATTATCCTATATGCCTATTCCGGAAGATGCTATAATTTTTGCATCTTTTGATAGAGTGATTATATTTGCGCCACCTATCGAATTCAAAATAAACATTATTGTTTTTTTTTAAACTTTACATTATAACTCGTTTACAACATTACAATAATATAAACTATAAAAGCTTTGTTCAACGAGGAAACATGTCAAAATCACTACTCATCACTACCTTTACAAATCTGGTTCCAAATAAAAAACATAAAATCCTGTTATAAAATGTTCGAAAACGGTTACTATTCTGGTTCTGTGAAAAAATGAAATTAAAATATTAACACCCTTTCACCATTATTTCGATTCCCGTTCTATAAAAAAGTGATATTAAACGTCAACAATTTTCATTTAAATAAATTGTTTTCACTCCCTCATTTGCAAATAAATGTTTAAGTGAAATAAATTCGAAATTTGTAAAAATTTATTCGATTCACTTTTTCATAGAACCAGAATCGAAATCGAAAGAATTTATGATATGCAAAATGCGTCCTGAGGTCGATAATGGTTCTGTGATAAAGTGAATCTAATTAATCCTTTTCACACTCGCTTTCATACATTATTTTCATTTTTTCGTTTCATTTCAACAAAGCAACCTCTTTTAGTGAACAAAAACATAGCGGTGAATCCAGTTTAATACGCTGAGGTGAATAATATTTGTTGAATTTACTTTGTCATTGTGATTATTGGGAATGCTGAGGGCCAGTTCTGGTTCTGTGAAAAATTGAATAAAATAAATTAATAATTTTCACATTAGCTGATGTAATGGATTGTTTTCAACATTTCAATTTACTCGATTTACTGTAGGTACAAAAAGCGATTCTCGTTCAATGAATGAAAACGTAGTGGTGAATGATTTTTGTTGTCTTTTGTAATATTTAATACTTTTTTTTATAGAACCAGAATTGATTCCATGTTGTGGTGGGAGTGAATTTACTTTCATTAGTTTGGGCAATGATGTTTTTCAAATAGAAAACATTAATTTGATAAATAAGACCGTGTGCCATTGGGCTGTGTCAATTGAATTAAAAAGGAATTTTTCAAATATAAATTTCCCATTGAGATTCCTTTTGTTCAAGAGCTATCCAAAAATGTTTAGATATACCTTTAGTATACGTTAATAACAATAGTTGAATATTGACAATAATTAACAATAGTTGAAGTTTGTTAACAATTGTTAATTTTGTTCGTTCCTTTAATACAAAATTGCTACGGATTTCTAAGTATTTATATAAATGCAACAGTTTTTCACAACAACACGAACCTATTCAGATCGCTTTTTATACAATCGATAAAAAAAAGATTCAATAATGAAAGCGGTCGATAGTAAAAAGATGTTGGTAAAAATGAAAGCATCGAACATTAATCACTTGCAAACATTTTAACGAGTTCTTGAGCAGGTTTATTTTTGACGTCTGTATTCACCTCAGTGGTTTCAATATTTAGCCAAGGGATCAAATTTAACAGCACTTTTAACGCAAATGGCACACGGCCTTAGAAGTGTTTCCTATTTGACTTTGTATATATCGCTTCTTCGAAAAATTAACCAACACATTTTTTTTGAAAAAGAAGGTTACTTGTATAAAACAAAATGTTCGGTCAGTGGCTACATCGTTAAGGACGGTATTCGGTGGAGTTTTTAAAGAATTTTTCGACGAAATTTTGATAATGTGCTAGCTTAACTTTATAGACGAATATTGTTTTTCAGTTCAGAATTAGTTCTTGGGTTGTTGGCATTATGCATACAACACTTTGCAAATCTCTTTTGGGTTTGAGTTGACCCCCTGTACTGTAGTACTGTGGATTATCACAATTTTCGGCATGAAAAAGTATGACTTGATGTCACCAGCAACTCCATATTTTTCGATTTTTTATACTACTAAAAAATCGAATATAAGTGAACGATTTCTTCTCTCCACCGTCAATTTCATCCATAAATTTAACTTAATTTTTCTCGAAACTTTACTAAAGTTCAACAACCAAACTTACCTACGACAAAAAGTCTGAACTCTATAAATATTTCCCTTTACCAAAGTTTCATGTAATTTATAAATTAAAAAAAACAATTTCACTTTCAAAACCCCCTAAATCAATATTATAAATTTCGTATATATATAAATATAGATAAGACGGCCTTAAAGATTAATTAACATTGTCAAAGCAAGTTTATAAGTTTAGAAAGATTTGTTTAAATTTTACCTTGAGGTTACAATCAAAGCGTACGGTATGACCTTTTAAATATTTTCACAGTCTATTAATTAAAGAAATTAAAAGAAAATTAGCAAACAACGCGCATATTCGCCAAAACCTTGCACAATATTGCTAGCCACCACCTTACCACCACCATGATATAAGAATAACCATCCGCATCCTTTTTTTAGTAATTATTATCCTTTTCCTTTTATTTTTGTGTTTATTTTTCTGATTTGTTTTTGTGTTTTTTTTTTCTGTTTGTTTATCTTTTAAAAGGGATTACAAGAAGCGGGCGTTAACGTATCCGCCTCGACAGTAATTCAATTGAAGGTGAGTTCCAACCTTCGGGACAACTAAGACTATAAATACCTACTTTCTAACAAAAAAAAAAGGTTTATTTTTTCACTAACACAGAACAGCTTTCATTGAAATCCTAATGATGGGTGTCCCGATACTTTAAACTGAGTCCTTTGCATGCAAAAACTTCTTTTTCTCTTAAACATCAATAGTGAATTGCATGAGCCTCTATATTTTATATAGGTTTTCTTAAGCCACTTTTAGTTTGACAACGCATGTAATGTATATCTGCATCCGTGAGTTACATGTTACAATGTGGATTAAAACAGATATTTTCTCATAAACATGATAGGGCGAACCTGGTGAACCAGGTCCACCCGGACCTCCAGGACCACCAGGAGCAACCGGCACACCAGGAAATGATGGCGAAAGAGGACCGCCAGGTGAAACAGGACCGCTAGGACCAGCAGGTCCTCGTGGCGAACCGGGACCAATAGGACCGCCCGGAGCGACAGGACCACCTGGATTAAGGGTAAGTGTTTGTTTGTTTTGACACCATCATCAATACAAGATTGAGTTGTTCATTTTCAATGTGAATGATGATTGTTTGTTTGTTTGTTTATGTGTTTCTTTGTAAACAGGGTGAAAAAGGCGACAGAGGGGATCGAGGATTAACCACAACGATAAAAGGCGACGAATTTCCAACTGGCATCATAGAGGGACCACCAGGTCCACCTGGACCGCCAGGTAAACAAAACAAAATATAATATACTCTACCTCAAACAATCCCTTATTTTTATTTTATTATATCTAAACTGTGAGCTAGGATAAGAGGGACGGACAAAAATCCTTACTCGTAATGGGATATTAATCATGAGATCGACTTGATTAATTTCTAAAAGGTTAGGTTGGTACACTTCGGGGAGAAAAACAAAAACAAAAAGTTGATCATCGCAACCTTTTTTATTTTCAAAGTTTGCTCCCCTGTGTGCCACTATGGGAAAAATAATAATAAAAAATGAAATAACTGGAAAATCCTTGAGTTTCTTCTTTTCTCCTTTTAAAAACAAATATTGAATGATATCATACCATCACCAGCAGCATAGGTATAGGTAAGATTGTACCTTTGTTAGTAAAACGAGCTACTAGAGCAGCAGTATAATATAGGATATAGGAGTGAAGTGCTTCAACGCCAGCATCACATCCAAATCCAAATCCGAAAGCTCCCCTTTATTTTTTTCAAGAATTGTTCTATGGAGTGTGCGAATGCGGTTGACAGAGAGAATGTGTACACGAGAGGGTGTTTTATTTGCTCACCACCGTCATCGTCGTCGTCATCGTTCTCGTCCATCTATACATTTTCATCTTTATTCTCAACCCCATCCTCAACCTACTATACTAAATCGAATGTGCTGGTTGGTTTTAGGATAAAGAAATTCTTTGGATTTCCAAAAACGCAATGACGACAAACGAAACGATGCGATGGCGATGGTTAGGCGATGTTATGGTTTCAATTTCCAAAAAGACTGAACAGATCCTCTGACAGCACAAACGATAGACACGAAGAGTAGGAGTCAAGGTATTAGGAGAATCTATTTGGAGCTACGCAACAATCATTCCTATAGCCAACCGACCAACCGACCAACCGACCAACCGACCGACCGACAGACGACTCTACGAGGACCAAGGATGAGGAAATAGATTATGCCATGTTGTTTATAGAAGAAAGCTGAGCATCGTTTTCTTTATATTACCAAGGCATAAGGTTTTTTCTGTTATGGTCTATGGAGGGAATGTGCGGTCTGGTCACGCTATTCCCCTTTCAAAAGTCTCTATGTTTTCTTGACCCGATTTGCTGCTAAGACGATGTAGTAGTAGTCAGAATACCAAGTTGAACAAAACTGTCATCATATTTATAGAAAACTATTTCAACCGGCTTTATCACAACAAGGCTAACTTTTTCTAGGTTATCTTCACTTCCAGCTGGTTTCAACTGAATTCAAAAATATTTGAAAAACTTAAAAAGGAAGAAGTCCTTTATATGTTCCTACGTATAGTTTTGGTGACTTTCTTTAAAAGAGTTTTGTTTATTTGTTTTGTATTTGCATTTTTATTTTTATTTTTATTTTGCATTCGGGAATACATAAAGTAACTTTTTTTTAGTTTTCTAGGTATATCTGGATGTGCTATTCTTGTTACTCTTCTTTGTATGTCACATAATAAGAATGTTGTACATCAAGTTTTCTTTTATAATGATTCGAGGAATCCTTATAAACTTTGAACTTTCATTCATGAAAGTATATAGTGGATTAAAGTTCTGTATAATTATAGTCTATTTTTAAGAAACTGGGTCAAATATTTAAACAATAAAAAAGTTATAAACAAATGACCTACAGGAGATATAAGGATACAACCAATAAAAAAAAAATTATGCAAGGTCCTGGAAAAAACTTATGTTGCAACATGGTATATTAAAAAAAAAACTTTTGAACAACTTTAATGTTCACGAAAACTGAATGGGTTTCAACTCGTGATAGCAACTTTGTTCACGAAAAGGCTCTTCAACACAATGCTGTTTCGTTGATTAAAAATCTGTTTTTTTTTTAATTTTATACATAATTAGTAAAAGGAAGAAGTTTTTTGACGATGTACAGGGTATAAACTCTGCACATAAAGGTGTCCCAAAAACTGAACTGAACAAGGTGTCCCAAAATGTACCATTTTATCTCAAAATGATTTTAAATTCAACAGTATTGGTTTTACATTTTTGCAGATGCAGAATATTTGTCAATTGATTTTTACTATGGAATAATTCGTCAATGGTTTTAGAGAAACGTAAATTATAATTTTCTTAAGCTAATCTATAAATGATTTGCAAAAATGTCTCAGAACCGCGAAGTTGAAATTTACGACCAGTCTCCGAGAAGGTGCCTTGACAGAATCACCTTTGCCCAAGAACCGAAAACTAAAAAAGCAGAAACACCAGCGATTTTCGTGGTAGATTTTGATTTTGTTGCTTTCGCTTCACAAATATTATAACGACTTGAAACTAAATAAGTTAAACGATTTTCTTTTTGAAATAAAGGTTTTTTTCTATTATTACAGATTGCAGTTAGGCTGCGTAGCTTGTGCTCCATAATTCAATTTACATTGAAAAGTGAGTAAATTAGACAACAACAACATGTGGACACCAACACTATTTTTGGCAGGAGTAATAGCTATTTTATGACCACCAACACCAATCATCAAACTCTTTTTTATTTATTTGTGTCGCTCGTCTATTTTCATCCGTTCAACAAATTGTTGGCATTAAAATCGAACGGGAAACATAGAATGAACCATAATGAAACAACAACAACAAGAATTGCGTAATGCGATGATTATGTGTGGAAGGTCCATAGCAGGTTCGATTCCCGGCCCAGGCAAAAAATTTTATTACGTGTTTTCGATTAAACATGCGAGATTGTAAATGGACGAGCGACACTATTATTTAAAAAGGAATCTGATGATTGACGTTGGCGGCCAAATAGCTATAACTCCTGCCAAAAATTTTTTGTGTACACAGGTTGTTGTTGTCTAATTCACCCACTTCTAAAAGAATAAATATGTTTCTTGTTAGAATTCCAATAGTGGTTTCCAAATAGACACTAGCGTGGTGAATAAAATGGGTTGAAATTCAGCGTGCTGTGGAGCTGACTACAAGTTGTTGTCTCCATCTTAGTGAATACCTTTCAATAATGCGATTATAATAATATAAAAAAGATTAATTTTTAAAGTATTTCCTTAGATTTTTGCTCATTTTGGAAAAATTGAATACGAGACGAATATTTTTGTTTGCTGTAAAAACTAACTGTTCATAATGTATACTGAACAACCAAACTATCCATAATGGGATTTTTTTTGCAAAGATTTGGGACTTTTGTTTCAAAATATGAAATTAACGATCCAAAGCCGAGCAAAATAAGTAAAATTAAGATTTTGTTACATTTTTTGGGCCGAATTTTTAACTTTGTGTTTTTTAATACATTTGTTTGATTTTTTATAAAAAATTATTTAACATAAACAAATATAAGCAATATTTCATTTCGGGATTTTTTTTTTAATCTTGAAGGCATTTTAGCCAAAGTAGTCTTATATAAAATCCCTTATTTAACTTTATCCCACCTCGAACCAAAAACGTCAAAAATTAATCATGGTGAAAAATTTTTAACGCAATTCCATAGAATAATAAATAAATAGAACATCAACTCAGGAGGATCCACCCACTTTTGCCAACAAACTTTCAAAACTGCAGAGATTCAACTCTGTATGCGTGCCCGCGTGCATTTCAAATGGGACTGTCAAATTTGGCTAGACCATACATTCTTACAATTTTGCATTTTCCTGTTCACACGTATTCATGTATAGAAAAGCGCGTGTAAATTTTTTTTTTCTACGGGAGGAGACGGAGCATTACAAGTAGATGACCTGTGCGCAATTCACACACGGCCTAAGAATTAAATATATCTGGTCCGTAACTTTAATTGTCATTTACATATTATATACTCTGAGCTGAGTGACAAAAAAAATTACTTGTAAAAGAAATTCAGACAAGTACTATTGTACTACAGTGTATGACGGATATATTATCCGTGCTTTCTTATAAAGAATTAGTATTTTAAGAAAGAATGTGCATGGTGTTTTGAAATGTCTGTCCTATAAAGCGTGTTTTACTTATATGAGAATTTCTTATATCCGTCAACTACTGGTATTCTTATTTTTTAAAGAAAAGTGTATTTCGATTTTGAGTTTCTATGCTTGAGGATAATACCAGCTATATAACTTTCATAAAAGCTTTAATTGTTATTGTTAACCTAAGCTCATACCCAAAACTTTTAAAATCATTAAAATTTAATCATTTTAATAGAGACAACAATATTCACCTTTAAAATTCAAAAGCAACTAAAAACAAAACCATTTAAAAGCAAAATCCATAAGACTAGCATAATTTTATAACAGTAAAACAATTTCCAAAGGCCATGCTCTCAAAATCATAAACTTTCCTTTAACGAGCCCTAAGCCTTGAAAACTAGTTGTGTATAGTCCTTTCCTTAAAACTTAGGCATTACAATTTTATACATATAAACTTACAACTACCTATACATAATAACAATATGATGTACTTAGTTCCGAAATCAGTGTTCCTTGACGAACACATGCTTACCATTGATACCCCTAAAAGCATATTATAATTAATAACGAAATAAAACGAAATAGAGGGTTGACTTGGCTGGTTCTTCATTTACAAGTATATGCACAAGCAACAGTAGGTTTTATGCGGTAAAATCTGCACATTTATGTGCAGTTCTATGGCCATACCTCAATTACATTTTGCCACAAGTAGAGAGTCCTTCTCAATTGCGCAATATTAACTACTGTGGTGGCAATAGCTAGCAAGGCAAGGAAAGCCCGTATATACATAGGTATAAATGATGATGGGTGAAGTGGTTGGAAGTTGAAAGTGCTGGAATGAGGAGTGCAAACGCAAAAGGGTGCCATTGCCATTACCTATCATAAGGGTTTCTCTTTTCCTGTACAACATTAATTTATGTGCACACGAGGATAATTGTAATTATTAAATGTAGGTATATGTAACCCTCATATTCCAATGAAACTTACATACTATATTTAATGTATGTATGAATCCAAAATACATGTACACATTGACAATAAGTGTTACCAACAATAATGATGCTATATAAGTTATTTGACGTTTGATGTTTCTTTGATTTATATTCATTTTATTTTTATTTACAGGACCCCAAGGTATTCCGGGTGAAAGAGGTGAAATCGGTCCACCAGGACCGGCTGGACCACCAGGCGAAAAAGGACCCCGTGGTAAACGTGGTAAACGAGTAAGATCCTTTAGACATATTTTCTTTTAAGTATTTTTCATCTAACATTGTACATTTTGTTTATATTTGTAAATAATATGCATGCATGTATTTAGATTGTAATTATGTAAATTTACTTGCAACTGTAGAACTTTGTTTAAATAATATAGTGTAATATGAGAGTGTAAATAGGCGTTTTAATATAAATTTATTTTATTTTTTGTTTTTGTTGAGTAGTTAAACATTCCGGTAGTTGTTAAAAACTTATTTCAAAATAAAGTGAAATAAATTCTAAATCGGGTCTAAAGATGGAATACAAGGTGAATTCAGGAAACGCAATGAAAACTCTACTCAGAAAATATAGGACACAAATGATACATAAAGTCCAAGGATTATATAGCGATGAAATCCACGAAGTGCTCGGTGGGAACATAATACAGAGATATCGTCTTCGAAGCACGCGACCGATGGATGGCACAATTGATTTTGCCAGGTTCCTTCGAAACACCACTAACAATGGATTCAAATTTGTATTCAATTCTATCACGAAGAGGAAATAGAACTTGGAAAAAAAACTCTTAAATGTTGTTCGTGTTCTTCAGCTGGCTTTCTATAGCGACAAGAATGTCATCTACATACATAAATGAAAAGGAATGATAAACCTTTGAATTGTTGAAATGTTTCTAAGCCTAAGGCATTTGCAGGAACGCAAAAGTCCAAATGGAGATGGAGTTATAACCACTGTTTGTTTTTTTTTTTTTTTTTTTTTTTTTAATGTCCTTTTCAACCATGAGTATGTTGTGGCAGGCACGTACCAAGTCGATATTTTTGTAAATATTTTGCAATCGAATAGTGTTGCATTCATATCATGAATATGTGGAAATATGGGTTTCTATCAGGGACAGTGCATTAAACTAGCATTAGATAAGCCTTCTTAATATAGTCGTCAATCAGTTGCCTCTTGTTTAGAGGCCATGTGCACTGCAAAATCAATTCGAATTCATATATTTGAACCATTGTTGTTTTGTCGATTTGGGCAGGAATAAGGAAGTGGTCAGTTTGTTAATAGTATGCTTTACGACTAGTTTGAAATGTGGAAGTTACATAAAACCTGAAAAAGTGTTTACGCAGCTGACAATAAAACGGATATGTTCACTTTTATCATCATTTTTACTTTTGATAATGATGATATAGGTACAGATGGCGTTGCTAATGGTTTGGAAAAAAACAAGTTGCCAAAAATTAAATATACCGGAAACATTAAATTTAAAATAAAAAAAATACACCTAAAGTTAAGCCTTTTTAAGGATTAATCCTAATTCGTCTGTGTTTTAACAATCACTGAATTAAATCGATTCACGGTTCACTTTTTTTTTTAAAATTCATATTTCTCTTTTCTGGTTGAACTTTGACGTTTCTTGGTTGACGCCGGAATGCGAAATTGAATTATTTATAATATTAAATATTGCAACTGTTTTGATATTATTTCGATGTAAAAGTGAACAACAATTGAAAAGAAACTATTAGCAATTACATATATTTAACAATAATATTTGTTTTTTTCAACAAAAAAAAAACTACAAAAACTACCAAATTTTCCATTTTGGTTGAATATATGTTTTTTTCTTTGTGAAAAAAACTTCTTTCATAAATTGTTTTTTATTTTTATTGCATTCTGAAAGATCAGAAGTATCATATTTCAAATACAAAAACGCAGATGCAAGTTGTTTTTTTTTTTGTGAATTTTTCACTTCATTATATTTAGGTATAGATTGTTATAATTTTTCAATGAGTAAGCGAATTACTGGTTGAACACATAGACATTGTATATACATTTCTATAGTATTTTCATGCTGAATAATCACCGCCTGGCCATCTTGAGAAACGTGTGATAAACACATTTTTAGGTTCGTGCATTTAATAGTTGTCTATTCTGTAACCCTGACAACAGTCGTAAACATATATTATTTTTGTTTTGTTTACGACTCTTGTCAAGGAAACATTGTATATAAATTTCTATAGTACAACCATGGAGCAGCGCCATCTAAAGCAAGTTGTTAACTGCACATTTGGAGGTTCTTACATTTACTAAGTGTCTATTCTGTTACCCTAACAATAGCCGTCTACGAAACAAATTAATAATATATAATGTATTTTATTGGCTCTAAAATCCATATTTCAAAAATCCAAATGTCAAAATCCATACAAAAAATAGATGATGGCAAATCAAATTTAAGTAATAGGTCATTCAAAACGAAAACCAATTGGTCGTTGTATTGAGTTCCTTACACAAACCCACATAACAAAATATATCTTTAAAAAAAAGTTTTCAATAAACTTAAATAGGTCTCTTGAAAAACTTTATTCGGTCACATTCTTCGGGGACAAGTTTAGTCAAAAAGAATTGCCATAATAAGGACGGACATACCCAAAGGATAAAAAATAAGCAAAATACCTGTTCAATCTATGTATACCCCGTCCAAACCAAATAAAAAAAATAAGTAAAATTCAACCGATTTATTTTGCCAGATAAGCCATCATAGCATAGGTAAGGTTGGAAAGGTTACATAATGATGTTTTGCCATTCACAGGGAAATTGATTTTTTCCCTCAACCTATGTAAACACCTTCAAAAATGGTTTTACTTTGGAAAATTCTTCCTAGAAACGTGTGCTCATTAATCACCGCCAGCTTTCTTCTTTTTTCTTTATTTTTTGCTAAGGTAACTAGTAGCAAAAGAAAATGTGTACATTCATCCGTTTTAAGTGGATCCATGAATGTCAAAGTGTTTTTGTAAACATAACTTAAGTGGGTTCAAGCGAAAGTCAAAAATTTCTCCGCTGGGACGATTTTCAATTTATGTACACTCAGGCCAAACTGAATTGAAGTTTGTTATTATTTTTTTTTTATTATTTTATTTTTAGTTGTAGCAAAAGGTTTTGAAATGACGACGGACGAGTCGACGACCGACCATCAGGAGAAACTTTTTGTATAACCTGGTCAATGATTTGTAGTTCTTAGCGTGATTTTGTGTGTGTTGGACTTTAAACTTTTTAATTCTAAATGCAACTAAGTTCGGGATGTGCTTTGAATGTTTTAAAGTAGTTTTTGATCTATAGATTAGAAGTTTTTTGTATATGCTAGTACAACAAATTTCACTCTACTTGGCATCAACGGCCATTGACTCCTAATTTAATCTCTGGTTATCTTCTTTCTTTTCTGAAAATGTTAAAAAGTCTGAAATAGCTTTTTATGTCTGCAAGACTATTTGCTCAAAATTGTGTCGTTTAAGCGAATTGGTACGGTAGTAGGTATCCAGAGACCACGTGTCTTATTGGGGAGCGCTGATCAGAGTGTTGAGAATGGATCGGTGGTACCTACCAATTTGGATCCAGATGCAGGTATGTGAATTTCCTTCGGGGAATTTTACTATGCCCTGTAGATAAACTGAATTTCCTGTCTTCAATCACTTCCTCGGAAGTTTTTATGACAGGATCAATGATTCTGCAGCATTTAATAAATTAATCTGGGCTCATGTAAAGTATGACCAATATTTGAACTATGACTAATAAATAAGACTATGTAACATCCCTGGTGAAGTTATATAATGTCACATCTGTGGCACAACTGGCGCTAGTTTCAATACATGAATGGTTTCAAATTGTCTAGAAATGTCACTGTCATTTAACGTTTTCACGGAAGGATCGATCTGTAGCTTGTAACATTCAATTTACTGCTTGAATTGCATAGTTGCAGCTGTAGCTTGTAGCTTGTAGCACCGTCAAAGTAGAGACAACGCCAATCCTATAATACATCCAGAATACATATATAAACTGCAGCTGTAGCTGTAGTTGTAGTACAAGTTCACTATACTTCAACTTTCGCGTGCGCTGCTTGCTACTTTTTGACATTTCACAAACAGAAAAAAAAAACAGAACGAAATGCCTGAATTGACGTTCTGTGCTATACCATTTGACTTTACTTAACTACATTTTGACAATAGCTTTGCAGGCTACATTATTCTGTTCAGCCAGTTAATTAATTAATTTATTAATCTGTTCATGTATAGGTACTATGACTAACACCCACAATTGTTGATATCCTGCGGATTTTTATTCAATTACCAAACGAAAATCTAAATTTTTTTACTTCATATTAATGTTTAAAAATGTTCAAACTTGGGAGATTTGTGGGCATACACGATATCAAATTTTGTTGTAAGACTGAGTTTCATATTCTACAGTTTACAGTATACCTACACCATCATTGGAACCTAACTGCGTCAAAATATTTCATACTTCATTTTACTTCGATATTATAGTGAAATTAATGTAGTTTTTGGGTGGTAATCCCGAAGAGCTCTCCGATCCAGGATTCCAAGCGAACAAGCAAACACAGCTGATTCGATTCTGAAATATTTCATTGTAGTGGTAAACATCAACGCAACTTTTCATCCACTGTTTGAGCATGCGAATACAAATGAGTTGAAAATTGCATTGAATACCTATATTCTTTAAACTATTTATTATTTTGTTCACTTTATAAACTGTGTTTTTAACTAATTTTTTTAGTTTTTATTAAATTTCAACAAATTTTTTGTAATATTATTAATGCGCAAACAAACAAATATGACAGTAGATGAAACTGTTTTGAAGTTTAAAACCATGAATGTGTGAGTGCTTCTGGTTTTGATTCTGATTTGAAATTCAGAAGACAAAACTCTTCTTTCCAGGAGAGGAACTGTCATTCTGAGTGCCGAGCGAATGGTTTCAGAAGCCTTCTGGACGCTCCCGGACGCTTTTGGACGACCAACAGAAAACGACATAAGTCTAAGTTATCAGACTAATAAGAATTATATGAACTTGTATGTTAAGAAGTGTTTTTGTGAGTATTTAAATTAAAAGTTAGCGAATCGTCAATCTTGCTTAGATTTATAATAATTTAAGAACACCTCCTCCGATATTTCAATGTCCGAAATAAAGCCCTAAATGGACCCACCATTTCTTTTGATGAATAGTAGCAATTTTTGGCATGGATTTTAAACAGGAAACTTCTTTTTAAGGACTTCCAACACGCTATATAGAATTATTGCATTATATTCTAAAAGGAAAAAAAAAAACCTTAAGCTCTTGTTAAATACGCAAAGATTACATCTCTACATCATTTTTCATTTTGTGGTTTTCTACCTAAAGCGGAGTTCAAATCGTCTCGACATCTATGGAAGATAAATACATTTTTTTCGGGACTCTAATGGTAGATTCGCACGCACAGATATTACATAAAAACTGAAAAACTTTCTCAGTCTACAAGCTTAAATGTAAATCATTATACTCTGTGGTTGTGTAATGAGAATATCCTGTCATCCTTTGTATGGTATAGATATGTATATGCAAAGTGTAGTTCCACGTAATCACCAACTGTCATAAATCAATATGGTTATTCCATTTATGAATGAGTCTGGTGAATTCCAATTTTCCTGATGATGTTTGCAGCTAAAGAGACACAACTTTATGTCGCTGCCGCGCCATCAAGGGTTGGAGGTAATTAGTTTCAATTGTTGCAGTCGTACGCAGTTACTATATTTACATATCTGTATTCATCACGTTTCATGGGCTATTATAAATTTATAATTGAAATTCATAGTCTGGCAATCGAAAAGATGAAATCGATATGTTTGTTTACAATGTGAACATGTTTACTTACACGTACATACATATATTCCCTACAGTGGTTATTTGCTTTAAATCAAAAGTCACATATTGAACTTTGTCTATGGATGGGTGATGCTTTTTCGTTGACTTCAGTTGATATTATTTACATTGATAGACAGGGAGTTTTATAATGAAACCCGAATAGACTTCTACAAAGTAACCAACTTCTGAAAAGAAAAAATGTTATTCGATGGCTTACCTAAGTGACACTCAAAAATAATAGGGTTGTGTGCGTGGATAGTCGACAGGACTGGAGGGGACCTCTAATTTGTCTGCCGAACCGGGAATTCATCATGACAAATGCTAAATACTCTATCACGACTGTTAACGGGTGATTTTTTAGCTGGTTTGGTTTTGGCAACACTGGTTTTGACAGCTGACGTGTGTTTAGTACCTTGTGTCACTGTCAAACAGCTTCAGTTTGGTTTGCAATTTAACCATGGATCGTCTTACAAATGAACAACGCTTGCAAATTATTGAATTTTACTATCAAAATTCGTGCTCGGTTCGAAATGTTCGAAATGCTTTTTTATCGAAAAATTGTGTTCATCGATGAGGCTCATTTTTGGTTGAATGGGTACGTAAATAAGCAAAATTGCCGCATTTGGAGTGAAGATCAGCCAGAAGCATTGCAACAGCTACCAATGCATGCCGAAAAAGCCACTGTTTGGTGCGGTTTATGGGCCGGCGGCATTATTGGGCCATATTTCTTCAAAGATGATGCGAATCGCAGCGTTACTGTCAATGGTGAACGCTACCGAGCGATGATAACAAACTTTTTTTTGCCCGAAATGGAAGTTCTTGACTTGCATGATATGTGGTTTCAACAAGACGGTGCCACATGCCACACAGCACGCGAAACAATGGCGCAATTGCGAGGCGAGTTTGGTGAACAGTTAATTTCACGTTTCGGGCCGGTCAATTGGCCGCCTAGATCGTGCGATTTGACACCATTAGACTATTTTTTGTGGGGGTATGTCAAGGCTAATGTCTATAGGGACAAGCCCGCTTCGATTGACGCACTGGAAGCCAACATCCATGCATTCATTCGTGAGATACCGGCCGATATGTGTGAAAGAGTATGCCAAAATTGGACTCAGCGGATGGGCTACCTGAGACGCAGCCGCGGTCAACATTTGCATGAAATTATCTTTAAACATTAAATTGCAAGGTTCAAACGATTCGAATAAATATTTCATTAATTTTTTCGAATTTTTTGTGTTTTTTTTTTTTAAAGTTCTAAACCTCTTAAAAAATCACCCGTTACTTTTGGGTTTCCACAAGTCAAACAAATGAGGCATTGATTGGCCAGTAGGGATCGTCAAATGTAAAATTAGTCAGTTGAATTGTTCATCAATCTATCATAGATTATTTGCATCAATCTGCTGCGAAACAACTTTGCTGCGTTGATACTTACAACAGTGTATAGAGTTTGTTCTTGGCTCACTTTACAGAACTTTATTTACTTTTGCAGTACTCTTATTTTGACCTACTTTTCGGATTTAACAAGTGCATCAAATCAGCGTGTTAGTTTCCAGGCAGTTCTAAGTTCAAGATTGTTTGCTAGATCACTGCACAGTAGTTGTATTCAGGGTCGGCCCGAGCTCAATTGTGCAAGCTTAATAGCGCCCTGCATATATGCAGTTGTTGGTTGTTTTTTTTTTTTTTTTTTGTCTTTTTCTAAAGTATAAAACCAAATTAAAATCAAAGGATTTTCCGATTATTTATAATTGACTGATTCCTTTTATTTGTGGAATTTAGGGATTTTCATTCTATTCGATTTGGAGTTCTTGGATGTTTGTTAGTTCCTGTCGTAATGCGGATATTTGATCGATTGTAGATTTTCCTGGTGTAAAACCAACATATTGCAAATCGATAAATAACTAATCGATAATTAAAAATTAATAAATATTTGTCGTAAAAAATTAATTTACTTATTTTTCTGTTGGAATTTCAGGGTAGAAAGCAATATCAAACTAGCGAATTAAGCTTTGTTGGGGAATATCAGTGGTCGTAGATTGAAACGTTTTCCCGTAGACTTTTTCCAATGACAAATCCACTCCTGTAAAGTCTTCAGTTTTGGTCTCTGTAACTTCCTTGATGGCACTTATAATAATCTTTGCACATTCTGGAGTTCTACATTTGAGGCGCAATGCATAACCATAAGCTCATTCTCCAATAGTCAATAAAGCCCTTAGAAATAACTACTCCAACCCAAAGACCATGTTCTTATACAAACCCTTGGAACCAGGGCTGGTTTATTCATAATCAGTAAAGACACTGATTTCGGAATACGACGTTGTATAGCTCTGCCAAGGTTTTCACTTAGTATAATTTCGCCTAGTTGTTGCTTTGAACACTACAGCTGGTTCCTTTTCACTACCTCCTCTAATGTCGTCCTAATGAACAAGATGATTTCTGTGAACATGAAGATGATTATGATCAGCTTAGTTTACTTAACCTCAAGGTTACCAAAAGCATCGTTATAACGAAAAGTACAACATTTATGTATAAGCTTCTAATAACTTAACAAAGATTTCAAACGTCAAAGCATCGAAAACTGTCAAAAGTTGAGTTTTGTCGTTTTGACTTCAGTTCAAACCACTTGGAAAATTTCACTCAGCTGTCAAAAATAGATCTGCTTCTTTTTCAGCTCCGAGTGCTCAGACCGCTCAATTTGTGTTTATTTTTTCGATCAGAGCTTACTCGAAGAGCAGTCTATATGTATACTCAAAGTAAAACAATATATTAGAGGGAGCACAAAGCAGAGCGCAGCCAACTTTATGTCGTTTTCATTTTTGACAGATTTCTATTCATAATTAAGTGCTCAAGCGTGTTTTATAAATAAATCAGAGAGCTCGAAACGTGCTCTGTTCGGAGCATAGTCGATAAGTTCAAGCTCTACTCCGTGGTTTGCTGTTGCTCCGAGATAAAAAAAAAAAACGCCGCTTGATGCACATAATGTCGCATTTCATGCGAATCGGTAAATTTCCGAGATTTTCAGAAGATTATTCTTTTTATTGATAATTTTTTTTTAGCTTATTAAAGCGATATCAATATCAATGTTTTCTACGTTTCTATATGAATAAGGGTTTCAACTTCTACTGAGGATCCTGATGCTGGACACAACCCCTTCTCTTTAACCCTTTATTTAACCACAAGTAGGTTATCCATTCAATATTAACCACGCGGCCCATAATAAATTGTCATAAACAATGCATTTTATGACCTCCAATATAAAAGAAAAATGTTACAGCAAGGACATGCTTTCCAAATATAATTGCGTCCCTTTTCTATAATAGGAAATCAAACAAACACCATATGTTCGTTACCCAACCATGAACCAATATCAAAAATTCAAACAAAAACAAATTTAACATTATCGTTTTATTTGAAAAAAATAAAAATCTCTTTTAACTTGCACCATCTTTGTGTCCTTAAAACACAAATATACCATCAGTTATCCCTCATTGCACTCAAAAATCAAAAGAGACCCATAATACAATGATGGAAGAAGACCCACCCCTAGCAACCATGGGGGTTCTCGAGTGACGAAACGAAACGAAGTCATGAAAAATCATCGATTGTTGGAAAATCTTATATTTTATTAAATTCGCAATAAAAACGTCTTGATTCGCAAAATTAAACTTCCTTCGCATAGTGTTAGCCAAGAGAGTCTAATAAATATCTACAAAGAACAAAACTCGAAAAGGTTATAAAAGTTTTTTTTTTTTTTTTTTCTTTTCTTTTTTTGTCTTTGGCCAACGCGTTTGGAATATATTTTCATCTAGCGACAGCTGTCGTTCGCAGCTACCATCTATTGTCGACACGACCGGGCCGCATCGCGTACAAGTAATACATTACATTACCCACTTGTTCAGTCGTCTTCGTCTCTTCGAAGTCATATCGTCTGGCTGCAAGGACTCTATCTCTACACAGGGACACAGAGCTATATTTTGGTGATAAAGGGAGCTATTTTCGTCAATGAAAAGTGAATAGGTGGAGATACGGCAGAAAAGACCTCCCATAGGGGTGCGCTTTCATTGGGGGCTGGTGATTTGGTGATTTATATTCCCCGCCGGGCGATTACAACTTCGACGTTCTTTGATTCTTAAGCAGAGTTCTACCTATACTAATCCCAAAGTAGATTCAGCAGAGAACCGTGTGTCGCCGCGACACCCCATGTATGTCGTCGTGAAAATCTGTTCTATGTGAATTTCAGCTTTCAGCGACAATTAGTTCAAGATATGGAAAAGAATTGTTTTTATTAATGCTTTTCTTGGAGCTCCATCATTCCTTCTGAATAATATCCCCACAGGATATTTATTTTCCAGGTAACAAACAAAGAAAAGAAAAAAATATATATATATATATATATAAAGATATCCCGCGTACATGACTCTTAGCCTCGCACACAGCTCAGGGGCTTACTCTCTACACTAAGGGTGTTGGCAAACAATACTTAACCTTATTCGATCAGCAGCAGCCAAGTGAAAATGCATGGACAGGACAAGAAGCTCCTGAGTGTTCTTCAGCGTGCAAATTCTCAAATATTTGCACTTTCTTTCATAGTCATCGTCATCGTCAGTACAGTGTCGTTGGCCAAAAGACAAGGAGCACTATACGAATATCTTCTATAGCACACTAATGGTGGGTGAGGTGACCCTTTATTTGAAAAAGGCCTGGACCAAATTTTATGTTTGTTCTGGACTTAATTTTAATCAATGCATTACAGGAAGTGAATCGAAGTGAATTTGGAATTTGTGTGCGTTCATGTGTCGATATGTTTATTTTGCAAATCCGGTGACAGATGGTGTCCTTTCGTTACCCTTACTGTATACGTCGTCATCCTTGCATTGGTATACATACTTCTACTCGACACCAGAGATTGACAAATTCTTTTGTATTACTTAACACTATAGCGCTTAATTTCAGTTTTAGTTTACAATGCTTCATTTTAAAAGATCCTTTTTTTTTTCTTTACTTATATTTCTGGTTGTGCTTCCATATTTTTTTGTATCCTTTTTGTATTATTTTGTTTCCGGGCTGAAGTATTACTTAACACATTTTCTGAGTCACGCTGTAAGTACACTTATGCTTTGAATTTTTTTTATTTCCTTTTTTTTCTTGTACTTTGTTGTATCTTGGTGTTGCAATTTTTTGTTCTTTTTATGTTCGGGGTTTTAAGAGTTGAGCACTTCACCTAGCTTTGATGTTTAGTAGAGCACACACACTTACTCACTTACTTACTTGTACACACACAGCAGCATCCTCTGCAGCACAAACAACAACACGAGAGCATACGAGCTTTGGGGTTTTTGTGGCTGCTGCAGCTAAACAATACCCGCAAAGTTGATCTGCTTGGCACCGTATAGTAGATGGGGTTTGTTGATTGGTGGATGGGATGTTGGGTTGATGGTGTACTGTAGATGATGCCATGGGTAAGGGTAGTTTTCTTATTGTGTTGTTTTCTTTGTAAGGGGGGGTGAACCAAGAGAGGGCACAATGGTTCGGGGGTAGCACAATGCACTGAATTCTGATTGCACATTGTCTTGCAGATATTTGGGCCAGGAGGTAAGGATGAGGATTATGATGACCCTCCAGTGACGTTGTTACGTGGTCCACCTGGACCACCTGGTAGTGCTGGCAAGGACGGACGAGATGGAAGCGATGGTATGAAAGGTGATCCTGGTGAGCCCGGTGAGCCAGGATCGTTAGGACCTCGCGGATTAGACGGGTTACCTGGAGAACCAGGTATTGAAGGACCTCCTGGTCTGCCTGGGTATCAAGGACCACCCGGTGAAAAAGGTGATCGAGGTGATATTGGCCCTCCTGGTTTGATGGGTCCTCCTGGTTTGCCAGGACCACCTGGCTATCCAGGTGTGAAAGGCGACAAAGGAGATCGGGGTGATTCAGTGAGTATAGTTTATTCGTAATTTTATTTAATGATAACTTAACTGCCTCTTATCTTAGAAGTACAGAAAAATGCGAAGACGACAGGATGATGGTATGGCAGATGCACCACATACTCCTACAATTGAATATGTAAGTATCTATTCTGCCATAAATATTTTTTTTAATATTGGTGCTAACGAACGGCCACTAACTAATATACTTTGGTCCTTCGTCGATGTTAACTTGAAATTGTGTTAAAAACGTACGTAAGTTTTCAACAATACCTCAGTACAAAAAAAAAATATCGTTTAAATCTCAACGTGCATTCTATACCTATGACAATCACCTTTTTTAAAGAAGATTTCTTTTTGAAACAGTATATTGAAATGGACATTTTATTGAAACAATGGGTGGTATGCGAAAGGTTTATCTCAGTCTCAAATCTCATTTTTCTGAGATAATTCCAGCTTTCGTATGAAACATAAAATTATTCTGCATACGAAATCTGCCATTAGCTCAGAAAAATGAGATTTGAGACAAACCATTCGCATACCATATCAGCCAATATATACATTATACAATTATGGCCAGACAACACCCAAAAGTAGGTATTTATAAATCTTTGTTGTGTTAATCAACCTGATTCAGCTCGTTGAAAAGACACAGCCAAGTCGAATTCCTGACGTTGCAGATCATTAAGGCAAAACCCTATCTTACCTCTCACTCTGATAAAAGTACATTTTAAGTTAATCATTAGAACTCTGTCATTTCACCAACTGTATCTATCTTGTCAAATAAATATAAACAACGAATAGACCACAAGGAAAACCATTTGAGAATACGAGAATACTAAGTCTCTATTTTGTCTTTAGGGACTAGCCACTTTATAGTATACTTACATTACATAGTATACATACATAGTCCTCAGGCGCAGGCAATTACACGGTGTCTCCACGAGCAAGATTTCATAGATTACCATCTGTCACTTTCCATAGAAAGAAAGATTGCTAGAATGCTATAAAATCTATGGCGGACATTTGATAGCTTACTATTTCATACTATTTCAGTCTAATTACAAAGAAAACTGAAAAGTCAATATGAAAATGACAGCTTATAGAATACTATCTCTAGAATGCTATGAGCTGAGATTGCAAGAAATTTTTCATAGAATACTATTTGCGGTCTCCATAGGCAATTTTAATAGAATGCTATCTTGCATTCTATGATATCTAGATCGTGGAGACACCGTGTTACTTCAAGTTTTTTTTTTTTGTTAACAAGTAAACATTTATTTTTAAAATAAACTCTTGCTGCAAGGAATTTCCTCGCATAGTGCGACTGAATCCTTATCCTTATAATAAGTATTATAAAATTGCCTACAAAAACGAGATTCAACAAAAACGAACATTTCTATTGCTAGTAATGTTGTTAGGCCGTGTGCCATTTGCGTTGAAAGAGCTGTTAAATTTGATCCCATGGCTAAATTTTGACACTACTGAGGTGAATACAAACGGCAAAAATTAACTTGCTCAGGAGCTCGTTAAAATTTTAGCAAGTGGTTAATTTTTAGCAAGTGGTTAATTCAATTGACACAGCAAAAATTTTTATTTTATTCATCCCAATAAAAAGTGATCACATTTAACTGGGATTAAATTTAACAACAATTTTAACGCAATTGGTACACGGCCTTAAAATTTAAAAATTTAGTCTTAGATTAATATACTCACATACCAAAAAAGGTGTAGCCTAATTGGAAACGAAGTTTTACACATTAAAATTATTTATAAGGTAATCAGAGACACAGGAGGCGTAAGCAAAACCCCGTTCTCTGTGGCAAAAAGGTGCAGCATCCTTATATTTAAAGGGACAACCAACTTAACCTCCGTTTGCAGTCAGATAAGTGTCTAGATATCAAAAATATAAAAAAAAATATTATCTCTAACGGTTAAATATTAACTCAAAGATACTTCATAGATCAATCAAATACATAATTAAGAATAAAATTTTATAATTTCTCATTTAAATTCATTGATGTGCATAATCAACAATTTTTTTTTTAAGTTATATGGACCTCCTGGACCACCCGGTCCGATAGGCCCTCCTGGTCACCCAGGCTTAGCAGGAGAACGTGGCTTAGATGGACGCAAAGGAGATCAAGTAATTATCATTAATTTTATAACCACACCCAAACAAACAAAATTAAACTGCAGGTCGTGTAAATAGGTTCACATATTTTTTACAGTTATGAAGTAACGAATTTGTGAATTGTTTTTTTTTTAATTTAATTTATCATTTAATTAATTTTATCATTTCTTTCAATAAAATGTTATTGAAACTTGTGGTGAAAAATCACGATTTCAGTATTTTTAACTTCTATTGCTGAAAATTTGGTTAAGTTAAGTTAATGAAACCACAATTAAATCTTCCTAACAAATATTATACTTGATCCTTAAATTACAAACATTAGAGGCTACCGTCAGTGTTCAATCTATTCTAATTGCTGAAAAAAAATTGGTATTTTTTATTTTTTTTAAATCTATTAATACAACTTTTTCAATTAGTCATAAACTATTTTTTGTTAAAATTCTGTTAAAAAAAAACAAGAAACCCAAATTTCTAAACTCTGTTACTTTCCGGAAAAAAAAAATCTAGTAAAAAACACACAAATTGTGAACCTATTCATATGACCGATAGTGTGCATACCACCATAAAATAAGAATTTAATTTTGACAACAAATCCATCATCCTAACGCTTTAGGGCGAGAAAGGACTGAAAGGCGATCAAGGTCCAATGGGCTTACCTGTAAGTTAATAAATAAGTATACATTTGATTTTTTTGTATGGTGAACAACATTGATGATTATTGATCATTATAATTGATGAATTTAATTAGGGTCCAATGGGAATGCGTGGTGATTCTGGATCGTATGGTCCTTCAGGAAAACCTGGACATCCGGTGAGTTTTATATATTTTTGTTTCTTCTGCTTTGGTTGAGGGTATCTTCATGCTTATAGTTTATCTTAACTCAAACATTCAACGACATATTAGTAACTAATCAGTGTAATTTTTATTTCTAACAGGTGTGGGCTTATTAACTCTAAGCACTTTGCGCTGACAAAAATAAAAACAATACAAAAAATACCCGGCAAAAATGTTAATGGGCTGCTACTATAATCTACTGCTCTACTGCACACACAATTCATTTGTTGTTGCTATATACAAACAAAAAATCAGAAAAAAACACAAAAATTCAGCAAAGTTTCCCGCCAATTTCATTTAAAAATTAATTTTTTTTTTGTATTTCCGAATAAATATTTTCAGTTTGAAAATTTTAGTTTTTCATGATTGTAAATATTTCATTCAATGCACGCTTTTTCCCTATTTATCTATATCTATAAATAATAATAATTGTTGTAAATTAAAAATAAATAATTAAAAAATGCTGAAATTGTAAAAAAAAAATTATTTATAAAAATAAACAAAAAAAAATAATAATAACATAAATACATTTCGTCCATTGCAAATAGTTATTCATATACATTTTCTTTTAATTAAATACACATATTTATCCCATATTTTTTATAAAATTTCTTATATCTCTTTGACTTTAACCTAATTCCTACATAAATATTTATATTTAATACCTACCTTAATCAATAAAAATGTTTAATATCCGAAATTAAATCCGAATTAATGAAGTTCAACAACAAACCATATCGCAAAAAAAGAATTTACAACTGAAAATGTAGTATATTTTTAGGCGTCTTTTACGTTTTCTACATTATTTTAACAACGCTAACATAATATTATTTTTATTTTTGCCTGCACAAAAACTTTGTTTTTTTTTTGTAATAAATATTTTTTCTGTTTTAATAATAATATTATAAAAAAAAACAAAACAAAATAGCATTTGTTTCATGGAAGCAGTTTTTGTACCGTCCATACGCTTTGTATAATTATACAAAAGCTTTTAAAAAATAATAATAAATTAATTAATGTAGTACAATTTTTCTACAAATTGGAATAAACTCTTCCATTGATCATTGCATAATTAGCTAGGTTAAAAAAAAAATAATAAACAAAGAAATATTTACATGCGTATGAAATATAAATATATACTTCTTATTGGTTTCATATTATATAAACTAAATTAAAAATGCTCCTTAAATAACTACTGACTTTTTCCATCTGCATTCAATTATATTATCCACTAAAAAAAATTCTCCTATTTCAATTGATAAATATATGTGTTATTTTTAAACAAAAAAATATTAAAAATGTATCTACCCAAAAATATAAACATTTTTGATTATACTTTTTATCGATTAGATAACAAAAATATACTAAATTCAATTATTACTAACCTTAAAAATTAATTCCACTTGAGATCAATTAAAAATGAAAATAAAAGTAAACTAACAAATAAAAAATTAAAAGTATTTTTGTAAC
This sequence comes from Baccha elongata, assembly GCA_951217065.1. Taxonomy (NCBI): domain Eukaryota; kingdom Metazoa; phylum Arthropoda; class Insecta; order Diptera; family Syrphidae; genus Baccha; species Baccha elongata. The sequence continues at coordinate 86,414,794 of OX578273.1, forward strand.
ATAAAATTAAATTTGTAACTAATTAAACTAACTCTTTTTATAATTATATAAGTAAAATTTGCATTTCCGCAGAGTGTATTGAATATTATAACATGTTTTTTTTACATAAAATTAATATATATGTTTAATTGTTTGTTTTGATTTCAATTATCAAACAATCTGTACATAATAATAAAAATGAATATTAATGACGTTATTAAATATTGCTATAATAATAATATCATTTTTTCTATAAAAAAAAAAACATGAAAAAAAACAAAAAAAATCATTTGTTTTAAATGTGTTTTTATTAAATATATTGGGAAAAATAATGTTTAAAAAAAACGTATCATGAAGCTAGTGTTTGTGAATTAAATAAAAATAAATTTGAATGACATCAAATCCCAATTCAAATGTTTTAGAACATAAGAATAAATAATGTTTTGTAAATTGGTTAAGAAGAGAATTCAAGAATAAATGTGCCGATATCAGGAGAACTATTTGAACTTTTAACTACGATATTACTTATGCTTTATATAAATGTTACGTTTATATTATCGGTTTAGACTGATCGGCTTGTGGAAAATGGAATATCGTTTGAATTATTTTTAATGTCACCTCACATGTCATATTATGTTTCCATCATACGGTCTGCAAAAACTCTATGGTTTCGTATAATACTTTGAATAGGCTGGCATACAAACCAGATTGCTAAGTTTCGTTAAATTTTCTTTCACCAAAGGATAAACCATAAAAAAAGAAACATTACATTCTGGGTCGTACGAAATTAGCCGAATACAAAGAAACTATACAGCGCATATACCTACCTAATAATGAATTGCTCAGATTCGTTCAGTTTTTGTTCACTTTTTCTTTTGTACGTAAAGAGCGCTCCATAGCGAAGTCTACGTGCGAAAATTTGACAGTTGGCCAAAGATAATGTTTCTTTACGTTCTCATTTGACTATAATGGGCGACCTGAGAAATTGAACTCCCTTGCGCTCAGAGTTCTTAGATATTTTTTCGTTGTCGGGACTCGCCTATTGTTTCTGTTGGGAAATATAACACTTGGACTCAGTGCTCATGGAGAATCTAAAATTAGCTTCATTGCGTTCTGAATTGCCCTCTGTTTTTGTTGGAAAAATATTTGTATCAAATGCTGAAATATAGAAATCGTTAATGTGAACCGATTTAGTATTATTGGGCCTTTTTTAGCATAATATCTTTACCCAGTTGCGTGAACATTTGGTTGTCCCAGACTTAAATTCTGGCAACACTGATTAGAACAGATAGTTATCTGTCCAAGTAACCATCCAGGTTTTTGATGCAGAATTGAAGTTCCTTACACAAAAGATAAAGCTTTTGTTTTTGATTATTTGACACACAATGCTTACATCCAGTTGGCCACCCATAGGAAAGTCCGACTGATTAATGCGACCATTTTCCCAAGCTTATCCTTTTTAGATCGAAAAAAAATTATACATACGGAATTGGTTTTTGGATTGACCAATAGGAACACTCCATTCCTACTACAATATTTTGTAAATATAGTATAGATATACATACAACTAACAAACATCTTACACTTTAAATGTTTCACAAAAGTATTAAAATATAAACGCACTTACAAATGCACTTACTAAAACCCACTCTAATATTACAGGGTCCACCTGGATTAGATGGCATGAAGGTAATAGTGGAAGCTATATAAATGCGTCCAGTTTTAATTTTTAATTTATACATTTGTTTATTATACAGGGTGCCCAAGGTGAGACTGGACAGAAAGGTGAACGAGGAGATCCTGGACTTCCAGTAAATATAATAACCTTTCAAGCAATCTTATCTTCCCAAATTAATTTTTGTTCCATTTAAGGGAACCGATGGGATACCCGGACAAGAAGGACCACGAGGCGAAAAGGGCTCCAGAGGAGATCCAGGTCCTCCAGGGAAACGGGGAAGGAAAGGAGATCGTGGTGACAAGGGCGAGCAAGGTGTTCCTGGTCTAGATGCACCATGTCCACTGGGATCAGATGGTTTACCATTACCAGGTTGTGGATGGAGACCGCCAAAGGTAAGCTATATATTTTTTGTATGGAACTTATGAAATTAACGGTGTTGGATGGAATATTTGGCTTTTTAATATAAAAAAAACTGTATTTCAAAGGCTTATCTCAAATGTCATCCTCATGACGTTTGGTAAGATGAGCCTTAGGAAAACATTGGCTTAAGTTTTGCATGATAAATTAACTGGCACAAACCCAATTAAACATAATAGTTGCACTAATAAAACAATACCTTAACCCCTCAAACAAAATATAACAAACACACAGGAGCCAGCCATATCTACCCCCATCCATAAAGACTATCTTCCGGATGTGACAGCACCAGAAAACAATGCAAGTGATTATGAACAAGAAGAAGACGAAGAAGAGACAGGCGAAGGAGAAGAAGAATATGATGATTATCAAGACAACATGCACAATAACTCGGACTAAACAATTTTATTTTTGCTTCTATCGTAGTTTGGTAGATGGTTTTATTTTGTTTAAATAACATGAATTTTCAACAATTTTTATCACAAATTAAGGAAATACTGGCAGTCGAAATTTTCCTGCACTTATACTACAATCTGTAAACATTCGTTAAGCAAAAACTAAATGGCACCCGAGCAAAGTCATCTAAAAATACACGCTCTTTAATTTCCTTAATTTGTGTAATTTTCTGTTAAATAAAAGATGTATTTCCTGCTTAAAAACTAAATAAAACAACAATAATAACAATAACTCAACTTAATTCTTAGGTACTAAGTGCACATTAACAATAATACACAATTGAAAATAAATGCGGCAGCTGGTTATTTTGTATGGCTTTTCTGGGAAATTATTTTACACAAAAAGACACTAAAACAAAAATATTAAACTAATGAAATGCTAAGTATATTTTTAAAATACAATTTTCAGGGAAATTTACAAGACTGGCTTATCGAGGAACTCAATACATTAAAGAAATCAAAAAATACAATTTAGGAAACAAAGAAATATTAATATTTAAATTATAGAAAATAGATATTTACAAAAAGTACCTATTGAACAAAGAGCAGGACAGCTTTTTTCCAATCGAGTCACGTAGTTTACATTCATTTTTCTCTTTTTATTTTTTTCTGTTTTATAAAAAAAAAAGTATTTCATGTCGTTTTGTAAAGGGCTATGCCAATGAAATAATTATTGTTAACATTCTTAAATATTTTCTATATTTTCAAAGCAAAAATATGTACGTACCGTTTAAGTTTATAAGTATTTTGTAATTATATAGTAATGAAAATAATAAAACGAAAAACAAGTTTAATAAAAATGCCTTTTTAAATAAATGTTTGTTTTATTTTGACAATAATTTTAGTTGATGAGATCGTAATTATAATTAAAAGTTTAGTCAATAGTGAAGCTTATGCTTTTTGGCAACATGTGTATGGTTTTTAGAGGGTATTAGCACGAATAATTCAAACATCAGTCATCTTGTGAAACATCCCCATGATGCATGAACACTTCAAGATTTTAAAATTCTATCAAACCGGAACCGGAAGGGTCAAAAATAAGACAAACCAACGTAAGGTGGTGAATTTTTAATAAATAGAAAAATATATGGGTAGGTAGGTAAGAATGGCGGCTATTCAACTAGAATAAAAAAAAACCCAATTAGCGCTTTGTGCGCCGTTTTGATACCATAAACTCATGAGACCTATCATTATGTTGAGGTTGGGATATCATTTTAGAAAAATATATACCAACTCAAGATTTATATTCACCATTCGACGGATCTTTCATTAGAGTAAATGAAAAAAGAGAATATCAATATCAATCGAGCACTTTCAACGTTTCTCTTTTATTTTGAATTTTGAATGCCAACTATCACATCATTTAAAAAAGTTTTGTAAGATTTGTTTAAAACTAAATGAGATTTTAGTTTATTGGTTCTTTTAAAACTGAAAGTGGTTGGTGCAATAGAAAAATGACATTTTAAGGTTTAACAACCGAACAACTACAAACGAATGAACGAATGGACAAAGCAATGGACGAAACAACATTAAATGAAAGCGAATAAATATGCACTTTCATTCCTTAAATAAATAAATTTTGATAAAACAAATTTTTCGTCGCGAAATCCAAGATCTATTCGCTTTCCACATACGATCAACATCCGAACAAATCAATTGTTTGTGCGCAACTACCGTTGTACAACAAACACTTCTTAACAATCAGTTTTTATGTGTGTTTATTTGATTTACTTTCTGTTTCTATAGCTGCCGCATTAACCCGGTGGTTCCACTGAATATTGGCCTATCATCAGATAATCGAATGGAGACCAACAATCCAATATCCAGTCCAGGATCCAGTCATAGCAATCATGATATTTCGCGTGGATCAAAATCGTGTCATCCGATGAAAAGAATATCAGCTTGTCATCAGATAATCGATACCGAAAATCCAATATCCAATCCATGATCCGTTCATAGAAATTTTGTTTTTTGACAGACGACTAGAAGTGAGGCTGTATATAATTTGCCCAATGCAAAAAAAGAACTTGATTGTGGATGAGATTGCGGATGAAAAGTTGGAAGGGATTTTACTCTTGTGGAGACGCGGGGTAAGCACAACTCACAATTAGAAGTAAATAGCACTCAAATGAAATTAGGTGAAATGAAATGCTTAAAGTGTCCTTTGTAATATAGTGTTTGTAAAAATAAGTCTGTATGCGTGCATTTGTTTGACGAAAAATTAAAACCCTTTTGATGTTGCCTGATGACTGAGTATACATATGTATAGATGAATGACGTCCTCTGACTGACCGTGTAAGGGCCGCTTAAAAGATACTTAAAGTTGTGGAGAAGGGGCATGAACTTTAGGCCCATCAGCCTAATTTCCTTCGTCATGAAAACACTTGGTAAAATAATTGACAAACACATTAGAGGTATTTTAGACAAATCACAGCACGTCAGGGAGGAGTTCTATCCCCTAACTATGGCTGCTTGTCATGGATACAATTCTTTGTTAACTGAATAACTGTGGTGTAAAACCGGTGGCGTATGCGGATGACCTGGTAGTTATGATATCAGGGGCGTTTCCTACAGTGATAAGTGATATCATGAAAACTCCTTAAAAAAAATTAGCAACTAAACTCAACGGCACGGAAACTCGGCCAAGTTGTTATTTTTCGAGTTTTAATACCACATGTTGTAAATGAAGGTAGTCCAGGAAAGTCTTTATCGCTTCTTTACATTTCCGTTTTTCATTACGTTACAAGGAAATCGTTTTCAACTCATCTGCACCACAGATATTGTGGCTTTCATGGAGGCTTTTTAAAGGTATTATTCCGAAGGATGTACGGAGTTAGTCATCGTTTATAATCCATAAACGTCAACGCGATACTTAAAAGAAATGCTCCAGGAATTCATATTACCATTAATTGGATTAATAGGACACGATCAGTTACTGTTAATGCAAGATAGAGTGAGAGCAAATTACACACGTTGAATAGGAAAAATTAAGAGTGACCAAGTTTTCGTGCCGGTGAGTGTAGCTAGGACTAAAATATCCCCTTCAATTTATCCAAGTTAAAAGGTCACACTCTCTCTATCAACAAAATCTAGATACTTAGGAATTATTCTGGAATTTAAGCTTAGCTTGAAAATCAATATCGAAGAACGTATGAAGAAAGCAAGTATAGCCTTCTATGCTATAGTAACACTTTCGGAAAGAAATGGGGTTTGAAGCATAAAATGATATTATGGAATTGCACTGCTGTAGTTCGTCCTATTCTAACATACAGATCGATTGAATGGTGGCCAGCTCAAAGCATAATATTGACAAACTGAAAAAGGTTTATTAGGTTTCACAGGTGCAATTAGATCTTGCCCAATCGATGACTTGAGCGTTACTTAATCTTTTACATCTAGACCTTCACATCAAATACATTATGGTATTCCGCAGGGGAACCAGACTTAAAGAAGCAAGCTGTTGGGCAGGAAGATCCTATGGTCATACAAACATATTGGAACTGTTCCCCAGAGATCTTCGCTCAATCCATATTGACTACCAATCTCCTTGTCTTAACTTTGATAAAAGTCAATTTGCTTTTTCCTGCAAGATTCTTGAACAAAAAATAATATCTAACCAAAATATTTACAATGTGGCCATGTGTATAGATAGCCAGGATGCAATTAAAGATATCAATAGCTGTCTGGTGTCTTCAAAGTTAAAATTAGAATATCAATCAACAAAATCGCAGTCAGTTTTTCGGACTTTTGGCGAAAGTATCAAAGCACTGATTTATTCCTAGCAGGTATGCCTTGCCTTTGAACGGACCTAGCCTCATATAGATGTGAAAGGAACCACCCAGCACACAGTGTGAGCTGTGAGCTAAGTTCTTCCCTTGAGACTGCGAGCACAGGCCTAACCCTGGTCCCATTAGTATTTCAAAGCACACAATAAGCCTCCATATCACAAAAAATTAGGCAAACGAGTTATGGTATCAAGAAGGCGCATTTTAGCGCCAATTGGGTTTCTTTAGAACAGTTGTTCGCGAAACCGCCATTTTACCTACTTCCTATTTGGACTTATTAGGAGGGTAACATACTTAAAGGTCCCCTTAAAGGGCCCTAGGATAATCGCAATGAGGTTAGGGGCTTTAAACCTTTTTTTTTTTTGTTTCTTATATCAAAAATTATGAAAAGAAATTTAGAACTGAAGTTAATCAAAAGTAAGACTAATTTCATGTTTGTATATCTATTTTCTAAAACCAATATCGCAGAATCTATTGATCTTCAATAGCAAATAAATTTTCGAGATAGCTTTTGTAAAGATTTTTTTGGTAGGATCGTTGGAAATCCCAGCTGCCCTCTTGACAGATTATATGTGTACGATAACTGACCACGTAAAGTTTGACTTAGTTTTCAAAGTTATTGGAACAGTCTTAGTGCACCAGCAGCATATTAGGAAGATGGCTTCGGGAATCGTAATTTTGATCTCAGACGAGGTTTTGATAGTTTCAAGTGGTGAATCTCCATAAGCTGACTAAGGGAGAAGAGGATTTTTTGTTCTTACACTGAGAGATGTTATTATGTATACTAGTATACTAGTCACATTTATTACAGAATCTCTTTTTCATCAAAAACAATGATTTTTCCGTTTAAATACCTACGATACCCGTTTGGAGTACGTAGTATTCGTTCTTTTGACTTAGGTGTTAAATATATTTTTTAATTAAATGCACTTTTCACAGTGTAATAAAAAAAGCAATCTATTATTTCATTAGTTTCAATCCTTTTAAATATTTGTGAACCATATCTTTAGGATATGGTTTCACTGCAATACAAGTTGGAATATTTTCTGGCTGTTCAATCCACAGTTTATGGTTGATGTTGTTGTCTTTGAGTTTTTCACTAAGAGCCTTTATGCATTCTTCATCTTTAATCTAAAAATATTAAACATAATTACATTTTATAAAAATACATGTTTTCAAGTGTATTTACTTCGAGGACAACTTTGTGCATATTGTCCAGATCTTCAAGATATTGGAGAGTATAGGAATCTTCCTTGTTTAAATGTATCACAGCCGCCGTGGCATGACAACACTGTGCAATGACGGCTCCGAGTGGCCAATTCAAAACCGATTTCAAGTCATTTCGAACAATAATGTATTGCACTATATTGGCCATATTATTTACGGGAATTTTAAGATTTAAGATGGAAGGCAATTTGGATTCAAATTATAATAATTCTATTACTTCAAAAATAAGTTTGCAAAAAATTCGTTGCCGGAGCCGGAGCAGAAAGTAAACATATTTTCTCATGACATATGTATATTTCGTAGCATGAAATTTTTTTTGACAGTTTGTATTTGTCAAGCAAAATCAGAACAAAAGTGAAAGCCTTCAGGTAAAAAGAATGAAATGTAAATTTTATGACCCTGATTAGACCAGGGGACAAATCGTCGCATCCGTACACGAAACAGCAATCGTACGTTAGACTATTACGTTATACGTTACACGTTCATAAAATATGAGATGATGGCATACGATCATAGTACGAACGTAATTTTTCACTCTGTACTAGAATCGATTTTTAAAATGGAATAGTTCATACGTCAAAATGGCATGGTAAAACATTTGGCTTTATTCAGACCAGTTGTACAATCGTGGTTCAAGTTTTTAACCTACCGATTTTGACAAATTATCTATGGTAATCAGTGGTTTAAAAGTTTGAATCACCTTGAACCACGATTGTACAACTAGCCCTCACATTATTTTCCACCGGTAAGCCGCGCTGCGCCCGAAAGCCGCGCTGTAAATTATAAACATTCAGAAGCATATAAACTACATGCTTTTAATTTAAAACAAATTATTAAAGCGAATATAGTACAGACGCAGAGCTTGTTAGCTTTAATTGTAGGTTAAAGATGCTAGTAAAAATTCAATAATTACAGTCCGGCTCACTTTGGAAACAAAAAAAGTAAAACAAAGACGGATATGAATACCTACATGCATTTATTACAGTTTAGGTTGCATTCTTACAATGCTTTTTTCTTTGATAGAACTCATTTAAGTAATGGCGATGAAAAAAATAAGTTTTTTAAGTTGCTAAATAATATTAACGGAAGTCCGACCCGAAAAGGTTAAATTTAAAATAAAAATGTTCAACGAAATTTAAGCCTTTGTTAATGGTAGTATCGACCAATCCTAATCCGTCTGTGTTTCAGGAATCACTGAACCGTTTAACACGGCTCATAAGCACAATTGCCACTCGAAGAGAATAAGTGCGACCAAATTTGAATAAAAAAAAATACATAACGCAGTAAAAACCGACCAAAACGCTATTAGCCTAAAATCATTGTAAACATAAAAAATTGAGAGTTGACATTAGGTTTTTTTAACAAACAAATTCGATTTCAAAAGAAAAATATTTTTAGTTTTGCAGTCATCTGTTTAATCAAAAGAATGACTGCGTTCAGTAAATTTAGTTCTATGAACAGAGCTAACAAAATGCGTCAATTTCTTGAAATGTCAACAAATAATGTTCATGGCTTCACAAAAACATTTTTTTTCTCAAAGAACATGTTTCCACGTGAAGAAAGTATATGTAAAGAACTTACTTTGTATATTTCGCTCTTCCCTTTGTGGTTTTTTTTTTTAATGGCGGCAAATGATATATTTGGTGTGCATCTACCAGCGCTACCTAGAAAATGTATGCAAGCTAATTATTTCTCCCTTCCATAATGTGTATTCCACCACTACTTACAATAAGTGACAATATTTTGGCACGCATACTACAAAAAGAGAGCAACACGAAAGAAAACGTTAAAGCGTTCTTCACTCAATCTTTATAAAATTTTTGATATTTTTTCCCCGTACATACGTCTCTTCGAGTTACACCATCACTAATCATGATTTTCTAAACGATTTCCACTCGTGGAAACATGGACAAATGACTGAGACCGTGTTTAGACCGTGGTGAGTACTCTCGTGATTACACAGGTCCTCAATTGAGGACGCCATCAAGCGAGGGGAATTTTTGTGAAGTGAGACAGTTTTAAGACGCGAATTTTTTGCATTTTATAAAAGAAGATAACATCCATAAATTATTATTAAAGATTCTATTTGTTTCCTTTACCAAGAATTAATTTTCTATCACTCTGCATTTGGCTTAATGATGAAAATACTGCGATGTTAACACATCGGCAGTCAAGCAGATAATGAACAAAATGGAAAAAAACATGAATTTGGAATTGGAACAGTACTCACGCTTCCGATGTTTATAATTTAAAGCTGCATCACGAGAATACTCACGAACTCTCGTGAGTCCGATCTCAAATTTCCCAGTCTAAACATGGTCTGACCGTGTGGAGGTCGCTTGCACACTACATGACCATGTTTAAACTGAGATATTTGATACCGGACTGACGAGAGTTTGTAGGTGAGACGGGTGAGGGGTGAGTACTCTCGTGAGGCAGCTTCAAATTATAAACATATAGGAAGCGTGAATACTGTTCCAATTCCAAATTCAAGTTTTTTCCCATTTTGTTCATTATCTCCTTGACTGTCGATGTGTTAACATCGCAGTATTTTTATAATAAAACTAGATTCAGAGTAATAGAAAATAAATTCTTAGCAAAAGAAACAAACAGAAGCATTAATAATAATTTATGGATGTTATCTTCTTTTATAAAATGGAAAAAATTCGCGTCGTACAACTGTCTCACTTTACAAAAATTCCACCCGCTTGAAGTAAGGCGTCCTCAATTGAGGAACTGTGTAATCACGAGAGTACTCACCACGCCAGATTCAAATTTTCCAGTCTATAGGGCTTTTTAGGTAACAACGATATATCTCTTTCTCGTTCTCACAGAATTGTCAAAAACAGCAGTATGGTGAACAGCTGATTTTTTTTTTTATCATTGTTGAAAAATTGATTGAAAACAAAAGCGGGAATTTTAAAGATTTGTGCTCGAAAATTGTGAAAATTGTTGGTTTTGCTAATTAAAATAAATTTTTAAGCCACGGAAATCACAAATTTCACACAAAAAAGAATACCGCATTTAAAAATTATTTCCAAATTGTTTTCTCCAAGATCTTGAGTTTGACAGTTTGAAAAAAGCGCGATACATATTTCAATCTGTCTTCTCCATAGTGTGAGCTTTGACAAAATGGTAAAACTCCCTATACACGTCCATGTTCTTTTTCGATTTAAAATATAAATATGGTAACTCCTTAATGTTTCAAATGTTACATTTCGTTCCTAAAATGTCACTCCAAACTCCACGAATTTTACTAGTTTTCCCAGACTAGTCACGTAACAGCCAGCAGATTTTTGAGCTCCGTTTCATAAAAAAAGAATAATTTAATAATTTTAATTTCTTATTTATTTTATACTAACTTATATTTTTCGTTATTACTCATCCACTTATTCAACCGTCTACGAGTTGATCAAAATCAAAACTTATAACGTACCGTCTCTTCGTCGTCGGTGCTCCTCTTCGATTTACATTATTATGTGCGTTACTTTGTAAATTTCCTATTTTATTTATACGACTTCCAATTGGAAAATCAAACAAAAAATATAGAAAATATAATGGCCAATTCAGATAAAAACGTTGAAGACATGAAGCATTGCTTTGAAAATTTAATTGTGATCGATGCTGGTGCTAATTTAACTAACAAAAAATATAGCCGTGACTTGGATTCAGTAATTCAGAGGGCAAAAGATGCAGGTAAGACCACATAAGGTTACACATTTTATTAATTCTATATTCTCTATTTTTTTTGTGTTATCTTCTTCTTTGTGTGTGCTCAAAAAGAAAATATAAAGAAATATTGTTTTATTTTGAATGTTTTCGCTTCATTATTCATCATCAATTTATTTTTGAATACATACTGTATGTCCCCCAACGTCCCTCTTTATAGATTTTGCTTCCCATCGTCGATTAAAGGAAGGCCAAGTGTGTGGCACGAATCTTTACTTGTTCTATGCCAAATTCATAGGCGCTCGCGCTAGTTATTATAGACTATTATTATAGCTCGTGCGAATTGCAAATTGCGAACTAGAAACAACCCTCAGTGCTTGCAGTATCTTTGCTTTACTTCTTATTTCTTCCATAAGATTACAATCAATATCAAGAATGACAAGTTTCTTTGTTGGGTGTCGATGGTTCCAGCTCATCAATGTATTGTAGGTAAACCTTTTTTTTTGGTTTGTTCTTTGTAAAAAAAAAAGAATACAAATTGATGCGTTTCTTATTAACAACGCCTTAAGGTGTTCCTGTTGGGAAGTATCTAATATAATTATGCGTGAGTGGAAAATCTCTAGAGCTATTTGTAGATTTTCTCGTATGCCACTTAATCATATCGCTGATTGATTAATGAGCATGCGAGCAACACCACGTTTGTGGTTTTTTTTTTACTTTGAATAAAAATAATAATGATTGTTTAAATAAAGTGAATACGAAAAATTTGAGTCAATATTATTGTGTATTTAAATCTTAAAGGTAATTGTATTTTTGTTTAAATAATTTCTATAGAAGAACAATATAGGTATTTTTGCCGAAAAAATGAAAACAAATTGGTCCAGAACACGTTCAAGCTTTACTACTATAATCGTACCTTAGCTAACAATAGATACATATATCATTTATCACAGCTTTTATTATTTTCGCCACTTTTCAAAATATTCCGCTTTTAAGATAAATACGCAGAAGTTTTCGGGTAAATTTGTATTCCTTATGGCAGATTTGAATTTTCCGATGCTATTATTCAATAGAAAAATTAAAATTCGCATCTCTGGCGTCTCTATATAACCCAGCAAATTTAACTGCTGTAGACGACGTTTGTTTTACTAGACTTTATCGCAGTCGAGCACTTATAGTTCGTTGTTGTATCTTAACCGCCCGCCGGTTTTTGTGTTCCTTGTTAACAACAAGACCTGTTCCGCGTAAAATTTGTGAAGGTACGATTAACTACGGTTTTGTTTCTTCCTATCACATCGATGTCGTACAACATATGCATAGCTTTCTCAAAGATAGTAGTTTTCTGTCCTCGTATTCGTTTGGCGTTGCGTACACCCTTCTTAATACATTAATGAACAAGCTACCTATATGGAAGTGAATTTCTGTCTTGGACCTTTTGAAAAGCCTGTGAAGTTGTTGCAAAGAGATGCATTTTTTTTTTTTGGAGATCGGAAAATACGGAAACGCCAATCATCGCGCATGCTTTTCTTTAATTTTTATCTTGCTTTTTATTACATTCAACTGACTTACAAGGCCTTCCCAAGACATGTTTAGATGGTTTGAGCTGGTTCCTTGGGTTGATTCTTTTTGTGTATCCCTAGTTCCCCAGAAGATAATTCAATTGACGTACCTTAATATGGTGTCGGTCAAATTTCGTCTTTCTAATAGACACCACTGGAGGAGATAAAATTTTTCCAGAAAAAAAAGCTATTTTTGTTAACGGTCAGGATAAAAGATGATTTTATAACAGTTCGATTAGGGTTACGAATTCGATTAGGGTTACAATTTATACATACAACAATAGTGATCAAATCTACTAACCATTTCTCCTCTTTCTGATACCAATCTAATAAAAACTAATCGCCATTATAATACCTATGTATAAGAAAAACTACCTACCTATCGTTTGCTTTAAATAATTATGTTTATAAAGTATCATAAAGTGAAACTTCATGCACCACAATATCTTCGACTCTTTGTGGAAAATTTTACTTAATTGATGTTATGACGATTAAAAAGAAAGTACTTTATTGTTGTTTGATCAATAAATATTCATGAATAAAATTTGATAACATACTTGACTTTCATTTTTCTTTGTTCGCTGCTGAATTATATTTTGTTTTAAATAAAGAATATAATAAATGCCCCTTCAATACATTAATTTTTAAGTACATGTATATAGTTTATGATTTCATGAGTTTTAATTTCATTTGATTGGATTTGTATTTAACATTTTTAGCCTCTTACTAATTATATAAGTATTTTAGTAATACTTCATAAGTTCTTTAAGTGGCACTCTACCAGGAACTTCAATTAATTTTTATTAGAGATTTTGAATGTGATTGAGGAACTATAGGTACTCCAGAAGTATTTTTCTTGGTTTAAACTAGACTGGACATTCATCCTGGTACACTACACAAATCCATTGATTTGTGATCTTTAAGAATTCCAATCAATATCAGTAAATAATAGTTTTATTGTCTTAAAATTTAGATAATCAAATTTTCATTTATTTACTTATAACGCAGTTCTAATAAACAGTGTAGAAATGGCTTTAAATCAAATCTAATTTAGTTTATCTTCTTGAATCTATAATGTAAAATAAGTACCTACCTATCTTTCAAAAACTGAATATTTCAATAACTTATAATTTTTTTTTTAATAATTAAAAATTATTCTGTTTTGTGGCACAAATATTAAAATTATCTGAAGGGTAATTACGCTTATCTTTCAAGGTAATAGAAACAAATTTACAATGCTCATCTTGTTGTACTGTAGTTTTATGTATATATTACAACACATTAACTTTCGTTTACATAAAATTGAAACTATGGCATAAAAAGTATTTCTTTAACAATACTTTTTGACCTCTACATCTGTGAATGGAAACAAAGAGGATATGTGTAGGCAGTGTCTTTTTGTCGTCAAAACAATACACTTACCTTCATAAGCTTTTATACATTTCTGTATGCATAAGTAAAATGAAATATCAACAGGCAAAAATATTCAAATGAGGCACAGACACGAACGCACCTTCTTTAATTCGTGTTCATTGCCCATAAAATATTCATGAGTGTAGTTTCCTTAAATGCGTGAATGATAGTGATAATGTGAAACAATCACATCAACGACGCACGGACATAACAAATAAAGACAAAGGCGTATCATATTTTATGTGCTCAATACGCTAGTTTGTATAAAAAGTAAATCGTCCTATCAAACATTTTTGTAAGTTTTTGTATATTTTATTTTTTATAATTATATAAATATACATTTGAACATCTCAAACAGAAAAGGTAGCAAAATGAATCAAAATGATTTTTTGATGTGTATCTTATCTAACTCGTCAAATTCGGTATAAAATTCGTTTCGGTTGAAAGTGAGTTCTTTATGAGCTGTTTAGTCAATTATTATAATTTACAATTTTTATTAATAATATCCTTGAGTAACATGCTTATTCAATCGCTTTGATGTTATCACAATTGTTTAGACAGTAATTATTTAGTTGATAATTAAGAATTCGTTATCGAGATTCGAGTGAGATGATGACACAGAATCCTTCGAAAACGTATGGACAGCTTGTTTTTTGATTTGAAATTTACCAATTTATGTGTTATTTTGTTTAATTTGAGACTAGCTGCCCGACCCGACTTCGCACTTCTACACTAATAATGGCACCAAATCCCATCTTTACTGTACTTAATAAAATAGCAATCAAATAATTTTGTCGGAAATTGCAATGCTTTGTAAAATATATTACACGACTCTTGAACACAAAACCTAAACCTATACATGCAAAAAATTACAACAAATTGTTCCACATATGTACATACTTCTAATGATTGACTGCGATTTTGACGTATAGCCAATGCAAGGGGTACCGTAAAGTGGAAACGCTATAATTCAACAGAAAAGTAAACTGGAATTAGTTTTATTCATGGAATCTGCGAATCCTCGCCTTTGAATTTTCTTCTGATTGAAGTTACTTTAATCATGTTGTTCATCAACTTTTTAACAATGAGTCCTCTTCTATTACATAGTTTCTTTTCTCAACATACTTTTTTTTCGTTGCTAAATAGTGTTATAATTTTCGCGAATATTTGGGAAGGAACACTTTCAGTTGCACCAAAAAAAAATTAAAACCTTGGAGTAATAAAAATGTATTGGTAACGTTCTCTCTGTGTTATATTTTAAATGCCAACTGTCCTTTCATTTTAAAGACGGTTTGAAAATTTATTTGGGACAAAACGGGACTTATGTTTATTGGTCTGTATAAAACTGAACGTGGTTGGTGCAATAGAAAAATGGTGCAGAAAAATTTGCTTGGAGAAACTGGGAACCATTGACGTATTAGGTATGGACCGCCAGTAGCCAACTTCACGCGTGTTCCAACATAACTAGGGGCGCCATCAACTACTAGCAGGGAATCTGCGTAGCAGTGATATGATTTTTTTAATTAATTATTTACTATTGAAATATTTTGGTGGAAATTATTATCAAACTACTTTTATTTTACAAAACACATCCACTCCTTATGCCATGAGTTACTTAAAGATGAATATATTATTGCTTTCATTTAAATTCTAATGGAGAAATTAGTACACGTATTTAACACTAAAAGATGATGGCGTTTTTAGGGTGTTTTTAGCTGGAACAACTTTTCGTGGCTGTTTGTATGAAAATTTCAACCGACTGGCGGTCCATATCTAATAAGTCAATGCTGGGAACTATTAAGTAAAATGTTCCTGCCACCAAACGAAAGAGATAAACGACCTTTATTTTTTTAGTTCTAGGACAGGATTCTGTAAAATTTACGAGATAGTAGGTATTAAAAACTGATTCTATGTACCGTTCAAAAGCTTTCTGATTGGGTCTCCTCCATCGTAATATCATGTTTGATTGTTATCCCAATTTTTAAGATGTACCATAAATATAAATTTAAATACTGCTGTTCATTAAACGGCTTTTTGACAGACGTATCTGCATCAAGAAATGGCAGCATACATTTTTTTTTTCGACTAATGCACATTCCCAAGGTCATCCGCAAACAGATTTTCTTCTTACTGTTTTTAAGGCTACAAATGATTCGTTCGGAACAATAATGGTCGTAACACGGTGTCTCCACGAGCAAGATTTAATAAATTACAATCTGTCACTTTCCATAGAAAGAAAGATTGCTAGAATGCTATACAATGTATGTGTGGGCATTTGATAGCTTTACTATTTCATACTATTTCAGTCCAATTACAAAGAAAACAGAAAAGTCAATATTCTAATTACAGCTCAAGGAATACTATCACTATAATTTTTCATAGAATACTATTTGCGGTCTCCATAAGCAATTTTAATAGAATGATATCTAGCATTCTATGAGATCTAGATCGTGGAGACACCGTGTAAGTGCCTTCTTGAAAAAATCACTGTTAACAGTCGAGATGCCAAAATTTCTCTTTGTGATGTATTTTCATTAAACTCCAAATTTTTTAACCAAAAGTAAGGTGCACTTATTCCACTAATATTCTGAGCGCCTCATATGTCTATTTCCATAGTTACGTTTGTCTATCAAATGCGTAATCGTTGTATGGTATTTACAAAAAATCGTTATCTATATAAAAAGCCAAGATACCTTACAACAGACAAATGTTTGGTCTATTGCGCAATAATCCAAACACCCAATATCAATATCAATTCAATCCGCGGGGCTATTTACACTTTTATACAGAAAGAAATTTCAATGAATTATCTAATAACATCGGAATTTAAATGAATCACTTGAAATGGTTGCTCCTCTTCATTATAATTGATGATATAACAAAAAGAGGCCACACTTTGCTACTTGCACTTTGTTAATCAATTATTCATTATTTCTAATTGACTCTTCTCCAAATGTTTAACTTTAAATCTTAAATTAGTTTACTTCAATAATAACATTTGTGTGTTCTTTCTATAGGTGTCCAAAAAATTATGGTTCCAGGCACATCGGTCAAATCAAGCAAAGAAGCACTACGATTATCTCGAATCTATCCAGATATTATATATTCAACTGCTGGTATACATCCACACGACTCAAAGTCAATCATAGAAGAACCAACTAGTTGGTTTGAATTTGAACACATTGCCGAGGCACAAGAATGCGTTGCAATTGGTCCTTGTGGCCTTGACTATCAAAGAGACTTTTCCGAGCCAGATGTACAGAAGGAGATTTTTGAGAAACAAATACTGCTGGCGTGCAGTCTGGGAAAATCTGTACTAATACATGAGCGTTCAGCTCAAGACGATGTCTTACAAATCTTAGACAAGTGAGTTTATTATCATTATTCAGACAATTAATTTAATTATATGAAGAAGCATGATGTCAGAATGGGTTGTGGTAATCTCAATCATGAATGTACAATTAATTAAGTGCATATATTTAAAAATACGTCTCAAGATCAAATTGGATGATGATTCTGCTAAGCTGTATTTTGTGCAAGCGTGTTTTGTGAGTTTTACATTTCTTTTGATTTATTTTTTTAGTATTGGTTAACCAAGAACGACCAATATTAATTGCAGCGTGCAGTTTTTAATGCAGATGTATTGACTACATACATTTTTGATTTTGATTTATGAAGTTTCATGCTAGTATAATTGGTATACTCGAATTTAATATTATAATTAGATCAATCTGATTTTGCATCTTTAAATATAACGGCAAATAATGTAAAAATAATTCTAAATGATTTTTTGTGTGTCCTTCTTCTTCAGAACAACGTGTCTCTTTGTACGTTTGGTTGCATACGCCAGCCCACCATAGATATGACATTCTTCTCCTGTGAATTCGCAATGGAAGTGCTTGAACCTCTACTGTATAACATGTAAATCTTTCGTTTCGTGCCACTTCAAACCATTGGGCTGTTTTTCGAAGACTCTTTTGGTTCTTTTGAAGATATTTACGCTTGTCCTACTCTGCTTCAAAATGTTGTAATCCATTCTGTTTTTCAAACTGCTTTTGCTCTTTGACTTCAAATCGTATTATAACAATCATCGATGCTCCAAACATTCTTTTGGTACATCCTTTGGTCGCAAGTCATTTATTGGCCTACAATCGAAGAATGGCCAACTGTTTTGGGATAACAAAAATAGTGCTGGCCCCTTTATCTTTGCAGGTCACCGCAACAAAAATGAGATTAAAGAATTTACCGAAGCATGCATGTCATTAATAGTTCGCAAAGATTGCATAATGTACTTTTCAATGTCCCCCGACGCAAGTGAATAAGTGTTCCCAGTATTCCCAGTTCGGCCATCATCATATAGCACTCCTGAAAATTTATGCTATAGTGTGAAGATATGGTGTTAAGCTAAGTTATCCGCGTTTAAAGAGTTTTGCTCGTAAGCTATCAAATCTTCCTTACTTATTATTCATAAGCTCAAACTATAGCTAAGCCAACTTTTATACACTGACTAATGGTATTAGTTTTTTTACTTGCTCAATAAGGCAAGTATTGGTTTCGTGTAGAAAAAACAAATAGAGGTTTTAATCAAACCTGACATTACGGTTATAGAGAAGCCTAAAAAAGTAGGTTTCGTCATGCCGTCCGTCGGTCTGTCTGTGCGGATGTGCGTATATGCGTATGGTCGGGTGTGCGTATGTGCGGTTGTTTGTTCACCGAGCTACAGCCTAAACCGTTTGACGGATTTTCTTCAAATTTCGTGCCTAGCACTTTTTGGTGATTCCCTAGAGGAATCACCTCCCATATAACGGTTTTAGTTTTTCCAAATTTTCTCGAAAACCAAATTTTTTGATAAAACTTTGTAAACGTTATATTTGGAGTGCTGTTAAAATAACTGCATTTCAGGTTTTTGGCTAAAAATTCACATAACGGAGAATTGGTGTTAACGGTTTCATTTAAATTTGTTATATGGCACTAAAATTAGATAATTGTCATAAAATGGCATTTAAAGTTTTTGGCTAGACAACGGTTTTATGATAGCTACCAAGCAACTTCATATCTCGTTAAGCCATTTTTCGATATCTTTATATTAAATTTTGTAATCCCATAGTTTGCTACAAGATCAAGTTCGTGCGACCGAGTCGTGCATATTATTTATTTTCTGGAAGTGTCTCGCCCTATTACTCGCTTAACACATTGCACATTCAGCAACTTTTAAAAAATCCACCTTCACAAGAGTAGAAATTATATGTATGTATGTTTGTATAAGATATTTGATCGCTTTACTCATTACGACTGACTAATGAAATGTAGAGTGTTCGATTTCATACGCATTGCATATTTGTTTGATCTAAAATTTTAATGAATTATGTGAATTACTTATGCATGTCGAATTATTGAATTTCTTGAAACGATTGGTGCGTTTATGGCGACTTATATTTCAAAATATCTTGAATTTGCAAGCAAGGAAATTATAATTTAGTGATTTAAGCAACTAGCTACTGAAATCATAATAGTGTCCTGTAACCCCGAATAGGACATAGGGCGTCAACAAAACGTCTCCATCCTTCACGGCAATGTATTTTAACTGTGGCAACGTCTTTCTCTGTGATTCTGCTTCTGCAGACAGTTGATTTCCATGTTGTTCTTGGTCTTCCAACCCGCCGTGCACCCTGAGGATTCAAAGAACTGCTTTGCAATTTCCTCAATGTGTGACCAATCCATTGCCATTTACTCTTTTTTAGGTCGACGTCCAGCCGCTCTTGCCTTGTCCTGCGCCACAATTCCTCGTTTGATTATAACTTGTGGCCAGCGAATCTTTAGGATGTGACGTAGACAGCTATTCACAAGAGCTTGCAATTTTTTCGAAATGGTAGACGTGACTTTCCAGGTTTCGCAAGCATATAACAGCGCGGATTTGACGACATTGGAATCTTAACAAAGAATCTTAACTTAGTGCGTAAGGAGATTTTACTGGATTTCCAAATTGGGGACAGAGTACCGAAAGCAGCACGAGCTTTATTAATTCTACTTTTAACGTCCAGCTAGTAAAATGATAGTTCTTAATTAAGTAGCCAAGAGATTAATTGAAATTCATATTTTTGTAATGCATAACTTTAAAGCATTCTTAAACAAATGTCGAGGTTACATTTTGTTGATCTCCTCGATTTGCGGGAACGTTCTCGCCACTATATTGCAAACTTTAAGATTAAGAGAATTTCTAGGTCAAAATATTTAAAGAATTAATTTTCATTATACATGACGTGATTTTAAGTTCATCTGTTGTGCATATTTTTTTTAATTGCATTCCTTGCCAGATTAAACCGAGAATGCATATGAGAAATGTGAATGAATATTTTGTAATTTCCCAAACAAAACCTTAACTTAATGTTATAGTTCAGTTTTTTAAAGGTAATAACGCAACGACCGAATAACAACTTCCTCATTTCACTACAGATCTGCTTTTTGGGGTTCGTCGGGTTGACCTGAGAAAAAAAAGGCAAGTTTCTCGGTTATGAATTGTTCCATGCCTGAGGCCAACTAAATGCTGTTGCCATTTTAGTTTTTTTAATTCTGCCGCTTATGTGCGATTGCAGCGGAACGTTGTATGATAACGCCTTTCAGACGGGATTCTCAGCGTTTTTCCTTAGTACCAGCTGATTGGTCGTGCTGTGTTTTACTCACGATGAGGTTTTTTGACGTGAAAGCTTCTCCGGGTCTTTTAACTTCTATTTTTTTCAATCTTTGTCATTCCACCCGTTATGCGAAGCATCTTCACTTCAGTTATTCTCATACTTCTTGTATATTGTCCAACATTTTCAACCTCATCTAAGTGCTGGGCAAACAACTGTAGTGTAGAGCTTTTATTCCAGCATAGGGAGCATTCGGTCATAGAAAATGGCAAAATTCTACGACCACTTGGAAAGGACGGTTATATTACTAAGACCAGAATAGTCCTTAGTTTATCAGCATACCAGTGGATCTGCAAGACCAATTTCCCTCCACAACGTCCGATCATCATCAAGTGCTCATTGCAACGGGTCTTCACTTATGATTGCCCCATCGTCAACAACGAATAACTAATTCAATTCAAGATCCGTCACCTTATCTTCAAGTAATTAATCAAGAAATTGTTAAAAAGCTAAAAACTACACCCATATTAGATCTCGTGGTTGTCCATCGAATGTCTTTTTAAAATCAAGAAATGCAGTATGCAAACGCTTGAGGAATCACGATGTTTTTTCTTTTTTGATTTTTACACTCTGAATTTCATCTGAGATTGATTTGTCCCAAACAAACCCTTAGTGGTCATTATATATTACTTTCTAATTTATTTATACTTTTTCGAATTAAAATGATTTTTTTTTTATTTAAGATATCCGAACATACCACAAGTGATAATTAGAGGTTTTATGGGTACTACGGAGGAGGCAGTAAAATATCTTAATAGACGATTCTTTCTAAGCCTAACTGGTTATTTATGCAAGGTAAAGAATTTATTTGAAATTATTCAATCATAAACTATTTGTAATGTTTTCCTTTTTTTTCAGGACAAATCAGATACTGGAGTAAGAAAACTTTTAGAAGACGGTACACTGCCGTTGGATAGACTGCTAGTCGAAACAGACTCGCCATTTATGTACCCAAACACAAGAGCTTCCAAGCTACCACAACATGTTAAGACTGGAATAACAGACCGTTCTCTGTTGTATTTACATAGGTAACAATCGGCTTCTTTATTTTCAGATAAAACCAACAATATTTAATTACAGATATTGCACTTTTCAACGAAACGAACCATGTAGCTTACCGGCTATAGTGGAAATGATAGCAGCCTTTATGAAAAAGACACCTGACGAGGTGGCTCTGGCAACAGCTTTCAACGCACTCAAGTTATTTGGGTTGTCATGAGCTTTTATAACTTCTTCTGCAGGCTGCTGTTAACTATATATGACGACTTTTTTTTTGCATCTATTTTTATATAAAAAAAAATCTGCATATAATTTTAAGTATAAATATTGTTTTTATTTAATATGTTTGTAAGAATTTATAATGACTATTCATAAAACTAAGTGCCTTATTGCCTAATCCGGATTATGGCATCAAATTAATAATAACAATTCAATCTTATCGAATAACCCTGGGAAAAAAGTAAAACTCTTTTTTTCTTGCCTTTTATTTTTCATCTTCATCCCCATCTTAGCCAAGATTTAACGCATATCTCATTTGATAAATATTGTTGTATTTTTATACCTTTAGATAGAAAGTAGACAAAAATTGAGTATCATCTAATGATTCCATAAATGTTAGTGGCGTAAAAGTGCCATAACTTTTTTTTTAATATATCATAAAGCGTATGTATGACTGTTTAATTTTATTCGTTTTGATTTTATTTAAAATTTACTAAGCTTACAAATATTATATATTTTTATACACATATTTATTCTACTGTTATGAATATGTTTATATTCAAAAAAGAAACAAAGTCTTTGTTCTAAAGCGCTGATTAGAGGAAGCTTATGAATTGTTTTAAATGTAAGAACAACCCTTTATTATTGTTGTAATATTTAATTTGATGAAAATGATTGTGATCATAAACGTGCATACAATATTATTATATTATATTATTATATTATTATGTCAAATGTTTTATACAACAAATTAATCGTGTAGCTAGAAAACAATTAAATAAATACAAAAATAAAATAAAAATGGTTCAGATTTTTGTAATAGTACTAATGCAAAGGAATAGAAAGTAGAGACATTACGACATACAATTGCCTCATCTACTTTTGATTGATCAATCTGCTGTGAAGTACACCAGACTGCTGCCATCCAGAAAGTGCGATGGGGAGAGGCTTTTAGAAGCACCCAGGTTGCTCAATTTCAAATATCCGCCGAAGAAGAACAAGTGGATATACACCACCTTCTCATTTACTTCACTCTATAGAACCATGACTAATCTTGGCATCCTCAACTAATTCTTGAAGCTGTGTATATATGAGAAGACGGTGGATAACACCCGTAGTTGCGTTAAGGTTGGAAACGACCTGTTGCTGCAAATCCAAAATAATTTCGTTGGTCGTGGCATGCAACGAACTATATATAATTCGATGAACATTCATTAAGAGACCCAATAAATATAAGTAAAAAGGAAATAATTCGAAAAATACTTAAAATCTTTCAAAAACTTTACCAAATTTACACATTTGCAACGAAACACGTCGAATTCAACGTGTATTTAGGAATCGTAACGAATTTTTAATCATTGAACTTTCAACTCAAAGCGAACGTTTAGGTAATCCAAGATGTCGTTATATTAGAAAAAGCTAACCTCTCCTTTCACCAAACTTTTGTATAAAACTTCCCCTTCTAAATTAGGAGAAGGAAATTTCATCCAACGGCAGTTTTCCTTTGTTTTTACCTGCCATATAATCATTCCAGGTAATGTTAATGATTTCATTGCCAATGATTATGTTTGTCATTGAATTGAATTGTTCTAAAAAAGCTTATTAACGGTTCCTGCCATAGAAACGTATTTGTTTATATCAATTATCTCTTGAAGGGCAAAACCTTTCAATGGATTCTCATGAAATTTAGTTCTCAAAAGTGGAATAACTTTATTTCAAAAAAAAAAAATTTTTTGTTTGGTATATTTAGTACATTATATATATATATTATACACATATAGAAATCATAATGGTTTCAAACTCACCGAAGTAGATCTCGCTAAATTTTTTAAGCAGAAAATTTTCGTTTATACATGCTTTTTGATAGAAAACAGTTTTTCCTTTCAGCATTTTTATTTATATAAGAAATTTTGTTTCTTATAAGCATTTTGTTCTCTTTCTTATAAATAATTCTTTATAAGAAAGCACGGATATAAGAAAGAAATTCTTTGGATTTTTTGACCTTCTTATACCCGTCATTCACTGATATGTTTTTCTTAATTTCTCTTGCCTTTTACCTCAAGAATAGTTCTTAATTGTGCTGAACGTACCCAGTTTCTCGGACTATTACGTCAAAGGATTCAAACACTAACGTACACGTAATGTGACAAAACATCCAAGAATCTAATCCTGTAAAGCGACCTTTACACGGTCAGTCAGAGGACGTCAGTCATCTACACATTATAATCAGTCATCAGGCAAAATCAAAATCGTTTTGATTTTTCGTCATACAGACTTATTTTCACAACCACTATACAGATTGATGTCAAATGACTGTCCGGGTATAGGTCGCTTAACTCAATGCTTATACCTATTTACAGAAGAAATTATGTTTCGTAGATACAGTTTCAAATCAAGATTTTAATTTTGCATAAGATATTCAAATTCAACCTAAATCTTATCTAATAAATGGTTCTTTCTATATTCTAACATTCTGCTGGCACATATCTTATTTAATTACCTTGTACTCATAGCTGCATTTTAAATAGTCTTAATTCAAATTAAATAGCAAAAACAAAAATGTATCTATAACTGCGGAGTTTGTATCATCCATCTAACATTTATAACAATCGCAACCAATACCAAACCGTTATTTAAATTAGAGCATCCATAATATAAAATTATATATGAATAAGTGCAGTGACGTTGAAACTATAAACAAAATTGCAAACGCAAGCCGCAGATGTAAATTCTGTAGAAATGAACTAGATTTGCATTTTCGTGTTTTGAAGGCAATAACATGCATCATGAAGCATGATTCAGATACCAGTTATTTCACATGTTAAACTAGAAACAATGACTGACAACAACAATCTGGTCATGAACTTGAGATATGTAGAAACAAATATATCTATAAAAAAAAATATCATTTTTATTATTTAACACAAACAAAAAAAAACTAACTTTGGTAACTAACATCTTCTTTCCCATACCCATACCTAAAATGTATGCCCACTGAATAAATATGAGATAACAATTTCAACAATGCCTTTGCTTTGTGCTGCTTTTATGTAAATCGATTTATTGTCTTTTGATCTTCGAACTTTTTCAACTGATGCAGATTATCCCACCACAGCTTCAGACGGTGGCGCAAGATCAGCTCGAACCATGGGGTTAGTGGAGCATTCAGCTGCGATACTGTGCTATCGAGATTTTGCCTCGTGATGTACTTCACTTCACTGACTTCATTTGAATTTGGATTGAGGTCGACGTCTTTCTGCAGAAAGAGTATATAATCAATTTCATGTTCACCCCAAGTTCCATCTCCGGTATTGGCATAATGGATACGTGTCAGATAGTGGAAGTTCTCAGGTCTTATCTGTGTGAAGAACGTTTGTTATCGTCAGAAAACCACAAAACATTTTTGTATTATTATTATTGTTATTATTTTAACAACCTGACTCGGGGGTATGCCTAGCTCATAGTTAAGCCTACGTTGGGCTGCACGACGAATGCCCAGCTCATTGAGTTCTTCGCGCTCGTTTTCTATCTCGTAGAGAGGATGACTGCAACAAGCATTTGTGTATGTATCAGGAAATGTTATCTAACAACAAGGAGTTTCTCTACAATTGCGGTTATATAAATTTAATAAAGATAACATACCTTATGAATGGATCTTCGCTGTACCAGCATCTCTCCTTTTGTGTTGAAGAGGAAAACACTGAATGCACGATGTAGTTTTACATGTCCATTAGTTGGATCAACCCTGTGACAGTCCTTTTTTGATGTAGATCCAATAACTGTGTCATTCTCGTCAACCAAGATGCATTTTTCTTTGAGTGCATGCTCTTGGAGTTCGTCAAGCTTCTGGCCTGATTGTGGAAGCGATGAAAAATTACGAAGAAGATTCATAGGCCTCAAACATAAACGCTTGGCAGTGGACAGTATCATTTCGATTTTATGTATATGTTTTATTTCTTTGAGCAATGAATTTTTTGGCACTTCACAGATAGAAAAAGAATCTACATCCAATAAGCTATTTGTCTATAAACTAGTCGCAAACCTCTCCTCCACACTGCTAGTGCTATTTGAGAATTGTGAATTGTGAATTGTGATAAGAAATGAACTGATGATCAGAGATCAGAGACGAGTTTATGAACGTGTTTAGACTGGGAAATTTGAGACCGGACTCACGAGAGTTCGTTTGCGAGAGGGGTAAGTTTGGGTACTCTCGTGAGGCAGCTTCAAATTATGAGGGGCATAGCTATCAGTAAAACGCATCAGTAAAAATTTTCTTTTTCTTTTCTTTATATGTTTTCATATTATTTGACACAAAATAAAGATGTAAATCGATGACGAATAACACAAAATAATTTTTTTTTAAGAAAATCTGTATTTGAGTAGCTATTTATTTATTTTATTAATGAAAATTGATTTTACGTATCAGCTGACTGTCATTGCAGACAAAATGAAACAAATCGTTCAAATGATGTAAGTTACAATTTTTTAATGTTCCAACACATCAGTAAAAAATTTACTGAAGCAATTTGCATCCATAAAATCAGTTGTATAGGTAGGATAGCCTTTTTACTGACTTATTTTTACTTATTGCTATAAACGCCTATACGTAAAAAACTTCAGTTTTCAATGGTTTTCAATCATTTACATCATAAAAATCGGAAGCGTGAGTACTGTTCCAATTCCAAATTCAAGTTTTTTACCATTCTGTTCATTATCTGCTATTCTGCTTGACTGCCGATGTGTTAACATCGCAGTATTTTCATAACTAAGCTAAATGTAGAGTGATAGAAAATTAATTTTTGGAAAAGGAAACAAATAGAAGCATTAATAATAATTTACGGATGTTATCTTCTTTTATAAAACTCCCGTTGTACAACTGTCTCACTTTACAAAAATTCCACCCGCTTGAAGTGAGGCGTCCTCAATTGAGGACCTGTGTAATCACGAGAGTACTCACCACTCCAGACTCAAACTTCCAAGTCTAAACACGGTCCATGGGAGACAAATCTTTTGCTTATTTTTCCCCTCAAAAATGAAATTCGTTGTCATGAAATAGACCAATAACAACACGAGGTAAGTTTCTTTATTTTGAGTTGTTTGTTACAGTTCATTTTGTTTCTGGTGCATTCACAATACTTGCAAAAGAAACACAAATAAATTAAATCTTTGCTTAACAGATTTTTGGGGCTTGCCAGGTAAATACAGATTTCAATAAATAAATTTATTTACTTCGTGGTAAATGGAACGCGATTTCAAATTGTTTTATTTTTGTCATTTGTGTTAAATGTCATTTCTTGTCTGTGAATCTATGTATAAACAACATGGTGTCAAATTTCAATTTTTCAAAAGATCTGGAAGAATTAAAAAATCTATTTAAGATATAAAGGATATAAGAAAGTCAAAAAATTCAAAGAATTTTTTTCTTATATCCGTGCTTTCTTATAAAGAATTATTTATGTAAGAAAGAAAATTTCTTATATGAACAAAATGTATATTTGATTTTACCTGTTTCGTTTTGTATTTTCGTGGAAATCAGATGTCAAGTGAAAGGATTGAAAAGATTCGCTTTGAATTATATAATTAAACGATTCTAGGTGGATCAAAAAGAAGATATCGAATTGAAAACGATTCGCTGACAAAACCCTGACTGACGAAATTCGGGCTACCAATATCCAGACTACCGAAACCCGAGTGACGAAATCCTAATCCTCACCGATAGAACCTCCATTATCAAAATCCCGAGGTTAGCATCGAGAAATGAGATCTATTTCGGAAGGGAAGTTAAAATAAAGAATAAAAAAGTTTGGCGAATTCTCGTTGGATACGAAACATCGATTAACAAAGTCCCTACTGATTAAGCAGACTCGACTTGAAGATTTTTTATAACATAATAAATTTTAAGTAAAAATTTACTTATTTGTATTTATTTATTTTATTGAAATTTAAATATTCTTGTCTATTCTGTCATTAACGAAAGCATCAAAAGTCATGTCTATTACCGTTATCGTTTTTCTCTTACGACAGCTATCGTTTTCTCTGTCGTGTCGTTACGACAAACGACAACGGTAATAGGCATGATTGATGTATTAATACCCGGTAATCGCTTCGATACTAAAGCACATTATGTACACGAATTATACCACATTATGTACACGAAAAATACCTGAATTTTAATATTATTTGAGCATATTTTTATGCAAATAGTAATGATAAAATTAACAAAAAATAACAGTGTGGTTAAAATCGTTGCAGTCATTAGTGATAATCGCCATAATATTGAATGGGGGAAACTTACCATTATTAGAGTTTTCCTTGCCTCTGGTGCTGTATGTTGTATGTAGTTATGAAATTCATTTAGGGCTATCGGGAATCTTTTGCTCCATATTCGAGAAACCGGTATTGGAAACTCTATCCAATTAGGGAAAATCCGATGGTAACATATTTCCAACAGAATTCCCGATAGGTTTAAATAAAAAGTAAACTTTCTTGTTTGTTTCAAAAAGTTTTGTTATAAATGTAGTTGTTTTTTCGGATACTCAAAAAATACAAAAAAATATTCCACTCTCTATCGGATCCTTCATATTACCTATGTTTCAATATTAGAAAATATTATGCACAAATAAAAATGAATAATGCAATATTTAAATTTAATTTTCAGTATAAATAATTACTCGTTTTATTTAATTTATAAATAAAAATGCAACAACATTTTTTGCAATAGTTTCATCATCGTATTTAAAAACCCGGCATAATTAGAAATTTGTAAAATTAAAAACAATCTGGATTAAATATGTTTATGTGCTAATCCATTAATAAAATGATAAAAATTCTATATGACACTTTTGGGTGGTTGAAATAGTTTCGAAATTCCCGTATCTTGATTTGTGTCGATGATATTCGTATGTAAGGACTGTCTGTTGCTAGATGGCATCGTTGGCAAATTTGCTATTTGAATTTCTTGGCGAAATAATTGGTTAATGCTTTTACCAATTAATTGTGCCGTTAACTTCCGGAACAGATCCTTTTTGACCTTTTCCACCTTGTTACCTTTGGTGGGTGCAACGGCAATTTTTTCATCCAATTTTTGAAGATCAGCAGCGTTGATGTTTGGAATTTGGTGCATTACTTCTAAAACCGTAGGAAATTTGGGACGCAGATTTTCGAAGACTTGAACGCCGAGAGTAATCAGGCTTGACTGATTGGCCTCGTGCAACCCGTGCACTTGGAGACCCTGAAGCACAGATGTAAGAATAGATGAGGCTAGTTGCGAGTTAAGCAAGTTTTCACTGTCTACGAAGCGGATAACGGGACCTGAAAGATGAACTGCTTTTAAACTGCTACTGCCGTCATTCCACGAAATAGCACTGAGGATTGTTAGCAAAATTGGACTGGAGGTGGCCTGGTTGCGCAGTAGTTTTAATCCCAAATCACTAATCACCTCAGAAGTAAGAGCAGCATGTGTGGCACGACTGGGGGCGTGTGAAGAACCGTCCATAGAAAGCTCATCATTGTCCATTGCAACATCAACGTTGCCTCCAGATTGGTCTGCTACTATCTGCCCTCCGACGAGCGCAATTTTCAATACGTCCAAGTACTCTCGGGTTAGCGTTCGATTAAGCATATCCTCTAGAACTTCTTGTGTATCGTTGACTTCACCATTAAGTTCTCCCGATTCATACAGCGATGTGATATAACGCCAACGAGCAGTCAGTCTATACAGCATAAATGGGGTAAGATGTGCTAATATTGGCAGCAATACTTGATCGTAGCAAACTGGTGGACATGAATATACAAAGGGCTTCAAAAATACTCTTATAATAGTTCGCAGGCGGTAGTCTGGCACATTTTCCAAACACGCAAATGTGCTATTGATAAGGGCATCAGCTATACCCGATAGCTGATATAAGTCTCTTCCTAAAGAAGGTCCAGCGGATCCCATCATGTGATAGCATCCTTCAAAGACATTTGTTAGAAACTGTTGCATCTTGTCGAAAGCTGTTGGAATCTTTTTAACAGTTGGATCCATGGGATCAATTAAAACCGGCGAAACGCCCATTAACATTTTCTTTTCATGCTCCAGCATAGTGTGAACAAATTTAAAGCCTTCTGATAAAGACGCTATAGCCTCTGGTTTGAACAGTTCGTTGAGTACACGCAGCAATGCTAGAACATGTGGTAGAATAGGCACAACATGCTTGGTAGCCGGATTACGGCAAATAGGATTTCCAGATTCTGTAAATCCAATGACGAAACCTCCACGTGATGCGCGATCTGGGTCATCTGGCCAGGAACATCGTTTAATAACCCCGAGTATAGCATTAAGTGCATCCAACACTTTACTGCGATTAGCCGAACACGGATCAGATTCGATATTCTCCACAGGAGCCTTATCCAATCCAATGAAGTGCATTAAATCGATAACAGATTTGTAAACTGGGCTAAGTGTGAGCCAGTTAACCTGCGCCTCTTGAGTTATGTCCGCTATAAATGCAGTCTGTCGCTCATAGTCACAGAAATGGTTCGATATCAGCAGAAGGGCTTCATGTAAAGTGTACTGCTCGTTTTTACTGATTTGCTGCGGTTGCCGGACTAGACTGTTCACATGCGAACAAATTTGATCAAACACCGGAAGCAGTAGTAATGGATACTTATGCCCTAACTTTACCATCAGAGAAGCTGCATGCCGTCGTAGATTTTTGGCAGCCTGTGAATGTGAGTTCCTTAGCGTAACTGGTGCAATATTGGGGTTCTTAAAAACCAGGGCAGCAAATATTTTCTCCAACACCCTGGGCAGCAGGGAAACTCCACTCATAGCAACACAATTACCTGAGATGATTTGACAAGAGGACATACTTAAGAAAACAAATAGCGCTGAAATGCAGGACAGCAGAACAGATAAAATCAAAGGATCATTGCTTTCAGCTTTCAGGCAGTCTTCCAGAAGCCGAAGTCCTAATTGAACCGATGGCCGTTCAGGGACGAGAAGGATTCGGCTTAAAACACCATCAAGAACAGCTACTAGGGCTTCCCATTCCATATAAATCGGATCATGGATGCTGCAGTTGCTCAAACGCTCTGACTGTGACTTGGACAATCTCAAGTTCAGCCAATTTTCGCAATAGGCAAATGTCCTCAGAGGTGCAATTAAAGTAGCTTGTCGGAAAATCTCCAAAAAGTCTGCACGGCAGCGATGATAGAACACAGTAAACTCCTCCTCGGAATCATAATCCATACATAAATATGTTTCTCTGGAGACTGTAAATATAGTTGGCCTCTCGGCGGGGTAGCAAATTTTGATTACTCTTGGACCAACGACTTCAATAACTTTCGGAATGTATTCGATGAACAGTGGATCTTTTGATATTTGGTCGTGCTTTAGTAACACATTCCAAATAAGTGTCGCTCCATGTGCAACTGTTAGACTGGGATGTTTGATAAGAAGATAAATGGTCTCTAGAAAAACTCCAAAATGAATAGGACGTTGAAAAGTGGCTTCTTTGTTCCACAAAGCAGCCAACTGATGTGCCAATCCAGTGAGAACATTTATAAGCTTCTTAAGAAACAAGTGGTTTTGTTCAATGTTGGTTTCTGAAGATACTTCATGACTTGCTCTGTACATATAGTTTACTGTTTCTTCACTGAACAGTAGCAACAAAGGCTTTCTCTCCTTTGCTTGTCCTTTTCGATTGACGATCTGTGATAAACATTCAGCTGCGTTAACTTGAAAGGCAGGATCAGTCAAGAGTATACATAAAATGTACAGTAACTTCCCATCCTGGCAAAAAATGTGATTAATGGAAACCCATTCGACGAAGCCAGTCAAGGTGAGCAGCACCATCTCTACGACACGACTGTGAGCACTTGCTTTTTGAACATTATTCACAGCTGTAGTTTCCCTAAAAGAAGTCACATGCAATTCAATGAGTCGAAGAAAGAACTCAAATATTTCGTTCATTTTCACCGTCAGAGCTTGGTAAATGTCTTTTTTGCGCTGATTGGACTCAATTGTCTGCAACAAGGCTACGTCTTCGACGAGTCGCAGAAATATCATAAGAACTAGTTCAGTTTGCGGTTCTCCTTTTGAACATGCATCGGAAAGCTCAGATAACAACGTGGTCCATTGCTGGGGCCATTCTCTTTTGACCATTTCTACTATAATTCTTGACAGGGCATCTTTCAAATGTGTTAAACTTTTATCTTCTGCTGGGCCGATACCGGACAACAGTAACTTCATAGCGTTTTCTTTAATGAACAGTTTTTCTTGTTGTGAAATGCCGTTCCACTTGAATTTGATTGTGTATTCGATTAATTGCAAACCAAAGTGCTTGACATTGTTGCTGTATTGACCGCCAGCCAAGTAGAGTCCAGCTTGTGCGCAGAGGGGGGAAGCTTCTTTGAACCGTTCGCAGGCTACATACGCTTCCATTCGGGACTGGTGTCGTGTGTTCGGATTCATAATGATTTCGATGGCCTGTGCCAATTCGTTAACCAGCGCTGATACTTCTGGATTACATTCCATTTTTTGATGAAATTTATGCTGGCGTGTTGAAATTCACAGGTCCACTGGATAATTACCTTAACAAAAGTTAAACTTTGTTACAGAAAACTTTTGATTTCTAAAAGACCATAATTATTAATTTTACAAAAATATACCTTTATCTCAATTAAATTCAATAATCTAAATAAAACAACTTTAATTTCAATGAAAATTTAATTTTTTTGATTTCTTTAATAATAGTGTAGACCGCGACACAAAAATGTGTACAGGATGTTGGCAGCAGTGTAAGTCATTTGTCATATGGTTTTTATGCAGTTGTCAAAAATGTGACATGCTCGTTGGCAAAAAAAACAACCGGTCAAAAAGGAAGAGTACACGCGTTAAAAAAGTTTTGTTATCTTTTTCAGCTGTGTTGTTATGTTGACACATTTATTTAAGATTGATATAGAAAAAAATTGTAATCAATAACACGTGTTTGCAGATATTAATAAACAAACATTTATATAATTTGCATAAACATAAACAAAATATTGAGTTGTCAGAATATGCTCAGGATGCACATGGAAGAGTTCAGTGTTTACTTGAGTTTTTTTATTTTTTTCACTTCAACTGTTAAATTAAATTTCAATTCTTTTTTTTAGATGATACAAATATTAGGAGTGAGTGCAATGCTATGCCTCATAAAATAAATTTGTTTTAAATAAACGAAATAAAATAAACTTTTTGCTGCCATATTAAATATAAAATAAATCCAGATATAAATCATTCACAATTCGCACTTCTTTGTCAAGTTTAAATTGTTCGTTTACAAGAAATAATAACGTTTATGCCTATCGATTTATTTTTATTTTCTAGATTTTGGTAAAGTAAATAAATAATTCAATACTCAATTGTTTGCAGACAAAACTTGTGCATTTTAATATTTTCTTCGTGAACAATAACATCATTCAGCGAAAGATTAAACGTGAATTTACATCCAAATTCATAGGATGACGATGACCATGCTATCAATGATTCATAATAAATTCCATCTTTCTACTTGCAGTTTTTGTTTTAATTTTCTTCTTTTCTAACGGCCATTTTTATTTATTTATTTCACACAGATGTAAAACTATGTAAATTAATCATTGATTTTGTCTATTTCTATTTAGAAACCATGAATATGAAACGCGATTAACCAATTGTAAATTCTGAATGGTTGCGAATTTTGACATGAGAGGTTGTCGCTCGAGCAGATGCAAATTATCAATACACAAGCAGATATGATATTAAATTCGAGTTAATTTTTGATTCGCCGATGGGTGTTTCCAAGTAAACAGGGAATTGGATTAATAAAATATGTGTGTGGAAGAGAAAGCGACCAAGATATTTTGTCCCAACCAACAATAATTAGTAAAAGCATCAAAATATCAGATTTTTGTAAGCATAGTCATGATATATGACAATATGAGGGTTGGAGTTTTAGCTCAATTTCGAAAAATGAGCTAAAATATAAAAAAAAATTAGCAAAAAGTTGAAAATTAAAAATACAAATGCGTCGTTTGCCTTACTAACAATCAAATTTTAGTAACAGCTTAAATAAAATCTCCACACTTTTTACCTGTGACAAACTGGTGGTATCAATACCAGTCGTGTTTTGTTGGTAAGTGTTTAGTCACTTTAGCAAAATTTTGTATGTGATACGAAAAGTGGCGATAAATTGGTCAGTAATTAAAGTGAACATAAAAGTGAAGATAAAATCTTGGAATGCCTGGAAATTTTTGGCGCGAAATATAATGTCAATACATTTTTTGCTTAAAGGTTGGTGGCACCTACGACAGCTTAAGACATGGACTCCATATACAAAGATTATTAATGGTTGTGTTCATTGTGTTTTCCTTTAGGGCGGCGTGTTGCGGAAGGAGTAAGAAGCTTTCAAGCTACGAAAGTTGCAAAAAAGGTTTGATGATTTTGAACTTTTCGCTTAAAAACAAACACAAATTGGTTAAAGCAGATTTTTAAATAAAATTATATAATTTGGGATTTAATTTGGTAATATTCAAGCTAAATAATGATTATTTATCCGGTTTTTATTTGTTTGTAGTGGAAGGTGGGGTACAAGTTGACCAACTCGGCATATTCAAATAGCCATACTTTGCAGACACATCCATAAAATTATTTGAAACTTCGGCTTGGCATATAGTCAAGAATACCAACTTTGAAATAAAATAAGAAAGTGGATACAAAAGTGAATATAGCGTTTTGTTGGTTCCTTCCAGTGCTGACTAACTAAAAATTACCAACAAAACACGACTACCATAGTATACGTCTACCACCAGTGTGTCAAGGAATACCACAGTAATACCACGCGAGCAACATGGTATTAGCGTGGTATACGCAACGTTGTATACGCAAATTGTTTGACGCAGCTCTATTTTTATTTAAAATTTCAAATACTCACTGTAAACAAATTGGTCGTTTTTAATTTTGACAGATTAAGAATTGGTCGATTTTCTTTTAAGTGAGACTTATTGGCAGCACTAGTAACTGAAAAGGGTTGGTTGGTTTCGATTGAAAAAAAAACTTCAGAATACCACACCAACACCACCCACCTCACATTTTCCAATACGAAACTGGCATTTTAAATAGGCAGAAGTTTAGAAACATTAATTAACTCGTGATCATGATAACCGATAACAATATAAGCTCTACGCTCACCCCATCCGTTTTCCATAAATAATTAATATTAAGTACAATCTTTTGTAAACAAGTAGCTACATTGTACACTTCAACGCGAGTTTTTATTTGATTAAATACTTAGATTTTGAGCTTGACTAGCAGCAACAAATACAAAATTATTGATTGGTATTATTAAGCGCTTAAAAAAGAAGGTTGGAAAATTAAAATAATTTTATTAAGAGAAGGGGTAAGTACATACATAATTCTGTCTAAACAAAAACCACTTGTTCATATAATAAAGATTATTTAAAGTACTTTAGTACATACCTACCTACCTAGCCAATAAAGTGCACAATGATATTCAATATCTCTCCTCGAAACTTTAGAACTGCCAGGTATTAAGCTTATCTACGTCTACATAGGCTGAAACAAGTGACGAATTACTGAGCTTGAATAATATTTTTCCTGTACGAGTTAGGAATTATAAAATGACAACAATTAAGGATAACATCATCTTTGGGGGAGAAATCACCACCAGTATTACAAGCACATACAGGTCATTAGGTCATTTTTTGTTGGAACAGTTCAAGAAGAACGAAAATGCCGTGATGATGGTGGGTGTAAATATTTTAATCATTCTTTTTATGGCTTATTTTTTTTTTTTTTTTTAGATCAATGCATCGACAGGCATTGAGTACACACGCAAATATGTATACGATAAAATTATCCGTTTAGCTTATATCCTACAAAATCTTGGAATCAAGGATGGAGATGTGATTGGACTTTGTGCTGAGAATTGTGTAGAATTTGCTATCGCACTGTTAGCAACAATAGCCATTGGAGCTACAGCAGCACCTTTTAACTCGACTTACAGTGAACGTATGTCACGAATATTTTAACTAACTTTCAACTTACTATTTGCTTTATATTTATTATTACAGGTGAACTTGATCATGCCACTAATCTTTCGAAGCCAAAAGTATTTTTTTGCTCCAGAGGTCCTTTGAATAGTATTCTTAAAGTTGCTAAAAATAATAAATACATTAAACATGTGATTGTATTTGGTGATGTAAGTCCAAGCTCAGAAGCAACTCCACTAGATGAATTGCTGAATAGTAAGAAGTTTATATCATACCCAGACTTTGATGCACCAAAAGTGAATAAAACTGATAACGTAGCGCTGATTGTTTGTTCATCAGGAACAACGGGTATGCCAAAGGGAGTTCAATTATCGCAAATGAATATTTTGAGTACACTTGATGCACAATTGTAAGTATAACTAATTTTTTTTATACATTGCATTTGTTTTGATTCATGAGTTTATTATGAGTTTATTATTATTTAACCCAGCGAACCGAATGCATTATCTTTATCTGGTATACCTGTTCTGAGTGTGATTCCTTGGTTTCATGCATTTGGCTGTATAACTTTGATACTATCGAGTTGCTCTGATACGGAGTTGGTGTTCTTGCCGAAATTTGAAGAAAAAGTTTTCTTGGGAGCCATTCAGGTGAGTTTTTTTTTTTTTTTTGTATTTGATATCGCTTGAGACATTTCGAAATACTTTGCTTGTAAGTTGAATTGTTGTGTACAAATGGCTTCGATCATTCCAAATCCATAAAAAAATTACCGTACCTTAAAATTAATTATTGGTGAATGTGCAAAGCTGACATATTTCTATATTTTTCTTGATTTTGCTGATGTTGGACACCTTCCTGATACAAATCAGGAAGGTCAATTCCTTTTTAAGTTCGTCGGTGGGAGTCAACGTAGCGGATTAAAAAAGTCAGTGCTCCCAACAAAGTTCAAAGCAATCATGAGGAATAGTTTCCGCAAACTCAAATAATTCTGATTATCATTTCGGAATTTTGACTGCCGCTGATTTGTTTTTTTTTTTTTTAGCAAATTGTCCTATTTCTTGATTTTGATATCATTCACCAAGAGTTTCTGTATTTTTACGTTTTCGTTTTTGGACAGGAGTCTTGCCTTGATTTGAGCATCGTGTTCATAAGTTAAACTAAGCGTTTCAACTTTTATACAGACATCGTCTGTATACTGAAGTCTTCACATAGTTTTTTTTACTTTACCTACTTATGAAACGTACCGGTCGACATTTCTAATTTTTTTTTTTTCGACGATGTTATAATCTAGGTTGGGATTAACGATTTTCCCACTTCAACGCTTCCTTCACCTAAAAATTGCCTTGTGGCTTTCGCAAGTTCTTTACAACAAAATAATGACTTTAATGTTGAGATTGATTCGTCAAAAATTAATCTCTAGTGGAAGATTCAGGTTATTGTATTTTGTATAAAAAATCAGGTCCAGCTTTTGCATAACAAATTTGATTAGTGTCTTCTTAGCTTAACAGTCACTACCACCATATCACAAAAAATTAGGTCAAACGAGTTATGGTATCAAAACGGCGCTTTTCTGCGAAACCTCCATTTTACCTACCTACCTAGATTCTTCTCATCGATTTTGAGAAAAAATCTTCGTAACTTTACAAATGAAACAACAATTTTCTGTATGAACTATGATCGATATAATACTTTGCGACTAGGATCCCAATACCCTGCTGTGACGGATTTACTTTGTACTTCTTTGCGAAACTTCTTTTGTGCCTGTATTAAATCTGTCGAGAAATTTCAATTGCATGCTAAGCAAATTATTCTTGCTTGTTTTTCTCTTCAGACTTTTTTTTTATATAGGAATTTTATTGAGCTGAATCACAGTGTTTATATACAGAAGTTTTATTTTTTAGAAACACAAAATCGTTGTAGCATTAATGGTACCACCATTGATGGTCTTCTTGGCCAAGCACCCTATGGTGGATCAATATGACTTGTCTTCGCTTCTCGTTTTAATGTGTGGTGCTGCACCATTAAGCAAAGAAACTGAAGATGCGATTAAGGATAGGTATGTCATGAACATTTTAATAATTAATAAAATTTGCTTCAGCAAGATTTGATATTTCTCTTGGTTAGAATTGGAGTTCCTTTCATTAGACAAGGATATGGATTGAGCGAGAGTACTCTCAGCTTATTGGTGCAAAACGATACTCACTGTAAGCCGGGAAGTGTGGGTGCCCTTAAACCAGGCATGTATGCTAAAGTCGTGGATACAGAAACTGGTGCAGCTTTGGGACCGAATCAGCGAGGAGAGCTGTGTTTTAAGGGTGATTGCATCATGAAAGGGTATGTTGGTGATAAAAAATCAACAGAAAGTATGATTAAAAACGGTTGGCTACATACTGGTGATATCGGCTACTATGATGATGATTTTGAGTTCTTTATCGTGGATCGTATAAAAGAGCTTATTAAATACAAAGCATTTCAAGTGCCACC
Organism: Baccha elongata; assembly: GCA_951217065.1. Classification (NCBI taxonomy): domain Eukaryota; kingdom Metazoa; phylum Arthropoda; class Insecta; order Diptera; family Syrphidae; genus Baccha; species Baccha elongata. The sequence goes on from OX578273.1 coordinate 86,453,383, forward strand.
AGCTGAAATTGAAGCTTTGCTTTTAACTCATCCAAAGATAAGAGACGCTGCTGTTATTGGAAAACCAGATGAAAGCAGTGGTGAGCTACCATTAGCATTTGTAGTGAAGCAACCAAATACCAAATTAACTGAAGATGAAGTAATCAAATTTGTAACGGATAATGCTTCTCCAGCAAAAAGACTGCGTGGCGGAGTACGTTTTATTGATGAAATTCCAAAGAATCCCAGTGGGAAAATTTTGCGTCGTCTTTTAAGAGACATGATTAAGAAACCAAAGTCTAAGTTGTAAGTTTTAGAAAGTAGTCCTATTCTTTTCAGTAAAGTCGTTAAGTATAGAAACAGTTCGGTGATTTTGTAATTCATTTTGTATTAATACCAATAAAAGCTTGATATTGTTTCCAAAAATTTCAAAATAAATGTTAAAGAAATATTAATTTAAATAATTTGGACTGTTTTTACTATCGCAATTTTTTTTGATGTTGTCCGGTATTTTGGTCAAATAACGGCCAACAACCAAGTAAGTAGAGATAATTTATAATGAAAAATCCATATATCCAACCGCCCGCCAGCATTCTGGAATCACAACATTCGTACTTCATCGCTGCTGGCTCTTGCCGGGTTAACTTCAGAAAACTTTGGCAACTCTCGTTTATGACTGTTCCATTACTGAAGCCATTTGAATGCAGGTGTCATAGTTGTAATCGTCAATAACAATAAGATAACTCCATTGTGAAAGTGTCTTCAATCAAGTTATGTATGTTATATATTTTGATTTTCATTTTATCATTTTAATACCTTATAAGAGGACATCAGAAAACTTTCATACCAATGTTGATGATGTTGGAATGGTTTTGGGCTTGGGAGCCTTTTTCAATTTCAAATGAAACACAAACACGCCTTTTTGTTGTAGTAATTTTCTCATCTACAGTAGTTGTACTTTCTTCCAAGTGTGTGGCATTGTTTGGTTCAGATTCACAATTCATTTTGTAGTTTTTAACGTCTCGTTTCAGAAGATTTTTCGCCTTTAAATTTTGAGATACGAAGGAACTGCTGCTTACTTAATTAATTTCCAGATTCAAACTACCTGTACTAACTTATGACAAAAAATAATAAGATTGTGAAATAATTTATTTATTTATTTATTAAACTAATCAAATAGACTTTTAAATACTTCAGCTTGAGTTATTCTATTGTGATTTTGGTTAACAGCCAAATCGACTTGATTCTCAATCATTGATGCAATTAACACAGAGGTATTCACAATTGGACCACCTACCAAGTGCAAGAATGTTGTGTCTTTCTTCTCTTTTGTGTGGAAAAGTATCCTTTCTGATACAAAATCAAGGTAATGACTAACACTTCCCACTTCGAAGTACCTTGAAAATGATGGAGAGTAAAGTTCAATTGATGCTCTTAACGATTCACTTCGTGTAAGCGAAGATGGTTTAATAAAAACTATCCTAAAATGAACACCCAGACTCTTGTAAAAATCAACAGCCAAATTCAGAATTTCGTCTAATTGGCGATCAGCCTCTTCAAGAGTTTTAGTGGCTACTAGAGTTTGCACAACGTTCGATTGTGTCGCCGCATATAGACCCATTTCGGAGGGTAGTTCTTCCTTCGATTTGTACTGCCGGCCAGTACTGATCAATCGAAGTGGCAAAACGGATGGATACACTGAAAGCTTCGCCAAATGTCCGAGAAAACTTTCAAAAGAACCACCACCAGTCAGGAATGCAGAGTTAAGGTGGTGACGCTGGTCTTCTTCATAGACTCCATGAAATTGATTTGGGGGTGTAAGGTTTGCTTCTGTGAGAACTTTTCTAGTAAAATCAGGATTGGTCATTGGAACGAAATCATTTTTTACAAAAAAATCACGACAAAGGTGAGTGCAGTCTAATTCAAATTGGGCGGCATCGTCAAACAAGTAGTAACAATCCTTATCGAAAAATTCAATAAAATTTTTGCGATTAAGATGAGACAGATTTGTAGAGGTTTTTTGCGGTGGTAACCCTTTTCTATAGATTAGTGTCTCTTCGCTTCCTTTGGGGCAATTCTTGTGCAATTCATTTGGAAGGTTAAGGAACTGATGGAATAATTCATCTTCGACAGGATAAATATTTTCTTTGAGAGATTTGAGTTCATTTCGTACGCCGATAGCTTTAGATTTTAATTCATCTATTACTAGATTATCAGTTTCCTTAGCGAAAAAAATATTTGCACGTTAAGAACGATATTTTAAATTTATTTTACCTTGGCTCACCTTCTTCAATCGTTTGATTTCCTGACTTATCTCCTCTCTGGTTTGTTCCAATTCAGTTTTTTTCTTTAATAAAAGACAATACGCTTCATATTTCTCTTTCAAGTTTTTCAAGTCAATATTTAACTCCCGGCGTGTTATGTTTTCATTTAAAACAGAATAATCACCAAGTCGCTTTTGAAAGTCCATGAATGGAGCAAGTGGCGCATAATTTTCTTTTGCTTTATCACCTGTGATGTAGAGCACGGAAATATGTCTTCTGAAGATACGACCTCTGGTTAAATTTCGAAGCGCAAAGTTGTATAAACACTGCATTTTTAATTCAATTTTATTTTAAATTTTATTTTTTTTAATTTCGGGTTTGTGGTTGTTGACAAAACATACTACCGAACCGACCGCAATTTGCAGACAGCTGATTTCTGAATTTCTGATTTATTTTTATTTGACATATGAAATGAATGCATTCAGTGCTTATCATTTCAATTCATTCGGTCTTTTCAAAGGGAGTTGCCAATATAAAAAAGTATGTTATCTGCAGTCCACAACCACAACTTGTACTTCTCCGTCCTTTCACATAGAAACAAATGTTTACACGCGGTTTTTTATACGTGAATACGTGTGAACAGCTAAATGCAAAATTGTAAGAATGTATATTAGAAGAGTGACTCGCTATAAAGTAATATTGTTGTTTTTTTAGTGAATACAAATTTGACTCCAATAAAACACGAATGTCGAATCAAAAATTCTTCACATAATGGTGTTCATGCAATGGAGTAAGCTGTCCGCACTTATCACAGTCGTGTATCATTGTTCCACGAAAACCACTAAAAGGCTGCTGATTTACTTTTATAGTATTTTGTTTAAAAGATATATAATTGTTATTTGTGGGCTATAGGTCGAATTTTGTTTAATCAATTTTACAAGTAATTTCAAAAGAAAATAGCTGGTTAAACGTCTAGTAAGATACAAATTTGTTTTGTTTTTTTACTTAATTTTCTTTCTCTTTATTTTATGTCTTAAAATATAAAACAATTTGATTTTGTACTGTAAAACAGAATTAATTAGCTCAAATGCTTTGATTAGAGAAGCTCCAAAAAATAATCCAGCAATACCTCCCACAGAAACTGAAAAAAAAAAAAATATGTTGAAAAGTATGTAGTAAATAAATATCAGACAAAGATAAAAAAAATGAGAAGATAGATAGAAAGTCCAGAGATGGAAACGACTAAGATGACATTTTCGGGGTGGTAATGTGACAACTACGTCACAGTAGTTTGGAGGTTTCGTAGCAAAGTGACACAGTTATCACATGCATACAAAATCATATAATTTGTTTACTTTTTTATTGAATTTTTGAACATAAGAAAAATGAACTGGTGCAATATTAATTTAATGGCGATTATAAATCAAAAAAATGAGACAATCAATTATCACTTAACTCGATTTCATCCCAGTTTAAAATTTTGTCCTAAATCGATTCGTAAAAAAATATATGTAGGTATTACTTTATATTACTTTATACTCACTTATTAAATCTAAATTATTTTTGGAAACAATTCGCACATAACGTTCCGTTGGAATATCCATTACTTTGATCAAAACTTTGCTCATAACTAGATCTGCATCGATCGCTCTATTAAAATAAAAATAGATTGAATCATTATTTCATATCAATAAAAACAAATTATTAAAATTGGCAAGTAGGAAAATATTTCTGTAGTAAGGGAATTAGGGATCTTGTTATAAATTCTGTATTGATTTTTTTAAAGACAGCAAAAACTACACACAACAATTAATAACATAATAGGCATGTTCATGTTACTGAGCGCTCAGAGTTCTCCGCCTGGGTCAGTAATGTGAACAATATTGCTCACTTGGATTCATAACTTTTGCTGCAAAAAAATAAATTATCGTTTGTCGAAGCAGGGCTTAGTAAGCCATTTTACCCATCTCCCGCGTTGTAGACAATATCATACTCTGGTTCTTCACATGTGCTCAAGCACTTGCACTCTTTTCTCTGTTCAAGCAGCATATTATAGCTTTCCGTTAGGCAAACAAGACCGAATTCATTGCAAACTGGTCCATCTTTTAAAATATGAAATAGAATTAACAATTAACAATTAAAAACTACAGGTAGGTATACTCATTCACCATTCTCATCAGCAACTAAAAAATGATTGGTGCAATTACATACATACATGCTGAGCTCACGCATGCACTCAATAATGCATGTCGAATAGCTATAAAACCGGTACAATTTAAAATCTGAAAATAGTTATAATATTTTTTGTAACTGATTGATAATATCAAACCAAAATATAGCTGAAGAATAAAAGTAACCTCCAATATGACGAAACTTTCTTAATTTGAACAGGTTTACATTTCAAAAAGATGAAATAAATATTTAGAAATTATAGTTACCTTCTGTCTTCTCATTGCTAAAACGACAATGCCTTTTTTCTGGATCCAAACTGAGAACACTTGCATCATTATAAATCTCCATTATATTAAAAGTTATTTCCTGTGAAGTTCCCCAAAGTATTGTCTCTCTAAAAACTCCATCCGAAAAGAAGTACGGAATCTCCATAGGGGGATGAATGTGAATTTGTACATCTCTTGATACAAAAAATTGCAATTCACCAGGACCAGCTAGTCTACTGTTAAAGTATTTGGGTTTTCTTACTTTTCTAATAAAAAAAAGGTTAGATAAAATGATAAGCTAAAACTTATTAAAATTATTTTACCTTGCGTGATTAGAGTTGAAGGAATAACACAATCCGTATTCTGTGTTAAGTGGAAGAAACTCAGAGCAACAATCAAAATCAGTATTATGCCATGAGCAACTATCAAACAAATCTGTGCAATTTGTGCGAAACTGTAAAAAATATTTATATGGTGGTTTATAAACAAAAATGTTGATAAGATCAATAACCAATAATTATGATCAACATTTTAAATTTCGAATATTAGTAGTAGCCTTTAGGGACAAACTTGGAAAAAAGGGGGGCACTTTTCACTCAACAAATTACAACTATAGATCGATTAGGAACATGAGACAGATAAAGATATGGCATATAGGGATTCCCCAAGTCTGCTATTATTTATGAAGAATTATAAAAAGCAATATACTAGCAATACACATATCTACCTACAAAAAAATATTAAACAGACATTTTGACATGCAAAGGTTAAACTATGAATTCTAGTGAAAGGCCGTTTTAATCGGTAAAATGTTTCTCTTTGGTAAAATTTGAATACTTAGGACCTTTTGCTGAAACATATTATGTATGTATTAGATAGGGTGACACAATTTAAAGTCACGTAGGACGGGAAAGCTACAAAATCCCGAATTACAAAATCCCGAATGCGAATAATTCGGGATTTTCTCCTTTTTTGATTTTTTAACTTGATTTATATAGTAATAGAACAATTCGTCTTTGATGATTCTTATTATTATAGGCACGTTTTTAACATTTATGGCGTTGGTTTAGATAAAGTCTCTATAACAACATACGTCTTTTGATACCAAAATATGGTATACATTTTCGAATGAGGAATTCTTCTAGATTTTCACCAGTTTTAGACTTAACTAATTTATATTCAGGCGCCTGCCAGACGAGCGGAGACACGAAGTTGCGTGAGCGGGACTGACTACAGAAAGTGAGTTAAAATCCCTTGAACTCGCGAAGCCGCGAAGCGGGCCACAATTTTCAGCAAGCAATGTTAATACTGTTTGCGGTTGAAGGAACAGTGGGATAAGATTGGTTCAAAGTTTACCCAGTGTGCGATGTTCAAATTTTATACCTACTATTTTAAATTAATTAAATAGAATTGTCGTATAAGGGTTTAGTACAGTAAATAAAAAGGTTTAACCCTAAAAAAAATCGGGTAGTTCTAATTTTTTGATATGTTGTATAGGATGTTTGGCTGATTAAAAAATAAAATTTCCACAACCACGCCCCCTTCGCTATCACGAAAAAACAGCAAAAATCGGACTTTTTTCTGGTACATTTTATCGAAAAAAATGTACTCTGCAAACTTGTAGAAAATAAAATTTCCAAAATTTTTTGTTTTTTTTACTTTTAAAGCGCAATAAGTTCGTAATTGTTGATTTTAGCGAAAAAGTCTTCATAATCAATCTTTTGGAAAATTCAATTACCTATTTAACTTTTCAATTCGTGAACAATATAATGGAATGAGGGTTGATAAAAAAAAAAATTATCCAAGAAAACAAGTAGGTATAGATAAATATACTCTATTTGTCTTGTAATGCTAAACGGATGCACTTTTTTCTTGTTAATGTTATTCAAAATGTGTTAAAATAATAATGTACCTAACTCAAATGCAAGTAAAAATGTTTTTAGAAAAAAAAAATTTAATTTTTTTATTACTTTATAAGAATTATCGTTAGAAATAATTATTAATAATGAAGAAAACAATGAAAAAAAAAAATATTATGATCATAGTGCTCACCATTGTATAGCCCTATTCACTATACCAATCTATTAAAACCTATTTCGCCTTAATCGGACGTTAACCTGATATTCTAGTAAAAGTTCAGTAAAAATCGATGAAAACGCATGAAGACTTTTTTTTTTTTTTGATTTGCAGCCTAAGTGAAAAATCAAAATATTCATCATCGTATAAGAACCTGTTCATTAATTTTTTTTTCACAAAAATCCTCTCAAAAATCGAACATCGCTCTGATGTTCTACAGCTATTTGATTAATTTGAAAAAAAAGGCAGGGAAAGTCGATGAACACACATGGACACTCTCTACTTTGGTTTGTTGTATTCACTTTTATTTTAAAGAATTTTCTTATTTCCCTGTTTCAATATGATGCAAAATCAATTTAAAACAATTCTACAATATTGAAAATTCGTTTAAAACAATACTTTACACTTCTTTATGTTCAAAATAAAGCAATATTCACTTGTGAAAAGAAATATTTCCTGTTCTCTTAGAAATGCTGTTTTCACACCATTTAACAGCGCAACTCATATTGTGTTTATTTTGTTTTATTTTTTATTTTATTTTTCACAAATAGTTACTAAATTTACTTATAAAACGATATTTAATTGAATATCTTAGCTTTTTTTATTATTTCACTGTCCAATCTCGATTTGCAATTTTTTTTTATCCCGCCTCGGCATTTAGGATGCTATATTTCAATGTGTGATCTTTTTCATTGAATGTATGCAAACATTTTAGTGCCGCACTCATGTACACTACATGTGTACACAACACCTATTTCTTTATTTCTTCTTCGTTAATTCCATTATATCGTTCGCGAAATGAAAAGTTAAATAGAAAAATGTAGGTATGTAATTTAAGTCTCCGAAAGATTGATTATGAAGACTTTTCCAATAAAATCATTAATTACGAAGTAATTGCGCTTTAAAAGTCAAGAAACTAAAAATTTTGAAAAGTTACCCAATTTTGAGCTCTTTTGGATGATTCATAGCTCCATTACTATTGATCGTATTAAAATGCTTCCTTTGACGAACTTGTAGGAAATTTTGTCTTGTACAAGTTTGGTAATTAAAATTAAATTAAATAATATATACCAGAAGAAAGTTATAGTCGAAATAAGGAAAAAAGTGCCTATTTTTTGCAGTTTTTCCTGATAGCGATGGCGGCGAGGGGGGGGGGTGTGGAAATTGTATTTTTTAATCAGCCAAACTTCCTATACAAATATTTCGAATTAACTACAATTTGCATTAATTTTCGATAAAATATTTGTTCTTAAAAAAAAATATTTTTTCTTAAATACATTTGTACTTACAATTTCTAAGAGCGTAGCAAAATCTGTTGGACAATCTAAAAATTCGCAATCATTACAGGATGTGCAAGTTCCACGAAAAAATAGTACTTCAGCTAAATAGTCATCAATTTGCGAACTTCTATTACTTCCGAAGTGTCTTTCGCTAATTTCCCAAATTCTTTCTCCGTTGTAAAGCTCACAAACGGTTATCGCTGGAAATGATGTATTCCATTCCAAACTATAATGCATTTAGATTATTTCTCAAAAATATCTTGTTAATCATAATTTAATTAAAATTCTCTCTTACTATAATGTATCCAAATTAAATGTAACTGAAGATGTAAGAAAGCTTTTATATAATCCATAAGAAATTTTTAAAAAGTATGGTATAACAAATACTCCAGCCAGGGCAAATATTACTCTAAACGATAATTAATTTATAAAACAAAACAATTTTATTTTAACTTCAACTTTATTTACATTGTTAATAGATTTTTCAAACTAATCATATTTTAATATTTCGTCCATATCAACCTTGTAAAACGTTCGATATGACGGTATGAACTAACATATAGGTACTAAAGTCAAATCGATTTACAGTTAATGTATATATTTCCTCAACTTCAAAATATGAAATAAAGAAAAGTAAGGTAGGCAGTTAGTTGTTCCCACGTTCACAAACATAATTGAGTAATTGGACTTCTTTGTTGTTGATTCCTTTGTTTCCAGACCACATATCAATTGATTTCCATTACAGATATCCATGTTCCTTTTAAGCTTGACGGACATCACTTTGGTAGTAAAAGTCATCATAATGATTGCAATTTAGGAAATTATTCATTCAAAGAAAATTACTTGTGTGTTTCGGGGACGTGTCGTGCATATAACCTATAATCCAACCCTTATTCAAATCGAACTTGAAAACAAAAATATTTCAAATTCTGGATATGCTTCCGAAATGTCGGAGATATGTTTCACAAAACTCCAGTTTAAATCTGATTGTACAAATAATTATTATTCTCAACTAAACAAATTTAACAAGAGTATAGTAAGAAATTTACTATTCTTATACTGTGTATGTGCAGGTAGATTTATGCACTGCTCTTGCACAGTATACATCATTGGGTATACATCAATGAGTGTATTGGGTGGTTAAGTCTTGAAATGACATTTTTCCAACAACAAATTTTAGTTTAAAAACAAGAAAATAAATTAAAGCTCCTTTAAATAAAAAGGTAATTGGTATTCAATTAAAATATAAGACAAAGAGAACGTTTAACGTGTTCGACTGATATGTTTCATTTACAAGTGGTGAATAAAAACCTAGGACTGGTATAAATCAACTGGACATAAGAGATCATTTCGTTCCGAAAGTGATATCGTTAGAAAAATAGAATTTTATTTTATTATTTTGTTTTTGTTAGGTATATAAAACCAAAATACAAACAAATTATTCGGTGTCGGAACAAAATACAGAGTAGACTTTTCGAATGATAAGCTCTTTGTATAATGAAAAACAATTTAAATAATAACGAACTTAAAGATTGAATTCACAATATATGAAATGTTGTTTGTTTTTATGAGTCCTCATTTTTATTTTATTGTAGATCTTAAATATTAAAATTCTAAACAAAAAAATAAAAAAAAACTATTTCTAAATAAATATGAATTTTAATTCCTAACATTTAAGTAAATTGACATTATTTTATTTAAGACTCAAATAATTTTGTCTGTGATACATATTTGGATATAAATAAAAATTTTAAATCGTTTTGAGTTGTATTATTTTTGTCAGCAATCAACGTGAATTTTTGGAAAACGCTGAAGCCAGTTTTCACATTTTGGCGTTTTAAACTGTGCTGTGACAGAATTTACTTCATTTTCTGATGGTTTTCCACTTCCTAGTGGATCTATCATCCTTATTGTGTAAGTTGTGTTGAATCTAAGTTTTCCAAATTCTATGTAATCCTTCTATAATGTTAAAATTAAAAAAAAAATTGATATATGTAGGTAAAGTTTTTGAAATAAAAACCTTAGGACGGATGGCTCCATATTCACGATTTTCACAATTAAACTCTCCACCACAGATTTCCATTAACCTGAAAATATAAACATGTTCAGTTTATTCAATAAATGGTTACAAATTTCATAAAATGTTGAAGTTAATATTATAATAGAATATAAATATTATAATAGAATACAACGTCGGAAAGATTGTTGCTTGAATTTTTTTCATTGGAAAAAACGCCAGATACTTGTATGAACTTTCCTAGGAGAAAACGCAAGAAACTTGTATGAAGATTTTTTGTGACTTTTTTTTTGAATGACCTAGTTTCCAAAAACTAACTCTAACGATTTTCATACTGTGTGACATCAGTTTGATTTGACGTTAATTATCATATTTTTCGAATAGCCCTTCATTTTGTAACTTTATTACACTGATTGTCTTTGCTGATAAGTTTTGGTATGAGAATCGTGAACCATCTGAACCCAAGTCTGCGAAAATAGCTTGTCCTTTTCACCGCCACACTAACTATGGTCTCCTCTGTCATGTCGCACATTTCTATTGGAAAGTTTATAGCCGGGGAAACTTGTTCAATAAAAAGTCCATCCCAATATTATCGCGACCTTTGAAGATTACGTTTTCGAAAAAAAGTGAACAAATCTCCTAAACATTTCTTTTTTTTTTGAGTCATAGTAGTTGTCATGCTTCAAACCCTGCCAGTTTTGTTACTTAAATATCCATAAAAATTAACTTCTTGTAATTTTTTAAATTCTAATGTTTCAAAAATGTTAAATCTGCTGGTAATTACTCATTTGTAGAAGGATTTCTAATAGTAACGGATGGCCGATATAGGTCAATGTTGACAGTCTTTGCCGACCATGTTTTTTTTGTGGCGTCTGTCTTATTTGTAATTTGTTGTTTTTTATTAAATCAATGGTAAAAAATTATCATGGAAAGTTAAACAATTGAGCAGCAATGGCCGGAGTTGGTTGTCAGCATCGACCCGTTACTATATTCTAAGCTTCTTGATTTAGTTATATCGGCTGGGGAGCTAAGCCCGTAGAAACTACATTGACGTTTTAAATATTATCCAGTGTTGTCACCTTACGAGAAATATGTACATATGTATTTTTTAAACAAATTTTAGAACATTTTTTTAATAAAGACGGGCTTATGTTGACAGTCTGCATATCATGTTGTTTTTATAGCGTCTGTCAAATCTATTGTTTATTATGGCACCATAACCAAAATATACGAAATAAATATGTAAATTAAAAAAAAAGTTTTCATTTAAATATTTTACCTTCCTTTTTGGGGATAAAATCCAGATATTTGCACAATCATTCCAAATTTCTTACTTGGACGAAATTTAACATCGTAGTTGGACGAATTTTTTCGATCCTCAAGCACATTATTGTTTGTATATGTGATTGTATCTTTGGGAGACTTGTGTGTGGAACATTGTAGTTTTCCATTTTGTACTAATGGTAATGTGGTATTAAAAAGTAGAGAGACTTTTTCCGATTTCAATCGTCGTCTACCGCTAATTGATATGGCTTGTACTTGAATATAGTAACAAGAGTCCACAACCAGTCTTGTAATTTCAAATTGAGTTGCCTATAATAAACGATATATTTTATTTAGGTATAGAGATATATAAATAGTATAATTACATCTTTAACAAAAGTTTCATTTGCAATCAAAGAATCATCATTTGACCGTACATAAAGGGCCCAAATTATTCTGTATTTTTCTATGGGCAAGTCAGATTTGGCTGGACACCATGCTACCTTAAGGGACATCATGCCATTGGAGAGAATTCTGGATGAAAGCACTTGAAGATCTGGAGGTGACTTTGGTGGTTTTGGATCTGCACGAATATTGTCTACAATCAGGAGAATAGAGCAAATATTTTCTATAATGGTATAATACTTACGATTTGAAAGAGCAAATGGTTTTGAAGGTTCAGTGTAGCCTCTAAAGCCATTCGCATTGATTGCTGCAACTCGGAACTCATACCATCTGCCGGGCTTTAATTTGAAAGAAATCCCAGTTCTTTGTACGAAAGCAATTTAGTAAAAATTAAATCATTTTTCTTACAGTTGTTAGTAAATGGGTCTACAAACCTTCTTGTTTTGTTTTCTGATATTTCGGCAATTTTTTCTACAGCCTGCCACTGCCAGTTGCCGAGCTTACGAGCCGAAAAAAGACTTCCAACATGATGTCTGGCTTCAACGTGATATGCGTAAACGGAATTCGCAGAAGCTTGAATCGTTACCTCGCACACTCTCTGTCCTTTGGGTAATTTGAATGCAATTATCTTCGGAATGGGTGGCAATGTTGGGTCTTTATCTAGACCTAGTGAATCCTGACACACAGGACCACAAGAACTGGCACAACATTTTTGCGTTTCTGGACAATCAAAGTCATATTGGCAGGTATCGATACACGCCTCTATATGATTTGATAGGGTTAGGTTGGGACATTTACCAGGGCGTGGGGTCTTGGTCATTTCATTCCGACATTTTCGTTCGCAGTCCTTTAAATAAGACACATAGTTTATGTTATTTTGTGCTAGGCTAGACAAATACTTACTTGACGATTTTCCGAAGTTGGTTTGAAACACTTTGCATAGCATTGTACTTCAATTATTTTATCTTTTACATCAACGGCTCTATTTGCACGGGCTCTTTGTTGATGTGCTCCGTGTATGTCCTTGGTTTGCAAAATACTCACAGCTAGTAAAAGGCAAAAAAATTGTTTGGCTTCCAGCATTCCTTTAATATAGAAAAGAAATCTTATCTCACTACAAATACAGTTACAGTTATACAGGGACAGGGCGAGATCACTTCTTATAAGAGGGATTCCCTCGAAAGTTGTTAAAATTATGAAACAGTCCTACAACAACGCAAGATTTTTCGACACGCACAAGCGTAAATCCCAGTGAGCTCGACACACGCTGAGTAACGAATACTTTGGTATGGTGAATCAGTCTTTCAAATGGAAGCTAAGGGTACAAGGACGGTTAGAAGACTAACATCAAAGAAAATGAAAAGATGAAAATGAGAAGATGAAAAGGTGACCACAATTAAAATCTAGCTTCATGTCGTAATTAATGAAGGTGATTCGTTGCGCGCGCAAACCGAGGGTACAGGCCTGAAGATGAAACTGTATAGTACTCCTACTGTATAGTACTCCTACCTTACGCCTTTTTTTTTTTCAAATTCCAAATTGTTCATAGCCTTATAATTCCAATACCTCGATTAATATTAAAATCAAATCGAAAAAATCAACAAATTTGAAGTTATAATGAAAAATAAATCCAAAAATCGTAAAACAAAAATAATTCGACGCAAGGCCAAACGTGTAAAAAACAGAAAGGTAATGACTCACTCGATGGAGACACAAGTGTGTGGAAATCAAATTGACCAAGAACTAGACACTATACTGGAATCACCACCTGATGGAATTCAAATCTATAATTCATACAGGATGAGGCACAAGAGAATTAAATATCCCAATTTGTTTATAGCGTCTAAAAATCCTTCACCATCAACTAGTAATAGAGATATCCTATATGACTTCGAACCAAAAATAGAAAAAAGAACTGAATAAAATATAAACTGGAATAATGGCTTTTACAAAATGTACAAATATTTGGTTAAAGAATATTAAAGTTTTTATCGTTCAAATAATTTGTAGTTATATATTTTACTCTAAGTGAAACATTTTTTTGGATCATTAACTTTGTTTGCAATTTGGTTATTTAACACGATTCTATTTTTTAAAAAATATGCATACATATTATGTAAATATATATATTTTTTTCCAAGTTTGTAAGGAGCAATATATTTAAATTAGAAAGTAGGTAATAATTACAAATGAGTCTGGCATTTTTGCACGCATTTTATTGTAATAGCATAAACGTGTGAATTGGAAACATGATGATTGTAGGTATCCTCAACTGATTGTGATAGATTTATATATGTGCCTACTTTTTAATAACAAACTTGAACAAAATGTTAAACTAATTATGGTGCTCATTATATAAATGATTTATTGCTAGTAAGCATTACTATATAGGGATAAATGGAGAAGTAAGAATTATTTCCTTTACAAGTATAGAGTAATTGTTGTTTTTGTAGTGCATGCAAATTTTACTAAACTAAACAAATATAAGATTTTTTGGTGCGTTACACCAAGAAATCTTTACTTCAAAAACTACAGTGCTGCATTACAAAATCAGAAGTTTACATACATAGATAGTAACCCAAAAGCGATGGAGAATAAATATGCTTATTGGGGATGAAAATATTATACCTTGGTCAAAAATAAAAAAAAAACATCTATTTCTTTAAAAACAGTTTGCACTAATAGTGGGAAGAAAATCGGTCCAACCGTTAAAGCTGTAGGTGTCGATACATCCAGATAGACAGAATTGTCAAACCCTACTTTTTTCGTCTGCTTTTTTTGGAAGTGAAATTTGTTATCAAGTCTATTAAGGGTTCTTCTGAACTGTTTATTTTTCTTAAGATATATCGTTAACGGCTTTATCGATCTTAACCCAATAAATATTTTAGAAAGGCCCAAATGATTTGATCTAATCGAAAACCAACATTTTGTAAAAAGTCTTAATTTTTATTTTTTGTATGTTCAGTATTTGTAAAAGGAGTTAGTCAAAAGCTATACTCAGCCTGCGGCCCGTCTGACAAAGTTACAAAAATTGGTTGTAAATAATTTTAAATTTCGTTTGAATCAATAAAAAGTATGGTCCAGTAAAATAATTCTTCTGACAAGACAAGACTAAAATCTTTCATTCAGAAGTAATAAATTGGCTTTTATAAAAAGTCATTTGGACAGGAATAGAATGGAAGTATAAGAAGGCTCCGGGGTAACTAAGGCATTTTACTAAATACACGGTTACAAATTTTGGGGTACTTTTTAGTTTTTTAGGGTAACATATATGTATAATGACAACACTAAATTTTATTAAAATGTAATGCATCGCAAATATTACAAATGTAAAGTAAATATCAAATATATTAAAATTTAATGTAATCATGTACAACTTTTAACACAAACATAAAACATGAATTTACTTTGTACTCTTTTACTCATTCCACAGTACCTATTGCGTCAACGACACAACTTCGTGTCACATTTTCTGAAAGAGACATAAGTTGTACCCGGGATTTGAACCGAGACCTCCTAGGTGATAGTCAGACACACTAACCACTACGCCACGGGGCATTACTTTTGATACAATCTGTTGCTTTAATACAAACTGCAGTATTGGAAATAGGTTTTTTAGTATTACATTTTAATAATTCAGGTTTTTATTTTATGCATTATATTTTAATCCGTTGGATTGCATTTAAATTAGTTTTTACAAATAAACGATTTTAATACAAAAATTTTAAAATAAAATACGAAAAAATTATAAAAAATCTTTAATATTTATGAAGTATTAAAATTTAATTTTTAGTGTATTTCCTGTATTTCCCCAAAATTTTTAACCGTAAGAATATAAAAGTATAAAGCCGGTAATAGAGAAATTTCAATGGAATGTTTTTTGAATGACTTAGCGTTTTCTAAAACGACTGTAAGCGAAGCTGCATGCATGCGGAGTAGGAGGAGCTTATTCCCTAACTTCTATGTTTATGCCCTGCTCTCTCCCAAAAACGGAAATTACACCTAGGAGAATATTTCTTCATAGTAATCTGACGCAATTAAGGATCTTCTGTCTAAATTGCTTCATTAGGATTTAATACTGGGTTTAAATTAAAGAGGTAACAATTCTATTCGTGTGGTATCACAATGGACCTAATATTTTGGTTTAAGTGTTTCAGCCGTTTTCTGAAGAAGCAATTTTTGACATCTCTTATAAATTGAAATACAAAAAACTGGGTTGGAACACAACTATTTATGTTTTTCTCCAAAAGATACATATGTATGTACATAGCTAAAAGTAACGTCAAAATTTTAATAGATGACATCAGTTAAACTCGATCAAATAGACCACGTTCTAACACTTTTTGAACATACCATTTACTTATTTACTATATAGATATACTATATACATACCTTGCTATTAACTCTTAGTTAAATAAAAAATAAACACATAATATAAACCTTATTATAATATGACTCACTTTTAAACTTATCAAACCCTTTTTTGTTTAATCTTAATATGTATATCAAATGCATGTGCCAATGTCAAATAAATTACACCTAAAATTGAATTATGATATCTATGTACATAAATTGTACAATCATTTATTTTCTTACTTATATCACGTCTAAATTCACAAAAGGAACAAAAGACCAACAAATGCAGTCATTTAGGTGTCATTTAAAATAATAACATAAAGAAAACAAAAGTTGTTGACATAATGCAATAAACATACATAAGCATGTGGATATTATGCCGCAGTATGAATGTTTTTTGACGCATAACACTGCCTGCACTTGACCTACATAAAGAGTCGGCGTTTATATTCACCCAAGTCGCAAAGTCGCATCAGGAGTCACGTTTTTATCTAAATTATTTTAATGATGCACATAAAGTGTAATAAAAGTGCGACTGCACTTCATTGCAGAACACTCATCTATTTGCGTTTCAAACACGTACGTCGTACATCCTCCTAAAAAAAGGCTGATAATTATAGATACTAATGCTTTCTATACCGCTGCTACCGCACCGTACCGCATTACCTATAGCAAACAATGTCAATCTACAATCTGCATCTACGCAGCCATGCGAATACACCAACTAAAAAAACGAGTCATACTCTCCACTTTGGGATACCTAACAAGAAAAACATCCTACAAAGAATCTGCAATTTTTTTTCAGTTTTTTTCTTAATAAAATAAAACTTTTTTTTATTTTTGTATTTAAAGCAAAGATACAACTATCATGCCTGTTGTATTATAACAAGCCTATGTCGGAAGAAAAAAAAAACGGAAAAAAATGAAAGATTCAATATGCTTGAATCTTAATTGCCCTACCAGATAAAATCTAAAAAAAAGGAATAAAATAAAAAGAATCATTTCGAATCGGAATTACTCTGTGAACCACAATATTAAACTTAATATATGCATTCAACCCGAAGAAGGCTTAAAAGAGAACTCATCACAAAAGGAATGCTGAATGGTATTCGCCAAACCTGGCGCCGTCCCCGCTGATGATGGTACAACTAGGTATAACATGGTCTTTGGAATTTAGGTCGAAAAAAGATTTCCTTAAGGGATCCGTCCCATCAACCATCTACAAACTATCAAGAGTATCGATGGATTCGATGTTAATTTAAAATCCAACAATTTATTCGCAACATACCTAAAGGCAAATGAAGCTTCTTTGTCGTACACAAATTGATCTGATAATGACACACACTCCCGAAATCACATTATTGCTCGGATAGTACTTCGTGATTCAAATGCATAAAATGTCCACAAAAACAAAATAAGATAATACAAATAAGTAACACCAACGACGCGACGTCCAACAAAATGCAAATCAACCAAAAACTTATTCAATTCACGCACTCGAAACGCGTACCCGCGAATACCGTCAACTATATAACTTTCCGGAGTAACAAATCAATTTGAATGCAATTAGGTTTCTTGCAAGTATAGGTATAAGAATAGCGCGAGTTCACGTTAGCCGTGTCGCAGAAGCAATATAGTTATGCCGAGCCAGCCGTATTCGACGATTTGTTGCACTCGACTGAGTGATTCAGAAATTCAGATTGCCCATGCCATATATTGACACTATTTCGTATCGGTGGTATGTCACAGTCACACAGAGGAGTAGTAGCAGAGTAGCACTATACCCGAACCAGCAGTGGCATGGCAGCAGATAATAGACCGGATGGGATTCTGCAACCAATGAAGATGATGATGATGATTATGATGATGTTGGTGGACCAGGCCAATATACACGGTAAAACCAACATAAGACTTTTAACCAAAAGCCAGTAGTCCAACCGATGAACCCACCAACCATCCAACCAGCCACTAATTCAGCACTGCAATTGGCTCTCAGTCTCAGTCCTTGTGCCGTAATCTTCAGGGAAGAACTAAAGTTGCGTAAAGAGAAATGCCCCTTACGGGCAAACAACATACTGAACTGAACTAACAGAGGAGCCGGTCAGTCGATCGGTTGGCCAGTTGGCGCGGTCGCGGTTAGGTTCCTCCGCTGTGGTGGCTCACTGTTGAGTCATTTATGCTAGATGGTATTTTATTCTCATTTTTATTTTTCTCTTTTCTGTTTAATCTTATAGGGTATGTTAGATAGTTATCGAAATAAAAATTATGTGCAAATATAAAAACTGCGTTCCGACAGACGGCAGAATAGCCACGTCCGTATTCTTAAGTGGAAAAAAAATTGTACCAAATTTAATTGAAAAAAAAAAAATAAAGAATCTATCTATCTAGTTTTTTTTTTATCTAAAAACTGCGTTGCAAGAAAAATTTATCTTAGTTGAAAAGATTACATTTTTTTGTTCATTGATTTTGTTAGATTTGGGAGTGCAATTTCAGTATTATTTACTTTCTTCACAAAGTAAATGTTGGCAACAAATCAGTCGTATAAAATTTAATATTAACAAAAAAATTATTTTTGAGAAAAAAATTAGAAATTTTTGTTTTAAAAAAAAAAAAATTGTTTTTTAAAACTATTTTTTTTTTAATTAGCTTACGCTATTAATCAAGTTTAGCAACACTTTTAAAATTTAAAATTTCTTCAAAATCGATGGACCTGTTTAAAAGGTAATCGGTATCAAAAAATACCACGGCAGGTGTCTTTCGTTATCGTTAATAATCTTCTTCGGAAAACAAAATTAGATGGAAGATATCAGCATTGCCAAAAAATCACTCGTATAAAATTTTGTCAAAATTGGTCATGGAAAAAATGGAATGGGGAAAAAATCAAGCTTAGCTTAACTTTTTAAACAGTATAAAATTTCATCAAAATCAGTGAAGCCGTTTGAAAGTTAATCAAAAAAGTACCTTTAATAAGCATTTTTTGGAAAAAAACAAATTAGGCAACAAATAATTCAAATAATATTTGGTCAAGAAATTACTTAAATAAAAACAAATTGTGTGCAGTATTGATCAAGCTAAACAGAACTTTTAGAATATATAATTTCGTCAAAATCGGTGGTTCGATTTAAAAAATAATCGGTTTCAAAAAAGTACCGTTCTATGGCAGGTATCGTTAGTAAGATTCTCAATTTTTAAATGAAAGAAGTTACCGTTAACAATCACTCGTATAAGTTTTTATCAAAATTGATCGTATTTTTTTCTCTAGAAAATTAGAATTATCATCAGTAACGCTTTAATGATGGTAGGTACCGTTTTTTTAATACTTAAGTCAAAAATATAAAAAAAACGTCTGGGAATATTTCTCTAAATAAAACCAGAAAGACAGACAGTCAGACAGAATTGACGGACCTACTTTTTTCGTCTGTTCTATCATCGTAATGTAATGTTTGATTTGTATCTTACAGTATCGCAAATAAAACTATGGTTGCAAACGAGAAAAATTTAACAAAACGTGTAATTGTTTTAACGGGCCATAATATGCTAAGCTACCACGTTATTGCTCTAATATTGCCTTGGGTTCTTCCCCCTAGGCAACAAAACTCTGGGGGAAAAATTTGCCATCGCATAACTATCCCGATAGAAAACGCTTAAATAGTTGGGCGCCCCATGACTGAACTATAACAAAACTATGACGATTATGGGGAATTCGTAAACTCTCAAATGGGCATCACAATATGGGCACATTGCTATATTATTGGCGTTCAATTGGCTGGCTCTTCGCAGACCTTATATTTCAAGGCTTATAGATTTTTCTTATAAATTACTTTTTATCAATAATTTTCTTTTTTAATTACTTAGTGTTCCATAAAACCACACTTGTTAACTCTACTTTGATCTTAGAACATTTTAAACATTAAATTTTGTATACGAATGCATGCGAAGTCGTATCTGCAAATATTTTTAAAAAAGAATAAAAAACAAAACAATTAAATGTTCCACATACGCCGTGTAGGCCCGCAGTACTTATAAAAAGAAAATGAACCTTAGTTATTGTATTTAAAAAAAAAAACATATTATTGAATTAAGCGTAAAAATGTTTTCATGGTTGTTCTAATTTGTTTAAAGTAAAGTATGGCATCACCTCAGAGCTATTATAGCATGAGCCAAGGAGTGCATTGCACTGTACCCGAAAAAAAGAACATTGTTGTTTAATTAACCGTTCATAATCGTTGAAACTTAAGCGCCGAAAATTAATTTAACATTGATTTATTTTTTAAATTCCTTGCAGTTTGAAAGCATATTGGCAACCATACAACAAAAATAAGAAAATTAGAATTTTGAATCCTTTTTTGCCTCTAAAGTAATTAAAAATAATGAACAATCAAAAAAATTATGTCAAGTGCGTTGACCTTTTCTCTGAAAATTTACCAAATTGCAGTATTAAAATAGTTTTAAATTACATAACTTCTTATCCCATTTCCTTTGTTCTGATGACTTGAATGTTTTTAACACCCAAAATATACAATAGAAACTTCAAAATGTAGTTCTTCTTTGTGTCTTCCTCAGTTTGTGTGTGCGTATCTTTTTATATCCATATGTACTTTATTTCTTTTTTTTTATTATTCTTTGTCTTGCATACCGCGACCCAATATCTTGATTTTATTTTAATTTATTTTTTATTTTGTTTTATTTTATTATGTTTTTTTTTTTTATTTTTTCAGATTTTTATTTTTGTTGTTGTTTTGTTCGTAATTGCTATACTGCCCTTGTTGGTGTTGTGTTGTACGAAACAAAATTCCAATCGTTTAGGTTAACACCGCATCAGGAATATAGACACCATTATCTGCATTTATGGATGCAGAATACAGTGTTCTTGTGCGATGTTCTTCGATTGCAGCCTCCATGCGTCATCTGTGTCCAACCGAAGCAACAGTGTACCAAAAGGCACATCAGAGAGTGTACACAGCACTCATTAAACAGAAGCGCGCGGCATCATGGTGCATAAAGATACATCGATACTACGTGATCTACACCATATCGAGAATAATTACAATAATTCGCATCTCTTTTGAATATGCGCCTAGAATGGTTCTTTTTGTTTTGCATAATAACTATAGTATCGGGCTCACGTATAGATACATTCCATTCAGTCCATTGCAGTGCATGAAGTACACGAGCAGCGCGAACGATTACCGTATACAATTCGCAGGAAAGCATGGAGATTATCTAATTACGCTACACATCTTTTGTTTATGAGCTTCAGCGCGTAACGCATTTATGATGGAGGAATCCACTTGAAACTTATGTATTTACTACCATAAAAATCGATTGCAAATTAATTGGAGCTAATTTTTAAGCTAAGCTCTTAAGAAGAATCGGGTACCCAGTGTACGATATTCACTAATCGCATCATATTCGCCACATTG
This sequence comes from Baccha elongata, assembly GCA_951217065.1. Classification (NCBI taxonomy): domain Eukaryota; kingdom Metazoa; phylum Arthropoda; class Insecta; order Diptera; family Syrphidae; genus Baccha; species Baccha elongata. The sequence continues at coordinate 86,474,884 of OX578273.1, forward strand.
GCAGACAGAGGCAGAGGCCATTGCGACTCAGTGAATGACTGAATGGCTCCGGGCACTGGGGTAACATCGATTTCGGGTCATTGCTATTTTGATGGAAATTCGAACTGGCGCTGCTGTTGTTGCTGCTGCTGAAGTGCTGAGTGCTGACGCCTAAAGAGAACCGATACTAACAGACATGATGGTGGAGGAGGGTGTTTGTGTGCTTGTGGTATAGATAGCATTTAGTGTCCAAATGAATGAGAATATGGATAAAAACGAACTATAGTATAGTGCGATTAATTGCTGGTTCCGTCTTATTATTTTTATATATTGTTTTTGGTGCACACGTTTTTGAGCTTCTTTGGTTTCATTTTTTTTTTTTTGTATTTTTGTCATTATTCTAATGACCTGGAAGTTATTTCGCTTGAAAGGGTTCATTGTTCTGGGAATATGATCTCATATATTTTTTGTATTAGATAGGAATCTGCTTTTAAGATGGACAGAATGATATTTTCATTTTTGTTTTTTTTTTTCGAATCAAGTTTTGGTATCATGACCTCGATGCGGTAAATTTATTGCTCCATATAAGAAGGGAAGAATGGATGTGGATCGGGTTTTGTTTTTAATATTTGAACTATACTCACTACTGTTTTATGAATAGATCAACATTACAACTTAGATTATGGTAGAGCTCCCACAAAATTGCTTAATTTTTAAAAGAATAATTAGTGGACAATGGGCAATAAGGCATGTAACAAGAAGTTAAACCTCGGCGGCAATAGTTAATGGTATCTTTTTTGAGTGCAGTTGTGTCTAGCAATTCTGTTTTTATTTAGGGCCATTTTTTTCGGCAGTTAAACAGTCAGTTAGCTATGAGAAGAATAAAATTATCTGTCTCTTTAACAGTCTGATAACATTGGTGGATAAAAGCAATAAAAAAGAGTCAGTCATCTATTCCACAGAATAACAAAATAATCTACATCTAACTTTCACAGTGTTAGAGTGAGATTCCTTAGCTGTCTATAGGGCTATGGAGCGATGGAGTGGGATAGACATACCTTCTTTCAAATTTCATTTATGTTCATTTCAATTATTATACACAAATAGTGAATATTTGCTCACTTCTACAATGCTTTTCCAAATCTTGATTCCCAGTATAAATTAAAATAAATGATTCAATGACAAACATGTTTAATATTCAATGGCAGAGGCCAAACTAAAAGCACCAAAGGTGTCAGTAATTAAAAGCTGTTGCGGTACTTTTTTGGCAGTCAAACAATTTATTCCTAGGAAATAGGAATAGCTCTGAAACGAGCAAATAACTTTATTCCACATGCAGTTTAGCTATTTATTCCAAAAAAAGTGCTAAATGACAGTTGAAAAATCACTTTTTTTACTGACTGAGGAATAAGTACTAACTGACTGTTTAACTGACCATTGAACAACTCTGGCCCTTAATGGGATAGCTACATATGAAAAAGTCTGGAGCCGATTGATTAAGTTTGATTTCTGAAAGAGAATATTGTTAATAACAATTAAAAAATAAATTGAAAACAAATCGGAAAAAAGTGCTTGTAGCAACCGTTTAAAGAATAAATATTTAATTGCTAACAAACAAATTTAAATAATCACCTGCGTGTGAGGACTTTTTGGGTCGTCACACCATGAAAACATTTGCTTGCTGCAATCATTTTTGCTTGCTAAAATTGTTTACTTTGGCCTATAGATATAAAATTGTGTTTGTCTGAATAGGCCTTAATCGTGTTGTATATATTTAATCAATATGGGTATGATAGGTTCAAAAAATATTACTGTTCCTTTCTGATGTCGGTTTAAAAAAAATGGCGCCCAACGTGGGCACACACCTTCCACTGGCATGAGGTTAAGAGTCTTATGATCTACCGAGTTTATTGATCTTAATACATGACCATTCATAGTTGCCATGCGAAGAGAAATCCAGTATGTAGCCACGACAACGACATTCTGATTTCGAATCTTTGTACAACTCACTATAAATTAATATCCTATCATATAAATGATTTCATACGATATTATTAATTTCTACCACAGGTATTAACAGCAAAATTTATTTTGTGAATGAAACTATTCATTTCTTTGTAAAGTATATGTAGATAAGTTTTCCTGGTTTCCAAGAAGAAATATTGAAAATTTAATCAAAATCGGTTCTGATTTTCAAGTTTAAGACATATTTTTAAAATGTATTGCAAGTTAGTTTTGAAATACATTCGTACCTAGAAAGCTTTATTTTACATTTTATCTTCTGTTAAAATCGAAAAGTCATTTATAATTTAAAATTCTTTGCGACTCAAATATTCTAAACAAAAACTGTTGAGTATTTCATGTTCCCATTTTTTTTAAAATAACTTAATAACACCATTTCAATTGTTCAAATCAAAATCTCATAATCAAAATTATTATCTCTTTAATAAATTACAATAAAGTGATAAAAACAGGAATTTTAAAACAAATTAAGTTTTTATTTTTATCATCTCCTGCCTCCCATAGCATTGTTCCTCGCATCTGTAATAAAAGGTTAGAGTAATTAACACATAAAAATATTGGCAAGCACTAAACATACCACTGGCAATGAATTATTGACATAAACTGATGCCCAGTATGACTTTCCTTCTGAGTTATCTGTAATGCACCTATCCTGTCCATCACATGGATCCGGACTTATAGTTGCTTGGGTTTTAATAGCATTGAATATCCATCTTACACTGTGCTTTAAGAATTGAGTATCACTGCCTTTAAAGATAAAATAAAATGAATAATAAATCATATATTTTTACTATAGGTATATACAATTTATGGAACGACAATGTTTTAAGAAGTGTATATTTATAGACAAACAATATTTATAATTCTTAAATTATTTAAGAACTTCCGTCATTCAAATGGCAAATGGGAAACATAAAATTTTATACATCTATTCTATATGCTTATCGTGTGTATACTGTTAACGTAATTGTAGTAAAGAGCGATTTCGTTATACCTACAGTGGTAGGGCGAACGTTAACCCAAGTTAAAAAAATCCGAAAACCATATAAAATGACTTAATTTTTTACAACCAAAAATTGCCATTTTGACAAGACCATATTAAAAATAAGAAAAAGAATAGCAGCATAGTAATAAACCGTGTTTAGACTGGGAAATTTGAGACCGGACTGACGAGAGTTCATAGGCAAGAGGGATGAGGGGTGAGTACTCTCGTGAGGCAGCTTCAAATTATAAACATCGGAAGCGTGAGTACTGTTCCAATTCTAAATTTAAGTTTTTTCCCATTTTGTTCATTATCTGCTTGACTGCCAATGTGTTAACATCGCAGTATTTTCATAACTAAGCTAACGCAGAGTGATAGAATATGAATTCTTGGAAAAGGAAACAAACAAAAGCATTAATAATAATTTATTTAATGTTATTTTCTTTTATAAAATGCAAAAAACTCGCGTCCGTTGTACAACTGTCTCACTTCACAAAAATTCCACCCGCTTGAAGTGAGGCGTCCTCAATTGAGGACCTGTGTAATCACGAGAGTACTCACCACGCCAGACTCAAATTTCCCTGTCTAAACACGTTCATACACTGTTGTCGGTATCTTGAGTTTTCGGATTATTCAGACTCGGGTGCACCTTTTGACAAACCTATGTATTTTTTTTTTGTAATAGGTGTCCTATCATTCACACAATATTTGAATTCTGCGCCATTTAATAGTACAGTGTTGTCAACGGAAAAAAGATGTCAGTTCGAGTTTTGTAAGAAGGAGCGCTTTTCATAAGCCGTTTTTGCGATCAAAATTTGCCATCCAGATGTTGCGATTTAACGACATTGGACTTTTTTCTTTGGGTTTTTTTTTAAGTCACAGAGGTCTATGCAAACAGGCCTACGATCTCTAACGCCTTGAAAGAGGAAATTTGGAGGTGTATCAATGAAATTCAACCAAACGTTAAAAATTTCAATGCAAGAGTAAGCCGTGGTGGCCATTTATACGATGGGCTATTCTATAGTTGACCCCATAATCGGTTTACTATATAAATCAATAAAAAAAATTAAGCTTTCTAATTAAAAATCTGTATATTTTCTATCAAAATTACATTTTGCGTTATTTATGGGACACCCTTTAAAATAGAATCAACTTGAGGTAAGAGTCCCATTTTCGATTGGCAGAGCACACTAAACCAATTTTTTTTGCAAATTAATGAATTTATTTATGAATACAAAATATATTTCGTTTGGCTAATTTGTTTTTTTTTTTTTATTATTATTTATAAAAACGGAAAACCCATTTACATCGAAATCATTTTAAGACTTTCAAGCTGCAGCTGAGTATCGCGAAATACATTATACTAAAGTTATTAAATATCAACAACTTTTTTATTGCTTAGCTGATAGACATAAGTTTGGTTAAGCCGTAATCGTAATGAAAGTGGATTTCAGAAGCATTATCTGACACCTATCAGTCTGGCGTTTAAACAAATAAAAGTAGAAGCACCAATTATAGGTACATATACCTACAATGTCAATGACAATCTTAAACTTACCTTTATCATTAAAAACTGCATTAACAAACACTGTACTTCCTCTTTCCATGGAACATGGTATCTTCGTGCAGCTCGAAATTTCCAATAATAAAATATCATAACGAGATCCTGTAAAAAGAAATCAATTTTTGTTAATCGCTTTCGAATCGATTTATGTAAGTGGACACACGTTAAAGTGTGTTCTGTCAAATTCTTCAAAGATAATATTTATGTACTGATATAAAACGACTGTGATTAGACACGTTCGACTTTATTCATCTTTGATTTGTTTTATTGCACATTTGTACGGGGTTAACCAGTAGCTGATTGACTACCGATAATATTATTGTAAACGTGATGATAATTTATTGTAAGACTTAATTTGTCATTTATTGACTCGGTTTGGTTCATCCATGTTCACATTTTGTGATAAGCTGAGTGACTGACTTATTTTTTTTTATTGATAAGTTATCTGTGAATTAAATTTCCCATGAGTCTTTATTTCGTCATATGTAAGTGGATATCAGTTCTTTCCTACGTAAGGGATAGACGATAAAAGTCTGTGATTGAATTGCAATGATTTGGAGTAATAGATTTTTTCGTATCAGAAATTGCTGACACATGGATTTTTTCTGTTAACTTATATGTATATTCTTAACTATTGTATCACTTACAAAAGTGTTGGATAGGATTCTACAATCATACGATTATTGATTTTTTTGTAACTTAGGGAAAACTTTATGACTTTATCTCTATAAAAGCCGCGAATCAAAAGACTAGACGCTCTTTAACCACTATTCAGGACATTGGCTCACGTGGGAGCATTTTTTAAAGTCTAGAATGTTATAAGGTTTAAAAAAACAAAGAAAAATATAAAATTAATTTGGGGAAACATCTTTTTGATTTTTCTTTTTAATTTATATTTTAAAAAATGCTCTCACATAAAATTTCAAAAAGTAACCTTTAAAATGTTGCCATCTGACGACAGAAATCACACAGGATCAACTGTAACCTGGCAACCTGTCTTACCATGAAACCCAATATTTTGTTTGCTTTTCTATTCGCGAATACGTGTGAATAGACGCTCTGAAAATGTGACCGAAACCATTTTAGTTAACCAGTTGCCCAGTGAGTGGGTATTTAACGAATAAATTCAATCTTGTGTTGAATTTTTAATTTTATCAGATCATAGCTAGTTCATAGAATCCATTTAGAGAAATTTAGCAAAACAAGAGGTGTAGATTATAGGTATACTTAGGCTTGATTTTTCATCGCGGAATTATTCCAGGGTTAGATTAACCTCGAGTTAACTGTGATAAAAACACGTTTGTTTGCAGTTTGAGTTCCCGAGTCAACTCAGAGTTAACTCTGCTAAGTTGGTGAGTCAACTCTGAGTTTATTTGGGATCTAAGACTGACTGTAAAATGTGATTCCATCAGATTTAACTCGAGGTTAATCTAATTCTGGAATGATCTCGCACTGGGAAACCTGGCCGAAGAAATATACACGTTATGAACAGGCTTGAATAAAAATTCAAATTTCTTCTCTAGAAATTCACCAAAAACTACTGTACGTGTGAAATTATTTCGTTGGAAGCATATCCGTGAACAGGCTTTATTGTATTTCGGTGAACAAACAATCGCACATAGAATCTCTATTGTAATATTATGTTTAATTATAGCCTCGATTTTGTTTACACGATACAAATACATCATGCCAATACATGGCTATAGAACAAGTAAAAAGCACACCATCGTTCATCAAAATAACTGATTATAAAGATACTCAAACTCAAAAAGTCACTACTGTTTTTTTTTATCAACAAATGTAACTAGGCATTCTTACCGCAATCCTCGTACGGGAGAGACCTCATTCTTAGGTTATTATTGAATTTAGTATTGAATTTTACATTTTTTGCAAAACAGCAAACAACAAAGAAACCCACCAAAACTGTGAACAAATTAAATTTCGGCATCATACGACGTACTCGTATCGGTACAAGTTTGCGAATTAATTTTCGAGAAAGTTATAGATACACTTTAGATTAATTGATTATTTCTTTCTGCTTGGGGTTTTAGTGATATTTTATTTATTATTGGGTTTTAATTCTTAAGAACCAGTAGCCGAAGTACTTGGAGCTATTTGTGAAAGTATACTGATAAGTTTATGGTATTATCGGCCATGTTAAATACGACACAGAAATCACTGCGATGTTTGATTGCGAGAAAAGTTTATTTTTATTGCTTATCCTTTCGGAGATTCTAGGAGCATTTCTATTATAGAAAAAAAATGTTTTTGATTCTTGCTACAGTTTTATCGGTTTGTGGATTTCAATAAAGATGAATGATTATATTTTTGCTGGAAAAAAATAACATGAACAAAAGGTGCAGTATCTGATTTTGTTCTCTACTTCAGAAACTGACGACTTGAATTTTGTATACTATTTTTATAAATAAAATTAAATACGTGAACTTATGATTTGAGCATGTTATCAAGTTAAGTATAATGTTATCATATTATTGTAGGTAAACAATAATTGAGAATTGCAGAAGAACCTCAAACTTTTAAGTGGACGACAATACAATGAATCAGTTGGCATATTTATGTATCTATTTTAAAGTTGACTGAATCAATAGTTAGTAAGTTCATTAATAAATGGTGACTCAGGCGAGTCTTGTCTGCTGCAGTGTAAACGTCTTATGTCATAGATGAACGACTTGATTAGTACTTATCAGTGTGGTTTTAAACCAGAAGATACGCAAAATACACTACAATAATATACTCCGAGTTTACATTTTGGTTCAAGTTTAGGTAGGTACATAAGTGTAAAAATTGGTGACCTTATTTCTGGGAATGCGCTGTCACTTAGCGTCAGCGATTTTATATGGAGGTGCTAGCGCTATTTTAACTTAGATTTGCCCCAGCATCATAAATCATGATAGTACTAAAGTATATAACCCATATAGAATGACTTGGCAAGGACATAAAATGATTTTTTCGTCGGTATTTCATTCGATTTTTCGATATCATTTACCTTCCCAGATATTTTAGTCTTTTGTTTATTATTGCACCACACTTACCTCGTAGATGATCTGGCGTTTATTCTTGGTCGTCATATAGAACCTACACTATACTGGATATACCTAAAATGTTCAAGTGACCAATAAGAGAGCCCGCATCATTATTCTTAGTTTGTTTCTTATCAGGTTAATACCAGCCACGAATCGCTTTTAGTTATAGTTTCCCATCAGTATACCATTTTGGCTTATCCCACAATAGGATTCAGGTCTAATCAAGGGAGTTGCTGCCCCTGTTTTTGTTAGCTTCCTCATTTCCCTTTGGACCTCAACGTGTCCTGGAAACCCGTAATGAGTTACCTTGTTCGTTGAATACTTTATTTCGATAATTATATGCCCTTATAGCATTTTCTCTCGCACTATAAAACAACGTTGAAAAAAGATAGGTATATCTATTGCTCGGCTTTTGGAATTTGTTTTTGCCTTTTTCCGCTCATCATATTTGTTATGAACCTTATCTTTTTGCTTAGTGCACGCACTCTATGAGTGACGATGACATTGGAAATGTTATGCATTTGGACTTCAAAACACTTGAATTTATTTCCTTTTCTATCTTAAATTTGGACTTTTACCTATTTATTATTTCTATGTTAGTGCTTGTTTTAATTTCAAATTTGATATCGAACCTCTTCATGGCCTGATATTCTACATTTGGGATTATAATCCAAAATTTTCAGAAACGAGAGCAAAGTGCAAAGGTACATTTAAATTGTGTTCTACACATTTGACTCTAAATTAATGAACCAACATCTTTCCATATTTATGCAAGAAAAAAACATGTTTATTCTTTTCCAAAACTACTACTTTGGCTTAGTTTATGTATATAATATAATGGATAAAAACACTTTCTGAAGAATTTGACGAATTTTCCAAGGACCAAACAAAACACATCTACCGGTCTATTTCGGCGGTAAATAGTAAGAGTCCTCCTGTGTTGTAGAACGAGCAGTAACGCAACAAACGATTGGGCTATTTCGATTTTCTCGAATCGTGAAGATAGATACATTTCAAAATAATTTTTGTAAGAATAAGTTTTTTTTATATCACTTCTTTTTGAATTCCGGTGGGCTGGACAAATCCAAAGCTTTATCAGTTAAATTATTTGGCTTTATCATTTACTGCCAAAATATTGGCCTTATCTTTGTATTTTATTATCTTCAACAAAGCAATTAAACTAGTTCTTGAGTATTTAGATATAAGCTTCAATATAGAGTGTTTCCATTTTGACTACTGAACACTCTATAATGTTTAAAATTTATTTTTACTTGCTCAATAATAGGGCAAAAGTACCTATTGGTTTCGTGAAAATAAAATTCAAGGTTCTAATCAAACCTGACATAACGCAATGATAGAGAAGCCCAAAAAAGGAGGTTTCTTCATGTATAGTACTTTTCGGTATTCCCTAGAGGACAAATTTTTATGTTTGTTTTAGCGCGGCTATAATGGGTACCTCTCCCATATAACGGTTTTAGTTTTTAAAAATTTTCTCAAAAATGGCTCTAACGGTTGCGATAAAACTTGGTGTACGTGACAATTTTTAGTAGTTATAATAGAACTGCCATTCAGGTTTTTGGTTAAAAATGCACATAACGGAGATTTGGTGTTAACAATTTTTAACAAATTTGGCCTTAAATTGATAACGGCTTACCTGATTTTATTTAAATTTAGTATGGTGTATAATCTAAACATGCAACACAAGATAACATTAAAAGTTTTTGGCTAGCAGCCATTTAATGATAGCTACCATACAACTTTACCTCAAAATTAGGCCACTTTTCTCTTTTCAATAACATAATTCAGCAAATAAAATTTTCCCGCAAGCTAATAGTTTGCTACAAAATCAAGTTCGTATGACCCAGTCGTGCATTTTAATTTGTATTATTCTACTACATACATGTTTTCTATTAAATATCCAATGGGAACGGCCAAATATCTAACACAGGTTGGCTTTCTCGTTTTTGTGGGGAACTTAGCTCGCAAAGAAATCAATTCAATTCAATTCCCCGAAAATTTGTAGAAAACAGAATTTTACCCATAAGAACTCTTGTGGTGTGAAAGATCCAACTATACTGAAATATGAGGAATATGAGCCAACGCCATGACTGTGTGTTCGCTCATTTACACATGCGATTTTGACAATAGCTCGTGTTTAGTCTGTTTAGACTGGGAAATTTGAGTCCGGACTATAGTGATGTATCAACTCGAGTTAATAAACCGAGTTAACTAGATTTACTCCTAATTCGAGTCAAACCGAGTTATAAAATCAAATTTGTTGTTTTCTGACTCTGTTCTTATTCTTTCTAACCAAGTTGCATATGCACATTTTGTTTTGTTGTGTTATTCATCGAACATCTAACTCGATTTGTGTTGTAGGTAACTAGGTAACTCGTATTTTCGTATAATTGTATCTTCGTATTTGAATTTCTGTTGTAGCTTGTTTATAGATTGTAGGTAGGTAAAGAAAGAGTTGTTTTGTTATTTTTATGCAAAACAAATTTTTCTTTTGATTTCTTTTTCAGTTAATTATGTTATGTTAAGGACCATGATGGTAAGACGGGATCAGTTCCAGCTTGCAAATCTTGATTATTAACAGTGATAAAAAAATTATTGTTTCTTAACAAAATGTAAAAGCAAGTAGAGATAGGTACCTAGGTACATATATTTTATATGTTTAGTTTTATGTACTAAAACTGAAAAAGTGCAAAAATCATATAAACAAAATTATAAACCGAGTTACCCAACTCGATTTTCAACTCGAGTTGCTTGAATTCTAACTCGAGTTAACTCGGGTTAAAAAAAAATACGAGCTCACTAGTCCGGACTCAATAGAGTTCTTCGGTGAGAAGGGTGAGGGGTTGATACTAGCTGTATTTTATTATCCCCTCAGATCTGATTCGGATTGGATTTGCGTCGCAAAATGCATGCAAACAACAATAACATAAGATCCAGCTTTGTTTATAGATCTTCCAAAATTCTAATCCATTCCGGTTCAGAGGGGATAATAAAATACGGCTACTGTCGTCAGGCTGCTTCAAATTAAAAACATCAGAATCATGAGTAGGTACTGTTTTAATTCCAAATTCGCGTATTTTCCTATTTTGCTCATTATCTGCTTGATTGGCGAATGGCGATGTGTTTAATTCCCAGTCTAAACAGGCCCATAGAATGCATGTGACTATTCACAAATTTCGAGCACATTAATGTTGTTTTCAATCTATTTATAAGAAGAGATAAACAAAATTTTCAGATGTCATCCGTGAACTGCTGATTTGACACTGCTGTGCGAACGGGAAAGAGATATATTAGTCGTGGTTTTTTGCAACTCCATATAGAATTGTGTGAAAAAAGCGACAGCAGTCGGAACACAACAAATAAATACAACAACAACATAAGTCCATAAAGACTTAGCTAAGGCCGTGTGCGAATTGCGTTAAAAATGCTGGTTAATTTGATCCCAGTTAAATTTGATCCGTTTTTATGGAGGTGAATAAAATTTTAGCATTTTGCTGTGTGAATTGCTTTAAATGGGATTTTTTAAGCATATATTTCCCATTGACATTCATTGCGTTCAAGAACCTATCTGGGACGGTATCAAACTATCTAAAAATGTTCAGATACCTTAAGTTGTTGCATCAGCAGTTTTTTACAAGGGATTACAACTGCACGAAGCTACCTATGTAGATTGCTTTGGATACATTCGATAAAAAGGATCTAATAAAGAACGTGGGTATAGTGTATTTTATAGTGTATTAAATAATAATAATAATAATACGTCAAACAAAAAATCCAAAATGAACAATCGACTGCTAAAGTATTTTCAATTAATGTTAATCATTATTTTGCAATATCAAAGATATATAACAGGAAATTCAAATAATCAAAGAAGAAAAATTCAGGAGGTACAAAAATTAAAATATGTAAAACTGTCTTTCTACTTATAAGAAAATCACAAGATAATGGTGGTTTTATTGACGAAACGCACGGCAAAAGGACTGGTGTAAACAGGGTCAAACAAAAAAACAAAATATTTGAAATGAGCGTCGATGTTTACAATATTCTTTATAGGCTCATGTTTAATTAAAATTTCCAGTCACAAGTGATGGAATTTTATGAAAACTTCCAAGGTATTGGTTCAAAAAGCGAAAAAATTAAAAATTGCAAATGTAGTTACAAGTAGTGACAATATTATTACACACACACTACAAAAATTCACTCAATCTTTATAAAATTTTAGATTTTTTTCTCCGTACGTACGTCTGTTCAAGTTACCCCTCTCACTATCACTAATTCTATAAAAATCATCGTTTCCTACACGTGGAAATATGGACTTTGACGAACAGCTTACAACGAACATCTATCTAGCTATCTTAGATTGCTATCTCGTGTGCAACCGAACGCACTCAGTTTTTAGTTTTTTTTAGTAAACAACCCTGTTCGGATGACATGTGTCAAACGGAGCTAATTCATTTGATTTTCATTTTTTGATCAGAGAAATTGTGTTGATGAAGTTGAAATTGAAAGCAACTACGATTTTTTTTTACAAAATAAAGGCAAGCTTTCCGGTTATGGATTGTTCCATAAGGCCAACAGAATGCTGGTGTTGCTACATTTATTTTCTCCGAGTTATTGTGCATGTACATACATAATGTTTATTTTGCGACGGTGCCGCAGTGTTTTATGATAGTGCTTTTTATACGAGGTTTTCAGCGTCGCTCCTAGTACATGCAATTTCCTCTCATACTTCTTGTACATTGTTCAACATTGGGAACCGTATCTAATTTTTTTTTTTTTAAATTTAATTTTTTTACGCAAATGTCAAAATTTAACCAATGCTAAAATTTTAACGAGCTCCTGAGCAGGTTAATTTTTGGCGCCTGTATTCACCTTAGCAGTGTCAAAATTTACCCATGGGATCAAATTTAACAACCATTTTAACGCAATTCGCACACGGCCTAACTCTCGATAATTATCAGGACTTAGCTAAGTCCATATAGATTACTGCGTTACCGACACAATGGTTATATGGGAGCGTCGGTAATGTTGTGGGCTAAATCCTAATGTCGTTTTTTCACACTTGTCTATATGGACTTGCAAAAAACACGGGTAATATATCTCTTTCTCGACATTGAGATCTAGGCCACAACATTACTGACGTTCTCTTATAACTACATGTAGTTGTGTCGGTTAAAGTTCTAAACGATTCAAACTTTTGATCTACAAAAAGAACTGTACAAGACCCTTTAGTAGGTGCTCTACTGTACATTATAATTTGGTATTTTTGACATATCTGTCAAGCAGAAAATGGGCTGTCAATTTTCTAGTTTCAAAATAAAAATATCAAATCATGAAAAAATGATAATCGCTAATTGCTAAAGAAATTAGAAAATAAAAGTTTAAACACACCCACAAAAGAAAAATTTACTATAAAATCTTCAAAATGATGTCCCAATATTTAGAGGAACTGGAACAGGTAAATTTTCATTGATTTACTATTGTTTTTATTTCTTAAAATTAGCCTTTTCTTCTAACAGGATCCCTTCGATGTTGTGGCTTTTATTGACCGCCTTACTTGGCGCACAAATAATGAAACTGGCAGTGATGAATTGAATCCGGAAGCCTTGCATGATACATTTGTTCAAACTATCAAAGACCTTAAGATTCTTCAAGAGAAACAGCGTAAAAAACGTGAAGCTTTGGAAGAAACATTAAAAGAAGAACAGCAAGCCTATGCACAGAGTCTGCTGAAACTGCAGGAACGTCATCAACTAGCTGTTGAGTGTTTTCAACAATTAGATGAAAAAATAAATTCTGTTGCTGGTAAAATCCTTCATTTGGGTGAACAGCTGGAAAACGTTAACACTCCCCGAAGTCGTACCCTAGAAGCACATAAACTACTCAATCATATGTCAGAGTTTCTAGTGTCTGGTCCGTTAGTTAGTGAAACCTTTACCGATCAAACCAAATTACACGAAGCTGCTGACATTATTCAAAAATTATACACAATCGCCCAGGATTTGCCAGAAGAGAAATTCGGCGAGGCAAAGAAAAAAATCGAAAAGAAATACGATGAAATTGAACGTAAGTTGATAGAAGAATTTGCAACCGCTCAGAAAAGCGAAGACATTGAAAAAATGAAAACAATCGCAAATATTTTGTCACAATTCAAAGGATACGCACAATGCATTGATGCTTATATTGAACAAAGTCAAATGGTAAGTTAAAGATGTAAGAAATGAAAACCTAGAAGATTCTGTCTTTGGTGCAAATCTAAAACAGATACTAATAATTAGGTACCAAGTAGTGTCAGACTTTTACCGCTGTAAAAAGACCGCAACATTTAAGACAGTATTTATATGGGATTTGGTAGGGTTTAGCAGTTGCTGATTGTGTGATACAGGGTGTTTTCTAACCAAACACGATTTTTGATTTTCATAAATTTCGAAAAAATTGGACGATTCAGTGTTTTGTTGAACTACTTAAAGGATTCCTAAAAAAATTTTAATTTTAATATATATTTTTTTGAAAAACTAAATTTTAAAACATTTTTTTATATTTTTACTTTTTATATAGACTCCTTACGGTGGCAAAGACATCTACATTGGAATACTTCCTCTATGCAAACATCATTACGAGATTATAAAAAAAGTATTTGCAAATCCAAACCAAGTGATGTCCAAGTTTATCCTTAATATATATCAGCTTAAGCTCTATCAATATGCTCATACAAAATTAGAAGATAAAAGAAATGAGGAGAAACATCTTCGGACACTCTATGAACTTTATTCCAGGCAAGATTACAAAAGTACCTTGATTTCCTCAATAATTATTGTTTGTTTCTTTTTTAAGAACAATAAAACTCTCAGCTGAACTCCAAGAATTCATGACAGAAGCTGATGATGATCTTCTAAATAAATTAACTTCACACATTTTTACGAAACATCTAGCTAATTATATCGAAATAGAAACGAGTTTTCTGAAAACTAAATGTGCAGTCGAACTTGAACGATATTACGCAAGTAAAAAACATCAAAAGAAGCAATCTGAACGGTTCCAAGATCTTCGCAGAGACATGCAAGTCTTAATTGGGACGAGAGCCAATATAAATATTGCACAGATTGAAGACTATGGAGGGGAAACATTCCTTTCTGAAGAATTGGCCATTAATTTGCTGCAGGAAGCCAAAGCTGCACTCAAACGTTGTCGGTTACTCTCCAAGGATGCAGAACTTGCTTCAAACATTCTCAAACTTACCGACATCCTTTTGCGTTTTATGATGCATGAACATGTCAATTATGCACTAGAGTTGGGTCTGCAAGCAATTCCACTGGGTGAGACAAAAGTTTTTCCACAAATCTACTTCTTCGATGTTGTCCAGAAGAGCAACATAATTGTGCATCTCTTGGAAAAGTTGTATGCCGAATGTGTAGTTCCATGTATTATGTAAGTAAATATTAGAACATGTTTCTTAGTGCTTTGTTAACATTTGTTTTTTTTATAGTAATACACCAAGATACTCTGATTATATTTTTAAAAAGCGAGTTATGATGGAACAAATCGAACAAAAGCTAGATACTGGTTTGGATCGTGCAATGAATGCAGTCATGAATTGGGTTAAAATTTATTTGCAGTCTGAACAAAAAAAGACCGACTTTAAGCCTGATGAAGATGTCGACACATTAGCATCCGCTGTAAGTTATTGAAGGTAGATTGAAAAAATCGCTTATCTATCATAATTTTGCATTTTAAGGCATGTGTGAGTGCAGTACAAAATCTTCAGCCAACAATTGCACAGTTAAAAAAATGCGTTGACGGAGAGAATCTGCAGAATGTACTCACAGAATTCGGAGTACGCTTGCACAGAGTTATCTATGACCACTTGCTGACTCTACAATTTAGTGCTGCAGGTGCAATGTGTGCTATTTGTGATGTCAATGAGTACAGAAAATGCATTAGAGAGTTAGACAGTCCATTAGTAACGCAGCTGTTTGATATTCTACATGCTTTGTGTAATTTATTATTGGTAAAACCGGAAAATTTACTTGAAGTTTGCACCGGAGACACTTTGGTGAGTTCTTTTAACCATTTTAAGCAGAATATATTTTTGATTTATATTTTTGTTTATCTTAAAGAACTACTTGGATAAGTCCGTGGTGAGACAATTTATTCAGCTAAGAGGTGATTTTAAGTACCTCAAAGCAAATACAACTCACTTAAAGGAAATAATGGAGTAGGAATAGAAAGTTGCAATTTAAATAATATTTAAATATTAAATATAATTCAATATTAAGTATATTTTTGTTTAATCAAACGTTAAAATAATATAATTAAATAGTGTGCAATTATTATGTTTATTTATTACATGCATATTTTATGACGGATTTTGTAAATTAATTATTGATGTATCACTTTATTTCCTCTTATTTCTGCTGTTTTTGAAACAACGACAAATATTTTACAGTTCACATAATTAAATTAAATTTTCCAATTTTTTTGTTTGCTATTAATTTCAAATTTATACATTCCTAATCAATGATATCATTGTTTGTTTTTAAAAACAAATTTTTTTACTTTGGCTTATTTATCCCATGTTTGAATGGGAGGTTCTTTAGTATTCACAAAAGCTGATATGTTTTGCAACATATATTTGTTTACATCCTCTTGTAGTGACGTTTCAACTACTCATTCCATGAACAAGAACATCTAACTGTATCTATAAATAAACTTTTTCTTATAAAAAAACGGTAACGGATTTTTTTCCTCGCAAGCACACACCGCAACGATCACAATCATAATAATCGACTATTGTAATACTAACGCAATACTTTCGCAAAACTAATTCCTCAAAAAATTAAGCCATTTTTGATCGCTTTAATAAAAAATTAGACACATACAAAATTACAAAAATAAGTATACGCCAGAGTGAACGTTACATACATTTTGTTCTTGATTATTGATGTTTTAATAACATTAACATATAAGGTGCATCTACAAAAAAAAGTAGTACTGCTTGGAGGGCTTATGAACACTTAAGTTAATTAAAAAGCATTTAGGGACTGGGTAAATGAGTACAAAGATTTGCTTGAGTTTAAATATTTTTGGTAATATTATGTTCAGTTTGGTTGATCATGAAAATACACTACGATCGACGAAACATTTGTATGCCTTCTGAGGAATGATCGAATTTGCAAGATAAGGGTACAAAATAACAAGAGCTTGTGTACAGTGTACAGTACAGAAAATAAATGTTTAAAGGAATTTCCAAAAAATGTTGAAAGTATTTGTAATTTTACTAAACGTACTCCTTAAGAGTTTTCAGACTGTGGGTAAATTCAAAAACGCATCACTGCAGGGATGATGCCTAAACCATAATGTAAAACGTTCACAAATGGAAACAATTGGCATCACTTCAATCTTTAACTACCATATTATTCAGTAGTTTAAGACTTAAATCCAGATGTAAAATATTCTTTTTCGTTTATTTCCATATAAAATCCATATTTTTTTTCATTGTTGCTTCCTTTAGACATCTTTATTTTTTATTATGTATTATTTTCTGCGAACAAACAATATTAAACTTAGCTAAGAAATGAGTAAAGTGAATAATTAATATTTGGATATAACGAGTGAATAGTATGGCCGTCGTAATAAACTGTTGATGTATTGATTATAAGCGTCTTCGAAGAAAAAAATTAGTTTAAAGACATTACCGTTGACAACAAATCACTCATATAAAATTTAATCAAAATTGATCGTATTTTTTTTTTTGAGGAAAATTGAATTATCGGTAACCAATGAAGAAGAAATACAGGAATGGGTGGTGTGCACACGTATAGTGTACATGCGTGCGGTACCAAAATGTTTGCATGCATTGAAAACTCGCGTGCTAAATGTGCAGCAGCAGGAGGCGAGTTACTGATATCGCATTCATATTGCTGCTGTCAAATGCCTATAAAATATTTGATAGTTATCAAATATCGTGTTGATATTTGACAACCATAATAGGGGCCTAAAATTTATTTCTGTGCTCATATTGTTAATCTTAAAAATTATTGTCATTTAAAAACCCTACTAACGTCGATACGGATTTTCGCTCTTTTTACATAATTGCATTGGTTCCACTTTTGTGGTTCAATAGTTTTTAGCTATCCCAAAGGTGTTTAAGGTGGCCCATCTTCAGTTATAGCTTGAGCATACTTTTTTGAGTTACTTCAGTTTGACCGGGGACCAGAGACTTATATTTATGTCACTGTTATTAAGCCAATAACATACACAATGAATATTAGTCAGATGACTTGCTTGTTTGGGGTGTTTATATTTTGCTTCTATTCCTGCTCTTAAAAGAGCCTTCAAAGTCAGGACAAACTGCTAGTGTTAATTGTTTTTATTTACATGTACATACTTTGTTTCAGCAAAAAAATACAATGATAATCCTAAAATCAAAATCAGTTTAAAAGATTTTTGTTTACTTCTGTAATCAAGTAATTTTTGTTGCAAGGAAAGCATTACAAGATCATGCTTTATTATAAAGCATGCCTCAGCCCTAGGATAAATTTAATGAATTATCGTCGGCAATTGTTATATTAATCATATGTGATTTCAAAAGTCTTTGGTTTGGTTTTCATTTTTATTGATTTTTATTTATGTTATAGTTTCTTTTTTTTTCGTTATATATATAAATTTTATTAGCTTTAGTTGTTTATCTGGTAATAATCTTTCATAAATCGTATTTCGTTATTTAAAAAAAGAAAAAAAAAACACAATTTTTTTTTTGCTACATTATAAGGCCCAACAAGAGAAAATAACATCAGTTTTCGATTAGCTTTGTGTTTTCTAAATAATTTGTTTGTTTTTTTTTTTTTTTTTGATTTTCTAACCGATAGTAGGTATATATATATATATTTTTTATTTTAATTTAACTTTGTTCAATATTATTTTACTGTTTTATTTTTTTTTTTTATTATTTATTTCATGTTATAAAAATAAGAAACATTTTAATTTTAAATTCCTGGATTCTTTTTTTTTCGATCAATCGGAACAGCCATTCTGATTTTTTCTTCTTTCTATCTATATGGTCAGTGTGTGTGTATGTGTGCATAAGTTTATTTAGATAGATTTTGTTTGCTTGTTTAATAGTTAGAAACAGAAAGAACGATGTAAAGAGAGGGAGCGACTAAATAAGGGGAGGTGGTAGTATATTTAGGTTGAACCTAACCCCTCAATCGAATGAGCGCATAGTTCGTGAGTTTTGTGGAATAGTTTTCTGCTTTTGCTGTTGTTGTTGTTGTTGTTGTTGTTGGTGTTGTTGGTGGTGAAAATGGCTTTTGTTGACTGCAGACATCGGGATGTCTAGGGTGTGCGTTGCGCTAGTAGTGGCTGTGGCTTCGGAGGGACTGTCTGCAGCTATCACAGGCTTAGCTTCCACACCAGTTGGATGATAGTGCTGAGAATGTTGATAGTAGCCAAAGGGAATGGGAATGTTAGCTACCGCACTACTCCCTGATGTTGTTATTGTTGTAGTGGCAGTGTTAGGAGGTTCAACAAAAGCCTGCAGATTTCTTATTTCTGTAACCGATCGTAGACTAGCCGGAAGGCTGCCACTTGATGCCAACGAGGTTGAAAGCGGTGAATTTCTTTCAATTGAAGATGCAATATCTGAAATAATTTATGACATTATGTTAAGATGTATACTTTTTTTTTAAGTTTACATTCTTACCCGTCCTGTCGGTGTCTGGAGACCAGGCAGAGAGACTATACAAATCCAAGATCTTTTCTTCCATTTCCAGAATGATGGTTTTTTGGACCTCGTATTTCGTGCTTAATGCCTTGAAAAGTATTAATGTTATATTTTGTTTACAAAACACAAAAATAAAACAAATTTTACCTTAAATTTCTCTTCGTATTCATCTTTGACATTTTTAAGCAATCGTTTTTGGTCGGTGACAACCTTTTCGTTATTTACAATCTGGGTATGTAGCTCACCTAGTTTGTGTTTAGAGCTTTCGAATTGTGAAGTTTTTTCCTCCAAGGCACGTCTCAAATCTAAGCAAATATTTTTTTTTTTTTTTTTTTTGAAGACAGCTTATTTTTTTGACTTACCTCTAATCTCAACGTTATAAGATTCCTGCAGATGGTTTATTTCTTCATCTCGTGCACGAAGATTATCCACTTCGGCTAAACGATCGCGCAATTTAATTTGGACTTCGCCCATAATAAGAAACTCAGATTCCAACCTAATAAGTTCGCCTTTGCATTGTTGTCCTTGTTCTGCTTGTGATTGAGCGTGTTGCAGCTCATTACGTGTATCGAATAGTTGTCCGCGCAGCACGTCTACTTCGGAGGTCAGTTCCATGCGTTTTTGAATCTCTTCATTCAATCGAGACTGCAGGCTTTCATTGGTTGATTGCAGCAATTTTTTATGTTCCACTTCTTCTTGGTATCTAGCTTTGAAATTGTTTAGTTCTTCTTTGAGCTTACGCTCATTCTCGTTGGCGTGTTTTCTTGTTTTATCAACTTGATACAACAATCGTTGGTTCTCCTCGTCGTAGGTCTTCAAGCTTTCTTTTAGACGTTCTTGTTCGCGTTCGAGACTATGAATGTCTCTGCTGCGACCCATTAAGCGACGATTTCGCTCTGCGTGAATTTCACGACGATACTGTTCGTATTGCAATTGCAAGCACAAAAGCTGAATATGTTCCTAAATAATTTTAAAGTAAAATAAAATATAATATGAAAAAGCATTGAATATTCTTTCTTACATTATCTAATCGGTGTCCAGAATCTTTTAGTTTAACCGTCCGATCGATATACTGATTTAGAAGCTCTTGAGGTTGTAGCGCATTGCATTCAGTACGCAACTTGTCGCTTTCCGAGATCAAATGGAACAGTGTGTGCTCATAATTTCTTGGCCAAGTCTGAATAGTTTGCGTTACCCGAGAATGTGTTGTACACGATTGTTTTCTGATGGATTCAGTTCGACCAATTGAAAGAGCTGTCAATTTACTATTAAATACTTGAGTTTTTTCCTGTTTATCTTTTTTAATGGTCGAACTGACACTATTGAAGCTGCTAGCAAGTGTAGGAAATGATTTGGCACGACGCACTTTAGCTTTTTCTGATTTAAAGCCATTCATTTCATCGCTGGACGTGATATTATTGGAACTGCATTCATTGTGACAGTAGCTTGTCAAACGATTTCTTCGAATCAGTATTCGCATTGAGCGATTAGAAGCCACTTGAACACCACCTTCGGAACAAGGTGACTGTTCGGTTTCATCACAGTCTTCACAGCGCTTAGCGATGTCTTCTGCAACAGCTGCTCCAGCTTCAAACCGTTGTGTCACACTACTATTAGTCAGGTCCCGTACTTCTTCGTCTTCCTGAGAATCAACATAAAGAGTGCCATTATTCGATGTATTCACTGAAGACACTGGTAAAGCTGCATTGGGATATCCTGCATTAAAAAGCATCTGGTGGCGATCATTCAGAACGTGTTGCATTTTCTGGTCATACAATTTTGTTGGGATTTTATTAATTGTTGTTTGATCGCCATAAACGTGGTGACGATTTGAAGTTTTTCCAGGCGATTCGGGAAAAGTAAATTGTGTACAGAGGTCCCTACGCATCGGCGATGCTGGTTGGCTGGTCGTAAAAATAGCACACACCGCATGTTGATTAGCTGATGTTTTCATGGTCAGTTCTTTCATTGGTGTCGTCTCTGGTGTTGCTTCGACAGCTGCCTCTGGTGGTGAGGATCCTGTTACGCCCATGATTGCGCCTACAGATGGTCCACTGCTTAACGGTACGACATATATTGGTGTCGGAGTGTGAGGCATAGTACTGGCCGATGAAATTATTTCGGTGTATGGACTCCAAAGGATGTCACCTTTTTTAAACTCAGAAAGATGTTCAAAATCAGTTAATGATTGAAAAGGCGAAGCAATGCCTGAATATGATATCGGCTTTTGAGGAAAATTTGATTGCGATTGTGGTTTATTTATCACTGAAATTGATGTATCGTGTGACCGAACATACTCGGTATGAAGTTCCTAAAAAAAAGTGATCACATATTTACCAATTGAATAGAATTTAATAATTATAGAATACAACCACCCAAAAGAAATTTAAATTTACCAAGCGTTAATTGTACCAAAATACCATTAAATTATATAAAAAGGGTATTGTTTTGGGTACCGAAAAGGAACGGGGATTTTTTTCATCGTAATAAAGCGACAATAAAAAAAACATGTTCAAGTTTTGTTCTCTGTATGAACCGTTATATGTTGAGCTAGTTATCTGGGTTCTTATTTTTTATATTCTGTTGTTTTGTTTTGTAGTTTTTGATTGAGCAAGTAGAATTTTCTACGTATGAACGTGTATTAAGTTCAATGCTTCTGAGGAGCAAAAGAAACTATTGTTTGAATTCACTATCACCAAGTCAATGACGGCAGCAGTGAGAATACTTCATCAAATATAAGTAAGACTTGAAAGACTTTACATTATAAGTACCATCGTGAACAAAATACAGCGCTACCTAAAAAGCTATTGCCATGTATAAAGAAGAGACGCTGAGAACTGTCAAACATGCATTATCATTCCACATTCCATTATAATCGCGAGAAAAAAGATGCCTTAGCATTCTTGAAAAAAACAAATTCAATGACAACAGCATTTAGTTGGTCTCAGACATGGAGTAATATAAATCAGGAGGCTCTTATTTTTGTGTTATTAACGGTTACTGCGAAAAATCGACCTTGTGTTTTTCACGATGAAAAGTAAACGGATAGGTAAATTTCTCCTCTCCTGAAACTCTCCACAAAAGAAAAGTATCATGGTATTACCTTGGACTCCAAGCTTACACGGAAGCATCACACAGAGAAAATAATGAAATTAGCATTGTGAGCTAAAAAAATCAACCTGGCTAAGATTTATATATTAGCATTCATTGGAATTACTTTGGATGAGTACATTAGATGCACGGATGTCAAAAGCGCACTTCGACTAAAAGAGAAGGGGGTTTTTGAAACAAAGCACCTATCGTCATGTATATCAATCTTGTACAGTTCTGGTCCATGTGAGTACTCAACTCACAGACTAATTAGATCCCCGTTTAAGTTATCTAAACAAACAATTTTAAAATGGAGAAAAGAACTGGAACCGGGATTTTCTGGGAGACTCTTAAAATAGTGTTTTTTACTCTGAGATCAAAACCACTAACAAAGCGAAAGTTTTTAGACAGCTAAGAGCCAAGTTGCCATATGATTACATCTAAGTCAACCACTGCTGCATTCCTGGACATTGCATTGCAATATATAAGTCACCGAAAAAGCGAATGAAGAATGAACCGGCAAAAAAACACCGAGCTCCAATAAATATTAAAAATGGCTGCACAACAGAAAGACCAAATTTTTTTAAGGACATATTTTTTTTTATATATAAATATAATATGCGCGCACTCAAGGGGTAATGAAAATCCTTATGATGATTTAACACAGTGCGAGCGGTTAGGAAAATTGAAGGATAGATGAAAGATGTAAAAAAAAAAATATAAATATACCAGAAGACTATCCCCTAACACCTAATCAGTGCTTGACACTTCAACTTCAAAAGAAAAGCGTGGGCCAATTAGCGAATACGAAGCGAGTCGTTTTTGGTGGCGAAAATGATGTTAGGTATTGTTGTTTTCGCTTTCATCTCTTTCGTTTCATATTTTCAATAGATTTTTTTCCGAATGTTTTTTGGTTAATGTTTTGTTGCATTAAAATAAATAAATATTTGAGTTTGATAAGTTGTAAACAAATGCTTAACACACAACACAATACACATTTCTTTTAATAATATTTTGATTTTATTTCGAAGTAAATGACAAAAAATTGCAACAAATCCCGGTCACTATGATTTCAATTAAAAAAATATGCCGTAGCTGTCAATTTAGTGGAACGATTGGAATGATTTTCTTCGTATTCGATAATTAAACAAAGTGAGGTGAGTCGAAAATGTGGTATCGAATTGAAAACGACTTGCTTCGTATTCCCTAATCGGGACACAGATGTATTTTATGGTAATATTAAAAGGAGATACAAATCTTGATAGGTGAAGGTTAAGTGCTATCGCACCTTACTTTTGCAGGAGCTATCAGGAAACACCACAAGAAATAGAAACCATTCACCATCTAGTTTGCGACTGTCTAAATCTCAAAACAATTGCTACTCTGCTATCTAAGGACGATATTGGTTGTAAAACTAAGACGACCTTAAATAAAATTCATCATAGGGTGGTTTGCAACAAATCCAATCGGAAGAAACCTAATCAAATAGGTGAAGCACCACAGCTATTCAAGGGCATCAAAACAAACTTTTAGGCACCCGTGTACGCTACAACTGTCAGGCTGTGCAAACCCCATCAAACCTAGCCTAACATAACGGTAACTTTTTGTTAGTACGTATAACTTAAGCACTAACTTTTAATTATTTGGCATTTTTTAATAAAACAAACATTTAAAAATTATTAAAATAAAAAAAACAAGAATAAGACATATTTTAAAATCAATGCAACTAGTTAATAGGCTTGCATCAGCAATTCTTAAATGTTTGTTATACATACCTGATCGGCGACAGATAGCTTCGCACACTCCTGAACAACATCATGAGGTTCTCTATTCTTCCATCGAGCAGCATTCATTTCTTTTTCTGGACTTGCAGTCACCAGCATTGGATGAACTCTAACTGTATCCAATAATGGTTTTATGGTATGCTGAAAAATTGCACCTTTTTCCTTTTTTGTAAATTCACTGAGATACGACAAGAAGTTACATGGATACATGCCATAAAGTCGATGGAACAACATTTGCAACCCCAGCTGCAAATGCACCAATTTATCTTCGCTTAGTTTATTGGGATTCTGGCTGTTCCATGAAGCCAAATGTCCAAATATATCGAACAAATCACTGAGGAAGGTCGATACGTTCATTGGAATAATTGGCAGCAAGGTGACAATACATAATAGTGCGCTCATAAGCGAAACAATTTCTTTTTTTTCAGTCTGAAAGGAAAAAAGGATGAGAACAAATAGTACTTTAATTCAACGGTAATATACCTTCAGCAGATTAAATATATCCCAGATTATTTTATGCTTTTCAATTTTGTACAACCAGGTTGGATGCTTGCGGACGACAAAACTGAACAATGTCAGAGCCTGAAGACGATGGCTTGATCTATTCAACCAATCGGACAGTCTGTCGAATATGTAAATATCGTGTGGTGACTGCACTTTTACCAGAACCTCCATAATTCGCAAAGAATTTGTCTTAAAGAAGTAGTCCATCATTCCATGGACAAGCCATATTTCCTTGGCTAAAAGAAATGATTTTAAAGTTCTTATTGGAATCCAACTAGAAATAAAAACATGTGGTACTCACTCTGATTGAATAATTCTACCAGTTTCTTTTTGGCCTCCTCGCTTTCGTGTGATTGATTTGACTCCAAGTCATTAAACAGTTTCTCAGTTTCCATAATCTTCAGAATAAATTTACAGAAATAAAAAAAATCTGAGGGAACGCGTGTCTCTTTATATTTTTTTCTAAAGTTAACTTCTGATCGCGTGGATAGGATCTTCGATGATGGTTATTGAATTTGCAACCAATTATTTATATATCACAAAAAAATTTAAACTTTTTCTACGCACTTTTCTTGACAGTCTTAAAATTATCATATTCATTCACTTTGATTTTATTGGATTTTTTTCTCTCTCGACGCTTTGTGTTAAAATTTGTTTTTCCCGTTGCCCATTATTCCGAAAAGCTTTGTTTCTTTTTTATTAAGTGTGCCAGGGATTTTGTGCCTTTAGAATATGGGCAAGAAATGTTTCGTATTAATTTTTTTGAAATGATTTACCATCAAAAACCATCTTTTCATATTTTTCTAGCTCTCATTCTGTGTGAAAAGTGGAAAATCTTTCATTCTGGATGGTTATTTTTTTTTTTATTTTCTGACATAACCATATGTCAGTTGAAAATAACGTAACGGGATGTCGTGGTGAAAACGTTTACCAGAGATCTGTTAGATTTGGTAAATTTGTTTGTTATTTATCTGAGTACTCAGAGCGCTCAATTTAGGCGTTTTTCTTTTTAACCTCAGAGCAGTGCACTGAGCTGTCGAAAATATATCTGTGTTTCTTTTTTAGCTCCGAGCACTGTTGTGTTCCTTTTTTCGATCAGGGCCAACTTCATATAGTTTTCATGTTATTTGACAGATTGTGAGTTGATTTCTATTGATATGACAGTGAATTGCTCAAGTGTGTTTCATAAATAAATCAGAGCGCTCAGAGCTCACGCGATAAGCTCAGGCTCTACTCCGTTTTGTGACGCTCTATGAGCTAGGATAAAATGGTGGAGTAGAGCCCGGCCCACTTGTGAGTTAATTTCTACTGATAAGACAGTGAAGTGCTCAAGTGTATTTCATAAATAAATCAATGCCGAGATTCAGCTATTTAGACAAGATGAGAAAGTTCGAATATAGTTTCGAGCACCTAAAACATCACCAAACAAAGAATATAAAGAATATTCATACCCTCACTTTTTGTATGAGAAAATATTTGATTAAAATGACAAAATCGAAAAGACCATCTCTTGCTCTTTTGCTCTAACGTGTTTTGAAAAACAGTCATGACTTCAGAAACATGGTGTAATAGCACACATACAGTGTTAAAACCTTGCAGTTTTTTTTTTTTTTTTTTTTATGAAAGTTTGTAGACAAAAGTGGTTGGAGCCTCCTAAGATAATGTTCTATTTATTTATTAGATATTCTATAATGTACACCAAATGTTAGGCGAGTAATGACGTCTCATTTCACTTCTGGGAACACTCGCATTTGTTAGCTGAATCGCTTTTCAATCTCGGCATAGAGCACTCGAAGTGTACTCTGCTCAAAGCATACTCGATAAGCTCAGGCTCTACTTCGTACTCTGCTCAAAGCATACTCGAAAAGCTCAGGCTCTACTTCGGGCCTTGCTCAGAGATAAAAAAGAAAAACGCCTAGTGTGAGACGGCCTATTGAACCGCGTTCAGTGCTCGTTGTCGTTCTCTTGCATTTCTCTAACGTTACGTGACGTGAATCGCAAATTTGTTCAAAACAAAAAACAACAAGTCTTTAGTCTAGCAGGCTTCGTTTTTCAATAAACATGTTTATGTTAAAAAAATGGGTAAATAAAATAAAATTTATAGACAATCAATTAAATTGTCACTATTCCTCTAATAAGCAAAATGCAAACAGGTAATATGAATAATTTTTATATTTAAAAGAATTATATATTTTTATTCATCTATTTATCATAGAACCAAATGGAAAAGTGTTGTCGGATTGGAGGTTCATGCACAAATATTATCCAATTCAAAACTTTTTTCTGGTAGTTCCACATCTTTCACAGTTCCAGTGAATTCATCAGTTTCTGTTTTTGATGCTTCAATACCAGGAACTTTGCCAGTAAGTATTAAAAAAAATAAAATACGTCTGTATATTGCTGAAAAAAATATTTTTAGGTTCTTAACAAAAGATGTGTTGAAGCAGGTATAAAAACTGCTCTGGCACTAAATTGTAAAGTGAACCCAATTTCTATGTTTGATAGAAAACACTATTTCTATGCTGATTTACCGGTAAATATTACAATTTTTTTCTAATAATATTATAGTTGGTGAACGTTTTGTTTTTAGGCTGGATATCAAATAACCCAGCAAAGAGCAGCATTAGCCAACAAAGGTGAAATAAATTTTCCTGTGTTGGCACCAGGCAAGTTGAAGCCATACCGAAAGACTGTTCGCCTTCATCAGTTACAATTAGAACAAGACAGTGGAAAATCTTTACATGATGTTTACTCTAAAAGGTAATAATACATATTACAGTGGTGTTTTTTTTTTGTTTTTTTTTTTTTATATAGTACAGTGATTTATATACATAGTACAGTTGAAGAATTCCTAAAAAGAAACTAATCTTGTTTTAATGTATAGTAATTTGACTTTAGCTCTTTTCGATAATATCTATATACTGCCGGTTTTGTATTTCATATAAATGTATATACCATTCTGTAAACATAATACGATGAAAATCCATAATGAGCCATTCAAAG
The DNA here is from genome assembly GCA_951217065.1 of Baccha elongata. Taxonomy (NCBI): domain Eukaryota; kingdom Metazoa; phylum Arthropoda; class Insecta; order Diptera; family Syrphidae; genus Baccha; species Baccha elongata. The sequence goes on from OX578273.1 coordinate 86,502,596, forward strand.
GAATTGATAAATTTCAGTAACTTATTTTTTGAAACACCTATTTGAAAGTTTTTCTTGTTCCTGAACGAGAAATCTTTTAAGATATTCTTTTCTTAAGGGACAGAGGTAGTGTGGAGTGTCCTCGTGCACGTTTTCATCGCCACATCATAATTATTAATTTATGGTTCTTAAAGCAAAAGTTATCTTCGATAAATAATGAGAGATGACAGAAATTTCTTGTTCAATTGTATGATTCTATCTGTCGTTTGTGTTGAATTCTGGGGGTAAACTCAAGTTACCTCCATCTCTTGTTCGTTAATTCCAATGGTCTTGTTTAATTTACAGGAATGTATTTTGAACGTTTGGACTGCTTGGGCAGAATTAAATGATAATCCCATTTTAGATAGTTCGTCAGCGTCTTCATTTCGTAATATTCTAATGTGCCCATGGACCCATTTGTGCTATTTTTTAACAGCTGTTGTCACTGCCAATACCTCAAGAAAAACGCTGCGGTAATCAGGAAATCTTATTGAACTTGCTAGTTCAAAGGAATACCATGTTGAATATTAAGTTGCATATTCTAATCATTAGCAAAGCCAAGTTCGTATCATTTGCTCGTATCTTTAGCGTTGACCAAATCGGTGGTAAGACAAAAGATGATTAATTGAAATGTTGTGTCACGGTCTGTTTCTCCAAGTATTTCTTTGGTAGCTTGACGTTCCAATCTTAAACAAGCCTTATTTGCATTAAGCTTTAATTTCTGCTGTTTTTTTTATTTCAGAAGTTTAGTTGACTTGAATCGTGCTGGAGTACCACTGATGGAGTTAGTTTTCGAACCCGATCTTGAAACAGGTGAAGAAGCGGCGTCTCTAATAAAAGAGTTGATATTGATTTTCAAAACTCTTGGAACTTGTTCTTGCAAAATGGAAGGTTGTTTAAAAATCATGCTAAGTTAGTACATTTAATTTGAATATTAATTTTAGAGGGAGCCATGCGTGTAGATGCTAATATTTCCATTCATGAAGCTGGTAAACCATATGGAATCAGAACTGAGGTTAAAAACATAGGTTCAGTTAGAAACATCGCCCAAGCTGTTACGTACGAAGTTAATCGACAAATAGATATCAAAGAAAATGGAGGAGAGATAAGCAATGAAACTAGATCTTGGGATGCAGAAAATAAACGTACCGTACCGATGCGTGATAAGGAAGTACTACAGGATTACAGATTTATGCCTGAACCTAATCTTCCACCATTGAGGATTGACGTTAAAGGAGATCAAGCAGGTTTAATTTCAGTACCTCAAATAGCAGAACAGATACCCGATCTTCCTGAAATTGTAAGGCAAAATCTTATGAATAAATTTAGTCTAGGACAGGATACAGCAATAATTCTTGTCGTAAGTATCTACGTAGTTATAAAATAATGTCTTACAATCTTATATAAAAATGATAAAAATAACTATATTTTCTAGAATGAGACTTATCTTCTTGAACTTTTTACGAATATTTTAAAAGATTTGCCAAAAATCTCACCGAAATTGGTTGCAAATTTTCTAATTAATGATCTTCTTACTGTTTGCAATAAAACAAATATGGATGTAGAAATATGGTGAGATGAAAAAAGTAAACATTTTTATTTAAATTGATGCTTATTTTGTTTTCAATAGTGAAGTGACCTTAGAACATTTAAAAGACATTTTGATAAATTTACACGATGATGAAATCAGTTTAAAGTCAGCTCGCATTTTAATTGAAGAACTTCATGCAAACCCTGAATTAACTGTAGCTGATGTAAAGATAAAGAAGATATTTAAAAAAAACTCATTTAAACGATTTACTTTTTATATTTAAGGTTATTGCGGGTAAAAATCTAAAGCAAATAAGTGATCCGATTGAAATCGAAAAACTCTGTCTCCGTGCAATTGAAAATAGTCCAAAAGCGGTTGAAAGCTTTAAAAACGGTAAGACAAAAGCTTTGTTTGCTATAGTTGGAGAAGTTGGAAAGCTGTCAGACCAAAAAGCAAATATGTCTTTGGTTGTTAAGAAACTTGAAGAATTGCTTAAAAAATAAAGTCTTCATAACAAAAATGAAGTGAAAAAGATGGTACGATCAATAAAATTGGACTAATAAGATAATTAAGCTAAAATGTTTGTACACAAATGAATCAAGTTTGAAACACAATTGACTGTGTTGATCAAGGTAAGCTTTATGTATTTATGTTCTCAAATAAAATATATAGGGAAAATGTTGCATAGAAAATGACACATCATTAAAAAGTGTTCGTTATGAACAGCCATATCACCTGCGGATATTTTTCCAAAGCTTGTTGATAAAATTCGTTGACGGAGATCCAATCTAGCTTTGTAAAACTTACTTTATTGTACTTGATGCATTTGTCTCCTGTTATATTGTGTTATACTTGGGCACAGTGTCCTTACTACGTTCGACACAATAATAATGATGTCTGCGATTGGCAATGCCAGCACTTGTATGAATCTTTGAAAGATGTTGCCTTGTAGGTTAACACACGAGCTTCGGACGATGCCTTCCAAAATGATGTTGAAGAACTCGCATGACAGAGCATCATCTTGATTGACTCGATTGGTGTTCTTGGTTATTTCCAGTGTGTCGATGCTGAACTTTCTAGGTCTAAAACCACACTTTTATGAATCGGTTAGTGTGTCCATGTAAATGTCGTAAATGTATTTTTTTGTTTACCAAAAGGTAATGGTTTTCAATGTACGATGTAAAACTAATAACGGCAGTGAATATAAAAAAGTGATTTTAACTAATTTCACAGTTTAAAAAAAAAAACTTCCGCAGAGGGAATAAGTACCTACTTTTAACTTGACGAAAATGAATATCATCATTCATCTTTGCGTAATGTTCAGGTAAATTTTATAAATTCAAATAAAACAATTTCCGTTTTCTAAAATGTGTATCATTGTGATTTTTTCATAAGACTTACAGCTAACAAAATGTTAAATACGTCATATATTATTTGAGATTTTATCACGAAATCAAAATATGTAATTTGTTTGTAAACTTTTTATATTAAAAGTATATACTTGTAAATACTTGCCATGACTAGGTGAATAAAATGTTAGTGACTTATATTATTGAAATAAGAATACATATTCAGCATGTTTTTTAAATGCATTTTATAAAAGATCGTTTGGGCACTATATTCTCGAGAGATTCGCATCGAGTGAAAGTTTATTGTGTTTTGAATGTTTTGTACTTAAACTTAGCTCCGTCCAAACTTTTAAATGTTTGCTCACAAAGCCGCCATATATTTACACTTAATTCAGATATAATTATTTGAACACACACGATAAAAATATTAACTATTCTTGTATAAAAATGGCAGTGCATCAAGTGATATTAGTATAAATTCTTAGTTCTCACGACGATTTCATAAAAATTACTTGTGAGGACTTAAACTGCGATCGTAATCATGGCATGAAGATGGTGGTAAACTCATTGATACAGCGTTGTCCAATCTGTAAAGTAAAACAATAATAAAATACTTTAAGTTGACTATGACCATGCTACAGCTTACCGTCTAGTTTCACTTTCTAGAAGATTCGGATCAAGGGGATGTTGTGAGACATGTCTCAAAGAATCTCCTAATGTGCTTCGCAAATGTTGCATTTCTCGGTTTGCTCGTGAGCTACGCAAAATATATTGTTGACGTCGTTTAGCTTCCTGTGCTAGTTGCTCTCTCAGCATTGAAATCTGCATTATACATTATATTCAATATTCACATTATTTTTGAATTCAAAGAAGAACTTACCTGATTTTCGAGTCTAAGAACTTGCTGTCGGTGAGCTTGCTCACGAGCGTCTAGTAATTTTTCAGCGTGAAGCTGTGCACTGCGATATCTTTCCGAGTCACCATCTAGGCATTTGCCACTGTCGTGAACTCTTGCCTTAACTCTGGCCAGTTCTGATTCTTTTTCAGCAAGTAGAGTTTCGAGACGCCGAACCTTAAGACGTAAGTCCCTGGACTCCTGTTCGATTACAGCATGGTCCAAACCGCAGCTATAAGCTTTCGACTTTATGTAGCTGTCATTTTCAATTCGGTTGGAATCATAATCTCCTGCATCATAATAGCTCTTCTCCGATCGGTCGAAATTTGCGGCTCCTCCTGAGAACTTACTCTGACGGTCACCTTCTAATTGCTTGACTTTGTCTTTTAAAGACTGAAGTTTTCCCCGAAGTTCTGTCTTCTCACGCTGTGACGACTTCAGTTGTCGACTAAGATCATTTTCCTCGTTAAATTTGTCCATTATGTCTCCGCCCTGGTTATCGCCAGACTCTTCCTTCCACTTAGCTATTCGAAGTTGTGACTCCAGAGCTGAACGCTGAACTTCGAGTTCAGTGACCTGTTCTTGTAGTCTCTGCACAGAATCAAGCTGTGCCTGTTGATTTCGTCGAAGTTCGTTAACATTTCCTTGGGCATTTTCTAAACGTTCCGCTAAAATTCGTTTTTCATTTTCTAAAGTTTGTAAACCCTTCTGAAGCATTTTCATTTTTTCTTGATTAGATTGTGATGAATGACCTTGTTCAGATAGTTCTTTACTTAAATTCTTAATTTCCCCACGTAGTTCAGTTTCGGTTAAGGCAGTTTTTTGTAGACGATCCTTCAATTGATCTACAGTAGACTTAAGCGATGCACAACGATCTTCTAGCTGAGCTGAGGAACGGTTTTGATTTTCTAAACGCTCTTGCAATTGTCGAATGTTTGAATCTTTTTCTTGTAAAATCATTTGAAGTCGCGTAATATCTCCTTCCATTGCAACGCGTTGTAAATCGAGCTTAGAAGCTCTACCCTCGATTTTGGCTAGTTCTTCTTGAAGTTGACGTTTTTCAGTCTCAAGTTTAGCACCATGTTGACGACATTTTTCTAAACGTTCCTATAACATCACAAATAAAAAATTGTAAATAATTTGTTCAATTGTTTAAAACCAATGAAATATTATTATCATTATTATTTTCGACTACATATACCTTCGAAGATAACTTGAGCCCTAAGCCAAATAGAAGTTGTAAAAAACTTATCTACCATGCATTGTAATAATCGCGTAATAATTCCCGGTGAAAGTTGTAGGAAAAAGGAATACCAATCAAACAAGAGTATCAGTGTTATTCTTTGCTAAAAATTGAGTCTTTATAAGTCTGGATCATGACAGAAGATAAAAATGGTCATTGGTTTTGAACGTCTGTTGACGGCGAGCCCTGTCTCCTACTATATTATGGGCATTCATTTCATAGAGGAAACTCGTAATCAAATCGCAGCGTTTTTGGCGTTTGGTATTTATACTTTTACATGTTTTCTGATCGACACTAATCCTTCTTACATACTTTAGCTACTTAAGTTTTATAGAAATATAGTACGGAAACTTTTCAACCTATTAAACATAATACAATAAATGTAGAATAAGAATGTAATCCAACTGACCAAGTCGTGCATTTAAGCACGTAATCGTATAGTATATTTAAAAAGTTATATACCTCGGGGTCTATGCAGTCATGTTAAGGTCCAACTCCAATAAAAGTCGTCCAGCTTATCTGACTTATAATTGTTTGTTTAATATACTCTTGCACGCTGGACTTGAATGCTAAGTTTATTTTCATCTTCTTGAAAGGAAGACGATAACAACAATTGCCGGTGGTGTGTCGTTAATTTTAAATCAAAACAATAGGTATGCAAATAAATACAAAACAAATCAAAGCGCAACAGAAGAAAAAAATTGGCATTCTAAAGCGATAAATATTTCCGGAATATATATTTCTATTCTTAGACAACCTGACCTTCCTGATTTATTATTAAATTTGATTTGATTATGTATAAGTAGCATAAGTTTGTATAAAAACAAGTAAAATTATGAAATCCTTAAGTGCATTTCATCATTAAACATATAAAAAGAAAAAAACCTATATTATCTAAATTTAATTGCATTACCTCTGTTTGACTATTCTCTTCAGCACCTGCACCAAGCTGCATTTCCAAGTTAGCCATTTTCTCACGGAACTGTTGGCATTCATCAGTCTTCTGCCTTAGAGAGTCTTCTACCGATTGTAAGGTAGCTGATTTGATACTCAGCTGGCTTTCCAAATTACTCTTTTCTTCTTGAAGATGACGTAAGATTTGATGCAATTTTGAGACTTTTGAATCGCATTTGACCTGTTGATCGGCGGCATCCTGTAGCTGTTTTTTGGTAGTATTCAATTGGGCTCTAAAGTCATCTTTTTCGCGTTCAATTTGAGCAACTTGGTGCATTAGGTTACGAACACCCTTCCGAACCAAGTCAGGGTCCACTTCAATAATCGGAGCGTCTGGGCAATGCGAAGTACTACGAGTTTCAAAATCATGACATCCACTGCGTACAGGACTGTAGCGACGTGAAGGGCTAACTAATCTGTGAGACATGCTTACAGTGCCATCAAATTGAATTCCGGCAATACGTCGGAGAGTGTGTGCAATTGAGCTAAGTTTTTGTTCAGCGTCCCGTTTATGAGCTTCACAATTACACAGTTGTTCGTCCAAAGCACGTATTCTACCATCTGCGCCACCAAGTCGAGCTTTTAGCTCTTGAATTTGCTGCGTAGCATCGGCCAAACAAACTTCGAGATTATGCTTTTGATCTTCAATGCGTTTTTCTCTGCAACGACCTTCGTCCAATCTTGCTACCAGCTCTTGTTCACGGTTATGGAATCTATGCTCCTCTTGGCCGGCATGACAACGAAGACGTCCTAACTCCTGACGTGTGGCGCACAAATTTGTTTCTAAGTCGGCAAGCTATAGTATACAACAATAATATTAATTCTAACTTTAACTAACATATATCGGTTTTATGACTTACCTGCTTTTTGACTTGATCCAATTCTTGCAAAGTGCGTTCCTTGGCTTCCGTTTCTGTTGTCAATTTATTTTGCAAATCTTTTTCGCCATCGTTTTTCTGTGAACATTCAATCTGCACTTTTTGTAAAGTACTTCTTGTCGTTGTTAATTCTTGGGTTGTTTTAGTAAAATTGTTTTCAGTCTCCTTCAACAGGGTGCTAAGTCTAGTACGTTCGTTTTCTAAAGTATTTTTGTTATCCTCAAGATTAGCGATTTTTTGTAAAGCATCTTCAATAGCTCGTGCTTGCTCTCGTTTGGCACCCTCTACTCGTTTGACATGATCTCTTAGTTCCTTATTGCTGTTTGCATACTTATCGCGTTCAATATTACTATCTGCCAATGCTCGCCGGTTGTCTGTGAGCTCTTTTCGAAGACTTTCGGTTTGTCCTTCACCTTTAATAGGAGCATTTTGTGTTAACATTAAACACTTCTTTTATATGATTTATATAAAAATGCAAATGATCAATTGAATATTTAAAATCGTTTTAATTTTTGAAAAAAAAAATTGATAACGATGTTCAAGGGACAAAAAGTTTTCAGTAAGTTGAACTAGAACAAGCGGAGATTTTGTATTGGCAAGATGCTTACTAGCTAACTGATGAGTGTATTTTGAACAGACGTGTAAACTTTCAAGTAGGAGTTCAACCCAATTACCCATTTCTTGAAAATGTACTTGGCAGTATCACAGTACACAGTTGAAGTACATTTGAACTGCTTTTTCTTACTCAGTAGATGAGCCAACAACTGGATAACCTACGAAAATCCTCTTCATCGAGCCGAACGACAGTACAAATGGACTTACTTACTTACTTACTCATTTTCAACTTAACAGCTAAGAATTCACCATGGTGAGTTCTAGTTGATGGCTTCTTATTGGCCTTTTCGAAACATATGTCTTGAGACTTAGGCAATTTACAAGCAAAAAAGGTCGAAACTAAAGTAAAACGTTGCATGTCAAGCATCCAGAAAGTTTTGTTTCCACTGTCTGATAAACCTTTAATGCCCCATTTCACATATGAAATTAGTTCGAGAAATTCACAATGAAAATTGGTGTAAGCAAAAAGCTTTATATTAAGTAGTTTTCGTAAAAAAAAAAATAGTTCAACCCTGGTGAAACTTAAATATCGTTACATTTGAAATTACGACCTGTTCTATTGCTAGAAATAAATATAAAATGATCTATTTCTTCTCGAATAATGAACCCATCTTTTAAGCTTCAAAGCTTATTAGTTATGTACCAACCTTCTTTCATCTTTCGCGATGCTTCCTGAAGATGTGCATTAAGTCCATCAATTTTATCTTCTCTCAAACGAACTTCCATTTTCAATTCCTCACTTAATCTGCCAAGAGAGTCGCGTTCTTCTCGAATTGATGTAAGTGTAATCTCTAACCTTTTTATTTCCTCTTCTAACTTCATTCTTTTAAATATTAATTTTATTTTTTTTAAATCTTTATTTTTTTAAGTTTCAACTTACTTATTTTCTTCTTCTTTCGTTCGTATTCCAGCAATTTCATCTTTTAATTGAGCTATAATATTCCTATGTTTTTCATCCCTAGCTACAAACTCGCGACGATTACGGTCTAAAGCATCTTGTTCAGTCTTCAGATCTCGGGTTACAGCTTCTAACTTTTCGGCAATAGCTTGTTTGTCACGATGTGCTAAAAGACAAGGAAAAACCTTTAACATTAATGAACTTTTAAAATTTCGACTTTGCTTACCCATCAATAAAGCTTGTTGTTTTTCATTTTCAGCTCGGATCATTGCATCTTCCTGTTGCTGAACCAAATTCTCTATATTAGCCTGCAGAGATTCAAGTCGCTCCTGCAACTTGAATATTTCATCATCTTTAGCACTTTGTAAGGCTTGTAGAGCCTGTTGCATTCGTTTTTCCAAAGCATTACGTATTTGCTGATTTTCTTCGGCGTATTTCTTGTTGTTCTCATCACCAGAAGCTTTGAGTTGTGCAATCTTTTGTAAAAATTCACTTTCTTGTGCGCGGGCAGCATTTGTGAGTTGAATTTTCATTTCTTGAGCTCGCCTCTGAGAATTCTCCAATTCCTTGGTGAGTCGAGCTACGCTATTTTTTAGTGTTTCCTCCTTCACCAATACCTCTTGCAGTTCGCGCTCCAGTTGATTACGCTTTTCAACTGTTGCTTCTAATGTGGTATTTGCATCAAAAATAACTGCTTCTAGGGATTCCTTTTCAGTTCGAAGGGATGCTAGAAGTTCCTGTATTGTAATGAAAATGCATATAAATAAGAACTTAGTACTTGAAATCAATACTTTTTACCTGATGCCTTTGAAGCTCCTTTTCATGCATTTCAATTATAACTTGTCTTTCCTCACCTTCTTTGACCATCTCTTCCAAATTTCTATTTAGCCGATTATTTGTTTCATTGGCCTGTTCCAGACGTTGTCGAGTGCGCATAAGTTCTTCATTGAGAGATTCCTTCTTTCGATTTGTGGCAGTTAGCTGATTGTGAATATCTCCTCTATCACGAGTTACGCACGCCAAATCTTGTTGTATTTTTTCCTTCTCCATGTGCAGAAATTTAAGCTTCTCTCGCAAAGATAGATTTTCGGTTTCCAGGTCAAGGCGGTTCTTTTCAATAACATTTAGTTCTTTTTTAATAACAGACAATTCGTTTGCTTGCTCACTACATTGACATCGTAGTTTTTTTCTATCTTCTTCGGATTCTGTTAAATGATCTTGTAAGATTTTTACTTCTTCTTTATCTGAGCAACTATTGGAGGAGATTTTCTCAAACCTCTCTTGTAGTTCACACTTTTCAAGGAGCAATTTTTCCAAATCATACTCCAGGTCGTTTCTTTGTTTTTCCATCATACAGATAACACTGTCGGTTTCAATTCGCTGTTGTTCGAGTAAGTCTCTGTTGAGACTAAGTCTGTTGAGTTCTTCTCTCAAAGATATTGTTTCCTCTCGGAGACGACTTCCGCGGTCTTCTTCGGATCTAGAACATGAATGCAAAAATAAAATGTTTGATATTTTGTAAATTTAATAATAACTAAGAAGTGTTTGAATATAATAAGAATCCCTTTGGACCAGTGACAATTTTGACCAAGCAAATATTAGACATTTGCAATATTGCCAGGGCAATGCTATGATCGCATTAAAAATACCAAAAGACTGTCTAAACAATGAAATAGAATGTCATTTCAATCGGAGTGATCGGACGGAAAGATATAATAATTATCGACGAACTGATTGACTGACGGACCACGCCTGGGCTAAAACACTGGAGATAAAGTCATGAATTTCAGCCGGATCACAAACAGCTGGTAAATTAGTATCTAAATATAAATTTTTGATCTATAACACTTATTTATTTTTTTTTTTAGATTTTAAAGTTAAAGACAAGAATAAAAGTTCCTTCAACAAATAACCAAGCAAATTTGTATACCAACCTTAAGTTCATCTCAGTGATATCCTTGTCTTTGAGAATTCTTTGAATTTCAAGCTCGACAGCTTTTTTGTCTTCTTCTAGGCTATCGATTCTTTTCTGAAGTTTACCATAGTTAAGTTGAAGCTTTTCATAGTCGTTACTGAGGTTTTCAAACTGAAATAAAATATCGAAAAATATTTTACAACTATCAACATCTATTACATTTTAACTCACGGCATTATTTAACTCAGCCCGCCCTCGTTCTACATTCGTCTTATCACCTCGCATACCATCCAAAGACTTCTGAAGACTCTCACGCTCTTTGAATAGTTCCGATAGTTGAGAGTTGCTAGCATCAAGTTTTTCCGTCAACTGAGACACTTTGGAAACCAAAAGATTCTTTGTACTCTCACTGGCGTCCAGTTGGTTTTTCGTTGTTTGCAAATTATCGTTACAATTTTGATACTTTACTTGAAGGTCATGTAAAGCCAATTGATATTTATGCAAAGCTGCCTGTACAGCTGAAATAGTTCCTTCGGCAAAAGCATGCGATGTTCTTGTAGAACCTCTTCGAGGAGATTTCATTGGGGCACCTCCCATAACTGATTGTTGGCTCAAATGCAAATGCTGAGATGATCCATTATCTTCAGGATCGACAACGGTTTCGGCATCTTGGACCACTGCTTGGGCTATTTCACGAATAGCATTGTTCAAGCGCTCGATTTCATCATTCATGCGATTTGATTGCATTGCTTGGGATTCAGCTTGAGAACAACGATCTTCAAGTTTCTTAAGCTGTTGCATTAAGTCCTGTAGGCGAAGATCTCGTTCGCTTAACTCATGTCTTGCTCCTTCATATTGAACTCTCAATGTTGCAAGCTGAGATTTCAGGTCAGATGCCTCACGTTGTGATTTTTGTAATTGTCCGTTGTTTGCTCGGGCTGCCTGTTTTGCAGTGAAATCAACACTGCTGCATGCGCTTGACAAATCTTTACTGACCGTTGAAATTTCCAGTCCCATTTTACCGACTTCGGTTTTCATAGCCATTTGCATGTCCTTAAAGCAACGCTTGACATCAACAACTTCTCGCCACATTTTTAACAAACGATTATGCTCGGAATTGTAATAGTCCTTGAAAGCCTATATAATTATAAAATAAAGCATATTGATAGTTATAAAAGAAAGAGAAGAATATTATGTTCAACCAAACAATATTGGAAACTCTTATATTTTTATACTGTGTGAACCATTCGAAAGCAAATGGAAGTTCTCATACATAACCTTACATAAGTTTTCATAGAGTCATGATTACAATCGGATGCGACCACAAGAACATTTCATTACGTATGAATAAAGGCAAAGGTGAACGAAAACTTGGGGGAAATAAGCACACCGCCATTATGGAGTTGTTCTATGTGTTCAATTAACTTCGAGTTTAATACGCACCATTTCTTTTATAAGAGTTGGTCTTTTTAAGACCAACTAGAATGGGTGAATCAAACGGTAGCTAATGTCAGAACCGGGTGAAACGCCCGTTCTGTCAAATGAATATGTATGGGTAACATACATATTCATGACAGAAGTAAAAAACGCAGTGAGTAAGCTGATACATTTTCATCCATAAAACGCGGAAAGGATTTTATGTTGGTAAGCAAAACTTGCCGAAAGCCGGACGAAACAGAACAATCCGCTATTATAAGAACAAGTTATGAATTTCCTGCATTCACTTCTTTACGGACGAATCCATAATAGTTCAACGGGCCTGTCCTAAGACTTCGTTCCACCAAAATCTGTGATTAATGTTTAGAAGGTCAGTCCTTGGGGTAATATTAGTCGACTGAAGCAGAAATGTGGCTTGAAAGCTTGCGACCAATTCACAACTATGCTTAACATATTTTTCACATATATTATTGGCAGATAAAAATAAAGTACCTGCTCCTCTTCCTTGTATTCATTTTCCTTGATTAAAAGATCGTCTCTCAAATTAGCCCAATCGTTTGTTAACTTCTGCAAGTCATTTGTTAGCGCCTCATTGGTCCTGTTAGATTCTTCCAATTGTTGTCGCAAAGCATTATTCTGTTGCATGATATGTTCACATTTATTATGTTCTTCTTCAAGCTTTCGACAAATATCACTACCATCGTCATGGTGTGCACAATCTCTCATGCATGGGGGAGTAGGTGGTGAGTCCAACGACGAAGAACACGGCAAACTAGATTGACCCATAGTTATGGAAGTGTTGGGGCACTAAACAATAAAACGTGTATAATTAGTCAATAACTTGAGTCAACTTACCTTAAAACTTACAATGCCCCCACTCGATACAGGACCAGTTGTTATCTGAGGTGGACTACTGTAGCTAGTCGATGGAACTGGTTTAATAGTTTCATGCATTCTACCTTCCAAATCCGAACATCTCTGACGGTATTGTTGCACTTTTGATTGCAAACGAGAAACCAATGCTGCTTGGTTCTGTTGTGCCTGCTTGTAAGTATCAATACGTCGCCGATAGCTACATGTTTCTTCTTGCAAACGTTGGCGCAACTCCTGATTTTGGCGCAACAGAGTGTTGGTTTCTGTAGGAGTTGGGCTGGACATTCTAGGAGTTAAGCTAGACGGTTGTTGTGCAATTGATCCTAAGTTATCGTCTGTTCCTGTTCGATTTCTTGGTCTAGAAAATGGTAACTTAGGTTGGTCTGTGCCGGAAGCAAGACATGCTGTTTTGTAGTTATCTTTGTAGCCCACCTTAAAAAAAAAAAGAACGAACCCCAAATTGCAATATTACAAATTTGTGCCACCTCATTTTCATTGAATTAATGCACAAAATGAAGTGTATCTATCGTGTTTTGTAAATCAATTCTTACTGCTATTATAAGTATATCCGTGCTTCTATGTATTTATACTTGTATCAGATATAAACATCCCCGTTGTTAATATAAAATGGTAATGTGCACGCATTGCACGGCCTGTCACCGTGTATATGTTAGTTATAATGCTGTTTCCTGCCTTCCAGAGTTATTAATATCAAACAATAACTAATATCGATGACACGGTGAATTCAAATTTAGAAAACAAGACTTGTATTCCATAGGAAATAGACCAATGCTAGTATAATGTAGGTAGCTATTGTCATAGTTGCATAGCGAGGAAGTAAGATTTCCGTGCTACTTTTAAATGAATGATTTGTGGCGAGTATCTATAGATATTCATAAAAAGTTTCTTAAAAAGTGAAAATTATATACAGCGTGTTTCAAAATTCACGTTAGGTTTCAATTTGGCGCCATTTGCCCGGTAAAAAGATGCAAAATCAAAAAAATGCGTATACAGGCACGATATTATTTAAAACTTAAAAATATTTAATAAAAAAAAACTGGAATGTCATCTTGTTTGAAGTTGTTCAATTTCAGTAATACATTTTATTATGATCGCTTGCCGTTATCGAGAAAATGTAAATTTGAAAAATCGTTATATGGCAGGTACCGTACTTTTCTGAAAGTTTTGTCTTCACTTTCTGACTGACTTTTATGCTTTGCTACTCATGTGAAATTTGGTTTAAATAGTAAGAGTCGTTGACGAGAAAAATAAGCTTTTCGGTAACGGTTATATGGTAGGTATCTACCTTCATTCTTAGGCCTACAGTGGCCTACTAAAAACACTACCTTCTGAAACTTGCATAATATGCACATACATAGTGATATTACCTAAAATCTCAAGCAAAAATAGCGCTACAGGACCTAACGATTCCTGCGTCAAAACTCAATAAATGGAAAAGCCTTGGATGGCTCACGATGTCACGAATAACGTTTCTCTTCTCCAAACTTATCAACGTTGACGAGATAACAATCAAACGTAACATTACGATGATAGGGAAGGCGAATAAAGTGGGTCCAGAAATTCTGTCTGTCTGTCCGTCTGCCTGCCCGTCTGATAGTTGTATCAGCATCTACAGTCTTAAAGGCTGGACCGATTTGCTTCAAATTTTGTACATATACAGGGTTTGTTGTAGACCATTTCTTTAAGGCGACTGACATTTAGTTTTTAGGTAAAAAAATAACGGTACTTGCCATAAAACCGTTACAAAGAAGCTTGATTTTCTCGAAAACAACTCCAACGATTTACTTCACAAAAATTAGAGAGGATTGACTTATGTAAACTTGCGAAAAAAAATGTTGGCAGGCTTATTAACGGTACATCCCATAGAACCGTTATTTTTCTTGAGCTATCTATCGTGAATAGATTAATCAATTTTAACAACAAAAAAACGGAAAGCTCTATTTGACTTGAACAAAAGTTTCAGAACCAACATTTGGCAGAAAAGCTTAATTTTAATTTTAACAAATTTTGTAATTAATTTTTTTGTAAATTTAATATTTTAAAAATGGCTTGACTAAATTTGTTTGTTTTTACACATAAAATCAGGGTTGCAATAAGCTCAAAGAAGAACGGCGCTCAGCTCAAAGCTCAGCTCTTATTTTGAGCTAGCTCATTTTTAGAGCTTGTAACATAGCTCAAGTGGTTGAGCTAGCTCAAAAGTGAGTTAGCTCACATATGAGCTGAGCTGCCATTTGAGCTGAGCTGAGCTGAAATGAGTTAAGCTGTTTTCTAAACTATAAAAATGAGCTCGATATGAGCTAAATTGACCTAAGATATGTTAGTTTAATATATAATAAACGATCATAAACTATTTTACTATTTTTGTATACAGATATTTATTTATTTATAATTTATTTAGATATCCGAAGCGAACACAGAATTCAAATATTCGAAGATTTATTTTACAACTTAAATTTCTTTCAAGAGTTGTAGTAAGTATTAATAAGGTTTACCTAACTGATGTTATCAAAAGTATGTAAGTACTTACATTATATCAAACACTGTTAATAACTGCAATAAATAAACAGCTTAGCTCAAAAGATAGCTTAGCACAAAAATAGCTCAGGTCAACTGGCAGCTCTTTTCAGCTGAACTGTAAGCTCAGCTCAGCTCAACTGATAGCTCAGCTCAACTAATAGCTCAGCTCAACCAACAGCTCAGCTCAACTGACAGCTCAGCTCAACCAACAGCTCAGTTCAAATAACAGCTCAGCTCAACTAAGAGCTCCATCTCAACCAACAGCTTAGCTCAACTGACAGCTCAGTTCAAATGATAGTTCAGCACAAATATAGCACCTTTGTTTCTTATGTATTTAGACAAATATTTTTTCCGAACTTTTTATACATACATGATACATATTATGTGTTTAAATAAAAGGCGAGAAAATAAGAAAATAAAATTTTGCCATTTTATAATTTGCGATACAACAAATGCGGGATGTTTTTTGCGAAATGATCAATTTGCGAGTTGATTCAAAACCAAAAGAAATTTTGCCAAATAACTATTGCGAGCCAATTAAAATTCATTTTGATAATTGCGGAATGAGATTTGGGTCCACCCAAATGACCCGCAACCTACATATAAATACATACTTAGAACTTCTCGAACGAAAGAAGGACTTCGAAGTTGTCCTTGATTTAAAACTTTCATTCTTACTCCACAAAGACGTTAATAAAGCTAAAGAAATGCTTTTGTTTATTCGAAAAAATATAAGAGAATTTACAGTTAATTTTTATTTGAAACGACCGACTCGAAGGAGAGAAACATTTCTCAGGTTTGTCCTCGGATTTTTCATGCTGAAGTAAGAATAATAAAATTCGATGTGATCCTATACAAAAATTACCGATAAATATACATATGTACATACCTACGTGTAATAAGTATTCATAAATTAAATATATTGGGGCATATTCATAGTTGTTTTTAAATTCGAGTTTTTCTTAGACTTACTTAAACAATGTAATTTAAATAGGATAAACTCGAGTTTTTCTTAATCACAACTTAAACATCATCTATGAATATGCCCCATTGTCTTATTCGTTGTCAATAAGTAATAGGAAAATATATTTCGGAATTCATTTTTTATGAGTATAAATCAATCTTTAAATATCATTTGGTTTCTATCAATTTTCGATTTGTAACAGACAGATATGCACAACCAATATAAACTTTAACAAAACCAGTTCCATTTTATTTTTTATTTTTTATTATTTTTTATTTTTAATGATTAATTTGGAACATATTGAAACATTCTAACAAAATATTTTAATTATGTTAAAAAAAAAGTAGAACTGTCCCCCCACCAATCTCCATTGATTTTATAACAACCACACCCTTTTCGATCTTATAAAAAAAAAAGTTTTTTGATTAGGATTACTTAATGAAATATTTACTAACATTTCATTTTAAATTTAACATTTAATTTTGCATATAATATTTTATTCACTTAAGACCATCTTAGGACTTAAAACACAATTTTTTTTTTAAATTATAATAATGTCATAATTCCTATTTTTTTTTTTTAATTTTGACTCAATCACTGTTATTTTACACTTACATGCGACATATTTGATTTTTTTTTAAATAACCGAGAAATTTGTTAACGTTCGTCCTAATCCTTTCGACAAAACTATTTCAACTAAACTGCAGAACCAATTCAAAATCCTTATATCCCGTCTTGAATCACAAGGTATAAAATATCAAATAACAGTCAAATAAACCAAATCAACTGTCGTCGGTTTTGTACTTATTGCACCAAATTATTTTTATCGATACATCCCGATTTAGTTATTGTTGGCATAGTAATTTTTGTATTATTTTATCTGCACAAAAAAAAATAATAAAGGATTAAATTTTTTTACTCTGAAGATCCACGTTGCGACTTACGTAATGAGGAAGCTACGAGTGACTTCGTTGGTTGTTGCCGTTTTTTTTTTTTCTTTTCTTTATGGTAAAGCTATTTTGTGGTTGGTTTCCAATTGAATTAACAAACTCCCTGTTTCTAAGGACGACCAAATTGATTTTGGATAATATTGTCTGACTGGATGTGGAAAGACTTAATAAGTTCACAAATCACAACTAAAGAGTTAGGATAATTTTGCTGAGGAATTTTGAAGTACCTACGGAAGAAACATAAATATGTATGTACATTATCTATATTATGTACATGCAGCTAAATTATTATGGGAAGCCAAAATTATTTTGTGAATAAATTTAGCATTATTTTTTTTTTTTTTTATTTTTCGAATTTGTATTATTGCAACGAGGGTTATATTTTTGTATTTACTTCCGTGAAAGGATAAAATAAATGTAGCGAAATTATACCAGATCATGTTTTGGATTTAGGAATTGATTAAAGGAACCTAAATAAAGAAACCTTTATATTTTACGCGCACTCGAAAGGATTATGTTACCCTTTATGATTAACTTAGAACGAGCCGTTAAGAAATTTGGATAGGGTTTGAAAGGAAATACCGATGCGCATTGGTTTTTAATGTCGGAACATTATAATGGAGCTGAAAAACAGCCGGGTAAAGCATTACACAGTCCTGTAGTGCGGCTAAAAAAAGGATCTCTATACACTTTACCGTACGTCCGCATTCCTTCGCAGTGCGAGTATCGCGGTTCAGTTCTTTCATTTGAGGAACCCAATTAGCTATTTCAGTGAAAAGAGTCGTAGAAAAAACGGAGCCCTAAGGCACACCAGCATTTATCAATAGCGAAAGCATGCATTTTCGAAAAAAGAGCTTGATGCCAAAGTCTATCAAATGCTTTTGAAATATCAAGCGCAATAGTCTTGATTTTTCGAAAACGATGTAAAGATTGGTTCCATTTGTCAGTGAGATAAGCTATCAAATCATCAGTAGAATTTATACGAAAGCCATTGCCATACTATAACTATAAGCTTTCGTTCTTCGAGATATTTCTTAAGCTGATAATTTATCAAAAACGTAAGTGCAATCGGTCGACAATTAGAGGGGGAAGAATATTCGCCATTTTAAGAGACGGACTGGAAAAATGCTATATTGTTCATCCGATGGAAGAAAAATGGATTTGAGATCAAAAAAACAGTTATAAAGAATACTCTTTTAAATCTTATTTTTACTGAGTGTCAAATTAATTGTTTGTGTGGCAATTGGACAACTAATCGTTGAAATTCAAGCGATCGGCGCATTTTTAAGTTGGTCTATATATCTAGTGGGTTGATGCATGCCACATCAAGACAAATGATACTCTTAGACGACTTGTCACTTCCTTCCAAGAGGAAAAAAACATATTAAATAAATTGCAGGGTTTGAAGCTTAAAGCTCTGGCATAGAAGTCTGATACACTATACCTCAAAATAATAGTATTCGTCTAGCTTGTCGTTTATAAATCGGATTTTTATCGCCCGAAATGAAAGAAAATCTGACAATCCGTTCGGACGTAGCTCAAACAGTGTACTTATTTTGATTGTTTATTTTTTATGATTTACCCGCGTTGCTTGACACTACTTACATATATAATTAGCTCAGATTTATCTAATATGCATATTATGTAACTCCAAATTCGACAGCTTCAATATTAATTAACAAAGCTGGAGCTTTTCTATATGGGGAAACCCTTAAGATACATTACGTATGAGTATATACATAATATAATATTTGTAATATTTCTTCATACAATGCTTAAAAATAAAACAAAATACATAACTCATCCGAACTCTTAAATAAAACTATTCTATCATAATTGGTAGGTTTAAAGTTCATTATGAATCAGACTTTAGTGTTTCTGTCTAGTTATTTTTATATACATATGTATATGTAGGTACGTACATTTTACGGTTTTTTTTTCTGAAATTAACACGCAGCAGTCTAGTGTATAGGTAAAAAAAAAACTTTTTGACTTTGCAAATAATGAATAATGATTGCAAAATTTTGTTTGATAAGTTTTTGCTGCTCCAATCAATTCGAAAAAAAAACTTTCAAAATTATATGAATTCAATTCGGAAGACTCATTTTAAAGATATACCATTTCAAGGCCGTGAACCAGAGTGCTTCACATTATTATTAAGGAAAATAAACATCACACCAAAAGATGCTCTTGTCCAGGGCTTCTTCTTATCAACATAAATTTAAAACAATAAATAAACACAAAACGAGCAAGAATTCATGATAACCTTTTCTTTGGCATGCACAAATACCTTATAATTAGATTTCACTTATCAAAACAAAATAAGTTAAATAGGTATATATAAGCTTGCCATAGAAACGGTAGTTTTAATATTATTGTAGAACATGTTTCTATATAGCAATTGTGATTATAGTTGGAATTATATGATAAGTCGAATGGTTATTTAAGAGTACAAAGTATCTAGATAACAAAATATTGCTTATGGAATTTTTAATGTTGGCTTTCTTCTCCGTTTAGCAATCCGATAAAATATTCTATCCACCATTGTATATATGGACGTAGCAGCTGCAGTACTATCTGAAGAAACTTAATGAGACTTGCCAGAATCATAAAATCATTGATCATGATAGTATCTAGTCCATATAAATGCTATCCAGATCCTTAGCACTGACTTTTTTATTCCCACACTCATCTCGGCAGGATTTTGCCTGAAATTCAGGGCTAGATCGTTTGACCTTTTGAATAAACTATCGGACACATACAATATCTTATTTATATATAATTAATATAATGCCAAATGTTGCGCTTCGATAGTAAATGGTTAGTTTGTCCCTGATGGTCTTTTGTCCAAGTTAGATGTCCCAAACTTGCGCTGCGTAACTTATGATTAGATATCATTACTTCCAATTCGAAGAAGAGGAAACACTGTTCTGATACTTTCTCAAAAAAATTGTTAAACTTCTGTAGAACACACCAATTTAAGATTGGGGTTCATAGGTCTCTCTACATAATATTGGGAAAGTGATATGATGTAATCTATACTTATCCAAACACCTCCAATGGAAAAACTTACAGATCTTCTAAGGAATGGACGAGACATAATTTTAGAATAACAAGATGATTTCCAACATTTTTAAAGCCAGAGGTGAACTTCTGCCTTCATTTTTTAAGCTTAGCATATATTTTAAATGACTAAGGACCAGTTTTTCAGTATTGGGTTAAACCTGAATTAATCTCAGAGCTAGTTAACTCCGAGAATAAATTAATCTCGAGCATTTTTTCAGTAAAGGCAAACTCTGATTGGAAATAGTATATTAATGCTGGCATGGTTATCGAAACATGTCATTTTCAATGAAAAAATAAAACACTATAAAACAAATAGCTATTTACATTATAATAGAAACAAAAATGTAACCAATGGTTACAAGTACAAATTATATTCTGCGGGAGATTTTTCAGTATAATCTCAAAAATTTTAATTTTATTTAATCCAATCTTAACTTAGAGAAGTTTGTGAGTTAAGTATGAGTTAACTCGGGCTGTCAACTAACAGAAAAACATATATTCTGAGTTAAGTTGAGGTTAACTCTAACCCTGGGATGATCTCGCACTGAAAAACTGGGCCTTAAAATTAAATATTTTATTGCATAGCATATATATTTTATTTAAATAATACAGTTAAGTAAAATTTCGACCGAATTTCTTAAGTACTTGTTTGTTTAATTATTTTAGACCACAATTAAACAAATTTTATAAAAAATGTATGTAGTTTTATGCACAATTTTATTATGCGTCATTTGAGCTTTTTTGCAAGATTTTACTGTATGCCGTTATGAAATAATTAAAATTAAATTGTGAACAAAACTTAAAACTTCGCTGCCTTGAAAAAATATTTTTTTATATTGAAATAACGGTATATTGTACAAATTTTAAAAGTATGTCAAATGATTCAAAATCTCATTAAGCATTGCTTAAAATTTAATTTTGTTATATATTATATACATTGTTAAATTAGTTAAACGTAGGAAAAGGTGATTTTTGTTTAATTTTTTTTTCATCAAACAAACAGTGTATTTAAAATCGAGCATTTCAGATTTTTAAAAGTTTATATTGCTCAGAAAATTTCCAAAAATTCAAATTAAAATCAATAAAATACTCTAACTTTAAGTATTATTATGGGTTTATTCTTGATATCTGCACTGTATCTGCGAATTAAATACTTGTTCTTGATAAAGTATAAACTTAGCTAAATAATGATGTTTAAATATTCAAAATATTATGTCCCGTTGTTCGTATAACTCAAGATGTTTCTTAGTAATGTAATGGCTTTTAGCCTAACAGCTGTCTCTCAAAAAATATATTTTCAAATCAGTTCTATAACAGAATTTCTCCCTCAGTTCTTACATTGTAATTATTGTTTGAAATAAAAATACGATGAATTCTAAAAAATATTTTTTTAATTAATGTGTCCTATTCATGTGGCGCAAAAAAAGCACCTTGCATTTTGCGGGTTGTTGGTTAATAATTGTTTGTTAATTTAATACTTAATGCTTTAGCTTTGGATCTTCCTTCTGGTCAATAAATAACAGTTAAATGAAATTTAATTGAAAACCAATCTCAAAGGTTTTGTGGCCTTTACACCAAGCATTTCGCCCTAGTTTGATGGTGGGCTCATCAGCTAGATGACATCAAACCCAATCTAGTACGCTTGGAATAAAGGCCACAAAACCTTTAAAATTGAATTTCATTCATAAATACTCTACTTAATAAAATTTAACTTGATTATTTTTAGTCTTGCTATTGTTTTTATTTGTTCATTCTTTTAATTGAAAACAACAATTAGATCTCTAGTTTGCGTAGTTTGGGAGCTAAGAACGATAGAAAATACACTTAAGGGGTGTCCTATTTAAGTGGCGAAGAGTGTATTTCATCATATATTTATTGAACGGTAGTTTGCACAAACCTAATTATTCATGGGCCAACATAAATTTTCATTTGCATAATGTCGTTAAATAAGAAAAATTTTGAGCCAAATTTGAAAAAAATTAACAAAAAAAATAGTTTTTTTTTATTTTTTTAAAACAAATTTTTTTTAATTTGAACACTTTGAAGCTTGTTCTTTTATTTTTTTTTCTTAATTTTTCGTATAATTCAAAAAAAAAGAATTTTCTGATATTATTTCTTATTAGTTAAAAATTGTTTGTATTCCATGTTTTTGCGTACACACATTTCAAAATATTTATTTTCCAAACTTAATTATGTTAAAACCAGTGGCGGACTAAGTCTGTTTGAGGCCCGGGGCGGCAAAGATAAATGGTGCCCTTACTAAAGGGATCATACGACGTTTTACTTATCCTTGTAGCAATTTGCACGAAAATAAAATTAAACTCAATAATTTGTTTTAAATAAAGGCAAAAAAAACCAAATGAATTTTTCACAAAAGTGATAATACTTCTTTCTACAATGAATCAAGGCCAAAATCAATGTATGCAGAAAAGTTTGTCGCCTAAATATAAGTTTACTAAAGAAATTATTCCAAAATCGTTAGAGCGGTTTTTAAATACATAAATCAATATTTACTTAATATTTTTTATAAAAAAGTTTTTTTTTTATATTTGAAGAACGCCATTTTTAAGTGCATTTTATGCACAAAAAATGTTTTTTTGTCAAGCCGTTTTCCAAATATTGAATTAACAAAAAATTAAATTACAAAATTAATTAAAACTAAAGTAAAGCTTTTTTTGCAAAATGTTGGTATTGAAATTTGTTCAAGTCATCTAGGTCTTTGTAAAAAAAATTTTGTTTGAAATCGATTAACCGGTTCGTGAGATAGTCCAACAAAAAAATAACGGTTCTAAGTGAGGATACTGTTAGGCTTTCCAAAATTTTATTCTTTCAATTTAAAAATAGGAAATCAGACAAAAACCATCAATAATTTTCGTTGGAGCCGTTTTCTAGAAAATTAAACTTTTCCCAAACCGTTATATGGCCGGTACAGTTATTTTTGAGCTAAAAAAAAATTCAATATCTCCTCTAAGGAATGTAAATTTCAATTTCTCCTCTAAGGAATGGCCTACGAACCCTATACATACCAAATTTGAAGGAAATCGGTTCAGCCGTTTAGGCTGTAGGTGCTGATACATACAGACTGGCATACAGACAGACAGACAGACAGAATTTCTAGATATCATCGTAATGTCATGTTTGATTGTTATAGCAATTTTTTTTTTTTTGCACGAATGTATAACTTGCCTTATAATACCTATAGTCGCAAGTAAAAATTACCTTAACCAAGTGGTCCATATTAGCCTCAACACCATGGTTTTGAAGAAATTTTATTTTTCTAGAATATAGCGTCAACAAATTCTTTTAGGTGCAAATAACATTTTGAACCAAAAGAATTGCATTACACTAACAAAACAAAGGAAAATTTGGATGGTTGATAAATAATAGGCAACATCAATTTTAATAAATTGGACACAACTAATAAACCTCTCACATACGACTAAAATTTAACTGAGTTTAGTTTAAAACAAAAAATCAATTAATTTCCATTACAACAATCGAATCTCGATTGATATTTCGGGTTTCGTATAGCATACTTTCGAATACGATGGAATTTTTGATAGGACTTAATATCAGCCAATACAACGAAAATGCTATAAATTATTTGTAGGTATTAACTTTTTTTAACTCAATCGATAGTTGATAGTTAATTAAAAATTGAATTTTAAGGTTATATAAATCTATAACAAAATGTTGGGTCCTAAAAAATTAACTGTAAGCAATGGTGAATTGTAAATAAGATTAAATTTCTTGGTGAGATTTTCTCTTTTTCCCCTCTTTTTATATAAACGAAAGATCAATTATAA
The DNA here is from genome assembly GCA_951217065.1 of Baccha elongata. Lineage (NCBI taxonomy): Eukaryota > Metazoa > Arthropoda > Insecta > Diptera > Syrphidae > Baccha > Baccha elongata. The sequence goes on from OX578273.1 coordinate 86,526,526, forward strand.
GCCTTGTTTGAATTTTTATTTTATTGAAAATTTATTCTGATTTACCCGTGTGTTTATTTTCTCGATGTTAACCTTCATATTTTTCTTTATATGATCTATATGATTTTTTCAGGTCTGGCACTTTCAAAAAGTTAGTCAAGGTCTTGCTTCCTTGTTTTTTGCTGAACAGATCAAATATACAATATCAAAGCATGTTCTCATGATTTTCATCAGTTACAAAGAAGATGGCAGAAGAGTCCATCAGGTCCTTTCTCTTCTTAAATTGAACCCACAATTTGATTTTTTCCCACTGGGCACTTGAACTTCCCCTCGCCGGTAGCAAACTGGTGGTATACTGATTAGACACCGCTTCGACTCTCCACGTCCACGTTTCTGAAAGTGCAAGCTATGGATTGTAGAGTAGTACCCAAATGACTTTTCTTAGAGGATTTTTTTTTTTTAAATATTTTGAGTCGGACATGAAAAAACTAAAAACTCACAAATTTTGGAGTAAATGGAAAATCTGTGAAGAGCCTGTAGTGTTTACAAAGCTGCGCTTTCTTTTAAGTTTTTAGAAATTGAATAAACTTTACGAATGTACTTAATTTTGTTTGTTAAAACACAAAGTTTATGACTTTACAAAGAAATAAAATAAATAATGATACAAATTCTATATACTAATATGAAAAAATTAATTTAAAAAGTTTATTTTTTATATTAAGAATATTCAACCAAGTAGAAAACTTAGCATCAGTTTATTTTAAGTAGACTTTTCTGAATTATTATTCAAAAATTAATGCGTTTAGCGGCCTATAGTCCAAGATGACTTTACTGCAAAAAGTAAAAAAGTTCCAAAATTTGCAGTTTTTCGATTGGTACAATAATGGGACTACTCTTACTTACTGACATACAACATACTTTAAATAAAATCAGCGATTTAAGTATTTTTCAATGCCATTTGGTGCCCCATCAACGTGGTGCCCGGGACGGATTCATTTATTCTTAAGAAGTCGGCGTTTCTCATTTCTTTTTTTTCCCCGTAGAGCCTTTTACTCAACACTTTGCTTACAATTATTGGTACATGAAAACGGGACAAAAACACAAAAACCGTGCATTTCGAGGATTTTTTTGTTTTTCTTATTGAATCAAAAATCAAAAAAAAGTATTAAACATTTTTATAACAAACAAATCTCCATGTTTGCATGTTTTGTTTGTTGTTTTTTTTTATTTGCTTTATTGAAAAAAGTTAAAGCAACAGAAGTTCATACAAGATGTTTTGTTATTTTGTATTCTATATCAGCCCAAAACGATTATTCCGACTGAAATACGATGAAAATAAAAATAATAATTATGAAAATAACAAAAAATAAAGTGCACGACTGGGTCGCACGAACTTGCTCTTGTAGCAAGTTATTAAAGAAATAAAATTAAATTTAATAAAAATAAATTTAATAATTTTTTTTTAATGAAAATGAAAAATACGAATTAAATCATATGAATTGTTTATAAAAGTGCTAAAACTACTTTTTAGGAAGATTCAAACGAAAATCAAAGTACGCAGAAAATTTTATTGCCTGAATGCAAGTTTATCAATAAAAAATAATTCCAAAATCGTTAAAGCGGTTTTTGAATAAATCGATGTTTACTTAATAATTTTTTAAAAACTTTTTTTTTACGAAGTTAAAAAACACCAATTTAAATTTGCACAAAAAATATATTGTTTTAGTAAAGCCGTTTTCCAAATATTGAATTTACAAGCTTGCGAAATTTGATTTTTGTAATAAATTTTAAATATTTCTAAATTTTTTTGAAGGATCCGTATATAAATTAAATTATTTAAATTAAAAAATCCAAAATATGTTATTTTTTTTAAATTGTAACAGTTATTAAAAAAAAAATATTTTTCTATTTTTTTTTGAATTTCGTTTCGAGATTTTCAGTACACCGCGATATTCACTCATATGCGGCCATGCCTCATCTTTCTGTTCTGTATTTCTTTTTTTGTTCATTTATTTATTTCTGTGTGCAACTTCCTGAGGTAAAAGGTTTAGAGTTTTTTTTTTGTTGATTAATTTTTTTGTCAGAATTGATCGACTTTTGTTTGACAACTTCATTGATATCTCACCACTACTCAAACTCAATACACTTCTTTTTGTTTAAACTAATTCTCCACTCAAAAACTGATTCGTGATTTAACTGATTTGACTCAGAGTCAGAGTTAACTCAGCACAGAAATAAAAAAAAAATGATAAAGTCTCAAAAACATGGTTGTTAATATAAAAAAGTTCGAATAATGTTAAAATTTTAGTTTTTTAACTTTTTTTCAAGTCTCTAGTAACAAGTTATAAATCAACAACCGATATCAGTAACAAAAACAATAGAATAATGCAACAAGCAGAGGTTTTTCAAAGGTAATCAAAAAGCAGAATTGCATCATTCTTTGTGATGGTTTTAATATCTAGTATATAAAATCTATAGTATCTTATCTCAGAACACACATTTTACAGATTTTGTTTCGTTTTCTAAAAAAATAATCACCACTTTGTGGATTATCCATTTCTATACCCGTTTCTGGTTCACCTTATATCGTCCCACTTCAGAAAAGTTCTAAATCAATTGATAAAAATTATATCAGTCAACTTCGTTTCAAAATCTTATCGACTTCTTTCGGGGATCAAAGTCACCTCTATTTCAATAATACATTATATGTATATAATGTACATAAGTGGAGTTAAATACAACAAAAACAATTGCAGCGTTAAAAACAAAAATGATATCATACTTTAGTAACAGTAGTGCAGTCCTGCTACGAGACACATTATCCATTAAAAAAAACTTACAACCCTACCCCAGACTAGATGACCCCAAAAAAAACCGTTGAAAAAAATAAAGATTGAAAACCAGCTGATAACAATATTCTCCGATCAATCAGAATTTTAACCTTATCATAACAACGAGGTAACGAGGTAAGCTAATAAACATTTGATTTCAACACTCAATTTTTCAATAAAATTCGAATTTAAAAATAATTTTGGCAATCATGTCTTTATATACCTTATTTGTGCTCCAAACCGATCATGCCTATCGTCATGATATTCGCGAATGTAATCTTCAAAAAAAATAAAGCAAGATTGCTACCGTGCCGCGCCGTGGCCAGTGTAGTGTACCTATACTGCAATTTACTTTTGCACTCTGGCATCCACACTGATAAGCTTGTCTGAATCCATGCCACTTGCGCATTAAGTTGATTTTTAATGAAATGGAAAATTGTTCTAAGAAATAAATAGCAGTCGAGGATCAAAGTACGTGATAATCGTATATTGTATAATTGTACAACTGCCTGGCGCAACACACATCTTTGAGCGATCTATAGCAAAGTAACGGCGCCTCTGTGTACAATCGCCAACTTAAAAGATGCGACCATAATTAAAAATCATTTAGTCTCTTAATTTCTGCCAACGTTGCATATCAATATCAGCTTTCGTGTTTCGCGTTTCGTGTTGAATCTCAGCTTGATCCCTTGGTTCAAGCAAAATTGTTATTAAAATTATTTCTCCGAATCGTTTAGTGCCGCGCGCTTGTGAATCACTTGTAAAATCGTTCGAATATGCCGGCGTCAAGCAGTAATTGTATCGACGAAATTCGTTTTAGTGATCAATCTATGGAGAAAAAAAAAATAGAGAGAAGTGTTTCGCTTGATTCGTCAGTCCTGGGCCGATCAGCCAGTTCGGGACAAATAAAAACTTCGTCAGTGATCCATCCAACGCGTCGTAGCTTCACGACATCATTTATGAGAATCCCCGAAGATCGTGAAATAGACATAGTGCGTCCTTCCAGTAAACAGGGCCTCAACATAAGTACCATGCAAAATGACACATCTACGCTGCTGGTGTTTTGGAGGTCCCCGATAGGGAGTTTGATTTTATGGTGGCCCAAACTTATGATCAGTCTTTCTCTGAATCTACTGAGGCATATACTGCAAGTGGTTATGTTTGTACCATTGCTGATTGCTGCACCCAGTTTTTGGCTTTCGGCTTTTCTTTGGATATTCTGGAAAGTAATGAATATTCCTATTTCGATGCTTAAATGGGTGCTTAGTTCAACGGCCGAAGATTTAATCGGCGACAATACCACATCAGCCGCAAATAGAAGCGATAAACGTACAGTTCTTATCAGCTGCGGCAGTACAATACAAACACTTCATTTGGCTCGTAATTTGTATTCATCTGGGGCCAGAGTAATCGTGTTCGAATTTGAAGGACACTTTGGACTGGCTCGTTTCTCGACTGCTGTTCAGAAATTTTACTCAGTGCCCAAGCCTACAGCGGACAATCCAGACAGCTACATTGCCGCTCTATGCAACATAGTGGATAAGGAGAAGCCGTCTTACTTTGTACCCGTGTGTGCAACAAGTCCAGCTTACTACGATGCCTTGGCTAAGCCACATTTGGAATTGCTTGGTTGTGCTACTTTCTTGCCGAATTTGCAAGAAACAGTTTTTCTAGATGATTCGCTCAAGTTTTTTCAGAAGTGCCGAGCAAGTGGTATACCATTGCCACTGTACAAAGTCTTGTCCTCCAAGGAGGATCTGATGCTTTTGTACGAGAGTGGCTTTATTGCAGCTTTCCGTAACATCATGATGGCTGTGGGAATGCAAGGACTTCTTGAGCGTTTTAAGTATGTTGTGCCAAATAACAGACGTGACTTAAAATTCAGCCATGAGATAAGTGAAAGGAGTCAGTGGTTGATTGTTCGGGATTTACCAGGTGATCATTATGTTACTTGTACCACCGTTAAAGACTCAAAAGTTATAGCAAATGCTTCGTGTGTTGTGGAGCCCGACACAAAGAACCTCATTCCGAAGTACAGCAAAGGCATTGAAATTTGGATTAAGGAATTCTTTGCAAAGACCCGAAGTCAGCGCCCCATAAATGGTCACATTAGCTTTCGATTGGTAAAAAGTCAAGCTACTGGTGAATTTTTGCCTCTGGGTGCTAGAGTTGGAGTATCTCTACCATACATTTGCTACAGCGGAACACATGCAAAGGTTATTTGCAAACCTTGTACCCACAATAATCAAACACAATCCTTACTTGATGATAGTAGCCTCTTTTGGTCAAATGATAACCATAAAACTTCATCGATTGATGCTATAAGTAGGAGATTGTTGGGTAATATTCTTGACAAACGGGAAGCACTTTTCGCCTACTGGGATCCCTTGCCATATTGCGCTTACTATCATTTTCAGCTGCCTCTAGCTTCGGTGAAAACGTTTCTACTAAAACGCCAGAAGACACCAAAGAAAATCCCTGCAGCAATAGCATCTCCTATAAACTAATGGCTCGGAGTTAGAAGCAGACAACTTGGAGAGAGATTTATAGACTTCATAATTAAGATTAAGAGATTGATTTTAAATTTAAGTGAATAAAATTTATTTTTTACCAAATTAAGTTATTTTTGTATTTACATATAAGTATATTAGCAATAAAATAAGAATAAAATTATAATTAATTTTTATATTAAAGATACTCATTTATATATAATAAGTATAGTCATATTATTTCAGTCAATAAATGTTTAACGATGGGCATCAGACGGAAGTTTTACGCTCCAAAAAAAACTTAGTATCATGATTTGTTTTTAACTATGTTAAGGGGTATAAACCACTTTAGTTTGACGCAATGGAAGTTTATCTGTTTCAAATTGTTTGTTTGCTTATATCTTAAATATTAACTTTAAGCAAAATAAATATACATATATAAACATCAAAATTATAAGTTATTAAATTTTCTGCCAAAAGTATTTACAAACTTTTTCGAAAAAAAAACGCTTTCAAAATAATTTGATTTCAATAAACCCTTTTTATATCAACTTTGTAGCACCTGCTGAACATTGATTATATGTGTATGCGTATGATAACTGAAGTACGAGACATTGATGAGCTCCGATAGAAGTATTTCTGAGTGTAGTAAGCCAATAATGTATAAAGCCAACTCTGGTGTCTTTCAGCTTCTTTCTTGCAGTCACCCACCAACCGTCAATGTCACGCTCGGTTTAGAAAATCTTTATGCATTTTATTTCGATTAATAAAAGTCGCGAAACCATCTGGTTTTTAGTGTTTGACCAATGCATTCCTTCTCTACTAAAGCCGATCTAGCTTTTCGTACCAAGTTTTTTTTTTAATAGTCTTATGTCACTGTACCTACAACAATAATTTATTCTTATTCGTCAAATATGCGCTCTTTGTTAGTACAATCATACATCCGTACATCAGGCCTAGCTACCATCGAATTGTAAAAGGGTGCACATGTTTCTGCACCATATATCAAGATCGGAGTTTTAAATATTTTGTACAACATGCCCTTAGTTCTTCTCAATAAAGCTTTAGTTCTCAACCTCATTTTTAATTAAAATTTAACTGATAAATCAGATAGATAGTGTTTTTTTTTTTTGGAATGAAACGATATCCCAAATCTACCGATACCCGAAATTTTTTTTTGTTTACTATAATGCGCATGAGCTAGTGTCAAAATCGCATGTGTAAGTGAGCGAATACACACAGGCATATGGCGTTGGCTATAATGGACATATATTTCGTTGAGTTTCGTTAAACATGAGCTCCGCATGAGCTGTGCGATCTGAACAGCTCTTTCATATGTAAATTTGACAGCTGTGAGCATTTGACAATCCGAACAAAAATGTAATGGCATTTTACCAAAAAAAAGACTACGAATTTGCATTAAATTAGCCATTTCATAAATAAATCAATAAATTTAACATTAAATTATACATTTTTAACACAGTTAAAAGAAACTAAAAACAAGTGATTTTCTCATGATGTTTGTATAAACATGATGAAACAGTTCGTTTAATTTGGAAAGCGCATTATAGTTCTACCTTTTCAAAAAAATAGTTTTGTATGCTTAGCTAATTCTACGAGATTGGGACATAGATGCACTAATACAGACGAATTCTAACGGCTAAGATGGGATGCAATGCGACAAAAACTTAAGTGTTTTCGGTTGTATATTAATTTTGAACCTTTGGAATAGGTAATCATACTATTCAGGGGAACTACACGACACTGACTTGACCAATAAACCGTTTTCATTTAAAATTAAATTTTTATCGATTTATGTCAAAAAAGAAGAACGGTCACGTGTACAAATCTTTTCTTGTTTGCTAGTTCATTAACCATTGTCTGAATTCTATAGCTAATGAGAAGCCATATCCTATACTGGCTTAAACTTTAAGCCAGTATAGGACATACACTCTTTGTCTATATAGAGTATACTCTATGTCTATATATGTAGCAATCCATTTGAGCGTGGTGTTAATGTACACCATCATGAATGGAGGGGACCTTAAACTATCTGCAATGTCCGAACGGCGTATTTTATCATGTCAACAGATATTCTTGCAAAAGTTGTCACATTGCTGAAAAAGTAAAAAAAAATCTCCGAAATTGTGTACAAAAATTGAGTTCACATACGATTCTACGATAAGAAATGTCATGTATAGAGTTAAAATACCCCTTCATTGATCCAAAAAACAACGTGTAATATAAAAAAAAAAAAAACAACTACTTATGAATCAAAGTAAAAACAGGAAATGTTTAAAATCATAATAGTTGAATTATTATTGTTGTAATATTGTACTATTCGTATCCTAGAATGTCAGTTTTATAACTTGTCCATTCTTTATTCCGTCAATTGTCATTGAATTTTTGAACAACAACAAAAACTTAAAGGTGCTACCATCAATTTTAAACGAATTTTATTCATTCGTTTTTTTATGAATTACTGACATTCTTGTACGAATAGTGCAATATCTTCTTCTTCTTCCAAGTATCAGTAAGGTATTCGAAAAGATTCTCAATAGAGCTCTGTTCAAGTGGGCTGAGGACAAGAATATTATTCCAGACAATCAGTTTGGCTTTAAGGCGGGACATGACACTATTCATGCCGCGTCTAAGTTAGTTTCTGATGTTCAATGGAACAAAGCGAAAAATCAATGCACGGGTGCCGTTCTTGTTGATTTAGAGAAGGCTTTCGACACTGTATGGTTAGAGGGTCTTTATCTGAAATTAACTAGATTTGGCATAAGTAAACCACTGTTGTATATGCTTCATGACATGCTCAATGGTAGAAAGTTTGTTGTCAAAAGTGGCAATGTAACTTCGACCACAACTTTTGATATTAAAAACGGTCTACAGCAAGGAGCTGTGAACTCACCGATTCTTTTTAGTATTTACACCAGCGATCTGATAGGTAGTCTCACTCATGCAGTTGCGTATGCCGATGACCTTGTAGCGTACAGGACCGGTCCAAAAGTTGAGGTCATCAGAATTCTCTTGCAGCGTGACTTCGACAAGATTCAGCGATATTGTGATGAATGGAAGTTAAAAATTAAATTTCAGAAATCAGAAACTATCCTGTTTAGAACCCCTTTGTCTAAGGCTTCTAGGGATACAAGAAAGAACTGGAAAAATCTAGTGATCGTTGGACCAAGTGGACATCAACTGGCGAGTAAAGATGTAGTAAAGTACCTTGGTATCTGGCTAGATCAGTATCTATATTTCAATCGACATATAGATGCTGCTCTGGCCAGAGCCAGGGGAGCGTTTGCTCTGACAAGACGGTTGTTCTATAGCAGCCGCCTTGAAAACAGGGTAAAGGTGATTTGTTACATGGCCCTCATCCGGCCGATGATTGCCTACGGATGCCCTGTGTGGTTTAACGTTGCCCCATCTCAAATGGAAAAGATTCGGGTGTTTGAGAGACAGTGTCTTAGGACCTGTCTTGGATTACACAGAACACCAGAGTCGGAGTACAAACATTACTATGCCAACGAGGTCTTATACAACGGGGTCAATATAAACAGGATAGATAACTTTTTAATTAAGCTGATTCGGGGTCACGTTGCAAGGGCGATGACCTCAGCCAATGGACTTATTTTCGGGGCTTACTACCCCAATGATGAATATAGTGAGAGCGTTCGTCTTAACGGCTTCATCCCGCCCGAGACATTCCTCTATTTAGACAGTCGGGGGCTGATACAGGATAGATTGGCGGTTCCGTTAATCTACCACGTCGGCCGTAGAACTGTGGATCGGCGAATCCTGTATGGTCGAGACGTCGGCTCTGGGAACGGAGCAGAGCGTCTGCGGTTCAGTAGAGCTGTGCCCCTTCGGGACAAAAAGGACTTGGATAAGCAAGTTAAAAAATACTGGTGGTTGGGTGACCACCTTGATATTGATGGTTAGTCGAAGTTGTTGCCTTGGCCGACCTACGTATTTCTAAGGTATAACTAGGTAGATTAAGTAGGACAGTGACGGTGGCACCAAAAAAAAAAAGTTAAAAAATCCAAAAAATCGTTTGTTTGTGTATATGTGCATTTGGCGCTGTTACACATGCATATATGTGAATATATGCATATTAATAAGCGTGTGCGCATATGCATAGGCTGCTGCGAAAAAAAAAAAATGCTGCTGGTGGCTGTTCTAGTTTTAAGTTATTTTAAGTATTTTAAGTAGTTTTAAGTTACTTACGTTTATTTACGTATATTTTAGTTTTATTTAGGTTAATTTAGTTTTATTTAGGTAAAGGGTAGTTTTAAGTGTTTTATATAAAATAAATGACATAGAAAAACGAGTTTTTTAAGAATTTTCTCGTTTAGTTTTAAGAAATATTGAATTTTAATTAAGTTAGTTTTTACGCTGAAAGGCATTTTTTAAATATAGTTATAGTATAATTTAGAGCGCCCGTATGGGGCCAGTAAGTTAGTTAAGTTAATATGTAAGCTAGTTGTTTAAGATTTTTTGTCTAGCATTAAGATAGATATAAGAAAATGAAAAAATAAAAAATGAATTAAAATGCAAAAAAAAAAAAAAAAAGTGCAATATAACAACAATAATAATTTAAATAGTCTGGTCTGTTACCAATCTTCTTACCTCTCCCCTTTGATATATGCTAGGAATTGTAGTAATAAAATAATAAATAAATAATTCGATCAAAAGCAACCTAAAAATAAAACTTTGAACTAAAGTTGTTTGGATGAAAAACAAAATATGTAAGTATACTGTAAATTAAAGTGGTTTCGTCTTTGAAATAACTTTTTTATTCGTTTGAAATATTTTCAAATCATAGAAACCTATGTGATTCAAAGGCTTATCGGTGGTTAATTTGTTTGTTTTTCGATATTTATAACATATCGATATAACATAACGATATCTATAAAAATAACAAATTTGTTTCACAATTTAGCCTCCACTGCAGGCTAATTTTTTTAAGTTTATATTCAACACACTATAAGCCACTGATGGATACAATTGTTAACGCTTTTGACATACGGCCTTAATTAATTGATTTCGTTTTGATTTTATTTTGCGAATTCAAATTCTCAAAATCTAAGTACAAGGCTGTGGTTCCCGTGCCAGCGAATTTTACTCGCGCGAATGTAAGCAAATAAATTAACGAACATTTTACTAAAAATTTCTAAGTTCGCGCGAGTAAATTTTGTTCACTGTAACCACAACAAGGAAATGCATACTTTCTAATAATTTTAGCGAACTTTGCGAATTCGCGCGAGTGAAATTCGCTTACATTCGCTGGCATCGGAACCGCAGCCTAACTGGCAAATTTCTTCATGAAAACTTTATTTTATTTGTACGAAAATTGTAGAACAATTTTTTTAAATTCGGACGAAAGTCAATTTGTTTACGAATTCAATTCCATGCGAAAATCAAAACATGTAAAAGAATTATTTAAAAAATAACAAAATTATTTATTAAAATCGAGAATTCGAAATTCAAAAAAAATCGGCACTTATGAATGATTTTTTTTGAAAGTTTGATTTCCACTGTCTGGGTCTGATAATCATTCGATGCTTTAGCCTTTATATGGATATGAAAGTCAGTTTAAATCGTTAAAGCTGTTTTGGAGAAAATTAAGGTGGAGTGAAGTAAAGTCCGCGAAATTAAATTAAAAATTAAACTTTTGTATACTTATTGTCCAGCGATTATAAGTGACGATACAAATAGGCAGACATAATTACCGGAACCACTTTTTTGTTTCTGTTTTGTCATGTTTGATTTGTATCTCTAAACATTGTATATACGGTTGGATAGCTGCCTCAACGTTTCTATCTCCAAAATCGCAATAATGTAATTAAATTCTGAAATAAAAATCCACAACAAATGTGCAGTAAGCCTAATAATTACCAGAGAACTGATAATTTTAACGAGCGATCTATAACATCACAAATGTATAACTATAACATGCATTAGATGTCGTATACCCCGCCACTTTGACGATCCGCACTCGACTGACTCTGACTCTCATCTCAAACAATGTACATGGGCTCTCTGAAAAGATTGAACAGGTGAACACTGAACACAGTTCTCAAGTCTCCACCACATCGTTGATGGTTTTGGTGTCTGTGAACTGTGAGCCACCACTCTTGGGTCTTGGAACCGGATTGAACAGGTCTCCACAATAGGTATGTAATACCAACAATAAAATAATAAGATTCAACTCAATACTATCATCTGACTCAACTGAGCCCTAAAGCCGAACTTCCTACCTACCTGTTTAAAGGCCAAATATTGGTTTCGTAAATTTCAGAGGTAAATCGGTCAAAGAGTCGGAAGCGGAACCAGTAGGAAACGTTGGTCATTCGTCATGCCGCACTGCGGGGTGCGGTTGTTTGTTCACCAAGCTGCAGTTACTTCAAACTCTTTGTGCATTAGTGGTTGGTATTCCCCTGAGGAGAAATTTAATTTTTTTTAAATTCAAAATTTTCTTGAAAACGACTCTTAATATTTTAATACAATTTTGTAAACGATGTTTTCATATAGTTGGCAAGAAAACTATATTTCAGGTTTTTGGTTAAAAAGATTATTTTTTTTTTTATTTTAACGGTTTTTTCAACTTTAATTGAGTTGATTATGACTTAACCGACTTTGTTCGAATTTGGTATGGGACTTAAAGCGAATCTTACACGGTCAATGACTTGCCATCAATCATAATATAATGTTTGTAAAAACATGGCTATGTATGCGTGCTTTTGATTGACGAAAAATCAACGTCTTTGGGTTGAACGTGTAAGGTTCTCTTAATTTTTTGGGTTAAAACAAATAGATTTCCAAGAACAACTTCATACGACATAGTCAAGCCATTAATTTTTTTGTATTTATCATTCCATAAAAGTATCTTTTGCCGGCATGTTAGTCTACACCGCTAACCGCCTGCGTTCGGTTCGATTTTGTTTACGCTAAGAAAGAAATATTTAAATACTAGAATCAGACTTTAAAAAAATACATAAAATGGAATTAATTAAATACGTGCTCCTTCTAACGATATTGTACAATTACAACTTGAAGCTCACGTTGGCATCTTGCCTTGGTTGCGTAGAACTCGATCATATTACATTTAACAAAATAATACCAAAATTTCCTTATGCTTTGATCAAATTTGATATTGCATTCCCTTACGGCGATAAACACGAGGCTTTTAGCCAATTTTCAGTTCAAGCTCATCAAGTGACAAATGATTTGCTTTTGGGTCTTGTTGGCATAAAAGACTACGGCGAAAAAGAAAACAGTGATTTGGCGGCAAAATACAAAGTTAAATCCGAAGAGTACCCGGTTATTTATCTTTTCCGTAGCAACTCTTTTAATGATTATGTTAAATTTCCATCCGATTCTGATGTAACAGTGGAGAATTTGAAAGAGTTCGTGACCCATAATACAAATCTTTATATTGGCCTAGATGGATGCGTTAAAGAATTCAATGATTTTGTTGTTGGATTTTTACAAAAAAACAACGATGAACAACTTGAACTGATTGAAAAGTCATCAGATATTCTTAAGAAAGTTGAAGGCGATAAACAAAAAGCAAGTTCAAAAGTTTACATAGCATTTATGAAAAAAATTAATGAAAAGGGTGCTAAGTTTGTTGATGATGAAACTGCACGCCTCAAAAAGTTGAAAAATGGAAAAGTCAGCGATACAAAGAAGTTGGAGCTAACGCACAAGTTAAATATATTGCAAGCGTTCAAGAGTAAGGTTAACGAGGTCAAAAATGAGCTATAACAACCATTTTTGTATGTATGTGAATATAGAGTGTATGAGGGGAAAAATAAATAAATAAAGTGTTAATAAATGATTACGTTTTATTTAATGCATGATATAATAATATTTGTCCACTCTTTAACATTTCTCTTTTGTCGATGGTGGATTTACGGCAAACAATAATTGAAACATTTTAATAGTGAGGTAAGTAAGACAAGAGAGCAGAGATCTTCAAAAATAGTTTATGGGTAAAGATTATCCACATAATATTGTGTTTGAGCGCCTCCAGGTCAATAAAACAAGGAAGGTGTTAAATAGTTAGCAACGTTTCGATATAGATAAAGATTCTTTCGATTCTTCATCGATAATATAGATACAGATTAGAAATCATGAGTAAAGATGAACATGTTTATCTTAATTATGAGAATTGTTGTTTCACCGTTGTTGTTTTATGGACTGCCAAATTTGAATATTTAAGCAATAAATAAGACGCTTAGAAGATCTTTCATTATTGCACAGGAGGTACCCTATTCTAACATAGTTATTATAAAGCGTGTAGGTACTACTTATACAAAATTGATTTCGTTCACTTTTTTGAGCCAATTTTAAAGTAAAAGTAAAAGTAAATGAAGTAATAAAAATGGCGATTTGAGACCCTATTTGCGTAGAAGGTGTTTTTTAGTGGAACATTTTAAAATGAGTTTACATAGTTGTAAATATACATTGTTTCCATAATTACGAATTCAATTTTTTCAAACTGTAATAAAGAGTAAATTAATCAAGGCGCTTCCTTAGTGCACACCAACTTTATTTGTGTTCGTTGGGCCCTGGGGTCACCCTTAAGTCGCTCCAAAGCGTTTTTTGAAAAACCTCAACTCGCCCTGGGTAACGAATTTCCTGTTTTTTTAGAACTGGGGTCGCCCTCAACTCGCCCTGAAGTAGATCTAGGTAATTTGCTGGGGCGAGTTGAGGTAAACAAATTGACATGTGTGTTGTCAAACATATGTTTACAACTGAATATTTTATTTTGCTTTTGCAATGCAGAGAAAAGAAATTGTAGATTTATTTTAATGAAAATAAATAGAAAACATACAAATAAAACAAAATGTAATTGTTTTATGTTTTGGAATGTACCAAAAGCAACAAATTTCAAGTTTTAATTTCGGACACAAAAATTTTTTGGTTCTTTCTTTTTGTCAACAATACAAAACCTCCTACCCTTGTGCGTTTTTTGAGAACCAAAAAAAACCAGGTTTTTTTGACAGCTCTTGGGGCTGTCAAGAAAACCTGAGTCGACCCTGGGTAAAATTGATAAAATTCAACGAACATAACTATTAACCGGCAAGCTTGTCGGACGTTTTCTGAGGTCAACACAACGAACTCCTTAAAATGCTAATCTGGTAAAATGGGATTGGCCACAAATATGAAAATAAACATCAGTCAACTTAATGTGAAAAAATTATTAACATTTTTTTTTGTGATTGGATATCATTTTGATGATGAGCTTATGCATAGATTGAATTTATAAATTTTGATTATCACTTTTCACAAATCCTCTTATAGACGATTCCACCGCAGTATTACTTGCAACCTGCAACGCACACTGAAGAATTGGTTTATTAGACTGTAAGTTACTAGATTTTGGCTCTCGCCGTGTGGCTGTAGTGCCAAACATCACTCAGTCCGAAATGTGTTTATTCCACTAAGTTAAAAAAAATCAAATAGGTTCTCGTTCTAAGCATAGGTACATCAGAAATGATGAATATCCAAAAGTCCGATTGTGTAATTATCTGTATGAATTCGTATTTTTATTGTTTAAAATGCATACAAAAGTTAACAAACATAAACATAACATTTATTAAGACATGTTAAACATTTCACTCACCCACTATTTTTAGTACTCTTAACTATTTGTATCACAGATTAAGTTATATTTTACTATTTGTTTTCAATATTTACAGAATAACGTTTCAATTTTCTAATCCATAACTTACTTTGCACTTGTTCAATAATGAAGTAAAAAATGTGTGTTTACAAGGTGTCCTTTACCTAATTTGCTATAGCAACTGTGTTCATCAGAGCGGAACCAGAAATACTTCAATGTTAGTGTTTTGTGTTTTTGTAGTTATGTAGTTTAAAAGTTGAGTCACCCTCCCGGCTCGACTTAAGTTTGATTACTTTTACTTAACATACGGTCAAACGCATTTTTGTAGTGCGAGAATATAATACACACCTCACTCACTTGACGCATTAATAGTTTTCCTATTTCAGTTTTAATTCCTTACCAACTTTATGATATAGAAATGCAAGACTAAAGTACACCTATAGGTAGATTGACTGCTTGCAGATTTGGAAAGAGGGTGGCAATAACAATTTATTCCGTATAATATTTTGAAAAAAAAACTACATAATTTGCAATAAAAATAAATATTGTCGGCTATAAGAGTGAAAAGCTGCTAACTGACACATGCTAACTAAAATACTAAACCTATCAGATCTTATCAATTCTTTCACAGTTTGTAATATGGACTGTAAAGAATCTTTCTTTTGGATTTTTTTCAAAGATTACAAAGAGTTTTCTGTTCTATATTCTGTGTAGCTGAAGTCAACTGTCGCGTAGTGCGGTCTTAATTTAAGGGTTATTTCTTAGTGCGCAGTTATTAAAAACATAAGACGTCAAAAATACGACTGGCTCTAAAATTTAACGCAGTTTTCGCTCAAAACTTCAAAAACTATCTTTTATGCTGGTCAAAAGAATGAAAAATTTTGAATAAAAAAATGAGGCCGACTACTGAAGAATCATGTGGCCGACAAATGGAGTTTAGGGGGCCGACTTCACCAGAATCACACATTTTTTTTATATTTTGGTAAATTGTTAAATTTCTATGGAAAATCCACTGATAAAAAATATGTTTTCAAAATTTAGACATTCTAAATAATCTGATAAAATACATTGTATAATAATAATTCAAACATTAATGCCCGCAATTTCACAGTGAAAGTTTAAACTGTAGTTTAAATAAACCTAAACGAAAGTTTAAACTTTTCGTTTAGTTCGTTCGGTTTCACATCGAAAATTTAAACTGCAGTGAGCTAAAAACAGTTGGCGAAACTCTGTGTTATGAAATTTGTTTTAAAATGTAAAATTATTATTGTGAAAATAAAATAAATCGTGAATTATTGTAATGCTATTGTGTATTTTTTATCAAACAAACCCAATTTAAAAATTAAAAAAAAATTAAGTGAACAGTGATAAAAAAAATTATTAAAATATCATGTGCCAGAATTTACATCAAAATGGTGATGTTCTGTGTTCTAAAACTTTAAACGAAACGGCCGGCGTTTAAACAACGAAATGAAATCGTTTAACTTAAACGGAAAGTTAAACTCCAATCTTTGTTTAACGATAACTGTGAAACCGAAAAATTGAAAAACGGTAGTTGAAACTAAGAATAGAGTTTAAACCCTCACTGTGAAACTGGGCATAATAGTTTTAAAGAACAGTCAAACGTTAAAAAAAAAGTTAAATGGCCGACTACTAGCTTCATCACGCTATGTGTTTATTGTAGTGGTGAAACATCAACGCAAATTTTCATCTGCTTTGTAACATATGGGAATACAAATATGTAAATTGAAAATTGCATTGAACATTGAATGCATTCTTTAAACTATTTATTATCTTTTCACTTTATAAACTTGGTGATTTTTACTAAACTTTTTAATTTTCAAACCGAAAAATGACAAATGAAATTGTTTTGAAGTTCAAAAAAAAAAAGAATCTGTGAATGCTTCTAGTTTTGATTTTGAATTGAAATTCAGAAGCATTTTGTCTTTACCTAGGAGAAGAACTGTCATTCTGATATTGCTTTTTAGGTAACAACGATATATCTCTTTCTCGTTCGTAGAGCAGTGTCAAAATCAGCAGTACGCGGATGACAGCTGAACATTTTTTTTATCAATGTTGAAAAATTGATTGAAAACAAGAGCGGAAATATTAATGTTCTGCGCGAAATTTGTGAATAGTTTATTATTAAACCTTAAGTCAAGTAAATCTCAATTTTCACTAGAAAAAAAGAGATTATTTACAAAATTCTTTTACAAGATTTTGAGTTTGACAGTTTGAAAAAAGCGTTATATATAATTTCATTCTGTCATCCGCGTAGTGTGAGCTGTCATTTATTTTTTGACGATATGGTAAAATTCCCTATTTCGAATTATTTCAGAAGATTTCTGGATGTCACTTACCAGGCTTACAGCCTAAACGGAAGGGCTAATTTTTGTTAATTTGTTACGTAGTGTTCTGTTCTTAGCTTAACATTCCCGAACTTATTTTTTGAGGTTACTGCAGGTCTAAAAATAACGGTACCTGTCATATCGATCGCTTAGTTCACAAGTGTGTTAAGTGCACAAAAAGCGGTTTAAAGTTTTGAGTTCTATAAGGCTGTGGCTGTTAGGACAATGTTAAACCGTTTTTACAGAGTGTTTAACACTGAGCGAAATAAATATTATTTAAATTGCCAAACGAAAGACTTGTATGTGCTGAGTAGAATAATATAATTAACTAATTTCTGACAAAAAAGGTCACTAAACCTTAGTGTACACGAACGGTAGATCTTACAATATTGTAAGACCTGACAATGTCTGACAATTATCTACCAATGAGCTAACAATTAATTGCCAGTGTACACGGTTGGTAGAAATCGTATAAAAGTTAACGAAAATCTTATATTTCTCGAAAAGTGCACATACGGTTTAAACCAATCAAGTTTTCCATGTGTAATGAACCAAGAATGGTCTATCAGAAAATGAAAAAAAAAACTTTCAAAAAAGTAAGGCTAACGGTCCTGTCATATAACGGGTTTTTAAATTTCGACACTCTCGATAATGAATGAAAAAAAATATACATATACTGACATTGGTATGAGAAATAAGATGGCAGACTATTTTTTTTATTAAGATTTAAATAGTTTTTCTAAAACTTTTGAAAACCTGTAGACAGATTTTTATAAAACTTAGATTTTAGTTTTAGAAAATTCAGATCTTAAAACTGCACATTTACTTTTTTTGAAAAATTATTTAAATAAATTGATTTTTTTAAACCTTTTTATTAAATTTTAATACCTATTTAATGAAGGTAAGAAATACATTTAAGTATATGTATTTCTTGGAAATACATATACACTTAAGTCTAAAAAAAGCTAAACCTAAAAATAATTAAAACCACAATTATATTTAATATTTTTTAAGACTATGTTATTAAGTACCAGTTAACATTTTAAAAATCAAAACCAATTTTTTATGATTTTTTCAATTAGCTTCGTCGTACAGAAATTGGGAAAAGTGTGAATTCCCCAGTTGTGAAATTTTGATTGCACAATTGTTAAATTCCATAGTTACTTGTAGCTTTGTTTTTCGCAACACAAACCAATGTCGCACTTGCTAAAATTTGTCTTTTGTACAATACTAGTTTCGCGGTACGGGTCTTTCCAAAAACGAAGTAATATTTACAAATTGTCGTTAATCCATTCACAATCAGTTTGACTGAAATATTCAGTTATATATCCTTTCTATAATTATTTGGAACTCACTGCTTTAAAAAATCATTCTCCGCTAAAACAAAATTTTCAGAAAAAATGCATCAAAGCAACGCAAGCTTTTTCAGAAGAATTTGGATATTTTTGGAAATTACAAAGGAAGAGTTGGCCTTGCAATTTGTATGCATGCAGTTTTGAATCGACACGTTAAACGTATGTGAAAATGACATACATATACAGATGAATTAATAAAATGAAAACAATGTCAGAAATCACATTGATGCACTAATTACTTGAATTTAAGTTTTTAATAAGCTTTTATTACATAGTGCATACATATATATATCTTTGTTTCTTTTTTTTTTTGCAGAGATGCTATTTACTTTCAAATTCATAATTAATAAAAAATAAATATTTTTTTTTAAACTAATTTTTTTTAAATTTTGCAGTGATTTAACACTGCAATCTTTGTAAGCAAAAAAGCCCTAATTGAGAATCAAATGCAAAAACGTGGTGCTAAAACGTTAGTTTTTGAGGAATAACAAAAAATATACTTCTGTCGTACAGTGCCAAAATCCAGTGTCGAAATGACACTCAGTGTCGGCAATTTTTTAGCAAAACGAACGACTTTTTAGTAGCCGTATTTTATTATCCATTTGTTATTATTCATTCGTTTAAAAGTATTGTATGTTTAATGAGAACTGACTGGTAGGCTTCTTGATTTTTTTAAAGGAACCAGAACTTTTGATCTTTTATTTTGTATTCTTTATTTGATTAAATTTCATTTTCTTGAACTGGAATTAGTGTTTTATGTTTTTATTTATTTCACAATTTTATTTCCTGAGCTAAATACCAAACGAATTTGCAACTAAGAAGCCAAAGTATATAATGCTTGCTGCTTGCAGAAATGTCAAATATTTTTGGGTGAGTGAAAATAGGTGTGTGCACTGTGCTGTGCACACGAGTGTAGCTAAAACGACACTAGTGTAGCAACAAATGTGAATTTTCAGCAAAACGAACAGGAGCCTGACAGGGCCTGTTTAGACTGGTAAATTTGAGACCGCGCTCACGAGTTCGTTGGCAAGATGGGTAAAGGGTGAGTACTGCCATGAGGCAGCTTTAAATTATAAACATCAAAAGCGTGAGTACTGTTCCAATTACAAAATACAAATTAACGTTTTTTCCCATTTTGTTCATCTGCCTTACCGGCGATGTAACATCGCAGTATTTTCATATTTAAGCGCAGAGTGATAGAAATGATAATTCTTGGAATAGGAAACAAACAGAAGCAATAATAATAATTTATGGAGGTTATCTTCTTTTATAAAATGCAAAACATTCGTGTCGTACAAATGTCTCACTTCCCAAAAATTACACCCGCTTCAATTGAGGCGTTCTCAAACAATTTGTGTGTAATCACGAGAGTACTCACCACACCACTCCGGAATCGAATTTCCCAGGCTCACACTGAGTACTACACTGAACGAGCAAAACGAATTTGACATGAGACTTGTTAAACCCGAATAGGGCTTTTTAGGTAACAACGATATATCTCTTTCTCGTTCTCACAGAATTGTCAAAAACAGCAGTATGATGAACAGCTGATTTTTTTTTATCATTGTTGAAAAATTGATTGAAAACAAAAGCGGGAGTTTTAAAGATTTGTGCGCGAAAATTGTGAAAATTGTTGGTTTTGCTAATTAAAATAAATTTTTAAGCCACGGAAATCACAAATTTCACACAAAAAAGAATACCGCATTTAAAAATTATTTCCAAATTGTTTTCTTCAAGATCTTGAGTTTGACAGTTTGAAAAAAGCGCGATACATATTTCAATCTGTCTTCATCATAGTGTGAGCTTTGACAAGATGGTAAAACTCCCTATAGGGCTTTTTAGGTAACAACGATATATCTCTTTCTCGTTCTCACAGAATTGTCAAAAACAGCAGTATGATGAACAGCTGATTTTTTTTTTATCATTGTTGAAAAATTGATTGAAAACAAAAGCGGGAACTTTAAAGATTTGTGCGCGAAAATTGTGGGTTTTGCTAATTAAAATAAATTTTTAAGCCACGGAAATCAAAAATTTCACACAAAAAAGAATACCGCATTTAAAAATTATTTCCAAATTGTTTTCTTCAAGATCTTGAGTTTGACAGTTTGAAAAAAGCGCGATACATATTTCAATCTGTCTTCATCATAGTGTGATCTTTGACAAGATGGTAAAACTCCCTATAGGGCTTTTTAGGTAACAACGATATATCTCTTTCTCGTTCTCACAGAATTGTCAAAAACAGCAGTATGACGAACAGCTGGTTTTTTTTATCATTGTTGACAAATTGATTGAAAACAAAAGCGGGAATTTTAAAGATTTGTGCGCGAAAATTGTATTAATACGGATGTATTTGTTGGTTTTGCTAATTAAAATAAATTTTTAAGCCACGGAAATCACAAATTTCACACAAAAAAGAATACTGCATTTAAAAATTATTTCCAAATTGTTTTCTTCAAGATCTTGAGTTTGACAGTTTGAAAAAGCGCGATACATATTTCAATCTGTCTTCGTCATAGTGTGAGCTTTGACAAGATGGTAAAACTCCCTATAGGGCTTTTTAGGTAACAACGATATATCTCTTTCTCGTTCTCACAGAATTGTCAAAAACAGCAGTATGATGAACAGCTGATTTTTTTTATCATTGTTGAAAAATTGATTGAAAACAAAAGCGGGAGTTTTAAAGATTTGTGCGCGAAAATTGTGAAAATTGTTGGTTTTGCTAATTAAAATAAATTTTTAAGCCACGGAAATCACAAATTTCACACAAAAAAGAATACCGCATTTAAAAATTATTTCCAAATTGTTTTCTTCAAGATCTTGAGTTTGACAGTTTGAAAAAAGCGCGATACATATTTCAATCTGTCTTCATCATAGTGTGAGCTTTGACAAGATGGTAAAACTCCCTATTCTGAACAAGCTTATTAATGACAGCAGCTGCTAACAAGTACTTCGTTTCGTCAGGCGATTATATTTTCCATTTTCCAAAGTAAAAAGAAAATTCTTTCTATGTTTATAAAACAAATAGTGACGACGCAAGAATAATGATTACAGTAGAGCATTCATAAATAATGATTCATAGCTACACATAAAAGTGTATTTTTATTGTGTATTTGTCCGTGATAATCTAAATAAAAGTGCTAAAATTCCAAAAACGACAACTCAAGATTAGAAGGGGAAAAAAAACAAAACACATACTTGATGAAAACACGGAGCAGGGCAAAGTCTGTTTTTGATTGTTTTTCACAATGAACCATCCACTGGAACCATCTTTATATAATCTGGGTGACAGTGCTATTCGCATAAATTCAGATACTGAGCAACAACCTTTAGAATCACGGATAAACAACGTCACTACTGCAGCTCCTACTGATTCTCATCATAGTGTAAACATCGATGGAAATACGTCACCAACAACAGTGCAACAAAACTTCTTATCATTCCTAAACGAAGCTCGCAGTCACCTTGGTGTTCGACCTGTTAATCTTCATCCAACAGCGTTAAATAATGAGACTACTGTTGATCATCATCTTGGGGGCCCAGCCCAGCCTGAAGACAGTAATGTCAACCGCTGGAGAGTGAATCTTAACAATGTTCTCTCTTTTTCGGCTGGCCCATCTAATGAAACTATTCGGTCTTGGATACCGCGTAGTGGTACATTCCGATACGTTCCTTTAAATAGAGCTTCCTCTGTGAATGGGGTACGAGATCCTCAACCCGTAGCACCAGGTGAACCTGCTGCATCAAATGATGTCATTATCAACTTCAGCACAATATCCCCTGCGGGGGGTAGCGTTGATCGTGAAAGTAACTTATCAATCAATAGGGAACCTCGAACACCGCCGATCGTAACACGAATAAGTGTTCCTAGAAGCAATATAATAGGGGGAAGTAATGCTGAAATGGCGACAAGTGGACAGCCGGAAACTCCACCAATTATTCAGTCGAGTTCTGCTAACGAAAGCCACCGTGCGCCATCAACCCCACCACCGGCAGCACCACGAAATCCACTTGAATTGGACGAAGATAACCTGGTGTATGAATTGGCTGTAAAAGTGTTAAGTCACTTTGTGCGATACCTCCCCTTTATTGGGATCGTTTTGTTAAAAGCAATCTATGACAACTGTTTCGACATAATTGATATCCTTGTTCTTCACACTGTGGTCTATCAAGTAAATAAATCACTGTGTGAGCAGGTGACTAAAATGTCCCAAAGAAGTCTTGGGCTCCTGTTCCGTGATTACCTTCTGCTAACATTTGTTTTGGTTTATCGATTTATGATAGCCAATAGTCGTCCAGATTACTTCGGTCTCTTAGTCAATACGGCGTCCGATCCGAAGTCACTTGGCCAACTTCTACATGCAGTTGCTGTCAACGATCTCATTTTGAAACTTATAACGATCAAAATCAAAATTTTGGTAGCAGCTCTACCCACGGATATCATAAAGCATAAGCCAAGGGTAAGTAGGAACCTTAGAAATATACATATACAAATATTAGGAGGACTGTAATAACAATATTTTAACTATGTTTCCAAGATGTCTTAATATAAGAAAAGTGAACTTCGACTCTCGAATAGAGGAACATCTTGCGACAATTTTTTTAGGTCACGCTAGCGTTAAAATCACTGATCAATAGGCTAGGTAATATAACATGATTTTTATAATCGAGAACAACTGTTATAATGATAAAACCAACTGGGATCGAGCCTGAATAATTTCTTCAGGGACTTTAACTGGTTACTATGCTTTAGTGTAGATTTTAGATTTGATAAGATAAACAAGATTATTTTAAAAGGGATAAGACATTTTATTCTTGAAAACCTAATAAAAAATCCTAAAAGCAGTAAGCCGTTTTCGTCATTCGTTGAAAATATACAAAATACAACTTCGTTTTCAAATCCGATGCTCGTCTCTAATGGCACCTCGGGTTAGCTCACAAAAAAATCTCAACGTACACAAATCCGCTTTAAATCCTATTGCTCTAAAGGGGTGTTCTGCCACGATGCCATAACCATTGCGTAAGCTTAACTATCTATTCGATTCTACAGGTATCTTTCTGAGGGGATAGAAAAGCATTTGTCAGTCCGTCGCTAATAAAGGTGAATCTTCACGTTGACGTGAAACTTCATATTCGATGTCCCCAAAATACACTGATTTTTTTCTTGTCCTTTTCCTTCCAAGCCCGAGAATAATTCTCATTTATGAAAATGATTAAATTTTAAGAGGGAAGACAATGACGGAAACATTTGTATCTGTCGAACTCGTTATGTTTCTTGTCTTTCTTTATTTTCCATTTAAAAGGAATGTTCCGATAAAATAGCCAGTTGCTTTTATCCGCCCTGAAACAATTGAATTACATCGATACTTCTAATGTAAAAAATGCTCAACAAAAGCACAACACAAATGTGGAATGCTTTGCATGGCTTAATTTTTTCCTCCCATTGAGATACTCAGAAACAGACAAAAACCAATATTTAGTAATTGGCTAATAAACATAGCTAATAGCTGGACTAAAGTTAAACCATTAGGTTATTTGACAAATTACTAGTTATTTAACAATTCAATATACCATTTATCTGATTATAATAATTTTGTTCTTTACATTAAATTTTAGGGCAGACTTTTCGCTTTTATTGAGGCCATCTCACAACTTTATAGGTCTTTGGTTCCTGTCAAGTCGTGGATGCTGTACCTGCTAGTCTCCTACACTGGGTTGGACATCGTAAGTGAAGATTTTTTTTCGAAGTAATGTCTTTAAATGTTTTTTAATTCCTTAGATTATTGGAATGTTTTTCTTTTCGTCCCTGTACATGGGAGCTAAAGCTTTTGAATTCGCTGAACGGGGTAAATTTTTGAAAAAAGCATTTTGTAGCTTCCTTAGGAATGTGGTAAGCAGAACAAGAGAACACCATAAAATGCAGTTTGTTTACTGATATTTTTTTTAAGGATTATGGTCGACAACCATCAAAAGAGGAAATAAACGAAGCAGGTGCTTTGTGTCCAATATGTCACGATAACTACGATACCCCTGTTGTGCTGGAATGCAACCATATTTTCTGTGAGGTATGTGTGGGTACGTGGTTTAAGCGTGAACAAACCTGTCCAATGTGCAGAGCCAAAGTTGCAGACGACCCCACCTGGCAGAACGGATCTACAACCCTATTTTATCAGCTCTGTTAATATTGAAGAGTGACTAGAATTAATGTTAAAAGTTTATTTTATTGCTATTATTACTACGTTTACGATCTTGTTTCATTGAAGTTAAACAGATTTAAATATAAATAATGTATTTTCAAGCTAAAATGTTACTGTAAAGCAGAATAATTCGAAGTAAAACAAACTCTTCGGTCTATTTTAAATCACCAACTGTTTTAATCTGGAAGTGACGACCGTCTTCTTCGGTAGCCTGCTTATTTATTTCCTTGTGTCGATCTCTGCTGACCATTTCTTCGATTACTTCGCCGTCGCCTTTAATAAGACGCGAACGCCCTGTTTCGGGATCGATTATTCTACGAATTTGACTTTGCCTTTTTTGATATTCTTCTGGGGTTTCGGGGACATGCGATTTTGAGTACATTAGATCTTGGTAAGTAAAATTATATAAAATAGTTTGATATTGTTTTGAAATTTAAGTTATACCTTACCAATTGGGATAGAGAAATCCGGCTCCTCGTCCTGGCTCGTTGTTTTTGCTTGCTTTGTTTTGGTAAGTTCGGCTTTGGCAAGTTTTTTTAGTTCCTTATTTTTTTGCTTCTTTTCCTTTTTTTTTACCTTTGACTTCTTTTCCTTTTTGTGTTTTTTCTTTTCTTTTTTTTCCTTGGATCGTTTGTGGTGATGTTTTGGTTCATCCATAACTATTTTGGAAAATTATTTTTATGTATAAAATATTTTCCTTCCAATTTTGACAGTTGCACTGCACCTGCACTTTTTGTTGTTAAGAGCTGCCACTTTATGTATATTAGACAAGGAGTACAAAATTAATACATGGTTAGTAAAACCTGTCGAATATGGTATTAGGGTTTTAGAAGGATTGAACAAGCATTTAATTAATTATTTAATTTCACACAAATTTACTTTTTTAAAAGACAATATTTTTGGTTACCAGCTGAAAATTCCTATAGAAATTTCCCTCGCAAGAATATAATTTATTATTAAATAAGAATTTTTATTTGGTAGTGCAGAATCACTAACCGGAACTGTCCGATATATGCAGATTTAATTAATCTTCTTTTAATTCTATTTAGTTGCTTTATAATAAAATCAGTCATTTCATGAACTTGACGTCGTTTTAAGTGTGTGTAAGAATGCGTGATTCTGATTTTGATTATGGGGGCAGACCGCATAAAAGTAAATCAGTCGTACGACGGCCGGTTAACAGTGATGCTGTCTGTTTCACATATTTATAGAAGAATAGATAGATATATACAGCATCGTCAAAACGACGACTGTTCAACCGTTTTTATTTTACGCGATTCTGGTTCCCAACGATTCCAGTGGTTTTTTTTTTTGCATTGGGCAAATTATATCCATCCTTACTTCTCTTCTAGTCGTTTGTCAAAAGTAAAAATTAATATGAACGGATGGATTCGATACCATCTCATTTGACTTCCTATAACATGTTTCTGTCAAAATCATTATTGCACACCACAATGTTTTAAGACAAATTCTTTTGCATTTTATTTTCAGAAAGTGGTTATATTACATATTATCAATTAAAATTTGATTGAAAATATATTATTGTAGGTAGTTCATAAATAGGTTTATTTCCTTTTACGTATTTATTTCACGAAAATATTCAAGTTTCAAACTTAATATCCAAAATTATTTAAAATGGCTTGGTGCTACATTAAATAGGCATAGACGAAGTAGCTATAGTAAAAATATTCATCTTTACCTATAATCTTTACCCATAATTTGTGTATGAAGATATCTGCACTTTCGTCTTCCTTTTCTATCAAACAAAGTTTTTCATTGCGTTTCTTCTTTCTCCCTTTAGTTTTCTGCAGTTCTGCAGGTGCAGAGATAATGCGCACGTTCGGGTGCACACCAGAATTGCTTTTAAGATACGTCTGTATGAGTTTGTGAACGACCAAAACCGGATAGGTGTCAAAAGACACACAAACACATATTCGTTGTCAGCTGTTTGATAATCATCCCTTGGCTTCATGAGTATACTGAACATTTTAGGATACCTTCAGATTTATTTCCCGACCTCAGCCATATGGTTGATCATTTGTGTTTTAACATGGAATTACAACAACAGTAAAGTATGGGTATGCGAACCACATTAGTTGTGCACACGAACGCAAGCAATATGTAAAACCACCATAAATGGTGAGCTCTCGGCCTTATGATAATAAGGGTACGCCTCCTAGATTTTCAGCCCAACAACTTCTAATTTCATTAAAATGTCAAACAAGGATAGCACTACAGCTGCATCACTACTTCTTTCTCTTTCGAATACACATTCAATCTCATCTCAGTTCAAGAACTAAATTCGCCATAGACGCAGTGTTAAAACAAAAAAAGACTGGCAGCCGCGACACTTTTTTTATTTGTCGATAAAACCACTTCATTTACCGCAATTCAATCATTAAAATATGTAAAAATCTTTGCCAGAAGTTAGTATAAATTGTTTACAATTATAATTTTACTATTATTATGTGCTATTATA
The DNA here is from genome assembly GCA_951217065.1 of Baccha elongata. NCBI lineage: Eukaryota > Metazoa > Arthropoda > Insecta > Diptera > Syrphidae > Baccha > Baccha elongata. The sequence goes on from OX578273.1 coordinate 86,553,838, forward strand.
AGTAAAAATGCAAATTTTAGCCACGTCATGTCCGAAAATTCTGAGTGGTAGAAATGTAGACAAGACGCCTTTTTGGCAGATCACCGCCAGCCACCCTTTCCTCCCCTTCCTCGCCGCGCGCGTAAATTAAAAAAAAAACCATCTTCGGCAAATTCAATTTCACACATATTAAGTGTGTGTGTGTGATAGATGGAGACAACCAGAAACTTAACATTAAGTGCCTGCGAGAAAACGAGAAGCATAACGTTTGTATGAAGCAGCCATTCTTCGCTCATAAATGCGAGAACTGTGACTTCTTTTCTATATTTTTCACATTGAATTATTTTTTAACACAAAAATACAGAAAATTATTTATTTAAATTGTGCCGAAATGATTTATCATTTTTGCAAGAACGTTTTTATTTACAAAGTGACTTCCAAAAACTGTGAATATAGTCCGTAGTTGGGCAGTTGTTGTGTGCATTATTTTCTGGGCAAGTGAGGCATCATTCGGCAACGACTACGACCGACGACATTGAATCTGAATGTAAGAAGCCCGTCGTGTGGTGGTTGGCTGGTGAATTTCCTTTCTTTTTATTTCTTTTTTAAGCCTTCGTCGTAGACCCTTAACATTGATATTTCTTATTCCAATTTTCTGAGATCACTGCAATCGATTGATGTTAAATTTTCCTTAAAATATTATTTCTTTTTTTTTTTCTAAGTTGAAAATTCTCCTAAGTCGAAACAATCGACAAAAATCCACAAAAGAAAATCCAAAAACTCATTTCTCTTTCTTTTCTTCTCTTCCCCAGTGAACTCGTTCTGAGAAAGTTTTATGTGATCTATCATCATCGTCATCGTTTACAATTTTTTTTTATTTTATTAAAGAAAAACTTTGATTCTTGATCCTGCAAAACAATACCTATTTGTTGAAATATTTATTTAATTATTCACAACAGCGACGAGCTGCTGCATTCTATAGCTAGTTTAATTTATATACTTAATTTATATAATATAGAATTTATTTAGAGAATACAAATTAGATTCAAAAGAAAGTAGATGACTTAGCAAAAGGAGTTAACATAATAAGTCAATCAGTTAAAAAAAAACATTGAAGCTATCACAAAAGTGTAGCACAACAGAGTTATAAAGAAAAGACACAACTTCTGCACAGAAAAGATGGATGAATCACACCCAAAAACTCTGTATGTGGGCAATTTGGACTCATCGGTGTCTGAAGATCTACTGGTTGCCCTATTCGGGCAAATGGGACCAGTCAAAAGTTGTAAAATAATCCGAGAGCCCGGCAACGATCCATATGCTTTCATCGAATATACAACTTATCAATCGGCTGCAACTGCATTGACTGCTATGAATAAACGATTATTCCTCGAAAAGGAAATTAAGGTAAGTTAATTTTGATATTAAATGGTATTATATTTTTGATATTTAGCAAAATAATTGAATTGGGTAAATTCTTTGTCTTCTATCAATGATATGAAATTCCATTGTTTTCCTTGTTCAAGTTTCTTGAACAACAGTGTAGGTAGTTTCTATAAAGACAGACAGAAATTTTGTATCCTGTTTGAAGGAAAATATCGAAAGGATAAGTGTTAAAATTTAAAAGATATTTTCCCTTCCTGAATAGTATCAAGTTAAAACAACGTAATTGTTTTTCTTCTTTTGGTTTACAATCAATTGGAAACTGCCCCTCAGCCCCGTGTCTCCATAGAGAAGCGCTTCCAGTTTTGCACATCAAGTCGGCGGAGATCTTCTGTTTGGTGACGAAACCGAAAATGTTGCCTTTTTTCCTGCGAGCTGTCACTTTCTAGCTAGATCCATGTTACCCTACAGCGAGTAGAGGTCGTTGTTAAATCTTCGACTTCCCACATGTCTCTCGTTATTATGCAGTGATAGTTTGTTTCTTCGAGTGAGAGTTTATTTCTTAGCTCAAATGAAGATCGACTGGTCAAAGTCATCCTTCGTTTTTGCAACTGACAGGAGGGTTAAGTTCAACAAAGTCGTTTAGAACTAGATTTCGCTGGAGTTTAACATTTCTTGATGACATCATAAATGAAACTATTTCCTCTTGAACTCATTAATAACATTTAAAAAATATATTAAATCAAGGCTCCCTTTGGTAAAATCAAAGGATGGAATAAAGAAACACAAAAACCATATCTTTCTTTTGGAAGATATGATGTCAACTATTAATTAAGATAAATTCATAAAAAATATACGACATGGAGACGGCAGACGGCAATACCATGCAATGTTGATAGTATTTAACAAATTGTAATTATATTTTGTAGATAAAATAAAAACAAATCTAATCAATATACGACAAGACATTTTTCTAATGATGTCCAAAATAAATTTAGTATAAGTGCAGTAGCGATTTGATGGAAAACAATTGAAGTTTTCTAACTGCATTAATGCTTTATATTCAAAACTAACCTCAAAATAACTTTTTCATTGGTTGACATTCAAAGACTTCACCATTGTAAGAGTAGGGTAGGGTATCGACATTGCTTAACGCTCCCAGCGATACCCTACCTGTGAACTGCTAGACGTTTCCTCCGATACTCCAAGCTACTATTGCTCGTTGCTTGTTTTAGGTACATTCCAGAACATGAAAAAATTACCGTTGTCATTTGTCTTAAAAAATGACACGACAAAGAAAACGACAGCTGTCATAAGCGACAAACGATAACGGTAATAGGCATGATAATTCATGCATTCGTACGCGACAGACGACAAGAATAATTGGTAATTCGAGTTGAGGTTTTTTCAAAAAAATGCTTCTCGGTGACTTCATGGCGACCCCAGGGCAACTTCAGGCCTCCGATTAAGGAATACGAAGCGAGTCGTTTTCAACTCGATATCTCATTTTTAAGCCACCTAGACTTGTTTAATTGTTAAATTCGAAGCGAATCCTTCCAATTCTTGGAAAATTAAATTAGATTAGATCAAGTTTAACAGAGAAAGCTGCTGATTTCCACAAAAATAGAAATCGAAAGAGATGAAATCAAAAATAGTATGTAAAAAAAAATAATGTTTGTCTCCAAAAACTATTGGTATCGTATTCTATAATCAGGCATAACATAACAAGTAACTTCGAAACTATGGGCCTTACTAATAATCAAATTAATTTAATAACAGCTTAAATAAAATCCCCTCATTTTTGACAAACTATACACCAATCTTTTCCTAAAGTGTAAAAATTTACATTTGAGAAATTTTATTATTAGTAAGGCCCTATAACTACAACTTACAATTCCTGGTCTTAGTCATTTCTTCCCCATACAAGTATATGTATAATTGTCTAGGTGTACATATTGCATTGGTATGTGTTTCATGAATCCGTCGTGTATAAAAACAAACTGTCTAAAGAATGGATTAGAGTATAAATTAGAAACTATTGCTCCGAGGTTTCGATAAAGTAATTGCTTTATGATTGCATTCAAATTGAAGAAGAGAGCACACAATTTAAGCGAAAAATTCAGCATGTAGTTATAAAGCAATCTATATTCAATTCATGAAAACGTGAAATCTACTAATTTGTTAATGACACTATTACATGTGAGACATTTCAGTTTGTTTGATGATAAAAGTTTAAGTTGTAATATCATCATCGTGTCATGTGTAGCTCGGCAGGTCAAAAGGCGTTCCCATCTTTCACGTGCTGCAGGTAAATATTTTATCTCTAATTTCCACTTTTGATTTCTACGTTGTTCTTGTTTTTTAATCCATCTTGTACAATGAGGAATATCTTGTGACCAATCAATTTTCATTTAGTGCTTCTCAAGCTATATATGACACCAAATATGCGGATATAATCATTTTTGAAGTAATTAAGCTTTTCGATTTCTTCAACTAGCGTCTACTGCAGAGTAATTCGCTAATGTGTTAAGCGGTCTGCGGTCATTATTTGAGTCTTTTCGTCGTTTTTTCTTATACCGATACAAACTATTGAATGCCCTCTATCGGCCGGTGTACCAACGCTGGCATTATACATCATCTATCGACAATAGGATTGTTGCACTTTAAAAGAGTCGGATAATTGTGGAAAATATAATTGCTTGCGTTGTTGTAGGCTTCTTTTACAATTGCAACACTTTCGGGGAAAGGCCTCTTCTCAGAAGTATGGAAATCACACACTTACGATCAAAGATCTTCTCAAAATCAACCGAAACTAGTAAAGTTTTGTTAAGAAGGGTCGAAACACGATCGACATTATTACAGTTTTAAAGTTCTTTAGCAGCAATCACCTCATCCTTCCAGTCGGTGTCATAGGTTTCCTTTTCGCAAACAATTTATATGAGTGAAAATAGATGCTACCTCACTTCGTGAGTTAATTTTACGAGTTCAGTTGGTATTCCATCAAGTAAAACTAATTTTTTGTTTTTGAGTTATTCGCAATGTGCAAAGAGACAGAGAAAGGAGATTCTATTAGTCAGTAAAAATGTCAAAAAAAATCACAACAATTGTTTCTATTAATTACTAGATAGCGTTATTTGGAAATTTGTTCACAATAAATTTTATATTTGAACACTGATAGCGCTGACTGTAAGTGTGTCTTCATAGAGGAGCAATGCGCACATAGCGAATAGCATGCACTAGCTAGATATAATGTAGTCGCAGATAATAAAATTTTGAATTACATTATTTTTTTTTTGTAGAAATGAAAGAAAGTTAAACTCTTTTTATTTGCTTAATAGGTTAATTGGGCAACAAGTCCAGGCAATCAGCCAAAGACAGATATTAGTGCACATTATCATATATTCGTTGGTGATCTGAGTCCCGAAATCGAAACGGAGACTTTGCGTGAAGCATTCGCACCGTTTGGCGAAATATCGAACTGCCGAATTGTTCGCGATCCACAAACAATGAAGTCCAAGGGTTATGCTTTCGTTTCTTTTATTAAAAAAGCCGAAGCTGAAACCGCGATACAAACAATGAACGGCCAATGGATTGGATCACGATCGATCCGAACGAATTGGTCAACAAGAAAACTACCACCGCCACGTGAATCGACAAAAGTCGGTGCAAATAAGTCTGCTAGTCGGCAAACATTCGAAGATGTATACAATCAGTCTAGCCCTACAAATTCGACAGTCTACTGTGGTGGATTCCCGCCGAACGTTATTAGCGATGAGCTAATGCACAAACATTTTATACAATTCGGTCAGATACAAGATGTGCGCGTCTTCAAGGACAAGGGATATGCGTTCATTAAATTTATGACAAAAGAGTCAGCGACTCGTGCTATCGAACACACACACAATACAGAAGTGCATGGCAATCAAGTGAAATGCTTCTGGGGCAAAGAAAATGGCGGTGACAATTCAATGAATAATACGGGTGCTGCGATTATAGGCCCTGGAGGTGTACCATCGCAGCAAGCAACTCTACCAGGTCAGGTAATTACACCACAAGCAGCAGCTCAATATCCATATGCTGCAGCGTATCAACAAATGGGTTACTGGTACCCACCAGCGGTATGTTTATTAATATTATTTTCTTTGGAAGTGTTGTTTTACAAAAATAAAATATATATCTATTTTATTGTTTTAGGGATACCCAGCTCAAATGCAGACTCAATACATGCAGCAAGGATATTATCCATATGCCTATGCAGCCAGCGCTCAACAAGGAGGTAATACCAATTTTATTGTTTATCTAAATTTTTATTTCAATTTAAAGTTCCTTCTGCTGAAGCCCTTTAAATTCGATCTTTAAGCATAGAAAGTAATAGTAGAAGTATTTAGAAGATTTTGTTTTTAGGGGTGCGGGAACGGAATCCAAGTTCAAAAGTTTCAGTGAAGTTAAGGTTGCCTAGGGGACCATTTTTATTAGACATTTAAATTACTGTTGTTTAATGAGAATGAACAACAGGGGGCCATGGAATTCATTCTTACTGAGATCTCAATGTTAATTTGAAAAAAGCAAAATCCTTCTTGGACACATTTCTCAGTGCAAACATAACATTGGCCCCTATTGCGGTTGTCGATTAGCAATCGCTAAATCAACGACCATCACCGTCGATCGATCGCACAATCGGTATTTTGTAATTTGATCGACTAATACTTGAATTATTGTGAATGAAAAAGTATCGATTGTGAATTATTCATACCTTGACGTTTGACAGAAGTGATTTTTTCAAATTGTTTTTTGTTTGTTTTAGAGAAGATTTTAAAATTAGAAAAGTAAAAAAAAAATATACATTTGATGTATGTATGAGTGTTTCTGAATCTGAAGAGGAAAACGCAAGAAGAACGATTTTAGAAACGATCAGAAGACGAAGGCAAATAAGAGATGCTTCCAATCCCTTAGAGCAGGATGATTAACTTTGGGATTCTTTTTATTTACCCTTTTACGTAGCTTTAAAAATTATTTTCTTTTAACTAAACCAGCTTTTAGATACTTGCTTTCCTAAATTAATGAAAAACTAAGAGCTGCCATACAAAATTCATCAGTTCCCAACATCGTAAAATTTTGCACCGTATTAAGACTTTGTATTTCTTTGTAATGTTTTGATTCCCTGGTGTAATTGGTTTCATTGATGGCTCACACATAAAGAAATACAACATGCATATTATAATCTATTCTGTGTACATATTGTGTAATCCATGTATCATCTATTTTTTCCATGAGTTTTATACAAACTCCTGTAGCGATTTCTTTATTTTCACCATTGTCAAAAACATGTAAAAATGCAATACTCGGGTGAAATTTTTTGTCTCAATTAAAAAAATCATTGGTCTGATCAGGGAATACGAATCGAGACGATTTCAGTTCGATATCTCTTTTTTGACCCTCTTCGATTTGAATAGAATCGAATGTGTAGAATATATTTGATCATTATATGTATTTTATATAATTTTGTGAGGAATATTGGGCTTAATGATCAGTGAAAATTAATCCAATTAATAAAACAACTAATTCATTTCTTTTCACGACGTTTCTCCGGTTATAGTTTTATTTAGTCTTGAAAAAAATACAAATTTAAATGAATATTTATGGTTGTGTGTCAATTTGTCAAGTTTACTATTATATTAAAATTTAATGTTTTGTAATTATTACGTTATTTGTCACAGATTAAAATGTTTACATTATACATTTTAATTTAATTTTGAAATGTATAAAGTTAAAACTAATATCACAGGTCATGAAGAAATGGCAACGCTATATATTGAACTGATGTTATCGCAGTCTTCTTTGGGGTTGGTCGTCTTTTTGTTTTTCTGCTGAATGCGGATGCTTTCTAGAGTAAAGTGTGTATTTGTTTGTCTTTCTCTGTCAAAAATTGTGACATTGTCAAAATCTGCTCTATGGTCACGCTCTAGTATATGTTGAAAAAATGCAGTAGCCGTCTTCTTCTTTCGTATATCAGCTTCATGTTCTGACAATCTAACTTTTAATGCACGTTCCATAGTACCAATGTAAATTTGTTGACAGTTCTCATTGATATTTCCTTTACATGCAATTTCGTACACTACATCATGCTGTTCCGTTTTCTCAATAGGTGGTTTAGTGTTTGGAGATATTAAATTTAATATAAGATTAGGCTTGTGTGCGAATATTCCCATTTTGTTTTAGCTCAAAAAATAACGGTAGCCGATAACCGCTCTAATGGTTTTGAAAAATATTATTTTGTTGTTAAATTTATATTCCACCTACTTAATATTCTGCATACTATGATTTTGGCTTGAATTGTTCTTAAAAGTAATATTTGCACTTTTAATAAAAAATCATACGATTTCGTTGGTACATATTTATCATTTATAACTTGGACAGACCATTTTTTAAACTCGATAACTTGAATTTTGTCCTTAAAGTTAAACAAAATTATATTAAAAAAAACTGTAACTTGAAAAAAGTTAATCTTTGAATGTTGGAACGGTTTGAAACTGGCTGTTAATTTGTTTTAATAATGTTTATATCGTCTGCAAATATGAGGTGAGGATTGACTTACATATATGTACTTAAAATAAAAGCAGATCCCATTGTGGCTTTCCCGGTATAACTCTGAGTAGGCAACGAAGAATGTTCTGAACGGAAGTTTCTATTTTTGCGAGGTTTCTTTTAACCATTTTTTATAAAATATATTTTCTTTATATGCAGCTGATGATTAAAATATTAATTTTTAATATTACATAAAATTTTATCAAAACGTTTTAATAACTGATACTACTTCATAAAAAGATGTACTTACTTTAAATGATCTAATTTTAGCCTCTTATCGCATGGTACAGCCAAATGTCGCTTGGGGTGTTCCAGGTGCAGTCGTACCTGGGGTGAGTGCGGCTGCTTCGGCAGCAGCCGCAAATGGTAGTCTTGGACCTCAAATGATGTACAGTGCCGCAATGCCACAATATCAAACGCAATGAGATTGAGGTGATAGGAGCAACATCAGAAGCTGCGGCGCGAGAAGCAGCAGCTTATCCTCATCCTCGTCATCATCATCTGTTATTCCTGGATTGGATGCGTGCATAACAGAAAATCACTCATTCTATTCCGTAAATGAGCAAAAAATTCCAACTTATACAACAACTACACAGACATTAAAATTTCCCTTTACATAGCATCAAATACAACACACTTTTTGATCTACACACATACACTACACATCCACACCAAAACATTTCCTCAATACAAAAAAAAAACGAAACAATACATTCTGCTACCACTCACACACAAAGAAACAAAATCTGATGTGCGCCGCCAAGCCGCCCAAACCATAGAAGTTTAAGGTCGTTATTAATGAAAATTTTTAAATTATAATTCAAAACTAAAAAAGAAAAAAAAAGAAAACAAAGAATATAAAACAAAAATGCAAAACGAATATGTAATTTATAATGAAACAAAAAGGAAGTTTAACACGGTGTAACGTAAACCAATATTGAAAAATATTGAAAGAGATGATAATGTAAAATACAAATAAAATAAAACATATTTTTTAATGGTTTTTGATTATAAAGGAATGTAAAACCAGAACAAAATATAGATTTAAAAAAATAAATAATTTAATTAAATTTTTAATGTGTATATCTTATTTTGCGGCTCTCAGGACCTATCCTTCTAATGTTGAACTTTTTATTATATTGATTCAGGACAAATTAAGATTAGAGGCAGTAAAAATTGTAATTTTTATTAGAAAACTAGCTGCGTCATATAAGTGGTCGTTCCATGAGAAGTCTTTTGTGCTGTGGACTAAACATGCATAGCTTTTCATTTTCATTGATACAAGTACAATGGTCCCTTGAGAAGTTTTCGAAACCAACCCTAATGGTGTACCATAACAAAATCACAACAGATGGAGCACTCAATTCGAAAACTACCTCAGCAAACTTTATGTACTGAACTGAGATAGGAACAGAGCTGATTGAAAAAAAGACATGTTGTTTAAAGCCGTAGTCGATTCTGAATGTAAGCCTCATTAAAAGTAAGTATTGTTACGAGCGTCAGGTGTATCCAGACAAACGAAACTAAAAAACCTTTCAGAAAAGTTTTCTATCTGCTTCTTTTGTCTGGACGCTTGATTTTTTATCTACTTACATGTGCGCTTTATATAACAAATGTTTCAAGAGAATTACCTAGACAGTTGAACGTACATGTTCGCGTTGCACTTGGAAAAAAACAGATAAAGAACACTGGTAGTTCTTCTCGCAATCAATCTCGCACTTAAAAAAGTAGTATTTCGACGTAAAAGCATGCTGCCTATCCCTGCACCCCTTTGCTTGGTCTCACTATATTTGGGGTGGGTGCGGGTATGGGTGTATAGAGTTTATTTAGAGCGACATTAGTTCGCGGAATTTTGGTTGAAAATCGTGAGATTTAAAAAAACGGGATTTTGTGATTGCTAGTTTATGAAAAGTGGGATTTTAACTTCCGATTTTTTTTATAAAAATGCGAGATTTTGTAATTCCAGATTTTTAATTGCAATATCCAAACGCTCCCTTTTTTTCATCATGGAAGCAGGAATTTTAGAAGAGTAGGTGGTCAGCGGATTTGTGTATTTAAAGATCTTTTATTACCATTGCGACTGTACGATTGCGAAAAAAGATTTGAACCATCAAATACAGGAGGAATGAACAGCTATTTTTACTGATAGCTAATTGGCCTTTCCTTGAGTGCATACCACGGGAGTATGGTTTCGTTGGAACTAATGACAAGTTATAATTTGGATTATTTTGTTCAAATTACCAAACAATTTGACTGACTTTGGAATATGGCAGTATTTTACTCTTAATTATATATCATGCAAGAACTTAGGGTATGTCTAGTCGTCTGGCAGGCGCCTCTTTTTAGGGAGCGGGTCGAAATTCTGGTATCAAAATTCTGCTTTTTTTTAAACTGTTTTTTTTTTTCATTGTTGACAAAATTCTAATTTTTAAAATTGATTTTCAAAATTCTGGCTAAAAATTCTGATTTTTGTTTTTTTATTCAATTATTTTATTTACAAAGCAACGAATTAATTATGGTTGTGTCAAAACGTCAGCATAAACTGTATACCATGATGAATGGTGATGGATGATACTTGCAGTTACATGTGTCATTCCATAAGATATAATTAAGGCTGAGCGAATAGAAAAGGAAAGCGGGAATCTACTGACCAGATTTATATTTTTAATTTTAAGTACTGTAACGACTGGGTCGCACGAACTTGCTCTTGTGGTGCACGTTGCCACGAAAATAAAATGAAATTTAATATTTTTTTTCGTATGAAGATCAGAAAAATATACAGTCTATTTTATCTTCCAGCTGGACTTTCGACAATGGTCCTTAAATAATCATATAGTTATTTTTTCATCACAAACTAAGTAAGCTACATTCATATTAAACTCTTAAGTAGGAATACGCTCTGATTATCAACATTCTGCAAATAATAAAGAAAAGAATAGGTTTGCAAAATGCAAAGAATAGGTTTGAAAAATGTTAAAAAGCGCGCGGTTTTTAACATGCTGCAAACTATTCTTTTCTTTATTATTTGCAGAATTTTGGTAAGCAGAATTTTGAAAAACAGAATATTGCAAAGCAGAATTTTGACCACGACAGAATTTCGACTCCAACCCTTTTTTTTATTAAACAGTATTTGACTTTGACTTTTTTGAATGTGCAGCACAGGGAAGATAGGGTTGTTGGTCTCTCTTTCGCACACACATCTAAAAGCTCTTTCAGGATTGTTGCAGAAAGCATTTTGAAGTGACAAAAACTGAAAGAATAACATGTAGGTACCTAGGGTTACCTATCTTCATTTTTCAAACTAAATTATTACCTATCTCTGTTTTTATTTATTTAAAATTAAAGAAATGTACACAAAATATCATTAGACGAATAATACAAGAAATATAAAAAATATAATTTACAACACTTAACAAAAAAAAAAAAAAAACACTGGTTCTACAAATACACGAAATATTAACAAACCCCGCTTCGAAATTTACGTTAATTAGAAAAAAAAAACAAATAACATGAATAAACCGAACGATCGCTACGAGAATCTCCGCAAATAACTTTTTAAAGAACAGCTTACATTTTTGTAACTGCATTTTCCACACTTTAAAAAAATGTGTCAAGGTGAGGTGACCCTCATCATTGAGTTTTTTTTATAAACTCTTAAATCAAAATTTTCTCAACGAAAACCCAAAGAAAACATAATTATGTACGCAACAACAACGAGTTACCAAACTGAATGTATGTTAGTTTGGTATTTGATGATGGTTGAAGAGAATTGGCATATCAGTAATGCGTGCTCAACTGTTCACTTGAATAGGGTCGTATGATCTATAGCCGTATTTTATTATACTCTCTGATCCGGAAGGGATTCGAATCTTGCAAGCTCTAGAAACTAGGCCGGATCTTGTTTTGTTGTTACATGCATTTCACGTCGCAAATCTAATCCAGATCAGAGGGGATAGTAAAATTTCTATAGCATCGCAACGATGATAGCGAAGGCTAAGTCCACAAATTCTATATGTCTGTCAGTATATCCGTATCAGGACTTACAGCCTCAACGGCTGAAACGATTTGCTTCGATTTTGATATGTAAGATTTCTCGAACGCTCCTAGAGAAAAAATTCAAAACCGTACCTGTCATGTAAACCGTAAAAAGAAAAAAAAGTACGACCAATTTTGACAAAATATTGCACCAGAAAAAAAATCGAAAAAACCTTAAAACGGTAGTAGGTACATCCAATAGAACTGTTTTAGTATTTGCAGACAGACTGACAGTAATTTGTAAATTGATTCACTGTTTTGATGAAATCTGATACTCCATATCAAGATCGTTCTGGGGGGTCATTCCGTAATTAGATTATCGCCAGACGATATCGTTTTCAACGTTCCTCTCTCTATCATATTCTTAGAGATAGACACTATGAAACGATTATCGTTCGATAGTTTTAATTTTATGGAATTAGGCCCCTAGAATTCCTAATAATTTCGATTTTTTTTTAATTAATATCATTTTCTATTTAACGTTTAAGGCACTCCGAGTGAAAAAAAACCTTCCCTGAACCGTATCATAGTAGTGACCAGCTTCGAGAACACCTAATTTTTTTTTTCAGGGGCACTGCCTCTTGCCAGGATGTGACAAATCCTCCAAGAGTATCATTGTCATGAAAAGTGCTTCTCGCCTTAGTCGTTTGGATTCGACGTAAAACTGTAGGTCCCCTCCAATTCTGTAAAACTAAAAACGCACACAAAAAGGATTGGAGAGAAGAGTTTAAGTCACTAGGCCGTGTTTTTTCGGAGCTCTCAGTGCCACTAAATTTATTTTTATTTTTTTAAACTGTATCATTTCATTGTTCGGAGTGATGCTTGGGATTGCTAACTCGCCTTCCAGAATTAAATTGAAGAGTGTTACACAAACAAATTTTTACTTCGATCATATGGTCAAAGCCCTATAGAACAATATTGAAATCATCTATTAAAATCATATTCCCTACCTCTTCGTAGTGAAATTAAAGGAAAATGACATAAGAAAACAATTTTTTTCATGTGGTCAAATGAATTTCCATTTTTTTATTTCACCGACGACCGTAGGTGATGTTTTTTATATAAATCTTTAGGTGATATCTTTCATATAAATCCTTCTTATTGTTGTTTTGAAAAGATTTAAAAAAAAACTGGTCAAATGAATTTCCCAGTCGTTAAGACAAAAGTAACTTGCAAAAACAGCAAGTTTGTGTGACCCGGTCGAGCCCTTTATTTTATTATACCTACCGTACTTATATTATCCTTGAATGGAGTAGGAGTTCCTGGTTCTGTAATTATGCAAGGCGTTTTCAATTCTGAAACTCACTTACTTACTAAAACTAGAAAATGGTGCCCATTCGCAAACGACTTCAACATTTAAGAAAAAGCTTAAAATTTGAATGTCTAAAATATTAAGCTCTAATGAAGTGAAGAATATCTAAGTGGTTTTAAGAAATCTAATTATTTATAACCGTGAAGAAAAAGAGATTTATTTCTGGCATTAATCCATTAACAAATGTATGATGAAATTATTTACTATTTTCAAAAAAGGATGACAATGAAACAAAAAGAAAAAAAATCTAGAAGCGATTTAAAATTATTAACAAGCACTAGTTATTATTATTTGACTGTTTTATTTGTTTCTAAATATATTTGTATTTTAATATTATAAATGGAGGATGGAATACATGGCTTTAAAATAATATGAATAAACTTACACGCACACATACGTCTAACGAGTAAAAAATTTATATATATATATATGTTTTATTTTTCGAAGCACATTAATACTTTTATTTAATTTTCAATAGCAGTTTTTGAGTATTACAATATACATAATTATGTTTAATCTATAGTTTTTCTACTAATTGTGTGTAAAATTAATTTTCCTCCCTTTTTTTTAAAATCAGTTACTTTTCTACTTCAAGTTCACTCTTTGTACATGATTATGGCGATTTTTTTAATTTTTGTTGTTTCTAATTAAAATAAAAATCGCTTTTCCAAAAACTGCCTTATTCATTCAAAAGAATACAAACAAATATTTATTTCTATTATTTTGCAAAACCAATCAATATAAACTAGCAACTAATTCAAAATGTATATATCAAGTTTCTATATTTAAAATTTAATATATAACAACTAACCAAAACAAGAAATATTAGTGAATATATTATAGTATATAATTTGTTTATTGTTGTTAACAGTTTTGTTAAGTGTGAATACATGTCGATACAAAAGTATTAAAAATATACGATAATGTGTGTTGTGAATGTGAAAATGTTTTGTAATTTGTTAATGTGTAAAAGCGTTTTTGTCTTTTTTTTTTTAGTGATTTTTAAATCAAATTGAAAATTAATATATGTATATACCAATATTATTTTAAATAGAAAAAGTTGTTTAAACAACAACAACCACCTTGATAGGCTAGTGAAAGGCATTTTGTTGGTAGTGGATGCATAAACACTAATTAATAAACAATAACTAATGGTAAAAAAAGTTATAGAAAAACTTAAATATTATTAATGAATTATTTTTAAAATTTAAACGAATAAGATAAGGAACAACAACTAATGTTGATTTATATAGTAATGTCTCCGTATTCCTGTGACCATTTTTCATAGAGCACTAAACTCTGCGGTGCTACTGAACGTCTAATGCGCTTAAGCGAATTACAGAAGTCATTCTCTGTAATACTACGAACTGCACTAATATCTAAGCGTTTTACTTGTTCAACGTTGAGTTCTCGTATCGGTTCCAAGGCAGCATCTTTAGCCAAAGCAGTCAAGTCAGATCCCGAATATCCCTCAGTCATAACTGAAAGTCGTCTAAGGGAGTCTGAGCCTAACGGACTGCCCTGTTTTTCAAGAAGACGCTTCAGCAAAAGTTCCCTTGTTTCTGAATCGGGAAGTGAAACATACACTCTTTTGGTGAAGCGACGAAGTGCAGCTTCATCTAGTTCCTGAGGCCTATTGGTAGCAGCAAGAACAACGATACGATCTCCATCTGGATTACCTGGCAATCCATCAAATTCAACAAGAAATTCAGTTTTTAAGCGTCTTGAAGCTTCATGCTCGTTAGAGCTGCGTTCAGATAGCAATGAATCGACTTCGTCAATGAAAATTATTGAAGGTTGCATTTCACGTGCAACAGCGAACAATGCACGTACAAGTTTTTCGCCATCTCCTACGTACTTGCTTGTCAAAGATGCTGCCGAAATATTCAAAAATGTTGCACTACATTCAGTGGCAACAGCACGCGCTAAAAGTGTTTTTCCATTTCCAGGCGGACCAAATAGTAGCAATCCCTTAGCTGGTGCTCGAAGACCTAAATTTTGTTGAGTTTGTTTATTATACAAAAAAAAACAGCTTTTACTTGCACTTTACCTGTAAAAAGTTCTGGACGAACCGATGGCAGAATAACCATTTCCTGCAGGGCTTGTTTAGCCACCTCTTGTCCAGCTATGTCCGACCATTCCACTTTTGCTCCGCCTTCTACTATTTCGTCCATTATTATTTGTACTAACTTGGGTTCAACACCCTTCACGCTGACCATTGGGGTGGAAGCCCCACTACCTCCATTACTGGGGCCACATCCAATTGGTGTTCTTGATCTCTGAGGTGGAGTATTTCGTCCTGAAGTCTGTAAAAATGTTTTGAAATGTTGTTTATTTATTTGTTTATCCAAAATTCACAGTTGTAAAATGTGCAAAATGATAAAGTATGCGCAAAAAGCAAAGGAAAACATTGCCAGGTGCTGCAAATGTTGTTATCTTGTCATCCAATGCTTACAGATAAGTTTTATCTGTGGATATTATTTTCTCTTCAGTCTTTCTAATGCAACGTTTCAAGAGAAAAAATTACTACAATTATGTTTATATTGTTTACTTACACTAAACTGTCTTCGGACTGCAGGTGGAGTTGCGGCTGTTTTTATAGGTGTTCGAGTTCCATTCACGTTTGCCTTCGATCCGATGTTTCGGGGTAAAGTTTGAGATTTATTTATCACACCCAAATTGCCGGGTCTTTTTGTGCCTATTGTAAGTTTTCTTCCAGAAGCTAAATATAAATTTAAAAACAAATTAATAACAAAAATTATTATTTTCCAAAATAAACTTTGTAGTTGCAGTGGGTGAATTCTAAATTAGCGTGCCCATTATGCAACTTCTTTGAAACCCATTTTTTTACCAATTTGTAACTTTAATAAAGCTCAGTTTTAACTCTATAGCACAACTTTAACTCTAAAAACGCATTAAAATAAACAAAATAATAATTTAAACAAAACTGCGGACATAAATACGGTGCCAGAAAAATACGGCGGTGAATTGAGCTTCTATATATGTCAATCTATAGTTAATTTGCTTCTTTTACTGGATTCATTGCGGCTTTTAATAGGATGTTAATTTTTTGTCCGTAAACTTTTTGCTATCTTACCTGAGTCGTTTTTTTTGCTTGATGCTGTTTGTTCTTTTGGGGTTATTCTATTTGCAGTTGCTGTATTAGTAGGCGATAATGCAATAGGCAATCGCTTAGGAACTCTACTGACAGCTGGTACAACTGAACTCGGTTTCGAGCTTGTAAATTGTACTCTGTTTTTCATGTGATTTGGAATGTTATGGCTAGAGGTCCTATTATCATAATTATTGGTCATCATTGGTTGGACAATTTGTACTATATGACGCCTTTGTGTTGCCGCTGATTTTTGGTGACGATGTGCATTGGCATTCTGTTCTTGTAATGTCATTTGTTCTAACTCTAGCTCAGCGTTTCTAAGTTCTTGCAGGGACCAATTATTACATAGAAGAAATAGATGCAAAATCAAACAAATCAAAACGAAAGGTGGACAAAATCATAAAACAAAAGAAAATAAACGTAAAAGTAAAAATATATATAACAATACTTATTTATGTGCAACGGGCGACGAGCAAAACAACACCTTAATTGAGAACGATTATACAAGGTGTAATTATCTAATACAATCATTGTCACTTATCCATTCAAAGCAATATAGAGTTGTTAGTTTAATGCATTGAATGTAGCATTTCTTTAAAATTCTTACCTAAAAAGTGTAAGCGGTCTCTGGCCATTGAGAGATTGGTCTGCATTTTGTCATGTAAACGTTGAGCTCTTTCCCAGACATCACCACGTCCACTCCAGCAATCGACAGCAATA
Organism: Baccha elongata; assembly: GCA_951217065.1. NCBI lineage: Eukaryota > Metazoa > Arthropoda > Insecta > Diptera > Syrphidae > Baccha > Baccha elongata. The sequence continues at coordinate 86,570,967 of OX578273.1, forward strand.
CCATCTTCAAGTTCTTTAATGCCTTTGCGATAGAGTTCAATTGCAAGTTCCTTGTGACCTGAAAGTAGTTTTTAATAATTTTTTTTAACTGTTAAAGCATATAAACAAATTTTCAAAATCCCTTTAGAAAGCAATGCAAATGAATCAGAGTATTTTATTTTTTAAGCTAAAAAATATTGGGAAGTTATCCCTATGATATTAAAGTATCTCAAAAGCTTCGATTTTGTTTTTTTGTTACGCTTCTGCTTCTTCTTTTCCGATGAACGAAGGGTTTCAATAATGACCACAATTTGTCCACTAAACTGCTTCACCTAGAGATCTGGTTTTGGTGTTCACCAAGTTGACATCAGGAAACATAAGTTAGCCTCCCGATTTTAGATTGTACCATATTTGAGGCCAGCTGAATGCATTTATTTTTTCCGATACCTAATTTTTTGGCCTCTCTCTCCTTTTTCGCGATAATAATAGAACCGCTAATGGACGGGGTTCTCGGTGTCTCTCTTTAGTACATGAAAACACCAAATGAGTTGGGAGTGGTGTATTTTGTTCGTGATGGTATTTTTGACATGAAGACTTCCTCGGATCTTCTTATTTTAATTCGATCAACCTTTGATACTCTCGCTGAAATGCAAAGGATCTTCTTTCCAATTGCCATTAATTTAATCTTATACTGTTTATAATATTGCCCTTCATTGTGAAGCGCTAGACGTGTGTAAGCGCTAGACTAACTGCAATGTAGAGTTTTTTTTCAACTTATTAGGCATTTTTTTCAAATTTTCTATTCTGATTCTGAGCCGTCCGTATTATTTATCGGAAAAGGCAATCCAATACTCCCGCAACTATTTTCATGATGTGTGCTATCAGCTACACTATGGCAGTTTTGCGTACATATCACGCTTTCTTTGCCAACCATCTAACCTTTTAGTTATCATCTATCCATCACTGTACCATTTTGCTTTGTCTCGTTTTCCTAGTATTAGATAGATTAGATAGATAAGAGAATTCTCTTGTCTATTCTTAAAACACTTTTTATTTTCAAGCCTGTTGATGATTTGACACAGATCATTTATCAAGTTAGAGATAAAAGCTTCACCCTTTCATTTTTTTAAAGAAGGGTCTTTCCAAGTCTGGCCGAAGTTACGAAAAAAAAAATAGAAACAAGCTTGTGTACTGTCATATTTGGAAACCGAGCCTGGTAGGTATAGCTACCTATATTTTATTGTTCCAGTTTTGTCATTTATTAAAATAATAAAGTACACATTTTCGAACCAAACATGTTATTATGTTACGAAAAATCAAACAAAAATAAAAATAACTACCTATTTACTATTTATTTTACAAAATTATTGTGAATCATTTTATTCTACTAACCTTCATTTTCTTCGTCAATTTTCAAGGCCTTCGAAATATATTCGAACGCTCGTCGATGATGATGCTTTTGTTTGGCCAACAATGGATCCCCTGGACCAGGTGATGTTGGAGCACCACCATTACCTGACTTTGATGACGACATCTCCAGCTGTTTGTGTTTATGATGATTAAATGGATACTGAACCACACTAGTCGAAGCAATGGGCTTTGTCTGAATACGCTCTAGCTCGGTTCCAACTACTATTTCAATATTGCACTCGCGTTTATGCGGCCGATAGATAACACGGGTACTTGCCCCGTACAAATACCGAAATATGCAAAAAAGTTGATAGATGAGTGAACGCAAAACGTTGAAAAGAAAAATAATTGGAAAAGATACGACATACAAATTTTGCTTGTGCACCGATCCCTGTATAGCTATGCTGTCATCGGGGGAGGGGGTTCGACTCGATCTGTCATCAATTTCAGCGGCGACGCTTGATTCACAATTGCTGCTACTTTTACGGTGAGTTTTTGAATTTTTTATGGGTGACTTGCTGCTGCTATTGCTGCTACTAGCATTGCCCGAAGACGATTGAGTTGCAATGCTTTTGTTTCGCACCATTCGGACAGATGGAGAAGAAATGATATCGAATTACCCCCTTTGTTGGTTGAAAAAATTAAACTTTTTTTTACAACCACTAGCTTCAGCAGAAAGTAAGCATTTCCTTGTCATTCAGAATATTGAAGTTTTTTTTTCTACTCGTTGGGTTCAATAGTTTTTTTTTTAAATCGCTATGATAACTATTTAAGAACATTAATTGAATTTAAGCATTATGATTGTTTATTATTTCCACTGATAAAAACAGAAAAACAAAATCTACACAATTCGCAGCCACTAAACTTTTCGACCCCTACTTTGCAAGTATTGACGTTTTTCAGATCTGTTTATTTCAAATAAGGGTGGAAGGTGTTCGATTTGAAAAAAATAGTGGGAATTCTATGAGAAACTTGTGTTAGCGTGCTATGTATAATAATAGCTCAGTTTATATTTATTAGATCTCCGAGATCTTCGTATGCTCAGAAATATAAACACAATGCGCGAAAAATTGCTTTTTAGATACGTCTGTATCGTATGAGTTTGTGAGCGACCAAAACCGGATAGGTGTCAAAAGACACACAAACACATATTCGAAAACAGCTGTTTGTCAATCCTCCCTTGGCTGCACGAGTATACTGCAAAATTTAGGAAACCTTTGGTTGGCTCCTTCACACCACAAGAGTTATTATGGGTAAAATTCTGTTTTTTTTTTAACAGATTTTGGGCAGTCTGGCTTTGTTTGACAGATTCGTAAGCGTTTTTCTTGCCACGCTGGTCATGCCTGCAGTTCAGTGTGAACCCCTAAAGTTCGTAATCTTTGACCAAGACAGTTAACCGATTTGGTTTCCACTCTTTTTCTCTACAAGCTGCACTACTTGTGTGTTAATACTGTGGTGGTAATATATTTTTTAAGTCGAAATTCTTATTTCTCTTATTATTCCTTATTCATAAAAGCATGTGCTCATTAAAGTGCCCTTTATTACATCTACTCAGTTTTGTGTGAAGTAATGAAGCTTGAGTGTCATATCTTTCAGTTTCTTAAAATTTTGTTGTTTGCTCGACAAAATGGTTTTCAGTTACGTGCCTTGTTTTCTTGATATCCAAATAAAGTGTGTTCGGCAAGAGCGATTCCTCTCGGCTATAAATGTAGTTCTCTTGTCTATGGTCAAGTACACTACACTACGAACACGACACTTCTCTCAGCTGTCATTGACATTTTGACAGATCTTAAAATTCCGAGGTGCAAAAGAACATTTCATAACCAAAATACTTTTTTTAAAAAATCTAATAAATAAGTTAAAATATAAATTAAAATGTCTAAAGCAGCTGGAAAATTAAAATCGATGAAAAAATTCGTCGAGAAAATAACGCACACAACCAAGTTGAGGACAAATATCCCAGCTGGCATGGCTGCTGCAGGTCCTCCACTGGGACCTATGCTAGGCCAGGTATGTGCAAATTTAAATAAAACAAAAATCGGAAAACTAAATTATACATGTAATCAAATAGCGATCCATTAACATAGCTGCATTTTGCAAAGACTTTAATGAACGTACCAAAGATATAAAAGAGGGAATACCGCTACCATGCCGCGTGTGGGTAAACAGTGACAGAAGCTATGAACTTGTAATTCATTCGCCACCATCTACATTTCTCCTCAAACAAGCCGCCGGCATCTCAAGAGGAGCAATGTACCCAGGAAAAGAGCTTTCGGGTAAAATAACCCTAAAACACTTGTACGAGATAGCAGCAATAAAAATACAAGATCCACCAAATGCCCTGAAAACGATGGAAGTGAGTATATTACATTAATAAATATTTGTTTTATTTTCATAAAAAAAAACTTTGAAATTCTAGCAAATGTGTGAACAACTAGTTGGAATTGCAAGAACCTGTGGTATAGAAATCGTTGAAAATCTTAAGGCAGAAGAATACAAAGAGTTCTTGGAAGAACGACAAAAAGTAGTCGATGAACAGAAAAAAGAAATTCAAGAAAAGCGTGATGCTAAGATGTTAAGAACTGGTTAACAAGATCTTCTTAGTGATTTATTAAATTATGATTTAATCAAAACTAAACTTCTTTCTATCCTTGGCTGCGTTCTTTTTTCGTTTCTTTTCTAAATGCTTTGCCAGGCTTCCAGATGATTTGAGGTCTTCAAATTTCTTAACTAGCTCTTTTGCCCTTAGTTCCTCTGAAAATAGATCAAGAAAATTTGCATTGGAAATTTGTAAACGACACATGATTCCTAACTTTTAGTTGCATAATGAGGCTGTCTTCCTTCCTGTTTCGCTTTTTCGACGGCTTTCTGTTCCTCTTTGAGAATATTTTGTTTGACATCCCAGTGCTTCTCTTCGACGTTTTTATTTTTAAGTCGCTGCATAACAAACTTTATATCCATTCGCTCTTTTTCGTCAGTTGTTGTCGATAGCTTTAGCTTAAGTTCTTCGACTTCTTTCTCTCGAATATCTCTTAAGAACTTGTAGTTTTCTTTAAATTTGGTCGGTTCATAGTCACCACTATTTTTATCAAATCGTGGATCACGAACAACTGTTTCTTCAGCTTTTTTTGTTGGTCGCACACTTCTTAAGAATGGAACCTGTTTTCTAGAAGATTGTTCTCTTGGACGATTTTTGTTCAACCGCTTGAAGTCCGTGGCTTTTTTCTTAGGCCTTGTAGATGTTTCTCCGAGAACAGCTTCATTGTAAACTTTAGCTCCCAATGTTTCTTTTAGTTTCATTAACTCTCCGAATGACATGGTACTGAGATCATTTTTAATCTCATTCTAGAATGTGTGTTGTTTTGGTTTTAATGTTTATAAATTAGATGGTACTATGATACTCACCCGATCATCATCTTCAGATTCAATGGACATCTTGGAATCATCATCGGAAGTTTCATTATTTTCATCACTATCGTTCTTTTGGTCTTCAGAAAAACTCATCATAATTTTATTGAATCTCTATTTAATGAAAATAAACAAAAATGATAAAAAAAGGAATTTCGGAAACTTTTTTCTCGTGTTGACTACTGTCAGTTTACGGTTCACGCTCAGTTCTGTTCCGGGTTTTTTTTTTTTGTTTTACATAAGATCTGTTTGTCTGGGAAGTATTCAAAATGTAAGAACGTTAAAAATGTGTGCATTCGACAAAGTGAGCGACCTTTACACGGTCAGTCATTTGACATCAATCTGTAATAGTGTTTGTAAAAATAAGTATTTGTTTGAAGACAAATCAAAACCCTTTTGATTTTGCGTGATGACTGATTATAGTAGATGACTGAAGTCCTCAGACTGACCGTGTAAAAGTCGATTTAGTGTTGTTGGTATGGTGCAAACATGCATGTGTAAGCCCGCCATTAATTCCATGGTAAAATAATTCTAGCAATCGAAACATCAAAATCCAAACTTAAGGTATTGACAAATTTTGCAAAACACGGCAATTGAATTTAGTATGGCTTCATAAAAGCATCATTTTCATTAATTTTTTGACAGTTTCAATTCGCTTATGCATTCGGAAAAGTATAGTTCAATATTTTGGTATTCAATACCCGAATTAACGGGTACTTGTGTCGGTTGTAAAGGACCATGGGCAACAAACACAATACACAGTCCACTTGTGTGTCAGCATGTCCAAATACATCACACCGACCGAACAGCCACACCAAAAATCAAAAGATTGTGATTTAAATATTTGAACCACGTTGAACCACGATTGTACAACTGCCCCTGAGTGCTGGCTACACATGATGGAGCTATGAAGCCAAATGATTCCGAGCTGGGCCGAAATTCTATCATGCTTCAAGTAGTCCAAAATCTATCGATCTTAAGGGCCAGTCTTTTCAGCTCTGGTTAAATTTAACCATTTGCTGGTAACCATAGAAACACACACAAAATCTATGTTTAACAACTGAAATAACCAATGGTTACAAATAACCAGAGTTAAAAAAAATAACCCTAAGCCAAAATAAAATGACAGTTCAAAAGGAAAGAAAAATTCTATGTTTCGCAGGCATTTGTTCTGTTATAAAATATCACAGTGCATAAATCCCCAGTCAATTTTTTAAACCACTTAGATCTTAGGGTTAAAACTTGAACCACTATTGTACAACTCTGGTCCTGAGTTCGATACATAGAATAATAAATAAATAGAACATCAACTCAGGAGGCTCCACCCACTTTTGCCTACAAACTTTCAAAACTGCAGAAATTTAACTCTGTATGCGTGCCCGTGCATTTCAAATCTCAAATGGGACTGTCAAATTTGGCTAGACCGTACATTCTTACAATTTTGCATTTTGCTGGTCACACGTATTCATGTATAGAAAAGCGCGTGTACGGAGACGGAGGATTACAAGTTGATGACCTGTGGTTCGATAGGGAGTTTTACCATCTTGTCAAAGCTCACACTATGGTGAAGACAGATTGAAATATGTATCGCGCTTTTTTCAAACTGTCAAACTCAAGATCTTGGAGAAAACAATTTGGAAATAATTTTTAAATGCGGTATTCTTTTTTGTGTGAAATTTGTGATTTCCGTGGCTTAAAAATTTATTTTAATTAGCAAAACCAACAATTTTCACAATTTTCGCGCACAAATCTTTAAAATTCCCGCTTTTGTTTTCAATCAATTTTTCAACAATGATAAAAAAAAAAATCAGCTGTTCACCATACTGCTGTTTTTGACAATTCTGTGAGAACGAGAAAGGGATATATCGTTGTTACCTAAAAAGCCCTATAGGTGCGTTGACTTTTCTTGTCATTTGTTAAGTTGAATTGAATTCAATTCTTGTCATTTGTGCATTTCTTGACATTTCAGATTTGTGAGTACTCAAGTTACCATGAAATGAACTGACCAAATATACTGACAGTGACGGTTGACAGCTAGATGTGAAAATCAGAAAATCAAGACGAACAAAATACATCGTCCAAAAAATAATTTACTTTTTAAGATATAAAAATGGTTAAAATTTATATGCTCGGAAAATATTTACTTTCTTGTGAATCGAACGACACTGAACATATTTATCAACAAATTTTTAATGAAACAGTAACTATAATATATTTATTTATAACTTTGGGGTCAGGTATTAAAAACATTTTGGATATTTGATTGTTTTGATACAGTATTTGTAAATACTGTAAAGAATATCTAGCTTCCAAATAAATTTAACTCTTGCGCTCGAATTACATACATAATTTATTTCTTTTCTTTTTTAGAAACTAACTACAGATGAATTCTACTTGCATCAAAATGGTAAAATAATTACTGAAATTAATGATTGTACATTGCAAATAAATGTCCAGATTCGGACTCTCGGTGGTAAAGGAGGATTCGGTTCGATGTTGCGAGCAATCGGAGCCCAAATCGAAAAAACAACCAACCGAGAAGCATGCCGGGATCTGAGCGGTCGTAGACTACGTGACATCAACGAAGAAAAACGTCTGAAGGCTTGGTTAGAAAAACAAAAAGATCGTGAAGCTGAAGCTGAAGAGAAGAAGAAAAAAAGAGTCGAGAAACTGCTGCGTGTACCAAAACATGAGTTCAATGATGAACAGTACGAAGAAGCTAGATCAAAGCTGACAGAAAAAGTACATGATGCTGTGGAGGAAGGCTTCAAAAAAGAAGTTGAAAAACCAAATCTAAAAAGGAAAGCTGAACCTTCAGCAAAAAATACCAAGGGCACACTGTGGCTAGGAGCAGATATTGATTGTTCTTCTGGTTCTGATAGTGACGATTCAGATACAAATGAAAGTCCTTCGACATCAAGTAAAATTGTGAAAAAATAGTTCAATAGGCTTTTAATAAAAATTGATTTTTCAGAATATTTCCAATTTTGTGATCAAATCAAAAATATAAAAAAATACATTGTTCTTCTAAAGTTATCAATATGATCGGTATAATGCCATCACTTTTATAAACGTTTGGAAGATGTGGCCTCGTAGGTTAACACCCGAGTTTTGAACGCATTCCAAAAAAATGATGGTTTAAAAGTAGCATGATTGTTGAGCTTATCTAGTAAGCAATGAAAAGGTGGCATCAGTCGACTTGGTGTTCATGCGTCTTTTTCAATCTCTGTTTTATTGATGATACACTTGGTCTACGGTAGACTTCAAAATACACCTTGGTAAGGACCTATCAAGTTGTCCATTAAGAGCTTTAAGACTGACACAAACGGCAGATTATTATCTTGTGATATATTTTGGAGACTCATTCCTTTATAATTGGTGCAAACAAGATGTACTTGAGGATCGGACACACTAAACGTTTTTCGTTTAGATTTCAAAGATTTGCCTTCAAAATCAAGAAGTGCTCTTTCAAACGAAACATGCTTCTCTGTTTTTTTCGTAGTGTGGCACAGATGATAATCACATAGGCTTTGTGAATTATATACTTGATTGTTCTAAATAAGTATCATAAAACCACTTGCATAGCTTTGTTTGGCATTGGATTCGATATTCCGCTTTTTATAATCCCGTTTTTTTAAATCCCGTTTTTATAAGCCTGTTTTTTATAATCCCGATTTTTTTTAATCCCGTCCCTTATAATCCCGCTTTTGCAATCAAAACTAGTCGTTTTATTATGAGAAACGCGGATTATGAGAAACGAAGAGAGAAAAAGAAAATGAAAATAAATAAATTAATGAGTGTTTTACTTAATTGCATTTTATTTTATCAAAATAAATTTATAAATATCAAAATAAATTAAAAAGTAACTTAAGAGATGTTTTTTAACGCTTAATAAATATTATAAACATCAAAATAAAACATAAAGTATAACTTTAAGAATTTATTTTCAAAAAACGAAGAAACAAATAAACAAAAACAAAATCGAACCCATTAACAAAATCATACTTTTTTCACAAAATTAGTTCAACTGTATACCATAGGCTAAACGACGCAAAAAACCTGTTTTACTCATGTTTTGTTCTATTTGTTAATTCAATTGTTACTGCAGTAAATGATAGCGGTAAAACTGTTACCAAGAGGCAAATTAAGTGCAAGGGGGAGTTTAGAAGACGGGATTTTAAAAAATTGGTATTTTAGAACTTTGTTTTCGGGATTTTCGAAAAACGGGATTTGTTTGTTGTCCGCATCGGGAAATAGATTTTAAAAACATAACGTAGCTGTCTTAAAACATAACTAAAGGCAACAAAATTGGTTTCAACACCTTTAAATCATTTTCATGTCCATGTGTGAGTGCATTTAGATCAAATCTCCCAAATTTGTGGAATCGCATCTTTCTTGTTGAGATTTGATCTTTTTCCCCTCTTTTCATTTATATGAAACATGAAAAACTCATAAAGAGCAAATCTTTTGAAGGAAAGAGCAAATCTTTAAATAAATGAAAAACTCTATAAGAATCCTCCTCGAAACAATTCAAAATATTTCAATCCTTTTCAATTTGGAATGATTTTTAAAAAGAACTTTATTTCCTATATAAACATACTACATATAAGGCGTTATTAGGCCAATTTAAATTACCTATACATATTAAGTTCAATGCTTACTGAGTAGAGAACTGTGAAGATACCCACGCCAAGCCCCACTTTAAGTTCGTAAGCATGAATTTAAGAGCCTTCGTCCACTGCTCTTCAGAATTAAATTGTATTCTGTATAACAAGTTTAATTAGTCTACATTCATAAAATTCAAATAGTACACTTACTTGATCGAATATGAGTTTAGGGTAGACGGATCAATAATTTTTCCCTTCTCCATTTTGTATGGCAAGCAGAATTCGGTATCACGTTTTTCCACCTCTTGTTGAAACTGAATGAGACACTCAAGGAATGCAACCATCGCTGCATCGAATTTGGTGTCCCAGAAAAATTTAAAGCCTCCCGTACCATAAAGAGGTAACTCGCGCCCCTCACCCAAGATCTCGACATACGAGTGACTGCCAAAAGGGACAAGACGATAGTTCTCAAAGCTAAGTTTTATCTTGCGAGCCAGCGCACAAAGAAGCAATACCGTCTGACCCCAGGCGGCATTAATTTCCGACCAATCTACCGAAGCTGATGGCAGTCTTCCCAAACGGAAATTATTAATGGTTCCAAAGTGTCCAGCATGCCAGATATGGAAGGCGACGTTAAAAATATTTGTATTTTGCAAACGTTCCAGATGATGTTCAGCATATGCTATTTGGTTTTCCAAACTACGTTTGTCATCTTCTGTTAGCATTAAGTCACGTCTGTGTTTTGTATATTCCCGCCAATAACTAACTTCTTGTTCAGCCAACTTTGCTTTCTCAGACTCTTCATCTTTTATCTCATCATTTAAAATTGATTCCTTTATCTTCAACTTGGTAAGTTCTTCAAGCAGGTGCTTTTCTTTTGATTCTAAATCGGCTAGTTCTTTTCTGAGTTCAGGAATATTTGGTTTTTCTTCAGATTTCTCTAGTTTCTCAAGATAGTTTTTATAATCTCTCCATTCATCTTCGGCAATCTTAAGTTCTCTTTCGAGGAGTTCTAACATGGAATCAGTACACTCATCACACAGTGGATGATCGAATTCAGAGTTAGATGACAAGGCATCAAATAGCTGAGCTTTAGCAATGAATTCTGTGCTTAGTTTTTTGTTCTCCTTGCCATCGGAGACTAGAGTGAAACCAGTACCGTTAATTGAATCGCTCAAGCGAAAAGGCGGAACGACATGATCAAATCCACTTTCATTCGAATCCATTTCTTCGATATTTGTTGCATAAATTGGCACTTAAAGGGACGGTAGAAGATGCTAGATAAATAATTGTGTTTGGAATTCATATTTTACTTACACGCTAACTCTGCCATTGCATGTTCATTGATACTATCCAGACTTCCATCTAGGATTAATGGCTTTTGACACCTTTGGCATGCGAAGCTTACAGACACCTTTTCATCGGACATCGCTTCTGAGTATTAGGATTAACAGTGGGTTTAGTTTTAAATATAATTTTTTTAATTTTATTAATGTGCAATAACAAAGCCAAACATTTACGAAGTTATAAAAACAAACGTAATCAGCTGACAACAAACGTAATATCGTGTGTCGTTACGTAATGAAATGATACTCTTGTAACGTTACGTTTAACCAAAGTATTACATGAGCTAAAAATTGTAGTGACTAGTGATGCATATCAGAGAAAAAAAAATCGCCTTCACTCCTTTTTTTCTAGTTCACCTGTTCAAGCATTACCGATATCGTTTTCTTTGTGTGTCGTGTAGTTTTTCACGACAAACGTTTGGTTGAATGCGAGATTAACCCAGGGATGGTTAAACTAATTTCGAGTTAACTCTGATGAAAGTATGTTTTTTAGTCAGTTTAAAATCCCAAAGTAATTAAATGTTTCCTCAGCCAAACTTATAAATTGATCTCTAAGACCGTGTTTAGACTGGGAAATTTGAGACCGGACTCACGAGAATTCGTATGGGATGAGGGGTGAGTACTCTCGTGAGGCAGCTTCAAATTATAAACATCGGAAGCGTGAGTACTGTTCCAATTACAAATTCACGTTTTTTTTCCATCTTGTTTATTACCTGCTTGACTGCCGATGTGTAAACATCGCAGTATTTTCATAACTAAGCTAGATGCAGAGTGATAGAAAATGAATTCTTGGAAAAGGAATCAAACAGAAGCATTATTAATAATTTATGGATGTTATCTTTTTTATAAAAGCGAAAAATTCGCGTCGTACAACTGTATTACTTCACAAAAATTCCATTCGCTTCAAGTGAGGCAAAAAATTTCATGAACGAATTGGCGATTTTTTAGTAGTCCCATTACAATGTGTTCCATTTTGTTGCGACTGTTTAATCGTGCGATTACAATCGCAAGCATGAACTTGACCTTAAGGCATTCATTGAGGTGATTTAAAGTTAATTTGCTTTATATTTCCTTATTTTTATTATCCAATTGTGTACATCTTTCGATATTCCCAATTGTGTTTGGATTTGTAGGATCAAGGTGTGTTGGACAATCAGTTAACCGATTCCGTAAAGAGACCCGCCGCGGTTTTAATGCCAGATTTGAATATTTCTGTGGTATTACAGTAAATGACCAATATAAGAAAGTCTCAAATAAGAAAAACACGCTTATAAGACAGACATTCGAATATTTTGCAAGTCTCCTATATGTCTGTAACATCTCTCAAAAAATAAAGCCTCAAAAACTACAAAACAAAGCCATGCGAACAATACTTAAATGTGATCGTTAGACTCCAATATCATTCATGCTTGGGTCACTAAAATGGATTAATATAAGTCAAAGACTATATATGAAGGCAATGATCTTCATCTTTAAAATAAAACACAATTTGTGTCCACAATATTGCCAAACCAGTGTACCGCCAAGAAGAATTGTGCATTATAACCTGCGAAACGTAGAAGAGTTCAACGTCATCCAAACCAGAACCAGAAGAAGTAAACATTCAACTGATGCTCCCGACGAAGCTTACTTTCACAAAATTTCTGAACCATTTGATCTTGTTTTAAGAATTTTGTAAGCAGAAAATTTTCGTTTAATCTTTTTGATGGAAAACAGTTTTTTCTTCAAACATTTTTATTTATATTAGAAATTTTCTTTCTTATAAGCATTTTGTTCATACAAAGGTGTGTCCAGACCTAAGAAACATTTCAAGAAACATGGTTTAAAAACGTCTTAAATGTTTCAAATTTGTTTAAAAAACAGAAATGTTTCTTTTGGTGTGGACGTTTGAAGAAAAATTTCTGAAATGTTTCTGAAATATTTCTATGTTTCCCATTTTGTCATCCACGTGACATTTTCAGAAGTTGACAACTACAAACAACAAATTTTTTTTCTTTGCCATTTTCGAAATATTGAATGTTTCCCATAGCGGATGGGAAACAGAGAAACATTTCAGAAAAGTTCATCAAGCGTCCAGACAGAAACATTTCAGAAATGTTTCTCTATTTTGATAAATGTTTCTTAGGTCTGGACACACCTTTAGAAATGTTCTTTCTTTTATAAATAATTCTTTATTAGAAAGAAAATCTTTGGATTTCTTGACTTTCTTGTATCCGTCATTTACTGTAATAGGAAAACACGAATTCGCCACCAAAAGCGCGGCGCATCGCCCTCTGGGTCTGGACTACTCTAAAGAAACTAAAAATTTCAACTGTTTTTCTCACAGCATTTATGGAATGTTCAAAGGTCAAAGCATAGTTTGAAAGAGGTCCGATAGGTGGCACTAATAAAAAAAAAATTGAAAATACATGAATTTCTATACGATTAGGAAATATGAATATTTAATAATGTTGATGGCAGTAAACAAAAAGTAAGTTTTAGTTCAATGCCGGGCTATGGATAGAAAATTAAAAATGAAACACGACTAAATACAGACAAGTTCCCTTTTTCAAACACCATGTTAGAGTCAGCGGAAAGAAAGTATTTTATTTGCTTTGGAAAAGTATATAATGTATTTCTTTTAAAATTACTGTCGAAAATTCTACAAATATAATTTTTTGAAATGAACTGTTTATTCAAAAGGAATATATAATAAAAAAATATTAAATAAAATTAATTTGGTGTACAACGGACGTGTTTTTTGTTTTCATATTAACGAGAACCGTTATTGTGTCATCGAACCCATTCAATTAAGAAAAAAATAAAATCAATTGATAATAAATTTTTAAAATTAAATTTAAACTTTACAATTGTTCAAATGGGCGTGTTTACGTTAATGTGTATATATATTATATAAAAAAAAAACAATTTATTTTAAGTTATAAATTATGTGGCTATAAAAATATTGGTGGTACACTTTTATGTGTATCAGTAAATATATTTTATAAATAAAAAAAAAAATCTGTCAATTATAGTTTAATAAGAAACTGTTCCTGAACACTTTGCATTATAACGAGTTGTTTGCTGTTGCATATTCCAGGAGGGACTCCAATCCTTTGCAGGTATCTTTGTAGCAAACGAATTTCGGGGGCCAAGATTTGAAATCGGCAAATATATTGTTGTTTATTAAAATTTGTAGTACAGCTTTAACAGCGAACAGTTCTCTTTTCGAGTGCCTCTTCATTTGTGTTTCTCAAAATTGAGCGACCTCGGTGTTAGGGAAAGACTCTTGAGACACATATGTGCCTGTTGAACCATAAAAAGCTGATCCTTGGTTTGTCCACAAGCAAGTTTTTCCCACTTAGGATCAAGGTACTTGTGGGTAACATGCTTTGGAATCTTGTTTTCTTTTTTGGCTTCGGAAGTGTCCATTAGGAGCTCAGAATCACCGAGTGTATCTTTTAAAATGCTTGGCGGTGAGAACACAATGGAATTTGTTGAAGTGAGGAATTTGCTTGGTGTCTCTGTCTCGTATGGAAGTTTCTTCTCTACTTTCATATCATTATCCCAGCTGGCACTGAGGGCTTTTCGGGCTTTCTTTGTTGGTTGACGACTTGGTTCTATGACAGCATTTCGGCTTCCACTGCTGTGTACTTCGCTTTTGATAGATTTTTGTGAATTTTGAGTATCCTTAAGTTGTTCGTCATAAATTATCTCTGCTAGATCTTCTACCAGACTTGATGGGCTTGGAGGATCGTACCTATCACCTTTGCGTTTCTTTCCTAGCGCAGCTAGAGCATCTTTAAAAGGTGTTGGTGTTCTTGGCCCGAGTAGGCTCTTATGAGGTGTTTCGATAGAAGAGTTATCGTGCTCTACTTTTATTTCCATGCCAAAACGATTGTATGTCTTTCGAACCGGCGTGCTAGCCCGTAAATTCATGTCGTCGAATGTTGTCAAGCAGGGCGAATTGAGAAATTGACTTGGCGAAAAAGGTAAAGGCTTAATAGGGGTAATTACTGGAGAATCAGGTAGTTTGATTGCATTGGTGTTTGTATCAGTTGATCGTTTAGACTCAGAGATCTGCACCTGGCGCGATTTTTTCAAAATACTCGGTGGCTTGTTTTGTGTTACCTAATAAGAATATAAATAAACATTAGTCAGACAATATAAATTGTACATAATACATTTGTACAGAATATATTATATTTACTAATTCAAGATGCTTCACATGACAGCAGAAGTGACAAAGGTTTATCGATACTGTACTGTACTGTACAAAGGAGAGACTGATAACATAACCGAACGATATTATCCATATGACGCTCGGGTACAAACACGAAGGAGATGCGTGTCTAAAATTCTTGAAAAAATTAAAAGCAACGACACCTACCTTCAGTTTACCTTAGACATGGAACAATCCACAACCGGGAGGCTTGCCGACATTTCTTGAGTTCAATCCGGCGAACCATTATAAGGTGTAATGTAATACGAAATCATGACATCGTCCGAAATGAAGAAGAAGATAGGTATATTAATGGCAGTGAGCAGTGTATTAGGATAAGGCGACTTAAAAATTGAAATGAACGATTGGTTTGCACAAACTTACTTTTAAAACGATTGTATCTAAGAAAAGAGATAGTCACATAAATGTTAGTGGGGTAGGGTCCTGAATACATAACCAGCAGAACAGTTGTAAAGAATCACGCGTAGTAAGTAGACGTTTTCGATATAAACAAACAAATAATGATTACTTTATTTTGAACAACAAGTTTTTTTATTTAAATCGAAGGAAAAAGAGAGTCCAAAAGTGATGATGAGTTTAAACTAGGAAACTATGGACTGAACTACTATCCATGGTCAACAGGTCGAATTGAAGTAAGCTGTCGCTACTAACCTGCAGTGAAGTGTTTCCACAAAGGCCCTACAACGATTAGACGACAGCCGAAGAATTCACTAGAAACAGAATCAACGATGGAATTTCCAGTTCTGTTTAGGATGAACTACTTGGTGATCAGATCACCTTATATGGGCAATTACGACACACTCGGATATCGGGCAGTTTATTCGGTTCTCTACTCTTGGAGTTGAATTAGAGTTTAGTCCTTCGAAATGGGGGTTCTGCGTTGACGTAACTTGCCTACCACGGAATAATCCATTGGTTTCGAAAAACCAATAACTCTCAGAAATGGACGATTTTAATGAACAAAATATTTACAACGAATTTTGGATCTTTACATGGAATGTTTTGACTTTGACATCTAGTCAAGCAATTAGTAGAGAACCTTGATAGGCTAAAGGCCGACAAACGCTCGTTTCAAAACAAACAAACAAAAATGCAACAAATCCAATGTTGGCTTTAGACATGAAATAATTTAATATTAATGTATATTATACCTATATACATACCTTTGATATAATTTTTGTCTTTCCATTATTGTGAATACGATCGATAAGTGAAGACTGTAGCGTTTTTTCTTGTTGGACAGTGCTTGAAGAAACACTTCCGTTTTTAATCATAGCCTTTAAATTGGAACGTGAATTTTTCAAATCTGTCGGGAAACGGGCTTGTTGCGAGTTTTTACGCCCCGTTTGTGAATACTCATACTTCCTTCGCATAGTCGAGTTCCAATGATTTTTGATAGCATTATCTGTTCGACCAGGTAAAAGTTTTGCTATTTTTGCCCACTGATTACCATATTGAATGTGTGCTTGATATATAATTTGATCCTCTTCCTCGGTCCATGCAGTTTTCTTAATATTAGGGTTGAGATGATTGTGCCATCTTTCGCGACACTGCTTACCTATTCGCCCGTTCAAATAGCGTGCGATAAGTGTCCATTTTTTGGGACCATAACGGCGAACTAGTTCGATGACTTTTTCATCTTCTTCTCGGGTCCAAGGACCTTTTATCAAATCGGGATTAAGCACTTTTGCCCATCTCTGTTGGACTTGTTGATCAGTGCGTTCTTTGAACATGGGAGAAATGACTTCCCATTCCTCGCCATATTGTGCTACCAACTGCTTTAATAATATATCGTCTGATCGGGACCAACGCTTACCTGCTGCAGCATTTTTTGAACTAATGCTGCTGTCGTCGTCCCCACCTCCACCATCTGAAAATTCAGAATAATCGCCTTCGGGGTTTGAGTCACTTTCCTGCATATTTACGATGTTTTTTTTTTTTTTTTTGGTTTTAGAAAATTACAATTCACTTTTCATCACCACACCTCCAACGAAAGCAATTGTGATAATATACAACTTGATCTTGTTTTTGGTATTTATGTACCTTACCACGACAATATAAGCAATCTCCAAAGTACTGGTCGTGTAAATTTTCACTAAAATGTTCAAAAATGTCTAAAATTGAAGTAGCATAGAATAGGGCTCCACAGCTCAAGCAAGTTATTTCTTCCTTTGCGTGTAAATCACTTCGCAGACGGATATGCGTTGCATCACTTTCAGTTCTTCCTACATCACGAAAACCACCATTCGAATCGCCATTTGTGGCCATTTAATATACAAAAAATACTTTGTAATTTAATTAATTTGGTGGCGGGATTTAATGATTTAATTGGTTTTCTTTAATTTTAGTCAACACCTGCTCAAAATTTTACTTCACAGAAAAAAATCGTTTTGGTTTGAAAAATTGAAATGTCGTCAGTGAGGGTGACAGATGGGAAATGACATGTTGTGAAAAAGTTCAGGCAATCATAGCTTGTAGCAATGGACGTGTTCAGTGTTTAAAGTAATCATAACTTTAAATTAAAGCAGGAACACAGTATGCGGCAACTGGCAGTGGGTCAAAATTTTGATAAGAAATTTCATTCGTGTTTTCATGCAACCGCATAAAATCGGGTATTTTATCAAGAATTTTACTAGAAAAATCTAAGTAGGGTAATAAAATTTGAATAAAACGATCCAGATAACATCGGCTAAAAGCTTGAGTACCAACCAACTTTCACACATAATTAATAAGGCACAGAACTATTGTGATTTATCGCCAGTAAGAATTACCAGTGATTAACTGCTTAAACAGAATGGTGTAGCTGTAGCTTGTAGCACTGTCAAAGTAGAGACAACGCCAATCCTATAATTCGCCCAGAATGTGTAGCTGCATCTGTTGCTGTTGTACAAGTTCACTCAACTTCAACTTTGGCGTGTGCTGCTTTGCTACTTTTTGACATTTGATAAAAAAAAAATACTCTACTATATAGTAAATATTTTTGTCAGTAAAACACGTCTAATAACTAAAAATGAGTTTATGCTCCTCAGACGTGGGATGGTTTCGGATCTTTTTCACTTTTTTGAACAGAACGTGTTAGGAGATGGCGCCTCCTCAAACGAAAACTCAAGTGGTTCGTTAGAGTAGAAAATTGGTGAGAAAAATGTGCTAACATTAATTTTATGACATCAAAAGCATGGTACTTTTGTACTTTCTACCAACATATTAACTGACGTACTACTCGAACATGTAATGCTTTACGAAAAATCATAACGCTTGCGTTGAAATCAAACATAATATAAGTGCTTGTAAAGCGAACCTTACATGGGTAATTAATTGATGTAATGTATTGAGTGTTTGTAAAATTAATGATGTATGCGTGCATTGGGCTGAAAAATCAAAATATTTTTGATTTTGCATTTGCATGATAACATGTACGATGACTGACGTCATTTGATTGACCGTGTTAGTAGTGTTGGCTAAACACCGAAAGTTTATAGATAGAATCGATAGTTTCTTACTATCGAAACTATTACCGATAGTTAAAAACTATCGATACTATCGAAGAGAAAAAATAATTGTTGGAAATGAAAATTTAATGGGGCATATTCATAGTTGTTTTTAAACTCGAGTTTTTCTTAGACTGTGTTTAAACAATGTAATTTTAACAGGATAAACTCGAGTTTTTCTTAAAAACAACTTAAACATTATCTACGAATACGCCCCAATAATATTTTTATTGTAATAATATCACATATTATATCGTCCTTAATCTCATTAGCCAATTGAAACAACACTTTTGGATAGAAAACACAATCTAAGCACTTCATAAGGCCAAGGCATTTTTAAAGATTCGATTAAAAAACGTCGTAAGCCTTACTATACGAACTCAATTCTTAAATGCTCGAGGATATCAGATCCAGAATCTAAAAATAAAGTAGGTTTAAAAAAGAAACACAAAATTCGTACTGGTCGTACTAACGATCCTACGAAACTTGTTCGAATACGATCTGTTCTATGGTGAATGGACATGTGCTTGTCGAACATAACATCGGAATTACTGACTTCGAACATGTCGGAGGTCTGTTGAAAATGCCAACGGATCTTGCAACACATCCTCGGTCGTAGCGTAGGTGTTTTTATTTGGAACCATTCGTGCAACCGGACTACTGCAAATGAGCGCCAAATTGTATGGACAATTAGAAAAATATTAAAGTTTCTAAAAAACAGCTAGCACTCTAATAAGCTATGGCGCTTACTTATTGGCATCAATCTACAAGTTCACTTCGAGAAATTTCGATTAAGTTTCTCTGCATTCCAGGTTCTTCCTTTTGAATTCAAAAATTCTTGAGGACTAATTTTATGTTTCTTCTATTCTGTATATATTTCTCTTTAACTTGTTATAGGAAATATTGTATAGGTTTGTTTTGTTGCAACAAAAGTTTGTTTCATTTGTTTTTTGTATTTGAACAGAATAATTTCATGTTCAGATTTCGTTATTATAAATGTATTGGGGCATATTCATAGATGTTCACTATCTTTTTAGCACAAAATTTGTAAAAGTTACACATACCCAGGAGCGTACATAAATAAATATATGAGCGTCTTTCGGTTCATGCTGCTTTCAATTGGTATACATACTAAAATATTTTGATGTTTAGCCAACATTACGCGTTAGTTTGGCTTTTTATGCCAAATCAACTGTAAAGCCTAGTATGCAGCTGAAGTTAAACGAAATTTTCCTCCGTCTCCAAAAACACAGACGAAATGATAACGAAACGGTACCGGACAAATTGTTATATAGAGTTTCGGCATTTGCAAACAAAATATTTTTCAAAACACACAAAAAAACAAATAAAAATAAGAGAAATCTATTTTATAATAATAATAACCACAAGCAAACACAAACAAAATACAAACGTCAAAGTTTCGCGAGCAATTAATATCCCGGCAAATTAAATTGTGTACCAAAAGAGTGAAGAGTAGTGGAGACTTGAACCGGTTATGAACCGTTTCACCGCGGAGCTGCGTACCACAAAACGAAAAGGACGAAAAATTTCGTTTATGATTTCACTGTGTCATTTTTGTATGGGATTTTTCGTTTCACTTCAGCTGCATACTAGGCTTAAGGACCAGTTGTACGATCGTGGTTCAATTTTTTAAACCACTGATTTACATTTAGGGTCAGTTTTAAAATCGTGGTTCAACGTTGTTTTAATTTTTAAACCACTGATTTCCTAACTGTGCATTAAACTATAATTGTACAAGAAATCGTAGATGAGAATCAGGATCGTTTCACCTATGGAGTTTCATTCAATTTTCTGTGAGCCACAATATAAAACAAAAAAATGGTTAAACATTGGAGATCTCATGCTTTCAAACTATGTTTTTTTATAGGTGTTTAGTTTTTTTCTTTTTTGAGAGTTTCCCAGATTTCGGCAGCTTTTAACAATAAACAAACACAAATATTATTCGAATATAGCCACTATAATATGCAATTCACATATAATTCACAAAGCTAAAAAAAATATTTTAAAAATTCAATTTTACAATTCTTAAACAAGAACATGCATACGCATGCTCTATGAATAAATGATTAAATGAAAATTTGAATTGCATTTGGTACTCAGGGTATCAAAAAGTCGTTTATGAAGATAAATCAAATTTGCGATCTCCCGACATTTTTGGTAGTGATGATTAAGGACCGAATAAATTTTAAAAATTAAATAAATTTCATATTAA
The DNA here is from genome assembly GCA_951217065.1 of Baccha elongata. NCBI lineage: Eukaryota > Metazoa > Arthropoda > Insecta > Diptera > Syrphidae > Baccha > Baccha elongata. Next base: position 86,591,660 of record OX578273.1, read on the forward strand.
TAATAATAAAATTTAAACTTTAATTTGCTTACAGCTTTACAAATAAATTTATACAGTACATTTTTAATACGTTTGTATTTACATAACTTGAAAATTCTATTTGTACCTAAAAAATATTTGTTTTAAAATCTCTCTCATAATACCTCTATTCTTAACTAATTTTATTTTTAAATACAACAATTTTATATGATTTTATAACCTAATGTTTTATTTTGCTTGTGTAAATATTCTCCATTTAAAAGTATACATTAAATTCTTAAAGAATTTACACACAATTTTATTGAAATTGCGTTACAGTATTAATTTAATTTGAAACTTATTTTTTTCACTGTCTATTTATTGTAACAGTAATTTTAAAGTTGTTTATTTGTTGATTTTCAAACTTTTGAATGTATAACATATATAAATATTTCTATGAAAAACCTGACAACAATTTATCCTTATGTTTTATTTTTCAATTTAATATTTTGTTGAATTCTTTACACGAGAAATATATTTTTTAACTACTTTAACGTAATCCTGTTTATTTTTTTTATCAATAGTGCTTTCTACGCCTGTATTGGCAGTGTAGCTTTTTAAAAATTAAATTATTAATCATATTTTTTGTTTGTTTCGTTACTAATAATAAATATAAATATATAATTGTGAATATTACTTTGAAATAATTCAATAATTAATAAACCTTACTTTGTTTAAGAGTGAGTGTTTTTTGTTGTTGATTTTTGTTTTGTTGTTTTGTTTAATTTATATTTATTATCAAGTACTTGAACTTTATTTACATTTATTTTATTTTGTATTGCTAACGTAATCATTGCTCTGGGTCAGTTAAAACACTAATGTAATTTTTCTTCTATTTTGTTTTATAACGATATGTCAATTTTAAATCAGATTATTTTTTTTAATTATTATAAGTTTGTTTTGCTGATTATTTTAATATTGCTAACATAGGTATTTTAGTTTTCAAAGTGACATTTTCTAATCTTTTCAATAATTTCCAAGTTTTGTTTTGACTTTTTATCTGCAGATAAAAATTGTGGAATTTTGTCAAATTTATGAGAAAGATGTATAACAATTCAAAATTTGTTTTGTATAATAACATACGATTATTCAAGTTTCAATGTTTATGATCCACAAATCAATTTGAATTGAGAAGTTTTTAAGTGGAACAACACCAACCTGTGTGCTTAAATACAAATTTGACAGAAACTGCAGCTAATTCACGGCTTAACAGCAGATACAAATTATGGAAAATAAAATGATGAAAATTGTCCTTCTATGACCAACAAATTCAATAACTGGAATAGAACTGTGTATATAATATTCACAATTAAACAACATCTTATATTAAAATGCAGAAGTAACACATATTAATGGATAAAATGTAAAAAAAAGCTCCGACAGCTCAGTCGACTAGTATTATCATCAAGGAGAGACATGCATAAAAAAAAAACATTTATAAAAACCATCAACTGTTTAAACAGTGGGAAATGGGAGAATTGATTCTGTGTTAGAATTATATGCAGTGATGTGTAGGGAATCAAATACAAAAACCACTATTTTGTTTTTATTTTGATATACAAAATTTCTTTCCTCGGCTATCGAACAAAGGTAGGTACCGTTAACAAAACGTTGCAACCATGGCAGATATCTACTACATTTACATTGCGGCTTTGTGAAGTGAGCTTTTTTCACTCTTGTAAGGAAGAAATTAATACATTCAAGACAAGAGTATCACTATCAAGAGTATGTCTTCAGCATAAACACTTAAGGGTTTATGTTGAACATGCAAATTTAAGTATCGTTTCAACAAAGGCACTTAATGTTTCACATTACGGCTTTGTAAAATGTTGATAGGAATTAAAACTATTATACCAATTCACATTGGTTTAAAATACTTAAATTTCATATAATTACGAAATATTGAACTTTTAAAAAAGAATCTCTCTGATTTACAGTACCTACTTTCCTTGTGTTGTTTGCTTTATTTTATTACATTTGTATGTAGGACAATTTTTATCCGAAAACGAAATGTGAAAGATGGTGATGAAAATTGCATAACAGTTTATAATTCTGTAAAAGATTTAGCTAACTACGCCGTGTTTTAAGAAGAAAATAATTTTAAAATCGTAGACAACAGATGGATTATAATATACAACTTTAGAATAAATACTCATGACCTAACTTAATTGGCATATTTTTTTTCGTTTTGGCACAAAATAAAATTCTTAATACAAGCTTAACACCTATAATTTCCTTGATTACACCTTAATGAGGATCATACAATAATTTCCATTCTATTTCCTTTTCTGCTTACTTTTGGTGGCCCTTGTGAAAACTCTGACATGCCACCATACTTAAACGTAAAGACGACAGTTTGTTGTCCAAAATTCGCTTCAAATCTAATAAAACGATATTTGTTTTTAATAATAAGCTTTACAAAACAATTAAAATGTCTTACTCGGTACTTATGTGAATCTCTGGCGGCTTGCTTGTTGCATTTTGTATAACTAAAAATAATTTTGTAACAATTTCAATTACATGACCAGTCTGGAAGACGAAATCTCCTTTCTTTCGACCGAATTCTGACTGAAAATAGATATAGTAACGATTTATGTTAAGTATACAAATAATAATGCAAAAACATACAGCTTTAACATGAAAAACCGCTATATCATCTAAGTATGGACTTAAGGACATGCGATATATTTCAGCAGCTGGGACTCGATATTTGATTTGCAACGTTCGCTGATCCAAGAGCAATAACGAAGACGTTGATAAAACTAATAATATTGGCACAAACTGAAAGAAATATAACATTATGTTTGTATTTTATTTTTAGAGAATCGCAGATATTATTATATAACTACCTTTCCACTTGAACGAGTTATTTTATTGATGATATCGGCAAAAACAACATACTGATCGTTTGTCTCAACACAGATCTTTTTCCATTGTAAATTATGCCGCAGTCTTACGTAATCTCCTACAAAAGGATGCCCGACACTGAAACAAATATTGTTCTTAATATAATTTACATAGCAATTGCATTTTTTATAAAGTTAAACAAAAATTACAAGAATAAAACAAAAAGTGAAGTGATCAATTAACTGCATGACTTTAGCACTGCCATTTCAAATAATTCTTCTCTCTTTTAAGTTATTTTGAATTAGATTAACAGCGACAGAAACCGGCAGCTTTGAAGAGTAAACGAATAAAGGGAAAAATATATGACAATATCATTCCTGCTATCCTGCTTTCTGCCTGGGTTTAAATAAAGAATTGACCGTAATCCATTTATTTTATTTATTTTATTAAATACCGTAAAAAACATTGAATTTCTGTTACAATATTTACAGGACGCGACGTTTGGCAGTTTTATAAAATTTTGATTGGCCTGACGATGCTTCTGGTAGCTTTTCACTCAAGTTGATTATGGTTAGCTAAATAAGTGAACAAACTTAACGATACTGAAACTGGCTTAAATTGTGCTTATAGGAACTATAATTTGTCAACTAAATGACCAAAATCGCTCATGCCAATCATGCTCATAATTCTGAGCGGAATTAAAAAAAAAACGTTCACAATGAGCTCTACTTCTCGTTGTAAAGTTGCAAAAATTCGGTGGAAAATCAACCATGCCAGTGATTAAGTCTAATGGAATCACACAATTGTGATGGAAAAATCTGCAGTGGACTGGTCATTTCGTAAAGCAACTCGGATGTTCGAATTCAGATGCAATTTTTTCACTTATCACCATCGTTTTATGAAACGTCGTTTATCATTTTAGACCGAAACGTCTTTTATCATTCCGATAAACTTTCAACGTGCGACTTAGAGCTTCCAATGCGCGTTTGTAAGCCATTATGCTTTCCTCTCATGCGAAACGTAGCCAAAATCTTTGAAATCATGCATGTTTTTTTCGTTCCACCGGGTGCATCAAGAAAGAAAGAAATTTGCGTTATCGACCGATTTTGATACGTTCATCGTCAAAAACAATAAAATTAAAACATTCGAAACATCATTTGGTTTCGTTTAAGTCACTTTACAAAATGTACTTTTTCTTTTAACAAAATTCCCAGAAATCACAAAAAAAAAAAAGTTGTCGCGGGACCCTCGAAAGAACTGAAAATTAAAGGATTTTTTATTTAAAAATATTATTCGATGTGGTATGTTTTCTCGGGCCTAAATTGTTTTGTTTTTTTTTTTAAACTGAAGCACATTCGAATAAAAAAAAATTACCGAATATTACCTACGAAAAGAAAATTCCGACATTTAATTTTTATTTACATATGTAATATGTATGTACATATCTACATATCTTTTTCCTCGAAATTATGAACGAATTATTACTTTTTTTGGTATAAAAATATTAGATTTTGTCAGTCGGGATTTTATCTTTTGGAATTTTGGTAGATCACATTTTGTGCGTGCACACACGTACGCCAGTGTCTTTTATATATAAAGATACAAATTACAATCAATTACCATATAATATGCTCACCTTCTTGGATACGATGCTTTTCGATCTTTGAATATAATACTCGCAGTAACTTTTTCCCTCATACGATTTCGTGACGTTTGATCAAATGAATTCCGATATATCAAACATTTCCAGCGATGATAAATTGCTCGAAGAATCCTAGATGTTTCAACTAGAAATTTAGGTGCAGTAGGCCATTCTGTAGAAAGTGGACTTAGAGTATTTGGTGGAAGACGTAGTGGGAGTGTAAGAAGAAAATTTCGAATTTTCCATCTTCTATAAAATTGAAAAATAACTTGAATAGCCCATTCAACTTGTTTCCTATATTTAATAGCACGATATTCTTCTTTAGCCTATACAATAAAAATACAAAATAAAAAGTATTTTTATTTAAGATTAAAAGAATATTTAATAATAATGATTATAACGAAAAACTAGATTATTTTATGAAAAGTGCAAGCTAGACAAAAGCAAATATGATGCATTTGTATTCGCATACTTACAATTCTATATAAACTCCACAGATGCCTTCGCCCTGTGAACGGAATACCAAAGCGACACTCCTATATGCAAACAAATGCAAATAAAAAAAAATACATGCAAAAACCATGCAAAAATGGAATCAAACAATAAAATAAAACAAACCCTCCATGTTCTCCAGGCACTCGATATAACAATTTGACTATCTCTCATTTTCAGAAAGGATTTTCTGCGCATGTGCATTCGATATGTTTTCTGTATCAGGATAGCTAAATCATCTATGCGTGCTTTTCTAAACTGTTCCAATTCAAAAACCTGCAAGTGATTATTTAAGAACCGGGACAAAAGTTATTCAAAGAAAATCAACAAAAAATATTGCTTACGGTTCGAGGGCTCCTAATGAAGACATTTTTGGTTCCAATTGTAAATTCTGCTGAGGGTAGGGGCACATTACGTATAATCAAAGCAATACCTTCAACGGTATTGCCATTGTGAAATTGTGGCCACGTAACACTGTTCAGTAATTTATAGCGATTGAAAAATTTTCCATGAGAAAGATGAAAACAGTGCCCTGTCCTACAGAGATTCACTAAAGGCATAAGGCTCATGTAACGCACTTGATGTTGTACTAAGGCTAGTTCGAATGTTCTTGGCTGCTTTGCCTCATTCGGCTTAATGCAGAATACATAATGAGTTCCACGATTTTTTATTATAGCTATAAGGGTTTGTAATTGGGTGCGTAAATTGGCACTAAGGGTAGAGGGTTTTTTGGTTGAACGTTTTGGATTGCCTTTGGATAAAAGTGATCGCAATATATTTATTTAAAGGAATATTACAATTGCTCACCTTCTGGGAAGAGGCTTTGTACTAAAGACATTTTGCTTTGGTAAAGACCTGCGCTAATATTTTTGGGAAGCACATCTGAATTTTTTTCCAGAAACCGATAAACCGAATAGTTGACCACATTCGCGAAGTGTCTTATTCTGAAAAATAATAAATAGTTATGAACTGTATTATGTAATAAAAAAAAAAATAATGCAACTAACTTAAAACTCATAGAAGTCATTGTTGGACCACTTGTTAGGAAATTTGGATGGCCGGCACAACATTGTTGTATCCGAATCAAAAGTGCTTCGTCTGTATTTATGTGCGGTTCATTTATGAGACTTAAAATACCATAGGAAGGCTTATCGATAAGTTCACAAATCGATTCATTGTCAAAGAATTCAATGCGAGACCATTCCAAACCTTCTCTGACATAGATCTCTTGTTCTAGCCTAAGAACGTTGTATATAAAACTCTAGAATTACAAAAAACATATTTATTGTACTCGAAATAATTAACTTATATTTAAATAAACCTGGTGTATTTTCTCGGCACAGTAGTTAATTGCGAATTGTTCAAAAGAATTGTTATCAAAAATTTCGAAACCGTAAAAGTCTAGTAAAGCTAAATTTTTCTCTCTTTGATTTGATTTCAATGAGTCATTAATTCTATTGACGAGCCAAGTAAAGAGTCGACTGTAAAGTGTTCGACATAATGTATTTCTGTACGCTGTTGCTTGTCGGGCATCAAGTTCACAATCTAAATATTAAATATCGAAAGTAAAACTCCAAAACGGACTGAAAATTAAATACTTACCAGCGTCTTCATGCATACAAGCAGCGCTAGCTCGCGTAAGGCAATGTAATAAAATTTGAGCGTCTAGATTAAGTAACTGAGCCGTTTCCTGTAACTCTGTTTAATTTGTATAAAATAAATTATACGCATTATTGATTTAATGAATTTTAGTATTTACCATAGTCATTGGAAACCTGACAACCTTCGGTGCCATCTATATTAGTAATTGGAACAAAGATAAAATTTCCTAACTTTAACACAACAGCTATAATCCGAAACATCGACTGGATTTCTTCAGAGGTTAAGCCCAGCACTTCCAGAGATTTCTATATAAAAATATGTTTGTATTATTATTAGAATGGATTATTATAGCAAGCATGTATATTGTTTTTAGCGTTTTTAAGTACCGTTTAAATTTTCATAAGTTTTCTTCAAATGCAAGTTTTATTTATTAGTACATACACTTTTGCCCTATATATATATTAAATGTTAAGCAGACAGAAGAAAAGCAAGTTCGGAAGTTATGATTAACCATAACGGCTTACAGATTCAGTTTAGATTCATTAACCTACAAAGGCAGACAAATAAAGATGGGAGATATCGGGCTTGGATGCCTCAAGTTTGGTATGTCCGAACTAATCAACGGCTATTAAATGCCTTATCAATGAAGAAAAAGCTGTTTTCTCAATTTAGATACGCGTAACTGCGATAGTAATCGTTTAATGCAGCTGATGTCGCAACTAAAGGATTGTCTTTTATGGTGATGCGTGGGTTTCTTTTGGATAAATTAAGCACCACTGCAATTCATAGTAAGAGAATCATAATGACAAAAATCGCAATTTCACAAGTGATTTGCATATTGCATTTGTTGATTTTTAAAAAATATCGATTGACAGTTACGAGTGCCAACGAAAAGTTGCGGAAGATCATGGATATGTACGAGCAAGTCATAAAAAAATTAGTTTATGCGTAGTCACAAAAGAATTTTCAATAGTATTGTGTTGTGTGGGTATTATGTAGATGGTCCGGATAATAAACACTGTGTATGACTTGTAAGATTTTTTTTTGTAAATGTTAATACTATATTTTTTTTTAAAATAAAATTTTTATTTACCTTTGTATAGTGGAAATTGTTCCGGTCCTCTTCGATAGCTGTCGTTCCTTTCAAAATCTCATATTTTTCAACATTTCGATAAAGTTTCAGAGACTCTAAAAAAACATCATAACAAAATAATCAAAATTAATTTCAAATTATGATCATAATATTATCATTTACTTAAAAACTGCACATCAGCTCCCAATAATAATTGATAAAATATATGAAAATTCCTTTCTCCAGGATTCAAATGGGTAATGCGTGTCTGAAAGTGCAAACATAAAAATGCAAATTAGTTTATTTAGAGTAAGAAAAACTACTATATAACAAACCTTCTCCAACATGTCTATGATTGCATTATTTTATAAGAAATAAATGGAAAAGGGAATTAAAATTTTACTCATAAATAATTTTGATATGCAGAAAAACAAGGTCAGTATATTTTCTTCCTCCAAAGAAAAACTAACTACAAAATAAAGGCAGTACTATTCGTTCACAGATATAGACAAATGTTTACTATACAAATTCATACATAAATAATTATACTTTTCTGTGAACGTTGAAAATTCCATTTTTGCATATTATTTCACTAACGGATTTAACTAAATCTAAATTTTGGTTCTAATGTAAACACAAGTTGTTGTGGATGAAACAAAAATATGAGAACTAGTTCAAAAGTAATTTGTGTTCCTGTTCATAATATTATTGTAAAATAAATTTTCACCCCGCAATAATAATCCCTTGTACGATAGAAGCAAAAGTGAGTAAGTCGAGTTCAAAATTAATTCAAAGTAAGCTGAACATTTTTGTGTTTTTATTATTTAACAATCGTTTTTGAGTTTATTTTACCAAAGTCTTGTTACTACAACTTATTGAATTTTAAAACCATAAACTAAAGACTGTAAGTATATTTTAATTACATATTATATGTACATACATATAAACTTACAATGTGTTATATGAATTCCAATGGGATCGCCTTTGAAATCAATTTCAATATCAAAAAATTTTCCCTAAAACAAACAAAATTTCAATTAGCAATTAAATTTCATTTTAAAAATATGAACAATTACATATCTGCTAGAGTTGTTATTTTTTAAAGTTGTTGCATTGCCCATAGCTTCCAAGAATACATCTGCGCAGGTAACACATTCTCTCATTTTTGGATTTTTTAACTGCGTAAAGTTTGTTGTTGATAAATTTTTATTCGCTTTCAAGTTTTCCGCATACATTTGATTCAGCCTGTGAGCGTCAAAGAGAGATATCCTTGACGAACTTATATTATAGTGCGGATTAAAATCTTTACTTGTGGAACTCTCATTCGAATGTTGTCGAATTAAACTTGAACAACTTCCTCTCATCTTGACATCTGCTTTCATTTTATAAGAAATTGTATTCCCGCTACTACTACATGCCTTTTCCTCATTTTCAAAGCTACGTTGTCGAGTGCATTTGTTGTGACCGCATTGCCGACAACCTGTTGTTGTTGTTGTACTAGTTGTACAATATGGCGATGCTTTTAATGCAATATCATAAGGGGTCGAATCACAATTAGCTCCAGAACATAATTTTCCCATTGATACATTTGTGGATGCATCACAAACTATTTTATCCGACTTTTGACGACTCAAAGAAATATCATTGTAGTTATGTTTGAAACAAGATTTGGTTGGAAATGTTGTTGCAATAATCGAATTTCTTTCATGGCGTTGTGGCTGAAGTTCGTCGAAATTTTCCGTACTCTTATGATGGGAAAAATCGAAATCAACTACTTTTTCGCGAATATTTTTCTAACAAAAAAATCAAAAAACACTTTGAGACTGACTTGGCATAAAAGTTAAAATTATAAACTTTACTCTTGATGCACGATCACTGCTTTCTGCACGTACTCTCAACAAAGATTCTGGTGTTCCTGTAGCAATGTGTTGTGTTGCTGTTGATATTTTCTTTGGAGTTGATATTCGTGAGTTAGGGCACTGAACAATGTTTCCCGAACAACTGCTTGATGTTCGACGTCTTGATGTAGCCATTGGACATTTAAGTTTACTCCTTTGAGCGTCTTGAATGTGAGTGAGAAAATTGACAACCATTTTGAATGATTCAGTTTTTCCCGCACCACTTTCGCCTGAAATATTAGATACAGGTATTTAATTTTAGATTTAATTTTAATTAAACTTTTTTACCTAATAATATAATACACTGATCCCCACTTTGATCCTTTAAGGATTGGTAGGCTAAATTAGCAAGGCCATAGCTAAAAAAAAAACATTAATACTTTAATATGTTTAATCACAGATAGACATATCGGACTACTGTGTCATATAAGATATACATATAGTATAGTGCAAGTTAAAAAATTGAACTCATTGAGAACTGTTTGTCAATACTAGAAGTTTAATTTTGGTCTTTGACGGTCTCAGTAATTTCATTAGGAACTTTAACTTATAATTATGACTGTCAGGTTGTAAGTTTACGATGTTACAAAGTCAATTCAAATACAAAATTGGAATAAACCGGACCGATACAATTTTTATATGTATGTATATTGTATATGTAAACAAAAATTAGGCAGCTGTTTTTATTTGTAATATAAAAGGTAGTGGTCATTTAAAATACAACAAATAAAACAATTTTTAACTTCATCTTCGCTGTTTAGACACTTGTACCCAGTGTTTCATTCATGGTTAGCTCACATACAAAACTAAATTGCTTCCTGCACAGTTCGCTGCTATCTCCAAGTTGCCATAGTGTTATGAGCTCTCACTTAAGATCGTAAACTCAAAGATCTCGATAAGCGCAAATCAAATGGGCTGGATAGTATTACCCCTATTGTTTTTAGCAGGTGGGTTGCATGCTGGCAAAACCAATGCGTAAGCTTTTATATCTATGATGTTCATATTTGCAAAAACGAGAGCTTTTTTAATGCCGGGCAGTACAGTTTTTGAAGCAATATCATGTGATGATTTAATGCTTATTTCACCGAACAGTGCTACCAATCTTAACATCGTTTTGTGGAAAGTAATTTTTATTACGCTTGATACATTAAACGAATTTGAGTGAAAGAAAATAATTTTACTGACCGCAATTGATATACGAAAAATGAAGTTGTTTACCGAAAACAGTAGGTATAAAAGAACAAGCCATTATAATTATTTACTGCCTTATTAATAAAACCATAAAATGTAATTTTAAGTCTTGTTTTAGAAAAAACTAGTCCATGGATAACAAATGTTCTGGAACCAATTGGAACAGTAAATAATTGACTTTAGGTTGAGTGTGAACAATTCAGATAACTTGATTTTAGCCATTCTAAAGACAGCGAATAACTAAGTTAATTCCTAGTATAATGCTTAGTAATACAAATTTGTCTTGATAGGAGTATTGCGTATACACTTATACATTTAAGAATAAAGCTAACTCTAGGTATTGCTTCTAATCTTCTGTTACCGGAAATAGCATAGAATATCATAACCGAAAATAGCATCTACACTAGCGGCATAATTATTTAAATTATATAACCTTACCAAGTTAGGACGAAAAAGATTTGGCAAAATACTTTTGCCACTAAAAAAAGAACATTCAATCAAACAAAAGCCGACCTTCTGCACAAAACTTATCAAATGATTGAATAACATAGTCTGTAAATAACTGTCAGTTTTTAATCTTCAAACTTTACCCGTTATTTAATATTACCGTTGAAAGCAACATTACATTTTTGTCAAAATAATTATGCCGACTAGTGTAGTTTTAGAAATTGAGGACCTTTTTTTTATAAACAACAAATTTAAAACATTTTAAAAAGTTTTGGAATTGTTTTATTACTTTTTACATGTTTTTCCAAATCAACTTATGGCAAGAAAAAATAAAATGCACGACTGGGTCGCACGAACTTGCTCTTGTGTTGCACGACTGGGTCGCATGAACTAGTTTTTATGCCAAGTTGCCACTAAAATAAAATAAAATTTAATAATTTTTTTTAAATATAAATGGAAAAAAAATCATATGAATTTTTCAGTGCTAAAACTTTATTTCACAAAGATTAAAGGCAAAATCAAAGTATGCAGAAAATTTTGATGCCTTAATATAAGTTTAGCAAAAACAATATTCCAAAATCGTTAGAGCGGTTTTTAAATAAATTGATTTTTATTTAAAATTTTTTATAAATTTAATTTTTTACAAATTGTAAGTCCTTGATAGTTAACATTTATTGTACAAAAATAAAAGTGTTTGGTCAAGTCATTTTCCAAATATTGAATTTACAAAAAAATAGATTGAAAAATTAATTAAAATTAAAATTAAGCTTTTTTGTGAAATGTTGGTACTGTAATTCTATATAATATTTTTTTTAGTTAAAATCGAGTAACCCGTTCATGAGATTGCTTAAGAAAAAAAAAAAACGGTTTTATGGAAGGTACCGGTAATCGGCGTGGCAACAATTTTTTTGCAGCGTATCAAAAGACAATCAGACAAGAACCATCTCTAATTTTTTTTAAGAAAATCTTTTTAGCCGTTTTCAAGATAATTAAGCTTATTTTTTAAGCTAAACAAAAAATTTAAATTTCTCCTCTAAGGAATGGACCACAAACCCTACATGCCAAATTTGAAGCAAATCGGTTCAGCCGTTTAGGCTGTAGTTACTTATACAACCAGACTGACAGACTGACAGATAGACAGAATTTCCAGACCCACTTTTTTCGACTTCGCTATCATCGTAACGTAATGCTTGATTGTTATCTCAAAACTTTTTTTCTGCACGAATGCATAACTCTCCTTATAATACCTATAATCGCAAGTAAAAATATACTTATGTTAGTATGAATATAGAATTGAAGCTAGAATTTTTAATATTTTTTGTATAGTAAGTATGCAAGTTTAAGAATTTGATTTATTTTATATTAAAACTTAATTTCATAAAATCCATCTACATGTTTTCGAAATATTAAATTAGAATCTTTTTTCAAAGTTTTGTTTCCGTTATTAAATAGAAATTTGGTTGAAACTAACGGTTATATGGAAGGTATTTTACCTGATTAACTCTATTTTATTTTTAGAACTATAAAAACTACTTCCGGCACTTTAAAGAAAATGGGCTCACGATTTACGTGACGATACAATACAGTCAGACATATTTGCCGAACCAAATTTGTTTGTAAAGTAATATTTGATAGCTATTCCAATTTTTTTTTGCAAGATTCCAAGGCTTGCATTATAGTTTCTATAATCTCAAGTTAAAATGTAATAGAAGCTATTTCATTTTTAAATATTTGATTTCTCTATTTTGTGCACCTGTTGACCTGTTTTACGAAAATTGTCCTCAATTGAATAGTCTTACTGGGTGGTGTCTCAAATCTCACATTTCTGAGCTAATCCCAGGTTTCGTATGCAAAATAAATTTGTTTTTTTTCTGAGATAGATTCCAAAAACTAAGAAAAATAAGAGCATTAGCTCAGGAAAATGAGATTTGAGACTGAGACCCACTATCTGTGCAGTTTTAAATCGGTTTGGGAAGGATTGAAAAATTATGACACACCGACACAGAGGCTAAAAAAGTATGCCTACAAATTTCAAATCCTTCAAATGGGAACACAAGGTAGGTAACAGTTTCTTTCATAAAATTACTTATGAACAAAATCTGATAGTATAAAAAAAGTAAAAAATGTCTTTAATACCAAATTATTTAAATGAACATAAGAAACAAATACCTAGGTATTTGTTTGATGTTAATTTACTTCCAAGGGCAATATAATTGTGCATAACAATTAAATATTTAAACAAAACACTCACATATGCGGAGGCAATTGAAAAATGCCTTTGCTACCATAAGCTCGAATTATTTCTGAAGTGTGCTCCGATATGTGACGGTATGGGTTTACAGCAACAACTGATGTCCCGATGTAAGTCTGCCGCAGAGAAAGCAAACTTAAATATAAACAATTATAACAACATAATATAAACATTTTCTTACGTATATATGATCTCTCTTGTAACGCTGATGAATGTTATTGATGAAACTATCTTCAGACAAATTCTCCAACAGAACCGAATCCCAGGTTCCAATTTCTTGTTCCATTTTGGCGGTCTCAATTACGAAAAAAAAATACTCCAGATGATTTTTATTTGTATACGATTTCACCCAGCAAAATTAAGAACTCTCAGCTTGTAAGTGGAGCACAGACTTATCAGCAATTTATCTCATTCGAGTTCGAGGTTCTCCTAATAGGTGCTAGTTTACATGTCAAATTATCGATTTACAACGCAAAATTATGTGGGACATTGAGAGGCAGAAAAGTACTTTTTTCATTGAATACGTTTTTTTTTAATCTTATGCTCTTTGAATTAATTTAAACAATTTATAATTTCGAAGATAAACATTGCGAATTACTGCACATAATTTTATGAATGTACATACATAGGTATATTGCAAAAAAAATAATATGTATATTTTTTAACGAAAATAAAAAACAGTTTTTTAAACAAAGTTAATAGAAATATTGGAGTTTTGAAAGATTAAAGTGAGTACATTACTTTCTTTTTAATTATAAAGAATTTGAAATAATTATGGTGTAAACACCAAATACCAAAATTTCAGCTAAACTTTGCAAATTTTAAAATTTTCACGGCTGACAATTCGCCATTTTTTTTCTTGTCTGTCAATCAGATCAGCTGTCAACGATTGAAAAGTGTGTTCAGTGAAATCGATAAATTATCAAAAAAAAAAAACGTATATAAAGGATAGATTTACATCACAGGTCATCTACTTAAAATCCTCCGTCTCCTCCCGTAGAAAAAAAAATTTACACGCGCTTTTCTATACATGAATACGTGTGAACAGCAAAATGCAAAATTGTAAGAATGTATGGTCTAGCCAAATTTGACAGTCCCATTTACATGAAGTGTTTTTTATAGGACTTTCCATGTAAAATAAATCAATTTATTTTTGATCGGCGATCAATTTTTGACACTTAACGCGTTCCAATGGGCAGATAAATTCCGATAAATTTTGAAGATCTGGATTTTTCTGAAGATCGAAACAAAAATTTACACGCGCTTTTCTATACGTAAATGCAAAATTGTAACACACTGGCTCCACTGGGCATGAACGCTGCTCTAATTTTTAACACGCCATGAAAGAAACGAATGGAGTTTGGAAAATCCATATCCATTCAGATGCCTTGTCGTTGAAATCTATTTTTTCGACAAGACATGAGCGCTGTTGAAAATTTGGAAATGAATTTTGACGTTTCCTATATGTGAGATGCTTTTTGCAGAATTTTTGTTGTATATGTGCAATTTCTTCAGGTGTTTTTCATTCTCTTTCATTTTGAATGTACTTTGTATCTTTTGAAGAGGAAAACGGGGTAAAGGGACGAATGTTTATTTTACTCGTTGTCGAAGAATAAAATGAAACGACAAGACATAATTTGCCCACAGACCGAATGAGAATTGAATACTGGATTAGATTGTTTTTGAGTTGTTGGGCATCGGCATGGACAGTGGAGCCAGTGTGTAAGAATGTATTGTTTAGTGAAATAGGACAGTCTCGGGCTTGCATTTTTTCCCATTTGGTTCATTAGCCGCGGTTGTTTGTAAATCTACATAGACTTGTGTGAAAAAACGAAATCAGCTTACACCCTAACAACAACAACGACTAAGGCCCATCAGTCTTTCCAGCTCTGGTTAAATTTAACCATTTGCTGGTAACCATAGAAACACATACAAAATATATGGTTAAACACTGAAATAACCAATGGTTACAAATAACCAGAGCTGAAAAGACTGGCCCTTAATGTACTCCAAATAATACGCATGTGTATCTATGCGAACGTCAAATTTCGTTAATAATGGTGTGGGCTAGTCCCAAATGTCGTTTTTTTGACTTCCAAAAAAACACGGCGATGAGTTAACATCGCAGTATTTTAAAAATTAATCGAAACGAAGAGTGATAGAAAATGCATTCTTAAAATAGGAAACAAACAGAACAAGGTGAAACCCTGATCTTTGTATCATAGAAATCTCTTAAGAAAGAATTGACTAGATAAGAAAAGATGGGCTTATGCGTTTAGTAAAAAAAATAAATAATAATTTCAGAGCAACAAAGTTGTGTAGTAACCGAATACAAAACATAAACCCACTTTATCTTGTACTCCCATATATTTTATTAAATAAAATGATAAAATGCTCTGAACGCGGTCAGTTTAATTTTTTTGTTTTTAGTACAAATTGTTCATGTCAGCTGCGGTGCGGCTGTTGACATTCAGAACTGTCAAAAGCAGAAAAGAAGTTACAAAATAGAAGCTATCATGCTTAAATCTTTTTTAAAGGTTTTTAAGTAGTTATTCAAAGAATAAACCTTAATCTTAAAAAATTAAAATTACTTGCAGGTAATACCAAAAACTTTCAGCAATGAGTTAAGCCCAAGAACATTGCACACAACAGCTGTGACATGCAAAGTACAAGCGGGTCGATATCGCATAACCCCAAAACGCGACAGACCACTTACATACGAAATGGCAAATGCACCTCATCACATCGTTCACCGCAAATCATGGAATTCCTGGAATACATGTACGTTCCTAACAAACAATTTCCTAATCTATATTGTTATTATTGCACATCTTATAGCCACAATTCTTGACGGTATTCGTCCCTCACAAACTGCCGTTGAAGATGTCTTCATTAGGAAGTTCGTGACTGGAACATGGCACTCCCTTGTCTGTTCTGAGGTTATCATCAAAAGGCAGTACAATCACATTCGCATAGCTGCAATTATTAGACAAGGAGTCACAGCCCGTAAAATGTATTTCCTCATTGGCTACACTGAGGAGATGCTTTCCAACTGGCTACAATGTCCTGTTACCCTTGAATTGCAGACTGTAGCTGATAGAAGAGATGTTGTCTTTAAATATATTTAAGTTTAGTAAAAAAAACATTTACTTGCACACTCAGATATACTAGTGAATATTTATTTCGTTATGAACAGTATTACAAGATTTCCAAGACTTGATGGCCTTGTTGAGGACGCTTGAAACGTCTTGCTCTCTGGCTTTTTCGATAGATTTCCTCATTGTATCTACCGTCTTGCATTGGAATAAAACAATTCGGAATGTCTCGGTTTTGAGTAATTCCAAGAGAATGTAAATCAGTATTTTCTTAGATCCTCCACAGATTTTGTCCCAAACCTTTACAAGCGCCACTTCATTTATGATGCCAGCGAAACAAGTACCATACCACTCTTCAATTAAGTTGCTTTTAAAAAACTGATGGTTTTCTAGATGGCTTGAAAAAAATATTGGAACAATTAAACACTTTATATGGCAATGGTATTAAGTTATTTATATAATGGAAATATATTTTATCAATTTGGATTAGACTGCTTATGTGTTTATTGATTCTGAGACAAGCAAATTAAAGAGCAGAGAATAAACAATAAAAATTCTCTTAAGAACAAGTCGTAACAAAAAAACTTTTTGATTCATAAGATTTATAAAACAAAAAATTTCTGCATATTTGTTTTCCAAATCTTAAAACACGACGCAAATAAAAAATTCAAGATTAAAATTGGTTTTGCTCTGTCATGCTCTCTTCATGGAAACATTTTTTAGAAACACACGCGTGGCCATTTGAATATACCCCTTTTAACTGAGTTGGTGTTGTTTCTAATATTAATAACTGGTCAACGTCTTATGGACTTTTCACACGATTTCCTTGATGAATCTTTTAAAATAATATCAATAAAAAATAGCTGAAGTTGTCATTTATCTTAAGGAAATGCATTTCGATTATATTTGTAGCGGCCGAAAGTATGGGAGAGCGAGACCACGATATGGGGTAACTAAACCGGATAAAGGAGGCACTAACTGGTAGTCGTTACATAGGCAAGGCAGTAAGATATTGAACCTGATGGTAGACAGACGTGGATTATCAAACCAGAGTTATTTTATAAAAGAGTAAAAATAAAAGAGCTTTTAACGTCAATTAATTGTGTTCGAGTATTATTATAAGGAAAAATAAGATAAGCGTTATAAAATCAGAAGCGGGAGGCAATTCATGTGCCGAAAGAATTAAAAATTCACGGGAAAAAGAAAGCTAAGTATGGTGATTTATTTGTTGGTGCCGTAGAAGTGTATAGTTTCGGTTTAAGTAGAGATTTTTTTTTGATTTGCTGTCGGGATATTGCTCTGTGCTACGATTTTGGTGAACAAAATAATAGAAGCATTGCACTGTTTTGGCAGGGAATCATGTAGAATTTTTGCAATATAACAAAATCATCATAGGGGTCTCTGGCAGACACACCGTTATCACCGGCGGCATGTAGATTGTATATGCATTGGTTGTGGTTGTGTTGGTTAGTGAGTTGACGGCGCACACGAAAAATAGCATTTTCGGTTCACGAAAAAGCTGGCTAAAGAAAAAAAGAGACAATCGATACATCAACGTTAAATAAACAAATAATTCAATGAAACGAAACAGTGGTTATCTTTTGGTGCACGAAAGGTAACAAAGAGTAAGACAGACAATAATTGTTGTTTATGTGAAAAAAAGAAGATGGTGATGAATTTAAGATATAAGGTTGGCTGGCCGAGACAGCAGGAAGCAAACAAATGTCGTATCTCGTATCCCCAAATGAATTTTGGAATACGATATTTGGAATTATGATGATGTCCATTGGGATGTTTGCATAATATGTCAATCTCCACTGGGTTAGTAGTGATTCAAGATTTTGGCTTCATGAAAGACAAGACGGTTGATTTTCGTTTTGTTTTTGGTTTTGTTTATAAGCGGGAGTTTCATTTGACAACTGGTTGTCGCAACGAATTCGATGTTGAATTGAAATGCTGCTGAATACGAGGTTCGAACTGATATTAAAAATATTTAATTTTCTGGGATGCGTGAACGCATATCTGGATCTCGGTTCGAATCGCGATTTGGAAAATTGAACTAGATTGAGTCTGAGATCAAACTTTGATTACTTGTTGGCTTCATGGAAGCGAAAGTTGTTCGAGATTAAATGGTGATCAGTTTAGAGTGGGTTTTGGTTGCATGAAATTTATCATGTTGCTTGGTATATGTTATAATATATTTTGGGAAATATTCAATTTAAACTGATTGGGCTGAAACTATAAGTCATAGAGGTATAAGGTATTTGGGAGTTTAAAAACCAAGAGTTATACAAGAATTGAACTTGCGTTTTCAGGTCAATATAGTATGGAAGTTAGCAAGATAGTTAACTGGGAACCGTACATTTATAGAATACAATTATTTAATTACTGTCTAACCAAGATATTTTAAATGTTACAGATGGACAAACTAAACGTCAAACAACTCAAGAATGAGCTCAAAAACAGAGAGCTACCAATTACCGGGTCGAAGAGAACGCTGATCAAAAGAATCCTGACACACGACAAGGCTAGGGAGAAGCAGAGTTCACACCAATCGGGACCTGAATCAAATGACGCTAGTGTAGTGGCAACCGAAATTAATGTCACTAACGAGGATGGAGATAGGGCAACAATTTCTTCTGAAACCGGCACAATGGATGATCGGGAACTGAGGGAGAGAGAATGGGAACTCATCAGGCGAGAGAAAGTACTGCTGGCGACTGAGAGGGCATTGATCCAAAAAGAAAGAGAAGTAAATAACAGACTACAACTGCTAGAAGCAACGAGGCCACCTACACAAGATTTGACACAAAGGCCTAAGTTTAATTATAGTATCAGGGAAATGGCGGACGCTGTGCCAGTCTTCTGTCCAGGGGATATTTCATCTGTATCTGCTGACGAGTGGGTGAGTCGAGTTGAAATACTAACCAAAACGTACGATTGGGATGAGAAAGCACTGTTACTGGCTGTAGCTTCAAAAATGCAAGGTCCTGCACGATACTGGTATGATACCACTCGAGAAGCATCCGAGTCCTGGGATAAATTAGCAACGGGCATCAAAGTCAATTTTCCGCAGCGACAGAGCGAAATAGAAGTTCATCAGCAACTGTTAAGGAAGACCAGGAAGCCCAACGAAACGATCGAAAGCTACTGTTTTGAAATGAATATGCTCGGAAAGAAAATTCAGCTCGCGGATAAAACTATTATCCAGTACATTCTGAGTGGATTAAACGATCGGAATCTGAGCTCAAGCGTAGCTGCGGGAAGTTTCACTACTATAGCCGAACTCATCGGAAAAATCAAATGGTGTGAAGAAATTCGTGGGGACAATAACCGAGCTACATTAACATCTACCAGTGCAACTCTTAGACCAGCTATTATTGGAAGTCGACCAGCAATCAGTAGCCAAGCCTCTTGGTCAAATCGGCCACAAACAAATGAACGGTCAGGCTGGCAAAGTCGAACATCACTACCACAAAGGAACCCACTCGTATGCTATAACTGCAATCAAGCCGGCCATGTTTCTCGACAATGTACGCAAAGCCGGAAGAGGCCATGGGCGACCAGCAAAGAGACCTACCACAGAGACCGAAAAGCAAACGCATAATGATTACACTCTCCAACAAGGACGACTCTACAGAAATGTAGATGGAGAGCTCAGGCTTTTTGTCACAAAAGGAGTAAGGAACAGAGTCTTACGTAACAGCCATGATCTGATGGGCCACTTCTCTGAACGAAAAACTTTAATGCATCTACGAGATCGATACTGGTTCCCGAGAATGACTCAGTTTGTCAAAAAGTATTTAAAGGCATGTGTGGAATGCGCCTATAATAAGAAGGAAGTTCAACCCCGAGGTGAATTATTCCCGATCGAGAAGGGAAACGTACCATTTGACACGTTGCACATTGACCACTTAGGGCCTTTTGTGAAGTCTAGAAGAGGAAATGTATACCTTGTTGTACTTGTAGATGCCTTTACTAAGTATATCAATATAAAAGCTCTACCCAGCACTCAAACTAAGGCGGTCCTCAATTTTCTATCGAATAATATCGGACAAGGGAACTGCGTTTACCTCACACGCGTTTGAAGACTTCATGAAGAGCTATTCTGTGCAGCACATACAAAACGCCACCAGAACACCTAGAGCGAATGGACAGGTGGAACGCTACAACCGAACTATTTTACATGCACTCCTAGCCACCGTGGAAGAAGAGACGAAATGGGACCAACAGACGAAAATCGTCCAGTGGGGTATCAACAACACCTATAATGAAACCACCGGTAAGACTGCTCATCAATTGCTGATGGGATACCTTCCCCGCGACCCGTTCCGCGACGCCTTAACTCAGGGAGTTGATCTTAATCAAGGGACAGTAAACATTGACCAGATGCGAAAGGAAGCGGCTGAATTAACAACAGGCAAACAAGACTATCAACAACGACACCATAACCAAAAACATCGGAAAGCAAAACAATATAAAGTGGGTGATTTGGTGATGTTGCTAAACGACGGAGTCGCAGCTACTGGAACGTCGCGGAAATTAGAGGCTAGATACCGAGGACCCTATCGTATCACTGCGGCCCTCCCACATGACCGATACCAAGTCGCCGATATGCCATTTGCAACTAGGACCCAAAAACCTTACTCAGCGGTATGGTCGGCGGACAGAATGAAAAAGTGGATCGAGATAGAGTTGGACTTCGACGAGGACGACGACGAAGGTCAGGATGGTCGAGCTGTAGCGGCCGAAAGTATGGGAGAGCGAGACCACGATATGGGGTAACTAAACCGGATAAAGGAGGCACTAACTGGTAGTCGTTACATAGGCAGTAAGATATTGAACCTGATGGTAGACAGACGTGGATTATCAAACCAGAGTTATTTTATAAAAGAGTAAAAATAAAAGAGCTTTTAACGTCAATTAATTGTGTTCGAGTATTATTATAAGGAAAAATAAGATAAGCGTTATAAATTGATGTTTTTTTTAAAGTAGGTAGATCGTAAAGGAAATTGTTTGAAGTCTAATTGTTATTACAATAGACTTAACAAACATTTTGAATTTTAATTTCCTGATTCCATTTAGAATATTGTTGTTTGCTGCTTTAACGGAATGTAAAAATTTAGTACTGAACTGCAAATCATATGTTCCTAAAGGGGAAATAATTGATTCCTTCTAAAAAGATATTTCAAAAAAAATATCCAGAAAACAATGAATAAAACAATCACAATGCGGAAACAAGATGATCGATCCTACGTAGCACAAAACGTGAAAATTTGTTTCTTTCTGAGAGTTCGTGTCAATACTTACGTATACAAAAGGTTGTCCTCCCTCTTTAGGATGTTTTGGGTAAGTTCCTTCAACTTAGGCAATTCAGCTTTAATGATTTTTGTTAAATCATAAAACTCTTTGGCTATCCAATACACATTGACATCGTTTTCAAACATCCGCAAAAGTACCTTTGCTATTTCAACAAAATGATTGTCTTCCTATGAAGTACATTTATCAAAATTTTGCAAATAAATTGTACACATTTTGTGATTCTCACGTTTATATTCGTATCAGGATGAAGTTTTTTGTTTTCCAGTAACCACATTACAAAGAGAACTTTGCATTTCGGTGTATTATCGTCGATGTATCGCATGATTGTTACCGCTCTTAGGACATCTGTATACACGGCTGTTCTTTGTTCCATGACATAGCTGGTTGCATTTTGATGGACAGGCAATGGAAGTATTCCTAATTGGATTTAGTTAAATGTGGTTGGGCATTAGAATTTTATTTGTATATAAATTACCTAGTATTATATTCCAAACGAGAGTTCTCTGGTTTGTTGGAACTGTGAAGCTTAAACAGAATTGTTGAAGTTTCATTCGGGTGAGAGCGTGGTCTTTAAGCAGAATATTAAGGGATTTCTTTTCTTCCACACTATTGCATCCAACTTTTTCATAGTAGCTGGAACGGAAGTTTCTTTCGTCAGTTGTCATTACTTTTTAAAGATAGTTATGCGCCCGTAGTTTTCTATTTTTTGGATATATTTTATTTGTTTACTTTTATTTGGTATGAAAAATTGAAAAAAAAACAACAAAGAAAAAAACAGCTGTTAATAGGTTTGTTTGGTATCTACAACATATTCGATAATTTGGACTACCTTACCGTCATTGAAAATATCCGTTAAAATCTAAATGCTGTCAAATTTCTAGGCTTTATTAAAAATCTGCACACTTTAACAAAAAGTTCCGAAAATGCGGAGATTTTTCTTTAAGCTTAAAATTTATTGTTAGTAAGGCAAGCAAACTGCATCATCGAACACAATAGGCGTGTTTTATTGAACAAAATTATTTCATTTTTGTTGTTTTTAAAGTAGAGTAATACCTTGGACACACTGCTGGTATAGATATCATGGTATCTATGATTACCATACATTACGTTAACCAGCTGATTTTCCGTCGTAAGGCCCAGTCTTTTCAGCTTTGGTTAAATTTAACCGTTTGCTGGTAACCATAGAAACACATACAAAATCGGTGTTTAACCATAACACCGAAATAACTAATAATTACAAATAACCAGAGCTGAAAAGACTGGTCCTAATACTATGTTTCCACCAAGTACTTAGGGTCAGTTGTACAATCGTGGTTCAACGTGGATCAAATTTTTAAAAAACTTGAACCACGATTGCACAACTGGTCCTTAATCTTGATTTGACCAGATTTATCCATAATCTCCTTTTGAATCACTAGATTTACCATACAAATTTAAATCCCAAATCTTCATGATTAAAAATTAATCTCTTATAAATCTCTTTCAAATTACTTAACACACACCCTGTTAGGACTGAAAGCTTTCATTTCAAATGTCATTGTAGATGTCAACAATGAATTTGTCAATACATTTTGTAAATACTTTTGCTTTTTGTTAATTTTTATCGAAGTAAAATATTTTAATTACAATATTTTGACGGTATATTATGGATTATTAGTGAATTTTGTGAAATAAGTGCATTTTATAGTTAATAAATATAAAATTTTTTGCATGAGATGTTTCGGTGTTTTAAAGTTGTAAAATCTCTTGTCAAGATTGTCGTTTTATAAATCAATTTGACCGGTGGAAACGTTGCTAAATCTTTTTTTCTCAAAACAGATTTTAGGATTTTGGTGGAAACATAGCATAAGTGTCATTATTCCAGTCGGTTAACAGAGATTTGGTCTTTCAGAAAAATTTTAACCAGAGAATCTATGGTTAGCAGAGATTTCATTAACCAGTCAATTTTACTTGGTTAAACACAGAAATTCTATGGTTAGCGTTATTTTTTCACATTTGTGTTGAATGATAAATAATATACTAGATAATAATTGATTATCACTACTAATCGTATGAAATAAAATTAAAGAAAATGATTATCTACCATCTTAATAAATTCCATCCGTTTTTTTACACAAGTCTATATAAACTTTCAAAAAAACAACGCTAGTAAAATCTTTCTCGTTCTAACCCATAGCAGCTAAGACAAACTCAATGAACAAGGCTTTTGTGCGTAAGCAAACAGTTCGCGTAATTTTGTCTCAACGAGTCTCGAAATTTAATAATTGGAATTTGGAAGAAAGCGAAAATTTGACACTGAACTGAAATAAAAAAAAATATAATGCGATGGCTCCAGTTAATACATTTCTAAAGATTAAATCATTTCGAACATTTAGCTTAAATAGTTTTAATAAAATGCCAAAAATAAATACAATCTTTATTATATTTATTCATTCCCTATGCCTCTGGCATATCGATGCCAGAACAAGTGATTCGGAGGAATATATGAAGAGAGAACATTCCTTGGTCCGTCCATTTCAGGGTGAGTAATTTATTAAAATAAAGAAAAGGAAGCATATTCAAATAAGAAGTTTCTTTCTAAAGGATCTGGAATGAATCTGCCGTATTGGGACTTCCTTGGCAACACAATGGTTTTAAACAATTTCATAAGACTGACCGCAGACATGCAATCAAGAAGTGGAGCGATATGGAATTTTGCTGTTAGTTTCACTTTTATTGCCAGACATTGGTGCTTGTTCATTTTAATTTTTTATATTTCTCTCAACAGCCCTGCATGTCAAGGAACTGGGAAGTTCATGTGATGTTCAAAGTTCATGGCAAAGGGACCGAACTGTTTGGCGACGGATTTGCTATTTGGTATGCAAAAGACCGAATGATCTCTGGTGAAGTATTTGGAAGCAAAAACTTGTTCTCTGGATTGGCTCTCATTATGGATACCTATAGTAATCATAATGGGCCGCACAATGTAAGTATACAAATAAAATATAAATTTTTTGCATGCGCATGTAACCAATTCATTATGTGGCATTTTTACCAATTATATTTTAAAGATAGCAGCTATCTTTCAGTTCGTTGACGTAGTATTTTGTTTTAATGGGTTAATTTACAGGCCGGTTTTTATAATTGGTAGGTACCTAACTATTCTAGTTCTAAAAAAACGGTACCTACCTATTCGCTCTAACCACAATTGAATGAATGATAATCATGCGATTCATATGTATTTTATTTACCGAAGTCTGAATTCGTACAATTTGATTTCCTCAGAATTTGATGCGTTGTCCAAATAAGAATAATGGCAAATTATCCTCTCACTAGAACTCTTGTTACGGGCGATTTAAGTGTACACAATTTTTAGTGGCGCAAAATTTCGTAACTTTTTAATTTGTACTTCCCTAAAATCTTGTTTCTTCCCTCTCATCGCCTTGAGAGAATCTCTTTATCATCTCTCCTTATTTTGTTTGAAATTTTAAAGATAGTTTCGCCTTTTTTCAGTTGCTAAAAAGCGCATAAGCAGCCGATGCATATATTTTCAGCTTCCAGCTCGCGATACATGCTCTTCTTTGCTTCTTTATAGCAACAACTAAAGAATACTACTTTAAGGCATGACTTTCTAGTCAAGTGTCCCTCTTTTTTACACATTTTCCGTGTGAACCACACCATTTCTTAAATCACGAATTTCAAAGTTATCAAAGCTAGATTTTGAATATCCACACACGCTACCAAGTAACTCTTCCACAAAGATGATATCTACCTAATCCGTTCTTATCTTGTTTTATTCCATAATAAAACATCTTGCATGCTTTCGTCTCCACATCCTTAAGAGACATACAACAGAACTATCTCGATTTTTCTCTTGTAAATCTGCCAATTTTATTATTTTCCACTCTTATAATTGAATTGAATTAAAACTTGGAATGAGAATTAATAAATATCTTTAACTCACCAAATAAATTTTAAAATTAATATATTTTTATATCTAGCATAATCATCCTTATCTCAGTGCAATGGTGAACAATGGCACCTTAAGCTATGACCATGATCGAGACGGAACTCATACACAATTAGCCGGGTGTGAAGTACGCTTCCGCAATGTCGATTTCGACACTCAAGTCAGAATACGCTATGAAAATGACATTTTATCTGTTTCCACTGATTTGGAAAACACCAACGAATGGAAGAATTGCTTTGTTGTAAAAGACGTTGAACTACCAACTGGATATTACTTTGGGATATCAGCTACAACCGGAGACCTATCCGATAACCATGACATTCATTCATTTAAATTCTACGATCTGGATACTGATTTTACGGTAATGCAATAATCATAATATTTATCAAACGATGATATACATTTTTTTTTTAAATTCCTAAGCCTGCGCAAGCAATGGAGCGAACAAGAATTATTCCAAATGCAAAAACATACGAGCCTCCACGAGAGCATAAAGATGATCCGAAACCAGGAATGTCAAATGCAAAGATTTTCTTCATTCTTCTCTTTGGAATGTTAGCATGCATTGCTATTTGTATATTTGCAATTTCCTACTATAAAGAGAAAAATTCAAGGAAACGATTCTACTAGTATATATATACTTTTCTTTTTCATAGTCCATCTCAGAAATAGAAAATTATTTATATATAAAGGTTAACAAAAATTATTATAAAAAAGAAATAAAAAACTCGACTGAAGATCTTAGTCAATGTAAGTTACTCCAAAGAAGCCTTTACTCATCATCTTACTACTTGTTCGAGATTGGCAATTATTGATTTATTATTTGAAAAAAAAAAAAAACTAAATTCATCACAGAGATTAAATTGCAATTTTCGTTTTAAGTTTTATAAATTATAAAAGTTTTTTTTTTTCATTTAAATGGTATCTTGAAGGTTTTAGAAGAAAATTATATTTATTGAATACGGTTGCATTAAAGCATTAACAAACTATAAAAAAAAACTTGTACAAACATGGGGAAAACTAAGCAAGTGTAAATAAATAAATAAATAAAGAAATGAACTTGTATGTTTATACAAGTTTTGTGTAATTTTTAAACACTGTTGTTTTCTTTGCAAACGTTGCTGGAATTTAATTTTTGCTTGAAATATCAATATAATATTTACAAATGGGTGTTCTTAAAACACTTACGTATGTTGATGTTGTGTTGCTATCTCTCCAATACAAGTTCATAAATTTTCTGTATCGCACACCAGTGACCATGTACTAACCACGTCCCCAATATATAAATCCGTCGTTAAATTCAAATATATATCATAAAAGCTCATAAATAAACTTAGGTAGTTTTCTTTCAGTAACTTATTACATGTAATGGCTTTTGGTGAATGATACGTGGACTCTTAGTGCCCCAGAAACGCAAAATTTTGAAAAATGAAAAAAGGAAAAAAAAATGAGAGTTGAGTGTTATAATCCCGTCGACTAAATGTTACTCAACTGAGTTACTGGCTGGTTGACTAGATAACTGGCTAGTTAACATTTAGCTGACATTATTACTTAGGAATTCTACACAAATTAACATTTGTGTGCAATTAACAACGTCAAATAGACATTAGTTTGTTGTGTAGAAGTTTTTTTCCATTGAATTTTGTTGATTTTTTTGTTGTACCTTATCATTTTCCACCATCATAACATCAATCTCGAACATTCACAAACTTTCTCACTTCACCACATTACCTACTTTGGGGTGGGTGAACCTGTGTTGGCTTCAGAAAACATGGGCTGTTCCTGCGTTTCGGATTGGCCATGTCTGGGATCCACTGAATGACAGCGTTTTATCCAGGAGCTTTTAGGCCTGCTTCTCCATCTTCGAGATGTAACGGAAACAAGGAAATTGACAAAAATTACCTGATGAAACAAATTTTTTTGAAATTTTAAGCTTTGAAAAAAAAAAAAACCTATATACATATTTTCCAATACATCTACATGTTTGTGGTTTTTGGTATTTTATGTACTTTTCTCCTATGTTGGTCTCCTTCTCTCTTTTAAGATCGTTACAGACTCGACCTAGTTTGGGAGTACCCGTTCCAGCAATTTTTTTGTTTGTATTTTATGTGAATCACTTTTTATACATAGGTGACTTTTAAGTGAATTTATGAGATACTTTGAGGCTGAATATCTCCTCAGCCAATCGACTTAGGACTTTGGTGTAGTAATATAAAATGTTCATTTTAATACCGTCTATCAGAATATCAACTTTTTTTTCGGTGGCCGGCTAAAATAATAAGGTCCCAAATGTGTATGAAGAGTGGCGGATGTCCTTTGGATTATTATTTTGTTTTGTTTTTATTACAACTAAGAAAGTTGCACTATATAAATAACTCATTGAGAACAAAACAATACAAATAAAATCGAATGTTTATTTAACCGAAATATATGATATGGAGGAATCGTACACCTGATTCCGTAGGACATGGTTAGTGTAAGAATAAGGGACAAAATAAGGAATCTTGAATGCAATGCAGCATTCTTTACTAATAATAAGCCTTACCGTCTGAGGAATAAGTTTTATATAAGACTTTCTTTCCTCTAAAAGGAGATCTGAATAGAAAATGGATTTCTCGATTCGATTATCAACATGTCATAATTTTGTTTTATTTGATGCGGTTAGGTCCTAAAACCTAGTTTATACAGACCCCGTTTAGGGAATAGAAATTTTAATCACCAAAATCAATTTACGATTTTCATATGAAAAGGAAACAAACTGTTTACGTGAATGTCAAATTGGTGAAAGGGAATCGAATTAGTGACTCGACTTTACCTTTCACATGAATAGCAAAAGAGGGCCAGATATTTTCCAACTGGCTAACTTACGTCGAATTATAACAAATTTAAAACTTTGTAAACGAATTGGTCAAATTAATAAAATAAAACAAATAAAATCCATTACATTTATTATATTATATTTGATTATATTTCAGAGGAACAGACAATTATTGTTGTTTTTATTTTTGAAATGTATTAACAATAAGACTTTTTTTTTTTTAAATATGCATTAAGGGATTATACAGTACTATGGATTATATTTATTAAATATTTCTACAATAATGGTATTTTATTTTAATTCAAAGCAATCTTCTTAGAAAAAACATCTCTTCACTACATTATCATACCTCAATACATACTTTTTATTTGTGTGTTGTTCCTGTTAGTTTTTCAAAATGTTACATAAATAAATAACTTACAATAGGTACACATTATTCGTCTTAAGTTCTAAATGTTTTGCTTGTAATATATGTATATAATTTTTAAAATTTAATAACATTATTCAAAAAAAAAAAAAAGAATATAAATCTCAAAGGTAAATAGATAAAAGCATTGAAATGATCTATATTATCATATTATTTACCCCTTGAAGTTAACGATATTTATTAAAATGTATGATAAATTAGAAATTGTTACCCAAATAAAACTACTATTCTATACAATTGAATATTTTAAGATTTAAACATTGTCAATCTTGGAGCACTTATTTTCTAAAAAAAACACGATTATAGGTACATCATCGTAAAATCTAAAGAAAATATAATAGTACAGGAAAACGGGACAAAAAACAACAACTCTATAGGTACTAAAGACAAGTCTTGTTTTATATATTATAGGGGGGTGCCTGCAGAGTATAGAGTTCTTTTCAGAATTCAGATCTGTATAATAAGGACGCTATTTTGAAGAGTCTGCCAGTTATAGCTATCATTGGAAATTATCTTTTTCAATTTTAAGACAAATTATCCAAAAATGTTTGTGTTAATTGGTATTAAAATGAAAGTAATGAATTATAGATATTTTTTATTAAAAAAATAATTCCATTTGAGCTTAAATATGGAAATCGTTTTCAATGACATAACAAAAGTCTTAATATTTCGTTAATTTAGCTCAAATTGCGTTATTTTTGTCAATAGAAAAATTCTATAATTCATAAGCTTCATTTTAATACCAATTGCCAACTTTGTTGGGTAATTTGCCTTAAAATTGAAAATTTTCAATGTTGAGTTTCAATGACAGTATAATTGGGCCCTTAAACCTAATTATTTCGAAAACCGTTAGTTTGTATTCACAAAAGGCTTGTTTTTTTACATCACTTTTTTTTTAAATGTATTTTAAAAGTTATAAACAAAAAATAATCCAAATGTTACTTGTTTTGAACTTTTGTGTTTTTCTTATTGCATAGAAAATGTTAAGGTCAAAGTTTTAGACAATTCGTTTTTACTTTTGTCTTTGGTTTTTGTTTAAAAAATTAAAGCATGCCAAACAGTAGTTGGTACAATGTTTTTTTGGTTATTTCATAGCGTTTTCATTTCAAAATAATAATAATTATTATGAATATGCAAAAAAATGTGCTATATTTCTTTTGTTTGACATTTTTAAACAAAGACCAACAAAGTTATAAAATTGACCTTTACATTTTTTATGTAATAAAAAAAAAAACAATAAGAGGAACTTAATGCAAAACAAGTATAATTTTAATTTTTGTTTGTTTTATAACTTTTCAAATATTAAAGATACTTAAAAAACACCAGCAATTTGATTTCCTAACAAATTGTGTTCGGCTAATTTTTTGTCAGACAAACTGTTTTCGAGATAATTAAATTAAGACTCTTTTCAAAATAGTGACTTTAGTATACGGTTCTGACATTCGAAAGAATTTTTTTTATACTCAGGAGGCATTCCCCTATAACATACAAAACAAATCTTAATAAGAGGACAGTTATTTTACCGTTTTCTTGTACTATAAAGCTTCAAGAACTGAGAATGTTTTTAAAGGTACTAGCTAAGCTACAAACTAGATAATGCAAAAATTTGAATGAAACATAATGAGAATAATATATATGAAATTCTAAAGATAAAACTACAAGTTATATGATTCTCAAGTCTTTAAAGTTTTGGTTTCAGAAAACTGTGTGTTTTTGTTTTTTTAAGAAAAACTAAATACAAATCCATTGTTGTGATACAATATCAAAATTTCTTAACATTAACATTTGGCTAAGCTTTTTTTTATATGAAATAAATATGGATGCTAAGTTCTAGTAAATTCAATTTGCCTAGTCAAATCTTTTTCTGGGGGAAACAGTCACTGGAATTCTCTTCGTCGGAGAAATATGAAGCTGACTAGCAGCTCGTGAGCCTGTTGCTACTGTGGCAATGGTCTGCTTTTTTGATGTGTCGACGGGACTGTTGTCAAATGTTGAACTACGGTTCAATTTACTGGCTGTTCTTAGTTGAGAAGGTTTAGATGCAGGCGCAGCCTGCTTTTTCGGTGATAAAACTGTTGTTTTTGATGCGGAGCGCTTAGCTTCGTCCACTTTTTTCCATATGCCTGCAATACGGCTGCTGATTTGATTTATTTTTGCTGTCGTTGTCAGATTTGAGTTGCTGCGCGATGGAGGAGTTGTCGACGGAAGATTTGACCGCAGCGACTGTATTGATGGTGTAATCCGAATAGAAGCATTACTGTTAGACCTTTGGGGGACTGTTGGGACACTGGGTGATTTACGCACACCTACAAGACCTTTGCGTTTAATATCGATGTTAGAAGGGGCCGTGTACGGTCGGGCGGGTGTTGGTAGCTTCACAACAACTGTTGGAGCTACTTTTGATGAGGGCGGCTTTAATTTAGTGCCAATTGACTTCTTCAAGGGCAACTTAGAGGCGCGTGTAGGTGAAACCACAACCGGTACTGGAACATCAGTGATTGTTGGTTCATCTTGAACAAAAGTTCCCTGACGTTCAAGCGGTGGTGGAGCTGTTACCGGAACATATGTCACTGTATCAGCCTGATGTGGTTTTTTGTTAAAAGATAAACTTGAAACAGTTGAACCCAACTTGGATGGCACATCTTGCTTCTTCAAACCAGCAACACCACTGGAAGGTTTTGAGTTCTTTTGTTTAATACTTGTTACAGGCATTTTCTTTAGTTGTGAAGTCTTATTGATAGCTATATTTGTAATATTGCTTATTTGAGCCTTGCTGGGAAACGATGGGCGTGCTGTTTTGCGGTAAGGTGATATGTATTGGGGTTTCTTGCGCCCACGTACTGCTTTAGCGACCGATTCTGGTGGAGTAAGACCATCTTCACTGCAATTAACCTCAGTGCCAGAGTCTTTATCGCCTAGTTTCACTATGCGCGGCCTGATCAATCGTTTCTGAGGAGTTTCCTCTTCCTTATGATAATTGTTCTGATAGCACGACTCGGTTTCTGATGTCTGATCACATTCCATGCTATTATAGTCACTTTCGACTGTAGTCGATGTGGATCGAGCAATAACTACCGTTTGCATTGAGCAGCCTTCCTCCAGTTCTGCATGATTAATTTCAGATAGCAAATCGGAAGAAGCAATGAATTTTAAGTGCTTTGTCATTGCTCTGATTGAAGACATCTCTTCGGAGCAATCATCAGCTGATGTTAGACTTTCATGGTCGTTGGAAGCACCAATCGATTGAACCTTAAATTATACAAACAAATAAATAATTATCTATAAAAAACTATGGCGCAAGTTTTTAAACGATTTAGCATCATACTAGAACATATTATCATACTAAGCTACAAAACAATGTTTTTTTTTTAACATTGTATGATGATAAATATGTTTTAGTATGATGCTAAATCGTTTAAAAATGTGCGCCTATATTATTAAAAAATTAAATTATTAGTTCTAGAAAAAGACGAGGATATGAGTGTAGTTTTGAAGGGAAATTGACGATGCTGAACTGCAAACAAAACAGAATATCTACCAAAAAGTTTAAATACGATAACAATAGCGAATCATCTTGAGATGATAACATTAACTATCATAAATTTACGGCAGTTGATTTCAAGGGAGTTTGCTAGGCAACAAGAGTAAAAAATCTTCCAAACGGGAACCACTCAATCGATAGGCACATTGCATGCAACTGCCAAACCCAGGGCAACCACATACCATGAGTCGCAGCATCTTGATTGGTTACAATTACAGTTATCGTATATCGACGCCAAAGATTCAAAACATCTCCTCCCCATTAATATATGGGAAGTTCAACATCTAACTCTCAATTGTAAGTCTGGTGAATTTCACCTACACCTTATTTCACCTACACCTTATTTCACCAGTAGTTAACTTAGTTGCACTAGGAAAAGGTAGACCGAAAAAAAAAAAAACAAATTACACAATTAAAACCATTTACTTACATTACAATTGTTCAATTCCTGATCACACGTATAGCTTATTGTTCGTGTGCGATAACGTTCTGGATTTGCATTTCTTTTTTGAATTGACGAAGGACACTTTTTCAGTATATGACTGCCTGGCAGCTCAACGTCTTCAGCTACATCTTCGATTTCCTCAATTTCTATTTGCAGCACTTCATCTTCGTCTCCATCGAACTCAAGTTCCTGTAACTCTCCGCTATAGTTTTCGTTGAGAGCGAAATCCGCTGCGATTGTGTATGTTTTGAAACGATCCTTAACCATTTTCCTCTTCTGCTTGGGAGTCAATGTCCGCTTGACACCGTTGACATTGCGATATTTTCTGGGAGTTGATTCAGCAGAACTAAAATCTGATTGTAATGGTGTTTCATTTGAATCGTATCCATCACGAGGAAGTGTCTCAGAGCAGCTGTGTAGAGTTATTGTGTTGTCTTCGAAATCATATGCAGTTTCATAATTACTCATTGTGGTGTTGTTTAAGCTATGATCGACAATTTCCGATTGAATGCTAGACACGCTTATCATTGAATCAAGCAGCTCATCCATCAGTGATGGTGGTTTTATGTTCTCCAAGTTGCAACTAGAGTTAACACTCTCCATACTACCATTCAAGCCTGCAGGGAGATGTCCTAATGCTCGTCTAGCCACAATACTAGCAGGTAGCGACTTTTTTCTGAATCTTGACATTTGCGGACTTTGTGGAACTTCATAGCAGCCGGACATGGTTAGCGATTCCATGCACGAAGGCGGTCGAATATTATCCAAATCAAGACTATGGGTACTATGTGCCATGTCGTTCAACAAATTGTCAGCTAATCTATTAGCTTCCAAAGCAATCAACGTAGAGTTTGTCATGACCGATGGGACTCCAAATTCGGGCGACAAGTAGTTGTTCGTCGAAGCCGATTGCAACGGAAGGCGTTTAACTTCTCCACCCACCTGAAATCTAATTCCTTCGCTAGAAAGTTCAGTAAATTGTTCATTCTCTGACACAATTGCTGCTATCTCGTCATTGATCAAAGTGTCTGTTTCTGTTTCTAATGAATTGGGTTGCGAAGTCCCAACCTCCTCGACAGTATTCATGGTTTGCATGGACAGAGATTCAAATGGTTGAATCTCGTTTGTCGGAGTAATCTCAGCAAAATCATGCAGATCGCCTTTGAATCGGAAGGGCGAGTGATCAATTTGCATCGACGTTTGATCGTCATCGTCGTCATCCTGTAACGAAGCAATCATTGGGGCAGATATGCTCACGCTGGGGAAAGACACATCATTGGGACATGTGTCCTCACTCCAGGTGTTGTTTGATGTGTTCGTATTGCTGTTATATTTATTGTTGCATGTTGCTCCGTCTGTCAATTCACTATTGTCAGCCGCTCGCAAGTACTCAGCTGTAGAAACGTAGTCATGCGTCAGTCGTTCAACAGATTTTAACATTAAATCTGGGTCTTTGTGCTTATTTGCTACAATGGGAGTTTCGTATTGGTGGCTTGAATTATCCATATCAAACGAAACAGACTGAGATTCTTGGAACGAGTCCTGACTGCCAATCATTTCTTGTCCAGGATATTCATCTGTCCATGTGGTATTCATACTAGCCAACAATATAGATTCTGCACCGCCGCCTTCGGCACTGCTCATGCTAGACCCAATTGTCATTGGGCGGCTGTTGTCGCGGATTAATGCATCCTCCTCCGCCTTGACCGCCATCGTTTGCTGATACTGAGGATTTTCTTGATCTTTTGTGCCTTCTGGATACCCGTTCATCCCTACGTCTGGAGCTGTGTTGGGGGCACTTTGAGATGTAGTAATTTCCCGATGTTGAGACTGTTCCAACACAGCTGCAGACGTAGTTTCCCCGTTTTTTGGAGTCTTCTGCATCATCGTCGGAACCATAGTTGAAATTACTGCTGGTGACGGCGGTTGCATGTGGGGTGTTGCGAAACTCGCCAGATATTGAGGATGATGTGGTTCATTAGTGCGTCTTTGATTAAACATAGTCTCTACCGAAGACAGCATGTGCCTTGTGTGTCTAGCTGGAGGTTTGATTTGATTGGAACCAACACTTTTTGCCATGCCTGTGCTGATGCATTCCTGCAAAAGCTGTTCATCTTTGCGTTCGCGATCTCGCTGGCGTTCCCGATCCATCCGTAATGGTGTCTTTGGATTTGGCACGCGTGTTATACTAGAGACGTGTGATAACTTTGGTGTCACATTCAAATTTGGATTTGATGTAGACGAACGTCCTTGTTGTTGTAACTTATCAGAATGATTTCGAGTTTTCTTATTCATCCCAGTACGGATGCATTGTTCGAATAGAGACTTTGATTGGTTGTCATTAGAATCGCTTGAGTCTACCGAACTTATAGATTCATTGCCATCGAATGCTTTTTGATGGGTTGATGGAAGATGTTGTTGATTTGTTGCTGATCTTGATGATGTTGGGATCGGCTGAGATGAGGATAAAGGACGTTGTATTGACGAATTGAAACCAAGATTAGACTTGGGTCTATTGCAACCAGCGGCAATAGCCTACAAAAATAAAAGAATATTAATTAAATTTTTATGTACATATAATTAGATAAATGCCGCCATTACCTGACTTAGTAAATTCGTATCGTCCTCAGATTCTATGGAAAGCGAACTTAGTGAATCGTCCGCGACGTTTGACTGATTTTGTTGATGTTGCATCAGAGGCTGTTGCATTTTCTTAGACTCGTTGATATCACCCGATCGGTAATCATTACCACTTGATGGCAATCTGAAAGAAGTTTTTAAATATTTTTCTTATTTGTATACTTTTGGTCAAAAGTGAAATATAAACAAATTGAATAAGCCACAAAATACTAAGCCATGTTTTGAAATTAGTTAAAGATTAAGTACGTGATGAAAGTCATATAGAATTCGAGAGATCGTAGAATTAGGAATGATTATAATGCCATGTTTGATTGTGAATGCATGTCTTGCAATATTTCACCGTTTTCAATTGAACAACATTTATTTCTTGACAAGGAATTTTAAAAGTCAGTAACTATATTTTTTGAATATAAAATTTTTTGCGTTGTTAACGGCATCCAAAATCAATCAAGATGTCATCCAACCATGTATTTATTTTGTTGAGATATAAATAGGTTTTATACAGCACCAATTATGCATTCCTAGTAATATTGTATGTGATTTTGTGTGTTCAATCTCGTATTATACAATTCAGCACAAAAGGGATTCTGTGTTTAATTTTGCACCAACTAAAGATGTAATTGGTTATTTTCCTTTTCCCTTTTTTCAACGAGAATAAATGAAGGTAACAGGTTTTACTAACAAATATTAGCTAAATTAATGCATCAATTTAAGAATCTACTTGAGGTCTATTGTTCTTTAGTTAACTTCGTTAATGTATTTCTAGAAAAATGTCTGCTCTATTTACCAAAAAACTTACAGCTACGTAATTTACATAGATTTAAAGTATTAAAATACAATTTTGGCATTATTAAACAATATTTAGCTAAAAAAAATTCAAAAGTTAACAAAGCTGCTAGAAATTAAATTATAAAAAAAACTCACTTCTTCATCAAAGCAGGACCGACAATGCTTGAGCCAACGGTCAAATTCGATAGGCCTGATATCATTGAGAAATTACAAGGACTGTCCTCAACCAGATACTTGTTCATTTCATCAGTAACTGGTGGTGCAAAATTATGCATAGCAAGCCCACCCCTGCGCAACATAGCTATAGGATCATTTGTTGCACCTTCTGTTTTTCTTTGGCGAGGAGTAGGGTTTTTTCTGCCTGGAGGACCAGTATTGATTTTTGCATTTGCTTCTGTGCTCGTCACTTTATCTTTTGGTATATTAACTGGTTTTTGCATTCCATCACGTATACATTGCTCTAGTAAGTCGAGTCCGCCTGCTTCTGAAGCATTCGAACTAACATCGTCCGAAAGATTTGCAATAATTTCACCATCATTTTTGATTTCGCTTGGATTAGTAAGTATAGATATGGATGACAAGTTCGTGTTACTGCCAACTTTTGACAGAAGAGCTGGTGTGTCTTCTGTAAAATATCGCTTTGTAGAGTCTCCAACTGGGGGTGATAAAATAATTGCGGTTTCTTTGTGTTCTGCAGTCTCTTTTCGATCACGATTCATTCCAATATTAATGCAAGTTGCCAGCAGATAATCGTCGTTTGTTTCCTCTTCACCCTCGGACAAAGCAATGTCACCTATCTTTGCAGGTTTTTCAATTACATCTTGATCCGGAGAGATTAATTGAGGACTTTCAGTTTTCATCAAATCAGTATCTACTTTGTTTGTGGGCTGTTCATCGTCCAGACTTAAATTACTTAGACTAGTGGCACATGAGAACTGAGCGGGTGTATTTTCCACTTGGAATGTATTGAGATCATCTTCGAATACGCTGCGCAGACGAGGTGGTGCTGGATTTTTTAAAGCGCTTGCCCCAACAGCTACCGCTGATGAAAAGGGCAATTGTGAGTTACTATTTCTTCGTGGTGATTGAGGCATACTCTGGGTGGGGGAATCTGGAATATCAGACGGCGAAATGACACCACTGGCCAGTCGGCTGAAATCACTAACAACTGAACTCTTGTCGTCGGCAGCTATGGCTCCGACTTCTTCCTCTTCTGCCAGTGAGTCCATAGAACTGTGACGTGAAAACATCAACGGCGTCTCCTGTGCTGAGTTGTAGTTATTCTTTGATATTAATGCACATGGTCCTGAATCTTGGGAAATTTGTAAAACGGGTTTGTCTTCTTTAAGTTCAGCTTGTGCTTCAGCTGCGGCAGGCTCAGGGGACTTTTCAGTTTTTTTGTTCACACTGGTTTCGGTTTTATCTGTTACTGTTTTCACCGTTACGGTGCCACTTGATGTTTGTGCATTTTGTGGAGACTCTTCTAAACTACTCAAAGACTCATACCGACTAAAGTAACCAGGTGTCCCTTCTTCACAATAGTTTATTGGTTTTTCTGGAGTATATGAACCACACCCGTATATAACGTTATTTGAAGGAATCACTGATGTCTGGGGCTTATTGGGAACAATATTTTCTTCTAATTTCGGATTTTGTAAGTCACTCACTGAGGCCGCATTTGA
Organism: Baccha elongata; assembly: GCA_951217065.1. Lineage (NCBI taxonomy): Eukaryota > Metazoa > Arthropoda > Insecta > Diptera > Syrphidae > Baccha > Baccha elongata. The sequence goes on from OX578273.1 coordinate 86,629,828, forward strand.
AATCACATACGGGGTGTCCTCGGTTTGATAACACTTAACACTGTCTTCGAGAATTAAAATTATTTCACTTCCATTGTTCAATCTAGTTTTCTCGTCAAGCTCTGATTCAACCTGATTTTCTGCGTATCTTAAACTGAAATCTGTCAATTGATCCAAATCTGTTTCCTGGTAACTGGAATAGTTCCTGGCAGTTTTAACACCTTTTGAATTTTGATTAACTTTTGAAGCAGAGTCAGTCAAAGACTTATTTGATTTTGAAGTCGAACTCTCTGAGTACTTCGCAGAGTAGTCAATTGGTTGTTCTGTTTCAGTTTCAACGTCGAAAGCTGTTGTTTTCACAGCAAACTCAATATTTCTATCCGGAGGTATTTTACCACGAACTATCGCTGAATTGCCTCGCATCATTTCGTAAGCTGAATCTGACTTGGCGGAAAAAATCGAATCTTTACTCTCACTTTTTGAGACTACTGCCGATCGCGTAAGACGAACAGGAGGTGGGGGAAACTTTCGGGGATCAGTCAAAGGGGTAAAATCGTTTCTCTCTTTTGGTGGTGTTACAACATCTATATTCTCACAGGTTTCAGAAAGATTTTGATTGACTAATTCCTGTTCTAGAGCTTTTTGCTTTCGAGCATTTAAAGTTGGCAATTCCTTTAAGCCCATTGATCGAGCAATAGGATCCATATTGTTTTGATTAAGTATACTTGGCCGAAAGTTTTGTAGATTCTTCAGTGCAGCTGAACTGCCTTCCGATATCAATTTGTGTTTTGAATGAATAAGTGATCGCAGCATTGGAACTGCGCCATTATCCCAAAGGAATTTCTGATCTTCTGCTGAACGAGCAGATAGATTCCACAAAGTTCCACATGAATTACTAACAACAGTCAGACTTTCTGACTTTAACTGTTGCAGAAGAATTGCAAGACAATTTCTTTCACGTAAAATTTTTCTGTAATCTTCGCGAACAGCTATATGACTAGAAACGTTTCGCAGGATTCCTCCTGCATTTTCGATTATTTTAAGGGTCTTACTTGGACCCTCATATGTCAACATTTCGACTAGAAATGCTAGAGCTCCTTCAACAGCACAGAATTCGGCTTTATTGGTACTGCAATGTGCCGACAAATTCCACAATGCAGATAGAATCGCCTTCAATGTGTTTTCATTCTTGTTGATCATCGCAGCCCTTGCCAAAGCGGTGACTGTACCAATCTCATTAAGAACTGCCTTCATGTTACTATCAACGCGCCATGAGAGATTTCTTAGTACACTTGCAGTAACCTGTTTTCGTGAAAAGAAAAATAAATATTTAGAAACATTTTTGTAAAAATTTTAATTTTCATTTACCTGAAGCAGATCATCTGGCGCTGAGTCTAATTGGGCGACAAGAGCTTCCATAAACTCCTTGTTTCCGCAAAGAAGCGTTTTGTTATTTTCGTCTCCGAAAGTTAGGTTTGTCAACGCCATAAGAGCATATCGTCTAAGAGAGTTGCAGCATTCATCTTCTGATTTAGGTCCGTGAACAGCATGGTCCAAGTGCACCAAACCGGCTATAGCTTGCAACGCGCCCAGCTGACACATGGCATGTCTGTGCTCTTCATCAAAACTAACTTTCATAAGACTGGAAATAGCCGCCAATGGATGACGATCTGAGTCGTCTGCAATTGCTTCGCCTCCACTCTGGAGCAGTGTTTTTAAAAAATTGCAATAATCCAGTATCTGTTCGATGAGCCGTAGCACTTTGGCCTCGCGTCGACCCACCTTGTCGTCTGGGTGACTGTGCACAACATTATGCAGTGCCATCCCAGCATATTTACGAATGCCGTCATTTGCGTCTGAATGCATCATTTGCACCAGCAATGGGATGCATCCAGACTTGCGCAGAGCAGCACACGTTTCACTGGTACGCGACAATTCAAGAAACTTCTTTGAAACATCTACCGAATCCTGCGATCCCAACATTGAAGCCAACGAGTAGACACACTCAGCTTTGGGCAACCCCGAGTATTGGCTTCCATCAGACCGTTCCTCCGTCGACCAAACCAGACTGTTTTCAATTGGTGGTAGCACTAAATCGCTTTCTATAAACCGCGAAAGTGTATAGCTTGGTTCTTTATACTTTCGAGTTGATCCTCGTGAGTCTCTATCTCTATCCAGTGAATGCTTACGACCACTAGATCCAGATGTGGACCTTTGAAAATCGTGCTGTCTCTCAAAATTCCTATCTAAACTTCGATGTTCGCGCATATCTTTATCGAGCATGTAGTCAGGTGGAATCGGATTTTCATCTAGAAAATGCTTCTTCTTGCCAAATGCACCACTTGAACTACCGAGCCCTGTACTTCTCACCACAAGAGTATTGTCATCTTGAGTGAATTCCTTTTTTGTGTAACCACTTGCAGCTAACTCATAATCGCTAATTTCGCCATCGCGTTCGAATTTTTTGTCGACTTTTAAATGTTCACCCAGGCCTGAGCTCACAGAAGACGAAATCTTTTGCTGAGAACTTGCTTGTGGTCCACCAATTGTCAACATTGCACTGAAATCTTCTTCAAATCCTGGCGGTGCTACAGCATCGTAATCTAAGAAATGGCGTTTTTGTGGAGCGACGTCATCTAGTCCTTCTAAATCCGTATGGTCGATGAATATATCATCATTCGATGAATCTGATGAGTCGGAACGTATGAGATCTTTTTGTAAAGATGACATGGTGTTTCTTGATTGTGTGTTTTTTTTTTCTTAAGCACTCAATAGGCCATCTTAACGCACTAAAAATATACAGAAAAAAACATATAATTTCGGTTTAGTTGAACTGTTTCGATGCCTATTTTTAGTTCTTGGAGATTATAGTATGCAGAATTATTATGTGTGAGGTCTACCTTTCGTTTTTGTTTTATGTCACACAGCTGCTTGATTAATTTGTAAACGTTAAATAGATCAACAAACTTATTGCAAGTGTTTGATTTTTAAAAGAATGTTGTTCTAAAGATTTATAAAAAAAGAGAAGAATAATAAGCAAACTTTTTAGAAACAAGTCTCATATGGAATTAAAAACATTGAAAATTATCATATAAGTAAGGTGACAACTTATTCAACTGCTATATCGAAATATGGTTTGGTTGCCCAAACGAAGTCTTCGGACAGGTTTTCTTCATTGATAATAAAACAACAAAACCTACGCTGTGTTTTCTGTGATCACTTTTGCATGTTGCTTTATAAAATTATGAGAAGATGATCGAATTGACAAGATTTAATTTACAAGACTTTAAATTCTAACGTTACAACAACCATTACTGCAGAATCGTGAAATATTTTTAGCTCACAAAATGAGCTTGAGATAAACATTTTTATTGAAACCGTATATGATCTTCTATGGGTGTGAGATTAATTTTGTAAAAAAATTACATAGGTACATCTTGATGGCCATTTAACCTTAGAATAATAAAATTAATTAGTATCAATTTTTATGGAGATAATTATTGTTTAGTGAATGCCCACACAGATGTTAATAAGGAAATGGAATACAATAAAAACCGACGTTCTCAATCTTTAAACAAAAAACAATTTATAATTCTGCGTGCTATTTTAATTAAAGGCCTGTTCGATAATTGTCTTAATCTATGAATTTCTGGCCAAATTAACGACATTTTATTGCATTTTATTTCATAATATATAAGCACATTTATATGATTAATTTAAAAGTTATAAGAACTTTTGAATATTTATTTTAAAAATACTCGTTACAAATAGATATTAAGTTTTGAGTCGTATAACCTTATACCCTGGTTGAGAATATTATACAAATGAATATGAAAATCAATCTCGTCATAAGAATTCAAATGACACTACGAAGGTAGATCACACGAAAAACTTTGTTCTTTTCAATTTGTATGTACATTTAATTCAAGAATATTCTTAGTAATAAAATTTTCTTGGACTATTGGCCGCTAAACGCTTTAATTTTGAATAATAATTCAGAAAAGTCCACTTAAATAAACTGATGCTAAGTCTTCTACTTGGTTGAATGTTCTTAATATAAAAAATAAACTTTTTAAATTAATTTTCATATTAGTATATAGAATTTGTTTCATTATTTATTTTATTTCTTTGTAGTAAAATTTTCCTTTCGGTTAAGTTTTTGATTAAAATTTATTTACATTATAGCTACGTGCCATCAATCTGCATTTATGTCCTCTTGATTCTTACAATATTATGAGATATTGTATTTGTAACCTTTTAAAAAACTCAGATGTTTTGTCTTAAAAAAAAAACCTCTCTCAACTGCCATTGTCCATCATAAACGGTCCTTGTATTGAATAAAATAAAATGTATTGTTTTGTTCGTCTCCGCATTGAAATTGAAGATGCAATTAGAAATTGAAGATGCAATTAGTTTCCCACCCCTCTGATCTGGCTAACATTTACAAAATTAGAAGCACCAATTACAAATCTGCAGTTACTGGACAGATACGAAGGCAGTTCCAAAACTTATTTATTCGTTTCCCTTGAACTCGTCGAAATGTTTTACTAAAAAATTCCTTGGAGCCAACCTTCAGACGTACTAGTAAGTATTTAGCAGTACCACTCCAATCTAGAATGCTTTACGTAAACGGGTTTCCCTCCTCCGTACTATTGTGAGTTGTAAAAAAAAATGAAGTTATATACCTAAATAAGTGTTTAAATTATCAACCAAACTTCATTAAATTTTATCAAAAATCTTCTGTCTGAAAATTTTAATCTGATAATTTTTGTAGGTAACTACATCATCTTCAGATTTTAATATTCGTTTCCAGATTTAAAACCCTGTTCTTCGGTAATCGTAATACTTGCACTGCCACCAGTACCCTGTGAAATAGTGTTTAGTGTGTCGGACTGTCACACCAGACGTCGGGGTTGAAATATAGAATTACAACTAAGTATTTTTTTCAGGTGCACTACATACATCTGGCAAGGAAGTGACAAATCCTCCCAGAGTATTTATTGCATCTCGTCTTAGCCGTTCAGATTTACCGGGAAATTTTAATTCCCCTCCAATTTTGTAGGATTGGTTCGTCTAGTCGACTGTCGCACAAAAAACTCACATGAATATACCATAAAATAAGGCAAGTTATATATGAAGTCCAGCAATCAAAACTTATGTATGCCGTCTTATAAAATCAATACATCAATTTTTCTTTCTTTCATATTTAGTAAACGACTTATGTACGTGTACATCTTGATTATTGAATCTTGATAATGAATTGCTACCATTTATTCAATGGCAACGAATACACATTCTTTACCCACACAGAATTTGTTCCTGTGATGACGATTTTTTCAATGACTTATCGATGGAATATAAACAATTTGCAAAATTGTATTATCATAATTATGGCGCCTTTTGAATACATCTTGAAATGTTGATAGGAATACCTAATTAACCATTTGAATGTTTATATTATATTTTAGAAAAATTGTTGTCTCAATCTCAGTGAACAGGTTTTTGTTGTTGTTTTATTCAATAAAAATTGAATGTTGTTCACCCCAATCGTTGTTTATTGGCGGATTTCAGGCTCACTTGATCAAATGAATGTATGGCTTGTACGTTAATTGAAACGATCACCATCACAACAATACATAATTTAAAAATTACTGTTATACCCTCACAGACTTGTCATTAATTAAAGATACACCAATTATTTGTAAATTGTTTGATAACATATATCCAAGTAAGATGTGGCATTTTTACAATATGCCTAACTAGTAATATCTTGGAGGCATGATGAAAATAACTATGCCATATTTGAAAAACTAAACTATTATATAATGGTCCAAAGAAGTACATACTATCGATAAGTTATCTATCAATGTCGCGATAATGGCTTCCATATAGATTTTGTTCTTATACATAATTTTGATTTATAACAGCGAGCTTTATTCGATTTACAGTTTGGTGTGTAGGTGTCATTTATTGGTTCGTAATTTACCAGTCTCGTTTCTGAGTAGTTGAATGCTGTTGTACATTGGAAAGTCATGAAAAAAAACTTATTTACTTGATGCCAATTAACAAACAAACAAAACAATTTAAATCGTAAACATTTTATCGTTATTTTGACTTATATTATTAATATTTTTTTCTTTCGACATTAACTGGCTTTTAGCATGTAGAGTTTTGATTGAAAACATGCCCGAAACTTGTCGGTGTAAAATAAACATTCATTTATAATTTTCAAAAATATATTTTGTTTCCAGAACGACCTTAAAACTGATATTTTTTCACAATCTGTCACTGGGGTATTGATAGTCATAATAGTTGTGTTCGTTGAGCCCTGGGGTCGCCCTGAAGTCGCCCCAAAGCGTTTTTTGCCCTTGCCCTGAAGTAGATCTATGTATTATTATTATTATAAGTGAAACCACAGAGGTACGAAATTTTCCATTTTTATAGTCGTTCGGTTTAGGTTTACAAACGTTTTTCTAGAGAGTACACAAAATCGTGCAAAAATAAAAACGGGAACATTTTCAGCAAGCTATATACTTTTGGATAATAATGGGTGAATTTTGCTAACATCAATTAAATATCTGCTTTCATGATACTATGATACTATATACAATACGATAAATGATACTTCTAGTCAATAGAAGATCACAAGTTCATTTTCGACTGTTCTTTTAGTCGTAATTTTAAGTTGTTCAATTTATTTTATGCTTACTGTGAAAGTTTAACTCAAATTATTTAGATTTAAAATTAGCTCCATTGTTAAAAATTTTCTTTGAAATAAACATTAATCCAAAAAAAATCACAACATACGTAAGTTAAAGTTGAAATACCTTTCTCTTACATATAATTATTGAAGACACTCAACAATAAGCAACCATTCACTTTATTCAATTATGCGAAGTCTAAATATATTTCCATAAAATAACAATGATGATAAATAAAATTAATCTGTTGGAAAGTATTCTAGTGTCAATAAAACTGATAGTAAACTTAGCTTTGTGTTTGTGTAATAAAGCGATAACACTTCCGTTCCGTATAAGAAAAAAATCTTTCATATGCAATCATTTGTAACAAACTGTGTAGGATGAATCTGCAGGTGGGTGTCTTATAAGTTTGACTCATTTAAAGGGTTTTACAAAAATTTGTATAGGAAATAATGATTTGTTTATCCTATTCACTTATTGCGTATTGCATCGGTGTTTTTTTTTTTTTTTTGCTTTAGCAAATCGTTTATAGGCATATAATATACAATATCAGTTGTTCCCGAGTGCAAACCTAGTGGTTTTAAACAAAACCTATACATATTAAAGAAAAGGTACGACTGAGTCGAACAAAATTATTTTTGTGGTAAGTTGTCTGAAGGTTTATGCAAAAAAAAAACTGTGTGCAAAGCTGGATCAACTAAACTTGTTCTGCAAAGTTAAAATACGAACAAAGTTATATGAAATTTGAAAATAAAGCCACACTATATTTATTGTTAATACATAATTATGTTTTTAAATTATCAGAACATTTTGCACACTGTATGTAACAAAAGGATCTGATGGAAAATGTTAAATGAGTGTTTTTATATGCTTTATTTATACTGTTCCGAAAGGGACCGCAGTATGAGTTCCGATCTGAACTTCTTCCGAACGGATACCTCTATAGGGCTGATTAACCCCTGTACTGACTTTGGTACGAAATTGACTTCGTAAAAGAATTGACTTTCGTACGAATTAAAAAGTATCGATCTGCATGTGTCTTGAACTTGTCTTGCATAAAAAGTCTTTTTTTAAATCAATAAAAAATATTGTCTTTTACAAACAAAAATATTTAATTTAAGTCTACATAAGTCGAATCCGTGGCGCGTTTACATAAAATAAAAATTCAGTGCATATGAAATTGCCTCAATAACAAATATACATTATTATTATTATTATTATTATATAAACCTACAACAAACTAAAGTCTATATCAGCCCATCCAACATAAACAAAAAAACACACGAGCCGAAATTCTTTTGTTTCATTGACCCTTGCTTTTACTTTTCATTTGATTATTGATTGCACTGTGTGACTCTCTCAAGCAAGGCAAGCAATGATCAAGTTTACCTTTAAATAATATTACATGTACATATAACTGAGAATTTTGGTAACTATCCAGGGGCGGATCAATACATATTACTGCTAAGGCCTAACACTAGTAGTAATGTGTAATTGATGAGTTCTTATGTTTTTTAGTATTAATTCTCAGTTTAGATTATTTGTATAATTTGTTTTATTTTTGTATTTTAATTTTATAATGGAAGATAAATGTAGGGTCGATTTTAGCAACATTCAGGGTTAAGATCGATTATTGTTTCTGCGTATGTCCATACTGTAGTATACAGGCTATCTATTGGTCTCGCTGTCTTTACTAATGACCTTGCTTATTGTGTTCACAAAAATAGCAGCGCTCCCCAAATAGAAAAAAAATTTCAACTGATACATTTTTGGGTCTTCTTACCTACATACTCCCGATGACCCCAAAATCTATCCAACAATTCCCGGTATACAGTTTAGACTCTAAAACACGGAGGAGCAAAACAAATGATTTTGGCTTGCTTCTCCTATTACGAAATTTGGTCTATACCTACATATATCCTATGAAGGGTATAATGGACAGCACATAACATGAACAAATACTTGACGAGGTCATATTGCCGAATGCTGATGGGGAAATGCCATTAGTTTGGATTTCCATCAGGATGACCCAAAATAAAAAAAAAAACTCTATTTAACTGACGTTAAATTCATCGAAAACTTTTGGGGAAGTGTTAAAAGTGCTGTCTATGTGGCAAAACCTAAAAATGTGTAAGAACTGTGGGAAGTAGTGCGCGTTTCCTGGCAAGCTATACCAGTGAAGAGGACTCATAATTTGGTGGACTGGTCCTTAATGGGTCATTAATAATATTAGAAAAACAGTAAGCTTGTTTTTAAAATCCTTACATAAAATAGTTTATTGTTTTATTGGGCGAGCACTGCTATTTTGTGAACACTAATGTATAAGTACATACATACATAGGTACATATTAGGTCAACTTTAGTTCACGGTAGCACGAATTTGCACAAGCGGATACTTTTTTTCGATAGATATATGTACGCTTAAAAACAATATATTTCATATATTTATATTTTATTTTTAAAGTTTCAACTTTTCATACAAAACGCATAGTGGTATTTTTTTTTTTTATTTTTCTTTTTTTTGTTGATTATTTCGGAAAAGTTGTTTTATAACTTTGAAAAGTGTTTTATACTTCTTATTGTTGATTTATACACTAAAAAAAATAGTAAATAAACATTTTAATTCGTTTGAAATTTTGCATACCCAAAGTTGCACCCAACCAAACTCGCACCCACCCCGAATCCTATAGTGGGCCAAGCAGGGAGGTTGAAGGGGGCAGCATGCCCCCCTTACCCATCTCAACTGTTAGAGGTTCAAGTGGGCCACACTGTTATTACTGTTATTTAATAAAATTGCGATACAAAAGAAAAAGTTAGGTTAAATCCGAAAAGAAAATTATTTTTTAATCGGTTTTAACGATCTTTCCTCGCTGTAATATTTTAATCCTGTTCTATTTAGACTTCCCCAATCTGTAAAAAAAATATCAACTTTCAAAGCGTGCTACCGTGAACTAAAGTCGCCCCACATATTCAGCCCTATCGAGGTATCCGTTCGGAAGAAGTTCAGATCGGAAATGATTTCAGATCGGAACTCAAATTGCGATCGAGGTATCTCTTTCGGAACAGAATAAATAAAGCATGTAAACGGACTCATTTTACATTTTCCATCAAATGTTTCATTCACATACAGTGTGAAAAATATTCTGATAATTTAAAAAACATAATTATTAACAATGAAGTTAAAATTGTATAATGTAGGTACATGTCTTCACACAATTAATAAAAAAACAATTCAAAAAGATTGTTTTTTTTTCTGTAGCTTGAAAATACAAGCATAGCAACTAAATAACAAAACCAATTTATTTTCAATCGAATCAGCAACAACTTTTTAAAAATATTTTTTTATTGAATGTTCCGCAGCAAATATTTTCCGTGTAGCTGTCAAAAATAAAATGATCAACGCTTCGCATCGCACATCAATAGTCTGCGTTTAATTCTATCGTAAGTTTCTCCGATTTGTTTCTCCGATTTGCCTTCATTAAAAATTTTCCGATTTTCTACGAATCGGACAAAATTTTCTTCCGAACGGATACCTTGATAGGGCTGATTATATTATATATGTATGTATACATACATAGTACCTATAATCGCAATTAAAAAATGGCGGTTAAAAACAAATTATATGCATTTTTAGCCAATAACCATATATGCAGTTATATTAAGAGCACTGCAATTTTCAGAAAACAATTTTGATCATTTCATCTAGCGATTGAAAGCTGTGTACGAAAATCACCTTATTCGTTTGGAAAATTAAACGAAAATACCTAGGTTACCTAGGTATAAATATTTTTGTTAAACAAAAAGGCTTATGTGATACTTTTTCCTCACCATAAACTATCAAAGTTTATGTTCAACAAGTAGGCCTTACATAATGTATCTTCTTTCTGTTGTCGATTCTAAAGAACTGAAGTGCGTGAGTATTTTAAAAACAAAACTGATGTTGAAATTGAAAATTGAAAACTCATCAAACTTTAAATTACATGAACGTAAAAAATACGATAGTAAAAAGCAGGATGTTAATAGAACTAATATCAAGAGAAGCAATAAAATTGAATTTTTTAATTTGTATATACAAAATAGTATACAAAATAGTATCAATACATAATACTGCTAAGGCCTAACACTAGTAGTAATGTGTAATTGAAAAGTTCTTATGGTTTTTAGTATTAATTCTCAGTTTAGATTATTTGTGTAATTTGTTTTATTTTTGTGTTTTAATTTCATAATGGAAGATAAATTTAGGGTCGATTTTAGCAACATTCGGGGGTTAAGAGCGATTATTGTTTCTGCGTATGTCCATACTGTAGTATACAGGCTGCTGTCTATATTAATGACCTTGCTTATTGTGTTCACAAAAATAGCAGCGCTCCCCAAATAGAAAAAAATGTTAACTGATACATTTTGGGGTCTTCTTACCTACATACTCCCGATGACCCCAAAATCTATCCAACAATTCCCAACAGTTAAGACTCTAAAACACGGAGGAGCAAAACAAATGATTTGGGCTTGCTTCTCCTATTACGAAGTTTGGTCTATACATACATATATCGTATAAAGGGTATAATGGACAGCACATAATATGAACAAATACTTGACGAGCTCATATTGCCGAATGCTGATGGGGAAATGCCATTAGTTTGGATTTCCATCAGGATGAAAATACACGTAAAAACTAACAAAATCATGGTTCAAATAAAAAAAATCTCTATTTTGGAGTGGCCCGCACAAAATAAATTGACTGACGTTAACTGCATCGAAAACTTTTGGGGAAGTGTTAAAAATGCCGTCTTTGTGGCAAAACTTAAAAATGTGTAAGAACTGTGGGAAGTAGTGTGCGTTTCCTGGCAAGCTATACCAGTGGAGAGGACTCACAATTTGGTGGACTGGTCCTTAATGGGTCATTAATAATATTAGAAAAACAGTACGCTTGTTTTTAAAATCCTTACATGAAATAGTTTATTGTTTTATTGGGCGAGCACTGCAATTTTGTGAACACTAATGTATAAGTACTACATACATAGGTACATATTAGGTCAGCTTTAGTTCACGGTAGCACGAATTTGCACACGCGGATACTTTTTTTCAATAGATATACGCTTAAAAACAATATATTTCACAATTTTAAAGCAAGGAAACAATTATTTATATTTTTAATTATTTTTAAAGTTTCAACTTTTCATACAAAACGCATACAATAAGTGGTATTTTAGTGATTTTTTTTTTTTAATTTTTCTTTTTTTGTTGATTATTTCGGAAAAGTTGTTTTATAATTTAGAAAAGTGTTTTATACTTCTTATTGTTGATTTATACACTAAAAACAAAATTAAAAATTTTAATTCGTTCGAAATTTTGCATACCCAAATTGCGATCGAGGTACCCCTTTCGGAACAGAATAAATAAAGCATATAAACGGACTCATTTTACATTTTGCATCAAATGTTTCATTCACATAGAGTGTGAAAAATATTCTGATAATTTAAAAAACATAATTATTAACAATGAAGTTAAAATTGTTTAATTGTATAATCGCACATCAATAGTCTGCGTTTAATTCTATCGTAAGTTTCTCCGATTTGTGTGTCAGAAAACAGATGCCTTCATTAAAAATTTTCTTCCGAACGGAGCCCTATCACCTATCAAGGTAATAGGGCTGATTATGTTATGTATGTTATATTAGGAGCACTGCAATTTTCAGAAAACAATTTTGATCATTTCATCTAGCGATTGAAGGCTGTGTACCAAAATCACCTGATTCGTTTGGAAAATGAAACCAAGGTATAAAGATTTTTGTTAACCAAAAAGGCTTATGTGATACATTTTCCTTACATAATGTATCTTCTTTCTGTTGTCGATTCTAAAGAACTGAAGTGCGTGAGTATTTTATTTGAAATTGAAAATTGAATACTCATCAAACTTTAAATTACATGAACGTAAAAAATACCCTAGTAAAAAGCAGGATGTTAATAGAACTAATATCAAGAGAAGCAATAAAATTGAATTTTTAATTTGTATATACATACCTACCTACCTACATTCTTCTAAAATAGTTTTATTAAAACGCGTCAACACCTTGCTATAAAAACATTTCAATCCATCATCGAATAACAAGTATACGATAAAATACATACGAGTAGGTACCTACCATGAATGATTTAGGTATAGAAATTTAAATCTTTAAACCATTATAAAAAAAATTAAACCACTCCACTCCTCTTCGAGTTAAAAGTACAATTATATTTTTAAACAAGTAGTTGCACCATCTTCCATATCAATAAATTATATTTTATTTTTGGAAAAAGAAAGATTTTTGTTCATTGTATCTGTATGTACGTACATTGTGTAAAAACTTAAATTCAAGCAGCGGCCCGTTGCAGAATAAAAATAAAGAATAAACAAGAAACTATTAATATACATTTCCCAGCAAGTTTATTTACATCACAGTATAATTCGATGAGAGTGGTGTGTCCAGAATTACAAGCAGGAATCCGTGCCGTCGCCGGCAACAAAATACAATGACGGCCACGGCATCAAACCAACAAGGGGCAATGATTCATATCTACAAGTCAGAGCCACTGCTCTTTGCCTTAGCGAACAGCGAGCAATGCGCAAATATTTACTTTTATTTTTATATTCAAAGAACCAAGTGGCTTCCCGGCCAATTGAACAACAAGAACTATACTTATCGAGTTATCAATGCTGCGCTTCGCAATTGACACTGTGAGTGTGATCAAATGTTTAATTCGCAATAATTTTGAATTAGATCATGGATCTAGAAAAAGAATTCTAGAAACTCAAAACAGACTCACTGGTTAATATAATATGTACACATTCTGCCCTGCACTGTTATAATGGGCAATTCCAAAAAAAAAAGAAGTAAGGATACACAATGCGCCTACATGTGTGTATTATATTTTGAGTTCATCTATAGAAGCATAAGTTAAGCAAGGGAGGAGAAGTGAGGGATTGCCACCGTACCATTTATTATTGATTTTTCTCATCTTTGCCCTGCAGAAGAATGGACGACGACTTCGACAACCACGAAGGCACAGGAAAAACATAAAAACCATTTCACCACCATCCCGATCCCATTCAACCACAAAAAGAGGAAATTAATATATTTTTACATAATTATCGAGTTCGAATTGATGTAAACTTTCAGTAAATAGTGAAGATTTGTTTACAGTTAACAAAATAACTGTTTTATAGCACGGTGCAAGATGCAATGCAATGCAAAAAACTCAACATAGGTAACAGCATTACTTTTATTAATTAGACTTTTACGTCTGAGTAATTTTTAAGGGAAAACTTTTTATTTCTTTTACCATCATTCAACCATTTATCAAACTCGATGGAAAATTAAAGATTTTCAAATTGGAAAGAAAGATCTGAATCAAAGCACTCACCTCAGATTTTCCAACTTATGATGTTGAATTTAATGTTTTATGAAGATAAAGATTATTATTTATTTATTAGTTATTTCATATTTAATTTCTTAGTTAATTTAATTTTTGATTAATAAAGTACAGCGCGAGGACGGGCACACACAAAATTAATACGACATAGCAAGACAACGACAAGAAAAAATCTGAAAGAGAAAATACATTTTTCTTTGAAGACGGCACGGCAGCAGAAAACAGAAAAAACAGGGTGCGATTGTGCGAATGTGTGGTTGAGATGAACTGATTTTTATTTGTGATTAAAAAGAGAAAAATATATATTTGTTTTGATTTTGACGGCAGGTTGTAATAGAATGTAGGAGTTTTTGTAGTAGAATTTAAGCAGGTGGATAAAAGTAGTGCACTTTGGGGGAAAATAAGATTTTAAAATGATTTCATAAATCATAAGGCCAATTATATTATGAATTAACGTTCTCAAAAGTGAATCAGTGAATCTTTGCTGATGTGTTGATGAAGCCAATAAGACATTATAAGTAAGAATCGGATATCCATGCAACGTTCATTTGAATGGGCGAACGTAAAAATTTTCTGGAATTAAACTTTTTTTAAGGAATAAATGTACCTCAAAAAAATCTTGAGTAAAACATAAGTCTTTATGAGCTACTTTTTCTTCCCCTTAAATTAAGTTCAACCTAAGCACAATTATGATAGGGAATTTTACCATCTTGTCAAAAAATATGACAGCTCACACTATACAGATGACAGATTGAAATATGTATCGCGCTTTTTTCAAACTTTCAAACTCAAGATCTTACAGAAAGCAATTTGGAAATAATTTTTAAATGCTGTATTCTTTTTTGTGTGAAATTTGTGATTTCCGGGGCTTAAAAAAAGGTTTTTTATTTAGGCGCTGGGAAAATTTTCTCAATGTTTATAATTATTTCTGTATACTGCTGTTTTTGACAATTTTGTGAGAACGAGAAAGAGATATATCGTTGTTACCTAAAAAGCCCTATTAAGTTTGAAGTTCGTGCAAACCGTTAAGTGGAACTTAAAAATTTAAGTTGTATTTAATGACTTATGTCGAGTATGAGCAAACGGGCCTAAAAAGCGAAGGAAATTTGCTACATATTCTCATACTCATAGATGTTCTTCTACTACTAAGTCAGTTGCTTAAAAGCATTCACACAAACTTCGCCTCAATCTTGAGCAAAGTACTCTAAAACCTATCTTGAGTTAGCACAATGATTTGATGTATTATATGTATACTCAGTCTACAGTTTTGAGGAATTTCAATATTTTGACTATCTTCAGAGACGGTAGTTCACCCTATTCTATCTAGTATTGTCCCAGGTAAATAAGTATTTCTTTTTTGAAAAAATGACCTGAAGGACCCAGTTAATGACCTGAAGGACTCATGATTTAAGCTTATGCCGTATATCTTTTTTTTACAGTTATAGTTCGTAAGTAAGAGTTTAGTCTGTCCCAGCTTAAGAAGCTCCTTACAGGTCATTGTTCTTTTGGTATGCTCCCTTTTGGTTTTATACCAAAACCTCAGTATGGTTTCGGGCCAATAATGCATTTTTTTTTACGGCTTGCCTCTTCATTGCCCAATACATTGATTTCATTCAGTAAAAGTAAGTGTGTGAGCTTTTAACCACCAAACATAATAAATAAAACAAAAAATTGACTTATTGTATTTATTTTTTATTTTTATCTTTTATCGTGTACTTATCATAGGTTTTTGTTGGGTCATATGGCTCCCAACGGCTAGCTGGGAAAATATGTTTGTTCCTTTCGTACCAGCTTCTCAGTAAGACTTTGCCAGCGTGAGATTCTTCCTTTTCAACTGTTGCATCGCTAATCATACGAATATCATCGTGAACATCAAACTGAAACAGAGGCCCACTCTTGCCTCTTGCTTTGGTAACAATGAAATCATAGAAGGTATAATGATGAGGCAAAATCAAATCCTCTTTAACATACATAAGTTGATCAGCCATGACTGTCTTCAGTTCGTTGAATTCTTTGCGTAGAACTTCCAAGCACTTCTGCAGGAATTGATAGATTGAGTTGCCTTTCTTCATGGTGGCACTACGACGATGACCAGATCCATCCCAGTAACTGAACGTTATAGTGATTTCCTGGTCTTTTAAAGCAGCCTGTTGGCCGACCCATTCCTGGCGCAGTTCCTCCCTCAGACGATTTTCTCTTTCTTCGCGCTCTCGATCAGGAAGAAAAGAAGTGTCAACATCGGGATTTTTACAGATTTTCTTTTTCTGCGGTTCGTCATTCTGCTCTTCGGTCTTCCACTTCTTCGCAGTTTTTATTTCAAGTGGTTTAATGTCCTCATCTTCCTCGTCAGCTTCATCTTCTTCCAAATTAAATGACAACGCTTGTATTTGTCGTTTTTGTTTGTTTTTTTCAGCTTGGATTGCTTCCAGAGCTCTCAACTTCTCACGTTCTTTCTCGTCCTTTTTCTGAGCCAATTTCTTTTCACGTTCTCTTACGATATCTTCTTGCTTTGCTTTCATCTCATCCAAAGTAACCAATCCAATGGTGGACGTCTTGAGTTGTTGTTCCACAGCATCGTAGTGGCTTGCGAATTTATTTTCAATATTAGAAATCTTTAAATCCTCTTCGATCTTCTTTTTACGAAATTCGATTTCTTGTTGGGCAATTTCACGTTTTTTCATCAATTGCATTGCACGTCCAGCTTCACTGGCTGCTCCTTTGTAGTGGGCCATTGTTATAACTTTTAATAATTAGTTTTGTGAAATAAAATCCTTAATAATTATGTTTTTTTTTAAATTAGTTTCCTTTTCCTACGTTTTTCAAAACTATTTGTTTCTGCAACAAAAAAGAAAAAAAATTTAAACGTCAGCGTCATGTCATTTGTCAATTTGGGTTTCTTAACTATGAGCATTGAAAATGATTGGAAAACAAAAAGGGTTGAAACAAAATGAATACTCAAGCGACCTTTGCACGGTCAGTCATTTGACATCAATCTGTATTATAGTATTTGTAAAAATAAGTGTATATGCGTGCATTTTTTTTGACAAAAAATCAAAACCGTTTTGATTTTGCCTGATGACTGTTTTTATGTGTAGATGACTAACGTCCTCTGACTGACAGTGTAAAGGTCGCTTTATAAAAAATGAAAACAATCGTATGATAGTGTGCTATTACACCATGATTCTGGAGTCCTGATTCTATCGCCGAAATTCTCTTTGGTTTCTATTCCGTGCGTCACGTCGCTATTTTGATTGTCATGATTTTAAGAGACATGATTCTAATTTGACAGTCTTCTTTTCCGTCCACTTCGCAAGACCATTTTGTATAAGAAGCATGCATGTGCAGTGCACTCTTCAAGAAGCGAAGAGGAATGAAGCGAGATAGAAAAATTACGAATAGCAGAAAAGAACCGCAAAAAAGAGTCACGGAAAACCTGGCCCACGACGCTCAGGGCTGTTTAAATGCTATCCTATCTTTACGAATGTTTTCCCTCGTTCGCACTTATGTAGTTTCAAAAGAGTCATGACTTCAGAATCATGGTGTAATAGCACATATACACGTTAACCACAGTACACATATATTATGTTATGTTATATTAACTGTGCACGTTAACAATTGGAGTTAAGCGAATCTTGTAAATTATTTAATCATTTGACATCAAACATAATATAATGTTTGTAAAAACAAGGCAGTATGCTTACATTTGGCTCATGATAAATCAAAACACTTTTTATTTAACATGATGACAGATTATAAGTGTATGATGACCACAGGTCATCAACTGGTAATCCTCCGTATCCCCAGTATCCCAAAAAATATGGACAATTGCCATTTGAAATAATAAGAAAACATCTTTACTTTGATCGATTTTGATATCACGATTAACACCGATTTACATCCTATAACTATTTCCCCAGTCAAACGAAAAGTCGACGTAAGTGTCGACAAAAGAAATAGAATATAGTAGGCCTATTCAATACTTATAAGCGCTATTTGACGTCATCCATTTTAGATAGCCATTTTAACGATAAAAGTCGATGTCAAAAAGAGTAATGCAAATACACCCTGTAACTGTACAAAAATCGAGTTTAGTATCAGCCTGTAGGGCTGTGGCTATAATCGTTAATATGGTTCTCTAAAATCGGATGATGTCCGGCGATTTGGCTGAAATAAGTTTCAGCGAATAGGACTTCAATAGGCTTACATTCTGACATTAACCCCGATTTTATTGATTGACTGGAAAAAATTAACCTGGTTTCGGTGTGCATCGCTTTTTCTTACATTTTTTTAATCGTTCGAATAGCTCTAAAAAATCGTGGTGTTTTCCTTCGGATGGGTCTTAAATAGGTATGCCTACACACTGGCAACTACTTCTATTTCTTTTTTTGACACCTACGTTGATTTGTTGGTGCACTAACGCGGATTTACAGGTAGTTAGTATGTACATTAATTTTTGCGAATTCCTCAAGTTGAACTTCAATTAGTAAAAAATTATTTTTAATAAGGGACACAAAACACCAAAGATTTGTGTAAAGTAAATTTCTATAGTACAACTATGGAGCAGAAAGTTGTGCACTGCACTTTTGGAGGTTCTTACATTTACTAAGTGTCTATTCTGTTACCCTAACAATAGTCGGCTACGAAACAAATTAATAATATATAATGTATTTTATTGGCTCTAAAATCCATATTTCCTTAACAAGAGTCGTAAACAAAACAAAAATCATATATGTACGACTGTTGTCAGGGTTACAGAATAGACAACTAGTAAATGCACGAACCTAAAAATGTGTTTTTCATAAGTTTCTTAAGATGGCCAGGCGGTGATTATTCAGCATGAAAATACTATAGAAATGTATATACAATGGTGCGAACACCAGAATCACAAACAATGCGAAAATGTCAAAAAAAAATACATTAAAAATGTTCTTGCGTTTACATTTTTCAGCCGCTGGCGGCTTTTTTTTGACAGTTTCGCATTTTTTTTTATATTGTAAACAAAATTATTGTGATAAGTGGCAAATGGACGATCTAGTTTTGGTTGCTTCAAATACAAATTTGGTAAAAACACAATATGGAAGTTTGGAATTAAAAACCAAGAAAAGGAAGTAAGTAAAAATAAATGTTATTTTAATTTGTTTGTTTTTTTTTTTCTTTTAATTTGGTTTGCTTAGTTCTAACATATTTTCTCTTACGTAAGACTGTACTATTTAATGCATAAAAAATGAATAAAAAAGAAGTATCATACGGGCTTAACTACCTTTTCTTTTAAAAAATGCAGTTAAATGTGACATATTTACCTAGTTTATATGCATGGTTGAAGCGAGCTTGAACTTAGGTTTTATCCCATTTGTAAACGGGGATGAGTTGGAACGAAATGGAATTCGACTCGATCGCACTCGAGCAGTTGTGTTGAGTCGAAAATTAAATGAAATACCTGGGTTGAAATGGTGAATACACAATTATTTCTGCATGTGATCAATTGCATATTAACGAATGAATATTTTTGTTGTTTTGTATGCGCATAACTTGTAAAAGCAATACAAATATTTTTTTCTCGAAAATTCAATCTTTTGGTCTTAATGTCTACAAAGCAACGCAGGTATTCTTCTGTCATTTCAACTTTTTCGCACTTAACTCAACTCCTCAAGCATTCAACTAGTTGGCTGAAATATGTACCTGGGTTGGAATTTCGTTTCAAATCAAACTCGATCTTTCGACCCTGCATATAATCTAGTTAATTGGTGTTTGACTTTTTAAACCCGTGAGAGTGGTGGATACAATAGAAAAATGCCATTTTATGATATAACAATCTAACAAAGTTTGACAAACAATTTTTAAACTGTTTATTCAAATTTAAAAAATAAAAAACAAGTATTCTTATCATTCCTTGTTTGACAGTAAATAAATTGCTATTAAATTGTAAAAGAAATTTAAAAGCACAACTTTCAAAAATGTTTGATCCACAGTATAAGCTATACGGAAGTTCAAAACCTGGATTAAACAGTTTCAGAGGTGGGTTTGTTTCGACAGCGGGAAAGAGTTTTAAGCTAAAATTAGATGATGATGAAGAATTTTATCGAATAATGGAATCGATCAAAACAGAGAGGAAGGAAATAGCTGAATACCAAAGTCAGTCGGAACCAGAAGATGAATCAACTGAATTGCAAAATGTTTCATATATAATGTTCCTTATGCTGTTGGTTGTTTTATTGATGACAAAGATCATTCATTGTTTTCAAAGCATAATTGTTAAAGCAAAGGACTTATTTGATCAATTATTTCCTTACATTTGGAGTTGGATGAAGAAAATAACTCGTGGAACTTACATTGTAACTGATAGGAAGGTACCCTTGCTCATATTATGTGTTCCACTGCTAACTTTGGTGCTATTCGTGTACTGCTCTTTGCTAATACTTAATGCTGTAACTGAATTCTTGTTGAGTAATGCACCAAATTACGTAACACAAATAATTGTAACGGACAAATTTAACAAATTACTTTCACGTCAAAAAACCTAGTTTTAAACTTTTAACTAAAGAATAAATAAATATGAAATTCAAACTTTTTTTTAAATAATAATTTGTTTTCATGTAGTTTCCAGTATCTATATACGTACCTACAATCTTACCTACAATACTAACTTTTTTACTATGGTATTGGTGTAAATTATCCGAATTTATATAAATTGCAAGAAATATTTTTTCCAATGCACATTTTTATGGAACTCACAATAGCATTTTTGGTGGCACTGTGGGATCAAATTTTCCGTCCCGCCGAATGAATACCTCAATAGGGCTGATTTTCTTGTTCAACGAACTTGTTCAATCTAAAGCGTCTCTTGTTCTGGACAGACTTTGGAACACCCAATAAAAAATTTTCCGACAAATCCATCGTTTATTTCTAAATTGTTTTCCAATAGGGATGTCCGGTAGATTTTGACAGTTCAAGACGGCCATTTTTTTTTTGTATGTTGTTAATTTCAACGTGCCACACAGCTGATGCCACGATAGACATTCTGCATGAGGTCACGGTAATCTTATCCAGTAGGATCTGAACTTGACCCCAACCTGTCAATAAGTCGCAACAGACCGGTACTGTCAAAATCAACATAACCTCTGTGTCATTTTTTAAATTAAGAAATATATGCGCCAGAGTCATAGAAAGTTCAAGAAGCACTGTTTCATAAACACGGTATATCTCTACGACCAAGATTTCATATAGGTAGATTGCCTAACATTAACATAGTCTATCTGCCACTTTCCACAGAGAGAAATATAGATTGAATGCTGTAAAATGTGGGCTCTTCGATCTTTACGCCCACTAAAAAGATTCAAATTTGGTTGTCTGTTCAATCAAGTCACTTCGTTGTCTGCTCTCAGATTAGTAAATTATCGTCTTCTTCTCCTTTTTCGACAATGCTATAATTATCATCTCGAATGGTATCACTATTCATAACATTCTCACTTATCTCCTTTAGCTATTGACTGGGGTTCGTATCAGATTAGTAAATTATAAGCATGAAAAATATGGATAACCTGCATTTATTCTTCTATAGTATAAGTATACTAACATTCAATGTAAGAGTAATGTCAATTTTTTGCAAAATCTGAAATTTATCTATTCTTCAGTTTCAGCAGTCTGTTCGTGTAATAAAATTAAGCCACAACCCCTCAACCCTTTCAGAATGACTAAAGCAAATTTACCTCAAATTCAACATCCCAAATGGAAATGTCACACTCTCAAAAAATTGACATGTCACCGATAAATACTTGTCCCAGCTGTTAGAATCGCCGGTCATCCTTCTGGAACACACATATTCCACGTCTAAATCAATTACTGTGCATTCAGGCTTCACCGCAAAATAGGTACATAATTTGATGTCACGTCAATTAAGAGTGAGTAATATGAATGTCAACATCCACACTATTACTACACACTCATACCTATAACGTCAACATGTCAATTCTACAATTAGTTTGGTTAAAAAAAGGATGTTATGTCCTATTGCCAACAACTAGGTATATAGGAAGATATTATGATATGAAATTTACCTACATACCTACTAGAACTAAGTATATCAATACTTATTACCTTTTATATTATGTATTATGGTTCTATTAGTGGGTTTCTGTTTTTGAAAAAAAATTTATGTTATTAATGGTATAGGTAATACTGAACATTAATGGTTCTTGACTTAAAAAAAACTAAAGATACCTATGTTTATTATTAATACAAAATTGATATGTTTTATATTTGTTTACTTTTTACAGCTTTGTGCTCTGCCGCTGTTGTGTCTTTTGGCGCAGGTTATACTGACAGGACAAAAGCTTTCTGTCCGTTTTCTCTCATTAATTTTTTAAAAATGATTGGCCTGCAGATGTAAAGTATAACATTTGAAAGCTTTTAGAACATACTTATATGTATAGGTATGCAGATAAGGACTCAACTCATCAGAAAAAGAACAGAACACTAGAAATTGTTTGGCAGTGGCTTTTAAGAGCTCTGATGATTCGGCATACGTTAACCGTCCACCGGACGAGTTCAAAATTTGATAATAAAATAACATAAAACAGTTACATACCCATCATTGCATATTCACCACATCAAGCTTGAGATTCAAATCCATATTGTTATAATGTTATGTTTACTTCATGAGGGACCCATCTATGTTGGTTTCTTTTTTTTTTATTAATTTGATCATCGTCAGTTCCAATGAGTGTAATGTAACAGACCAGGCACTTACACATTTATATGAATAAAAAAACTGTTGTTTTTGCTTTCTTCCGTTTCGGATAACGTACCTTTACCTACTATATTCTATAAGCTGCATATAAAATATAACATGTGTGTCGTCGTTAATATGGAAATACGGATTACATTTTTATAACTTTTTTCATTTTAGTCAAATCCCCAAAAGGTTGAAAAAAAAAAAATACTGAAAATAATGCTTGACAACGTTATGAGTGCAGCAGGTACCACTTGTCAATCAGTTGAATAATGCGATAGGGCTTTTTAGGTAACAACGATATATCTCTTTCTCGTTCTCACAGAATTGTCAAAAACAGCAGTATGGTGAACAGCTGATTTTTTTTTATCATTGTTGAAAAATTGATTGAAAACAAAAGCGGGAATTTTAAAGATTTGTGCGCGAAAATTGTGAAAATTGTTGGTTTTGCTAATTAAAATAAATTTTTAAGCCACGGAAATCACAAATTTCACACAAAAAAGAATACCGCATTTAAAAATTATTTCCAAATTGTTTTCTCCAAGATCTTGAGTTTGACAGTTTGAAAAAAGCGCGATACATATTTCAATCTGTCTTCACCATAGTGTGAGCTTTGACAAGATGGTAAAACTCCCTATAGGACCACAGAGCTTTTCCGTCCACAGGCTTAAAATGATAATTGAGAAAAAAAATCGTATAGGTAGTCGCCCGTATCGTTGAATTCATTGTTACCTATCGTATTTTTCTATAGAAACGTTTTCTGTAAATGGCGTTTCTTAATCCTTTGCTAGTAAATTTGATCAGTTAAAAAAAAAAGATTTTCTGTAATATTTCTAAATAATTTTTTTGTCTTCAAAAATTTCTTTAAACAAAATGTAAGTATGCAATAAAAAATGAGTTAAATTTGATCAGTTAAATTTGATCAGTTAAAAAAAAAAGATTTTCTGTAATATTTCTAAATAATTTTTTTGTCTTCAAAAATTTCTTTAAACAAAATGTAAGTATGCAATAAAAAATGAGTTATCATCTAATAGCGTTTTTATTTGGTAGTTCGGAACTACTCCGGACGATTCTGTGTACGTTGGTTTGGCACTAAATGACAGTTCGAGTTCTGAAAAGAAGTGAAACTCGATTACGGATTTGAAGTCAGAATCAAAAACAGAATCAAGCATACTTGCACAGATTTAAATATTTAAATCGTGAAATGTCGTTATTTTGTTATTTGTTTTGGAAGAGTGATAGACAAATATTTTTCTTCCTGAAATACATAAATCACCCTTCATCACCGACATTTTCCTAAAATGAAAAAAAAATACATTTGAAGTTTCACACATACAATGATATTCAAATTACAAAATCACAAAAGTATCTTTGCGTGTTCAATTGGTGGGAATCGGACAGTTCTGCTTATCGATTCCGGACTACCAAATTGAAACGCTATAAGAGCACTGTCGTCGGCAACAAATTATTTACAAGATGTTTTATCAAATCTGTTTTATCAATAATTTGTTTTCCACAAAAAAAAACATTTTTAAAAGTAACTCTTTTATTTTTTTTTGCAGCAAACAATAGTATTTCCAATGAAAGTCATCATCTTAGGCAACAAATCACTCACATAAAATTTTACTGAAATTGATCGTATTTTTTTCGAGAAAAATGGAATTATCGGTAGGTAGGTATACCGTTATTTTCAAACCTAGAACCTACATTTATTTACCGATTTTTATAAAATTTGATATATTATTCAGATAGTCCTGCAATGAATGATAAATATTGCCTACAAATATTTGGAAAAAAGACTTTTTGATTTCAAACTAGTTTTAGTATACCGTTATTTTCAAACCTAGAACCTACATTTATTTACCGATTTTTATAAAATTTGATATATTATTCAGATAGTCCTGCAATGAATGATAAATATTGCCTACAAATATTTGGAAAAAAGACTTTTTGATTTCAAACTAGTTTTTAAGTCCTTACCACAAGAGCAAGTTCGTGCGACCCAGTCATGATGTTTATTTGTTATATATGATTTATATAGTAATAGCGTTTAGGAAATTTCAATAGAGTTTGAATTAAGATACCGATGCACATTGATTTTGAATGTCTGAAGTTACGCATTCACGTAGCCTTTATTTAAAACTTGGTTATGTTGTAGCCTACACTTTCTGTCTGCGTAAGGTGATCATCACAGTGATAGCTAAAAACCAATCAGCAAAATATTGTGATAGTCATCTTCTCATGAAATTGACGTTTTATTTTCTTTTTTGTGGCAATGTGACTAGAGTTACCACACGCATACAAAACATTATAAAATTTTCAATTTTTTTCAATTTTAGTCACCAAATCATCAATAACAATATTTCTTTTACCTTATGAGTATACAACGATCGAAAATATATGGTTAAATTTAGAATTATTGCATTTATTCACTTAAAAATTCATAATTTCAATGAATTTATTTGAAAATATGACTACGGCAATAATGTTTTTCACAAATGTCACTGACAAACTGAACAAAGTTGAATCGAGTTGAATTGGTGGATGTGATCACCTTACGCAGAAGGAAAAATCAATTTTATCACAAGTGATGATCAAAAATGTGACAATCACCTATCATCTTACGCGATTCCACCCCAGGTTTACACACAGAACAGTCAGAATAGTGACAGCAAATAAATAATAAAAAATAATAAAAAAAAAAATACAACCAAATGGCAAGTTCTTTCCTCACTAAAAAGTCTAATATGGAATGGTTCTTGTTATAAGAGCAACACAAGTATGAAAAATTAACAAAAAGTGTTTGCATTGGAATTGTCATCCTCATCATCTACATCAAGAAGAATAGAAATAAAATAAAAAAGTCTGACTGTTTAGCTAACAAGAGGGAACTTTTCGATAAAACACCATTTTGCCAAACATACTTCATCCTTCAGGCTAAAATGGGGATGTGTTTTATATAAATATCCATCAATCTGCTTAAGAAGTAGAGTTGGAAGAATAACCCAAACTACATGTTTAAATAAATGCTGTCGTCTTTAAAAGTCTTAAGTGAGATAAATTTGTTGAGTCATCCTTTTCTTGGAAAAACAATGATAACATTGAAATAAAAATTAGATGAAGAACAAATAATAATTAATGTTGAATAGGTTTGCTTATACTGAACGGATACAGCCAGTGTGACTAAAGTTAACCGAAATTATAAGAATTAACACAAATATCGACATAAAACTAATTTAACTTTCTGATTTGTGAATTAACGTATTTGTTGTTTTGTTGTACCTATCTCTTGTGTCACTTTATCACCAAAATCAACAAAGGATTTCTATAAAACTACTGAACTGACTGAGAAAATAAATTTGTTGAAAAATAGTTCAGATTTTTGTGCATATTTATAAATCAATTTTTGTTGGTCTTCCGTTAATAGAATACAATTTTTTTCTCAAGAATATCTTTAAACTTTTTATTGAGTGAACAAAGTTTCTTTTAACTTTTTAAATCTTTTAAGGCATGACGATTTTTTTTTTACACGAAAACCAAAGTGTTAACCGAAAGTTCGAAATAAAAACTTTACGTCTGTTTTCTGTAAAAAAAATGTTTCAAACTTTTTCTCTTTCCACCGAAATTTATTGAAAAGATACTAAGCTCAAACTTTTTCGAACTAAAAAAAACTGTAGGTAGTTTAAATGTTGAAAAGATATATAATTTTAAAGGGTGTATTTGGGTCGATTGCGGAAGAATGTATAGTGTTATCTATAGATGATCAGTGTTATTTTATTATGAGTAATTCATCCACAGATACACACAGAGTGTAACAATCATTATGTAATAGTATCGTGGTTGTTCTAGTATTTGCATATTGTGTTGGTTGATTTTGATATAAGTTTACCATGAGATCTGATATTGATGTCCCTATAAAAGAGTTCCTTTATAGTTCTTAAAAATTTAATCTACCTGCACAGAACTAGTTAAAGTGGCTATATAGATAATTAACAGTAATTTGAAAATATAAACGGACCACTAAATTTTTCACTGGATACATAAAGAAACAAATTTTAAGTCTAATATTTTTTGTGAATATTTAAAAAAAAAAAATGCTTAGTAGCTGGATACTGATTATTACTTTTTTTCACTAGCGATTATAGGTACTATAAGGCAAGTTTTGTATTCGTAAAAAAAAGTTTTGAAATAACAATCAAACATGAAATTACGATGATAGAGAACACGAAAAAAGAGGTCCGACAGTTCTATCTGTCTGTCTGTCCGTCTGTCATTCTAGATGTATCGACACCTACAGCCTAAAAGGTTGGGCCGATTTTCTTCAAACTTGGTACTTTGTATTTTTAAAGTAATGTTCCCAGGCGTATTTTTGATTTTTATCCTAGGTCTGAAAATAACGGTACCTGCCATATAAACGTACCAATTCAATTTTTCTCGAAAAAATACGATCGATTTTGATAAAATTTAACATAACTGATTTTTTGAAAACGGTGATGTTTTTCGACAAAAAAAATTTATTACAACTTGATTTTTAACGGTACCTTCCATGCAAGCATTTTAGACAGTTCCACTTTTCTCGTAAAAAATACGATCGATTTTTATAAAATTTCGTACAATGGATTTGTAGCCAAAGGTTGTGTTTTTCATTTTTTCAGAATAAGTTTTTTATATAATTTTGTGTGACTGATTTGTTGTTAATGACGGAGTTTTTCGTTAAAATTTTGTTTTCAAAATCACCTTATTAACGATACCTGCCATATAAATGCTATAGAAAATCCGACTTTTCTCAAAAAAAAATACGATCGATTTTGATAAGATTTTGTGTTACTGATGTTTTACCAATAAGAAAGTTTTTCGTTAGAATTTTTTTTTTCAAAATCATTTTATTAACGGTACCTGCCATAAAAACGCTACAGAAACTATTTTTACTTCCGATTATTTATTATAGTTTCTTGCTTAGAATCCTAAGCTAAAAGTTATTAATCTTAAACAATAGCAAGTTTGTCCGACCCAGTCGTGCCTTTTAATTTTTTAAGATAATGCTTATGGGTATGGGACTTCTTTTTTTTAGTTAATTTTAGTTTCATTATTAAAAATTATTAGTTTCTTTATTAAACATTTGGAATATTTATGCTAATGCTAGTTAGTAATAAATAGCACATTAAGTTAACTAGATAAAGATACAATAGAAGGATAAGCGATTTTTTAGCATTTGTTTATATGTTGCAATTCATCAAACCAAGATAAAAATAAAAATATAAAGTGAAGTTTATCAGCACATCACGTAAAGGAAATGGTAACAAATCAATACGGAAATAACTTAAAAGAAACAACATCAATCGGTTTATTCAGTAATACCTGTCAATAAGATGCCAACCCTTTTCATTCTAGTTGAATAAGTTAGGATGCTATGGATGTAAAATAAATGTTTTTTTTTTTTAAATCAATATCTTGTAAAAAAACATATCCTCTAAGCTTATTTGATTTTTTATAACTCCAAAAAGGGCTAATTTAATTTGGTTGTAATTCTTCGCTGTTTCAAAAAAAAAAAAAAAAATAAACATTTGACATTCATACTTCTTATATGATATTTTAAAGTACATACATCATATACATCTTTATTCGTTTGTATTTAAGTGTTTCTATAATTACATTTGAAAACAAATATACCAATATTGAAAAAACGACTTTCCCCTATAATTTTTTTATCTTACGTTCTACGGCAAAAACATTCAATTTCGTTTTGTAGAGCGTTAAAGTTGCTATAATATTAATTGTCAAAACATTTTGTATGTCACGTCGTTACCAAAACATGGCGCTCCTAAAAAGGGTATTTTTCAAATTATGCAAAAAATTAAAAAAAAAGTTTTTAATTTTCTCCTCTTTTCTTTTTTTTATACCATACCCTTTTTTTACGTTCTGTAGCAAAATATTCAGTTATGTTTTTAAGAGCGTTGAATTTACTACAATATTGATTATTCAAGCCAATTTGTATGTCACGTCGTTACCGAGATATGGCTCTTATAAAAAGGGTAATTTTTCAAATTTTGCAAGCAAATTTTTCACGCCATAACTCCTTAATTTTAATTTATTAGAAAGCGAACCATACATATATCCAATCATAAAATTGGATGGGTATTCAGTTGTAAGAAAAAAGTCTATATGCCGACTGGCTTAGTATGTAAGTAAATAATATTGTAAAGTTTTTTCGTGATGTGATAAAATATTCCAGGTTGCTTGAGATCCCATAGGGGAAGCTTGCAGTAGGCAAAGGCGGATTTGACGGACACAGACGGTATTTTGAGTACTGTATAGAGATTTTATCACCGGTACATATTTAAAAGCAGACCAAATTATAAGATTTGTTAAAATATGTATATATGAATAAAATAACAGAAAGAACACGAGTCAAACTCATGTGTATTTCTAGCTGGAATTGCGAACTTTATTCGTTGCATTCCTTTCCCCAGAATAGCACCCCCTCACATTATATTAAATTCTATCCTTACTATAATAAGGAATTTCAATAAATTGATTCACAATAAAAAATAGACTTTGCTGATAAAACTCCACTCAGGCAGTTTTATCAAAATCATTGGAAAACTTCTTAAAAAAATAAGACTCCTTGTGCGAACAGACAGATTGCCAGACGGACCAAAATTTCGGACCCACTTTTCTGGACTTCTATACCATCCCCATGTCATGTTACCTGAAAGAATTTGCTGCCCTATAACTTCAGCGACGAAGATGTAGACGATGTTTTGCAAGGCGATGTTTTGTTTTTTTAGGTCAAGGGGTCAACTTGTTTTGACTGTACTATATGTACTTGTTTACTTTTATCTTAAATATCCCAGGAAGTCTTGATTAAGCAAAAACTTTGGCTAATAAAATTTGTTTGGCTTTAGAACGCAAATAAAATGAGTTTTCAAAAATGAAAATCGGATCACTGGATGCGGAAATATCTTTTAGCCAAAAAACGATCAATTTGGTGGCAAATTTTAAAAATGGCGGCCAACGACCATGATGTGGACCATTTGACCCAAATTGATTTATACCTCTATGAGTGCTTAACAAAGCCCCATGACACAACTGAGGGGACATATAACGGCACACGTGACATGGGCTAGCACGTAGACTACTATGTATTGCTGAACGTGCAAAACTCTACGCCCCTTATCTCAAAAACAGTTGATCGTATGAAAAAATATTTGTTACAAAATGTGTTGCTCTATATAAATTTGTATGCTCTATAATTTTGTAATGACAGTAATATGATATGCACCCATGAATGAAAGAATTCAAGATTACGACACTTGGTTTTTTTTCAGCTTTTTGTTGTTGTGTTTTTTTCACTTGTGACGTAAGCACAAACAGAAAAACAATTAAATGGTGGAATCTTGTTATGAATTGTCACCAACCAAGGGGAAAAAGAGTGTAAGGTGCTTACGTCACAAGTGAAAATTACGTCACAATTGAAACAACAACAAAGTGAAAATGCCAAAGTGTCGTAATCTTGTATTCATGATATGCACCTACATTATACGGAAATGTATTTAAAAGCAAATAGTAGCTAACAACAAACTTTAACTTCCTTTCTTGGCATTTCAATTTCCAATGGGTTTGATTTTTGATATCTACACTTATATCTCTCCGCCTTCGTGTTTTTATTATTTCTTATGCATAATATTTATATTTCTTAGTATGCATTACGGCAGCAATTAATACAGCACTTATTATAAACAACAATAATATTAAAAAAATTGGTTCGAAACAAAATGTATTATCAAGCAAACAATTTGCCAAACAAAAATTTATTTATGACAGATATCAGCTGTTTTCAATTTCACGAAAAGTGAATTCGGAATACATTCGGAGTTGCAAAACGGTCGAAATTTGGAAACTGAAATTAAACTCAATCGTTTTGCAATTTCGTTTAATATCACTTGATTTGTGGAACCTAGCTTGTAATGTTTATTTATATTCAATCTATACAATGACTCTAAAATTTATATTAATGACGTTACTTTTTTTGTAGCTGGCTCTTAGACTATAAAAATTATTGCTATGTCATGG
The DNA here is from genome assembly GCA_951217065.1 of Baccha elongata. Lineage (NCBI taxonomy): Eukaryota > Metazoa > Arthropoda > Insecta > Diptera > Syrphidae > Baccha > Baccha elongata. The sequence goes on from OX578273.1 coordinate 86,660,721, forward strand.
CTCTGTAGGTGTATTTGCCTGGACATTTCGACAATAAGATCCCATTAATAAAAACAAAATTAAAGAAAAATAAATTTTAATAGTTCGTATTATTTTACGAGAATAAGAAACTCATATGCCAACGGCTGTTGATTACGATTGCCCTTCAAGTAATTTTTTTTTTTTTTTTGAAAATTGATAAGTTAAACCAGCAAAACTCAACACAATTTCATTTGCTTTCAGCCAGATAAAACTTTCCATAGCACAGTGATTTGAACGTATACTATTAAATTACGATGGTTGAGTATATATGTTGGGATTCTCATAGTAGAGATCAAAAAGGATTCTCCTAAATGATGGGCTTTGATACCATAATAGTATAGAATAGCATAAGCATATCACAAACAAGTGGCAATACAAATTCAAAACACGTCACTTGTCATAGTTATTCAAAGAAGCAAAAACCAAGTACCTACCTAAAATACTTGATCTGGAAAACAAGGACGAACAAAAAAAAATGCTTACAAAAATCAATTCAAAAAGTAAATCGAATAAGATACATGCTCGAGGGAGAGAATTGAATAGTGACAACAACAAGGACAAAAAGAGCGTTTGTTTAGATTCAAGCCCGACATTCAATCAAGACGATGCTATGGGTTCAATAGGCAAGATAATTTGCTTCATGTTACCAAACAAACAAGAAAATTTTGTATATTTATAAGGATTTGAGTAGGGTGTACATTATACAATGTACGTATACAATATATAAGTACAGGTAAATAGATATACATAAAGCTATCTCATAATCGTATTTGGATGTTCTTTTATTTTTAAACACACATATAATCAACCTAATAGTATGTATACTAAAACAAAAGTGTGTCGGTACATTTTCATGTACATATTGAGATTGTCAGCAAAATATGTAGGTATATCAAAGGTCCGGGTTCTTTTGTAATCAAGAAGCCGTTTTTTTTTTTAATTTTTGTTTTTCGTAAAAAAATATTGAGTTTTTTTGTAGTAGTTATACTTTTAATATAATTGGCATTTCAGATTTTGTTTTTTTCGTAAAAATGCACATAATGGAGATTTGGTGTTAACGGTTTTTAACAAATTCACCCCTAAATTGATAACAACTAAACCGATTTTACTTAACTTTGGTAAACTATGTAACAAGTTATCTTCTTTAAAGGGTTATAATAATTGATCCTCAACACTAAATATAGGTACATATTGTAACAACCAATTTAACCAAGAACAAAACTGTCCTTACACAACACATCATCAGTTAACAAGACATCTATATCGTTTGTACTATATTTATGATTTATTTTATTTAGAATATAAAGTCACAACCCATACATATCAATTTAAGGATTCAACCCAAAATTGTCTCCAGAAACAGAAACCATCTTGTTCATAATCATGAACCAAAACAAAACCTTACCTAAGCATACTTTAACGAACCCCCAACAATACCTTAAAAAAATAAAAAAAATAAAAAAACTATAGAATCCTCTTTTGTTTATAACTCTTTTCTTCGTTAAACTGTTACCCAATCATACAAAGCAAATATTTTACTTATATTTTTACGGTGCTTGGTCAAATTGAATGAGAGTATATAGAATGAATAAGACTTATAGGTATAATACTGGACCGAAAGATGAGGAGAAACGTTTCATTTGAAAAGAATTTTTCTTATCAACATAACGCACATGCGGCGTAAAAATGGCAAAAGGGAATCCCCAGGTTAACGTTATGTCGGTAACTATGTTTTCTACCATAAAACAACAAATTCCGAGAATGATTGCATCCTTTTTTTTAGGTAAATATTTGTAATAAATAACACTCTATTATATGTATTGAAGGGTGTTTTTTTTATTGTATTCTCCAAAAAGTCCTCATAAATAAAAGGACTACGACCGACTGACCTTGATATATTTTTTTTACTACTATGTTATTGAGATTATAAGTAAATTTTATTTTCGTAAGGTATTACTAGGGAGGGGCGTTGAAGTGATGCTTCATATACGGTAACAGTTGCATCGTCCGAGATCGACATTAGTGTAGGTATATATACAGACAAAAGTCCTGGGTACTCATCCAAGTTGTTCCGATCCGGAATCGGCCGATGATTTGGTTGCAGTGTATTTTCGCTTATATGACAATATGTCACAAGCGTCATGACACATTATTTTGCGTCACAAGGCCATTGCTCGATAAATTTTTGTTTCCGTTTAACTTTGCATATATACCCAAACTTGCAATTATTTTTTTTCCAATTGCAACCCACCTTCAATCCTATAATGAGTATAAGCTTTTTGGGCTTTTAGAAAACAGTTTAGAAAGTGTTATAAGGCCGTCACTTAGGTAAAACGACATAAGTCCATTACTTCGAATATGGCTTTATGTCACTATGAAACGCATTTCAAAATATGGACATTTTTCGCTATGGCCTTCCTTATGTCATAGCACCGACTTGACCTTAAAGCAATTGACATGGTGAAATTTTAAATTTCAATCACACTTTCAAAAAGCCACATAACTGCAATTTGTATCATTTGGCTTATGCTCCTCATTCCTACTCTTAGCGTAAGGTAATGGTTGCCAAACACAAGAACAGAAAGTGAAGCCAAAAAACAAAATTACTGACGAAAAAATAGGATTAAACAAGGTCAAATGCTAAGGATGTTTTCACCATAAACATTTCTAATTTACCTACATACATATATAATGATTAAAAAGAGATTCCACAGGTAAGAAACGATAACGCACCGAACCGACAAGTCAAGAGTTTCTGATGTTAGCTTTTATATATATTATCAAAATATCGGTCTTTCCCAAAAACAATAATATCTACGGTCGATATTATTCCGTTCGCTCTTATCAATGCTCAAGAACATAAAATTAATACCTATAGATTTAATATCCCTTTTTCTTAAACACTATTGCTTTTTATATTCTTATGCTTTTTTCTATGCCCTTATTTTTATTGAATAATTTCTTGTGGTGCGAACAAAGTAAAAATGAGGTTGCTACCACCTACCTACCTACTTAAAATTTAAATCGATTTTGAAAATCTCTACCTACCTAATTCAAAACCAATGTCGCCAATAAAGGGCACGACTGGGTCACACAAACTTGCTCTCGGGACAAGTTACCTGAGAATTTAAAGATTAAAGTACAAACGGAATAATACAAACAATTTAAAACCAATGCTTACAAAGATTCAAACCAAAATCAAAGTATGTCATTTGGTGTTTGACGAAAAAACGAAAAGTCCTGATACACCAGGAACTCATAAATCTCAGAATAGTAGCAAGTAAGTGAAAAATCTGGAAAAAACTGTCATTTGGTGTTTGCCGAAAAAACGAAAAGTCCTGATGGAACACCAGGAGCTCATAAATCTCAGAAAAGTATCAGGTAAATGAAAAATTTTGAAAAAAACTATCATTTGGTGTTTGCCGAAAAAACGAAAAGTGCTGATAGAACACCAGGAGCTCATAAGTATCAGAAAAATAGCAGGTAAAAGAAAAATCTTAAAAAAACTGTCGTTTGGTGTTTGCCGAAAAAACGAAAAGTCCTGATGGAACACCAGGAGCTCATAAATATCAGAAAAGTAGCAGGTAAAAGAAAAATCTTAAAAAAACTGTCATTTGGTGTTTGCCGAAAAAACGAAAAGTCCTGATGGAACACCAGGAGCTCATAAATCTCAGAAAAGTAGCAGGTAAAACAAAAATCTTAAAAAAACTGTCATTTAATGTTTGCCGAAAAAACGAAAAGTCCTGATGGAACACCAGGAGCTCATAAATCTCAGAAAAGTATCAGGTAAATGAAAAATTTTGAAAAAACTATCATTTGGTGTTTGCCGAAAAAACGAAAAGTGCTGATAGAACACCAGGAGCTCATAAATATCAGAAAAGTAGCAGGTAAAAGAAAAATCTTGCGAAAACTGTCATTTGGTGTTTGCCGAAAAAACGAAAAGTCCTGATGGAACACCAGGAGCTCATAAATCTCAGAAAAGTAGCAGGTAAATGAAAATTTTTGTTAAAACTGTCATTTGGTGTTTGCCGAAAAAACGAAAAGTCCTGATGGAACACCAGGAGCTCATAAATCTCAGAAAAGTATCAGGTAAATGAAAAATTTTGAAAAAAAACTATCATTTGGTGTTTGCCGAAAAAACGAAAAGTGCTGATAGAACACCAGGAGCTCATAAGTATCAGAAAAGTAGCAGGTAAATGAAAAATCTTAAAAAAACTGTCGTTTGGTGTTTGCCGAAAAAACGAAAAGTCCTGATGGAACACCAGGAGCTCATAAATATCAGAAAAGTAGCAGGTAAAAGAAAAATCTTAAAAAAACTGTCATTTGGTGTTTGCCGAAAAAACGAAAAGTCCTGATGGAACACCAGGAGCTCATAAATCTCAGAAAAGTAGCAGGTAAAACAAAAATCTTAAAAAAACTGTCATTTAATGTTTGCCGAAAAAACCAAAAGTCCTGATGGAACAATAGGAGCTCATAAATCTCAGAAAAGTATCAGGTAAATGAAAAATTTTGAAAAAACTATCATTTGGTGTTTGCCGAAAAAACGAAAAGTGCTGATAGAACACCAGGAGCTCATAAATATCAGAAAAGTAGCAGGTAAAAGAAAAATCTTGCGAAAACTGTCATTTGGTGTTTGCCGAAAAAACGAAAAGTCCTGATGGAACACCAGGAGCTCATAAATCTCAGAAAAGTATCAGGTAAATGAAAAATTTTGAAAAAAACTATCATTTGGTGTTTGCCGAAAAAACGAAAAGTGCTGATAGAACACCAGGAGCTCATAAGTATCAGAAAAGTAGCAGGTAAAAGAAAAATCTTAAAAAAACTGTCGTTTGGTGTTTGCCGAAAAAACGAAAAGTCCTGATGGAACACCAGGAGCTCATAAATATCAGAAAAGTAGCAGGTAAAAGAAAAATCTTAAAAAAACTGTCATTTGGTGTTTGCCGAAAAAACGAAAAGTCCTGATGGAACACCAGGAGCTCATAAATCTCAGAAAAGTAGCAGGTAAAACAAAAATCTTAAAAAAACTGTCATTTAATGTTTGCCGAAAAAACGAAAAGTCCTGATGGAACACCAGGAGCTCATAAATCTCAGAAAAGTAGCAGGTAAATGAAAATTTTTGTTAAAACTGTCTTTTGGTGTTTGCCGAAAAAACGAAAAGTCCTGATGGAACACCAGGAGCTCATAAATCTCAGAAAAGTAGCAGGTAAAACAAAAATCTTAAAAAAACTGTCATTTAATGTTTGCCGAAAAAACGAAAAGTCCTGATGGAACACCAGGAGCTCATAAATCTCAGAAAAGTATCAGGTAAATGAAAAATTTTGAAAAAACTATCATTTGGTGTTTGCCGAAAAAACGAAAAGTGCTGATAGAACACCAGGAGCTCATAAATATCAGAAAAGTAGCAGGTAAAAGAAAAATCTTGCGAAAACTGTCATTTGGTGTTTGCCGAAAAAACGAAAAGTCCTGATGGAACACCAGGAGCTCATAAATCTCAGAAAAGTATCAGGTAAATGAAAAATTTTTAAAAAAACTATCATTTGGTGTTTGCCGAAAAAACGAAAAGTGCTGATAGAACACCAGGAGCTCATAAGTATCAGAAAAGTAGCAGGTAAAAGAAAAATCTTAAAAAAACTGTCGTTTGGTGTTTGCCGAAAAAACGAAAAGTCCTGATGGAACACCAGGAGCTCATAAATATCAGAAAAGTAGCAGGTAAAAGAAAAATCTTAAAAAAACTGTCATTTGGTGTTTGCCGAAAAAACGAAAAGTCCTGATGGAACACCAGGAGCTCATAAATCTCAGAAAAGTAGCAGGTAAAACAAAAATCTTAAAAAAACTGTCATTTAATGTTTGCCGAAAAAACGAAAAGTCCTGATGGAACACCAGGAGCTCATAAATCTCAGAAAAGTAGCAGGTAAATGAAAATTTTTGTTAAAACTGTCATTTGGTGTTTGCCGAAAAAACGAAAAGTCCTGATGGAACACCAGGAGCTCATAAATCTCAGAAAAGTAGCAGGTAAATGAAAAATTTTGAAAAAACTATCATTTGGTGTTTGCCGAAAAAACGAAAAGTGCTGATAGAACACCAGGAGCTCATAAATATCAGAAAAGTAGCAGGTTAAAGAAAAATCTTAAAAAAACTGTCATTTGGTGTTTGCCGAAAAAACGAAAAGTCCTGATGGAACACCAGGAGCTCATAAATCTCAGAAAAGTAGCATGTAAATGAAAAATCTTGAAAAAAACTGTCATTTGGTGTTTGCCGAAAAAACGAAAAAGTCCTGATACACCAGTAACTCATAAATCTCAGAATAGTAGCAAGTAAGTGAAAAATCTGGAAAAAACTGTCATTTGGTGTTTGCCGAAAAAACGAAAAGTCCTGATGGAACACCAGGAGCTCATAAATATCAGAAAAGTAGCAAGTAAATGAAAAATCTTGCGAAAACTGTCATTTGGTGTTTGCCGAAAAAACGAAAAGTCCTGATAGAACACCAGGAGCTCATAAATCTCAGAAAAGTAGCAGGTAAATGAAAAATCTTGAATAACCTGTCATTTGGTGTTTGCCGAAAAAACGAAAAGTCCTGATGGAACACCAGGAGCTCATAAATCTCAGAAAAAGTAGCAAGTAAATGAAAAATCTTGCGAAAACTGTCATTTGGTGTTTGCCGAAAAAACGAAAAGTCCTGATAAAACACCAGGAGCTCATAAATCTCAGAAAAGTAGCAAGTAAATGAAAAATCTTGAAAAAACTGTCATTTGGTGTTTGCCGAAAAAACGAAAAGTCCTGATGGAACACCAGGAGCTCAAAAATCTCAGAAAAGTAGCAGGTAAATGAAAAATCTTGAATAAACTGTCATTTGGTGTTTGCCAAAAAAATGAAAAGTCCTGATGGAACACCAGGAGCTCATAAATCTAAGAAAAGTAGCAGGTAAATGAAAAATCTTGAATAAATTGTCATTTGGTGTTTGCCGAAAAAACGAAAAGTCTTGATAGAACACCAGGAGCTCATAAATCTCAGAAAAGTAGCAGGTAAATGAAAAATCTTGAAAAAACTGTCATTTGGTGTTTGCCGAAAAAACGAAAAGTCCTGATAGAACACCAGGAGCTCATAAATCCCAGAAAAGTAGCAAGTAAGTGAAAAATCTTGAAAAAACTGTCGTTTGGTGTTTGCCGAAAAAACGAAAAGTCCTGATAGAACACCAGGAGCTCATAAATCTCAAAAAAGTAGCTGGTAAATGAAAAATCTTGAATAAACTGTCATTTGGTGTTTGCCGAAAAAACGAAAAGTCCTGATGGAACACCAGGAGCTCATAAATCTCAGAAAAGTGGCAAGTAAATTAAGAATCTTGCAAAAACTGTCATTTGGTGTTTGCCGAAAAAACGAAAAGTCCTGGTAGAACACCTGGAGCTCATAAATCTCAGAAAAGTAGCAAGTAAATGAAAAATCTTGCAAAAACTGTCATTTGGTGTTTGCCGAAAAAACGAAAAGTCCTGATAGAACACCAGGAGCTCATAAATCTCAGAAAAGTAGCAGGTAAATGAAAAATCTTGAATAAACTGTCCTTTGGTGTTTGCCGAACACCAGGAGCTCATAAATCTGAGAAAAGTAGCAAGTAAATGAAAAATCTTGCAAAGACTGTCATTTGGTGTTTGCCGAAAAAACGAAAAGTCCTGATAGAACACCAGGAGCTCATAAATCTCAGAAAAGTAGCAGGTAAATGAAAAATCTTGAAAAAACTGTCATTTGGTGTTTGCCGAAAAAACGAAAAGTCCTGATGGAACCAGGAGCTCATAAATCTCAGAAAAGTAGCAAGTAAGTGAAAAATCTTGAAAAAACTGTCATTTGGTGTTTGGCGAAAAAACGAAAAGTCCTGATGGAACACCAGGAGCTCATAAGTCTCAGAAAAGTAGCAAGTAAATGAAAAATCTTGCAAAAACTGTCATTTGGTGTTTGCCGAAAAAACGAAAAGTCTTGATAGAACACCAGGAGCTCATAAATCTCAGAAAAGTAGCAGGTAAATGAAAAATCTTGAATAAACTGTCGTTTGGTGTTTGCCGAAAAAACGAAAAGTCCTGATGGAACACCAGGAGCTCATAAATCTCAGAAAAGTAGCAGGTAAATGAAAAATCTTGCAAAAACTGTCATTTGGTGTTTGCCGAAAAAACTAAAAGTCCTGATAGAACACCAGGAGCTCATAAATCTCAGAAAAGTAGCAGGTAAATGAAAAATCTTGAATAAACTGTCGTTTGGTGTTTGCCGAAAAAACGAAAAGTCCTGATGGAACACCAGGAGCTCATAAATCTGAGAAAAGTAGCAAGTAAATGAAAAATCTTGCAAAGACTGTCATTTGGTGTTTGCCGAAAAAACGAAAAGTCCTGATAGAACACCAGGAGCTCATAAATCTCAGAAAAGTAGCAGGTAAATGAAAAATCTTGAAAAAACTGTCATTTGGTGTTTGCCGAAAAAACGAAAAGTCCTGATGGAACCAGGAGCTCATAAATCTCAGAAAAGTAGCAAGTAAGTGAAAAATCTGGAAAAAACTGTCATTTGGTGTTTGGCGAAAAAACGAAAAGTCCTGATGGAACACCAGGAGCTCATAAATCTCAGAAAAGTAGCAGGTAAATGAAAAATCTTGAAAAAACTGTCATTTGGTGTTTGCCGAAAAAACTAAAAGTCCTGATGGAACACTAGAAGCTCATAAATCTAAAAAATTAGCAGGTAAATGAAAAATCTTGAAAAAACTGTCATTTGGTGTTTGCCGAAAAAATGAAAAGTCCTGATAGAACACCAGGAGCTCATAAATCTCAGAAAAGTAGCAGGTAAATGAAAAATCTTGAAAAAACTGTCATTTGGTGTTTGCCGAAAAAACGAAAAGTCTTGATAGAACACCAGGAGCTCATAAATCTCAGAAAAGTAGCAGGTAAATGAAAAATCTTGAAAAAACTGTCATTTGGTGTTTGCCGAAAAAACGAAAAGTCCTGATAGAACACCAGGAGCTCATAAATCCCAGAAAAGTAGCAAGTAAGTGAAAAATCTTGAAAAAACTGTCGTTTGGTGTTTGCCGAAAAAACGAAAAGTCCTGATAGAACACCAGGAGCTCATAAATCTCAAAAAAGTAGCAGGTAAATGAAAAATCTTGAATAAACTGTCATTTGGTGTTTGCCGAAAAAACGAAAAGTCCTGATGGAACACCAGGAGCTCATAAATCTCAGAAAAGTGGCAAGTAAATTAAGAATCTTGCAAAAACTGTCATTTGGTGTTTGCCGAAAAAACGAAAAGTCCTGGTAGAACACCTGGAGCTCATAAATCTCAGAAAAGTAGCAAGTAAATGAAAAATCTTGCAAAAACTGTCATTTGGTGTTTGCCGAAAAAACGAAAAGTCCTGATAGAACACCAGGAGCTCATAAATCTCAGAAAAGTAACAGGTAAATGAAAAATCTTGAAAAAACTGTCATTTGGTGTTTGCCGAAAAAACGAAAAGTCCTGATAGAACACCAGGAGCTCATAAATCCCAGAAAAGTAGCAAGTAAGTGAAAAATCTTGAAAAAACTGTCATTTGGTGTTTGCCGAAAAAACGAAAAGTCCTGATAGAACACCAGGAGCTCATAAATCTCAAAAAAGTAGCAGGTAAATGAAAAATCTTGAATAAACTGTCATTTGGTGTTTGCCGAAAAAACGAAAAGTCCTGATGGAACACCAGGAGCTCATAAATCTCAGAAAAGTGGCAAGTAAAAAAAAATCTTGCAAAAACTGTCATTTGGTGTTTGCCGAAAAAACGAAAAGTCCTGATGGAACACCAGGAGCTCATAAATCTCAGAAAAGTAGCAAGTAAATGAAAAATCTTGAAAAAACTGTCGTTTGGTGTTTGCCGAAAAAACGAAAAGTCCTGATGGAACACCAGGAGCTCATAAATCTCAGAAAAGTAGCAGGTAAATGAAAAATCTTGAAAAAACTGTCATTTGGTGTTTGCCGAAAAAACGAAAAGTCCTGATGGAACCAGGAGCTCATAAATCTCAGAAAAGTAGGAGGTGTATATTGTTCAATTTGTTTTACAATATCCAATAAGAATTCAGCGACCTATATTAGAAATGTGCTGATTGTATTTTCGATGAAACAATGTTTCTAAAAGAATAAGAACTAAATCAAGTGACGTGCATTGTTCCAACGTGCTTTTAGTCCTTCGTCATATTTAATATTTATATAACACAAATAATCATGAATGAATGTTAAGACTACGACACTTCACTAGCTATTGACTTTTGATTTTGAATATATTTTGCCAATTTTATTTCAGAAAAGAAACCAAAAGCGGATTTACCAACACCCTTTTTTACCAAGAAGTAGAATTTAGAACACAATAAAAAAGAATCTCCTGAGCTTTTTAGATAATAATATTCAAAAGGATGTCTCCCCCATAGATGACACGAGCTTCTATAACGTCTACATTCATGAGTTTGAGAGTAACACAAACATAAAAAGATACACTTCTGTTTTGAGTGAATTTATAAGCAAGTTAGAAAAAAAAGGATAGACATTTAGCTTCTATATTGACAAACCATGCTTTATTGTATCGACACAGCTTCAAACAATCTCGATGAAAGCCTCTGCGGATGAAGAAAGAATCGCTTACGGAATTCCGATGTGTACGCGCTGTAATCCTTTGTTTTGTTTGTTCTAAAATTGAAACTTTTTTTTTCCATCACAAGAAAACTTTTTCTTTTCCTCACATATACCCCTTCTTTCCAACTTATTCCTTAAATCCAATCTCATCACAAAATAACTTTGTCTGTTTGTTGAAAACTTCTTGAATGCGAAATGAGGAATAATAATAACTAGAAAACAAAAGATAAACTATTTCAATCTCTTTCTTTAGGCGGGACGACATCCTCAATGGAAATTATTACCGTCCCGGTCAACCAGCTGTCCTTCGCAACTGTGCATCATTGGCCCTCACCAAGTAGTCTCATCTCGACCATTATAGCACTAGCTCCACAGCAGCTTTAACGTTAACCTGGGGAGCAATCGGAAGGACAGTATCCTCAGACCCTTGTCTTGTCAACGCAAAGGAATAAAATATAACTTACATAATTAACGGTAAGTTAATTTTTTCCTTATTGTGCCTTAAGGCAGAGGAGGATTTGATTTTCCTCTTGCTTCGCACACACAAGGACGAGAATTCAAGTGACTAAATACGAAGTGATGAGGTGTGAATGAAATCTCTTCATAAAGTAACGCACAACGCAATCCTTTAATTAGGGCAAAGCAACTTGAATATTAATGTTGATACAAGTGACACTGCCGCTACCTTAAATGTCACCTTGTCTTGATTAAGACTCAAAAGCTTATTTTTCACGAGATTACACCGAGACTAAGATGGTTATAAATATTTGACATTCTTGTTACCTGATTCTTGCATTAAAAAAGGAGAAAAGGTATCATTTTTTTTGAGTGATGAGGTTGTGACACGTGTTTGGTTTGAATTAATTATTCATTAATTTAAAGGAAAATAATGTAAATATAAATGAAACGCTTTTAACCTTCCATCACTTGAAGGATAAATGTAGGGTAAAAGTCTAGTCGTGGAGAGCCTTGATATGAAGTGGTATGATGGTCAAAAAATTAACTTTCCAGAATATGAATAGGTATAAAAAAAAACTGAAGATATAATTTTGTTCGTTTAAAATTGTATCTCCTCATTCCATTTTGCCAAACAGCCAAAGTCTTGTGACCGCAAAGGTATTGACAGTTTTCATTTCAGGCAAATTTGAAAAAAAAAATTTGATTACTTTTGGAAAGTTTACCGCACTAAAGAATTCAATATTTAACAGAAATTAAATTCTTCCTTCTCTTGGGAAAGTTAAGCAATGTTGGTACGATAGCCCATCATTTAGAGTATGAAGAATTTTTGATGCCGCAGGTAGTTAAACAGATTTTTTTAAAGTTGAAAAAGCCACAGACATAAAAACGACTACGATAAGCAATATTTCTTCGCAGTAGGTCGATCTATTAAATTAAGAAACACAGTTTAGAATGTTTGTTCAAACGTACAAAGCTGCTATGGACACCAATTATTATACATACTTAATAATAAGCTTTGTATATATCTATTCATTTGAACCTATAATGGTTAAAGAAAAGAATGGGGAGACTTTTGGATTGGACAAATTATTTTCTTATATAACGGCAAAGGTATTTTGCGCGTTAAGTGTTTATTTTCGCTTAGATACGCAAAATTAGAGTGAAACAGCTGAAAAGCACTTATAACTTTTAAGGGACTATTAAGTAGGATATACTTAATACTTTGTGTGTGTTTTTTGTCAACTTATATACTCGTAGATACTTATTTTAAGAAAGGTCGTTTAGTTGAATGAGGTTGGTGGAATAGAAGTTAATTGCACCAGGTCTGTTATTTGGATATAAAATTGGATCACTTAATTCAAGGAACAATTAATGAAAATAAATTAAATAATGAAATTAGACAAAAATATTTGTCAATATCTTTTTGAATAGTTATATAAAATAAGATTATAAAAACATTTCTTCCAACATGATGATTTGCGACAAAAAAAAAAACAAAAAAAAAATTAATTAAATTTAAAAGCAATAATTTTTACTAAATATTTAGGTTAATGCCGTTCACGAGAAAGCTAAAAAAAAAATACGGTTCTATGGGAGATAAGGTTAATAGATTCGATATTTTTACAACCAAAAAAATTTAATTAGATAAAAACGATCTCAAACTAACAGTTTCTTTTAATTTAAAATTTTAAATTTTGTGATCAATAAGGTGTTTTTATATTTTGTTTTCACTCAAACTGTTGGAAAAATCGTTGAGCAGTTTTCGAGAAAAATAAGTTTTAAGCCCCGTACCGTTATTTTTTGACTTAAAAATAAAATTCGATTTTTTTCTCTAACCATGCTTACAAGTTTGAAGCGAATAAATGTAGCTGTTAAGTTTAGGCTGTGTGTTCTGACACATCCAGACTGAAAGAAAGATAGACAAACAGACATAATTTGTCGTCTTCTCTATCATCGTTATGTTATGTTTGATTTTTAACTAACAGCCTTATTGTGAAGTTCAACCGAAAAACATTTCGCATATTAATTTTTTTACCAAATTTGAAGCAAGTCAATTTCAAGTGCTAAAGAGTTAGAGGTACCGTTAATAGGCTTGATGATTTTTTTTTAAACTTATTTAAGGACAATCAGCCATAAAACCATCTCTATTTTTTTTTTAAGAAAATCGTTTTTCGTTCTTCGTTCTTTTTCGAAAAGTGAAACTTCTTTATAAACGATATTAAAATAACGGTACCTGCCACGGTTATTTTTTGAGCTAAAGAAAAAAATTCAATTTCTCCTCTAAGGAATAAGTTTGAAGCAAATTGGTTCATCTGTTTATGCTGTAGGTGCTGATACACACAGCCTGACATACATACAGACAGACAGACAGACAGAATTCCCAGAACCTCTTCGCTATCATCGTTATGTCATGTTTCATTGTTATCTCGCAAGTAAAAATTGTTTCTGCTTTAGCATGAATGAAAAAAGCTCTGTTACCTGGTGCAACTGTCTTGTCTGGCTTCTTGTTGGCTTAGCTAATTGTCATCACTATGACACCACTGGTAACTATACGTATTTTATAAATATAAATAAAATTAGTTTGTGTTAGACCATAGCCATCATTCAATTAATTAATCAGAGTAATAATCCCTTAATTCATTTCACCGCCGCTCCGCTCAAAGGTTGTATTCATAAAATATCTACGTTATCCCTTTCCCGTTTAATTTAACAATACCAGATTATCTATAAATTCTCAAGATGTATATAACTCGCTCCTTTCTCTTTCCAAATAATCCTCGTAAGTCGTATAACAATACGTTGGATGCGGTGATGTACCTATTGATGGCGAGGAATTTGCATAATGGAACTAAAACCAAATATAATAGCTGATTTAGTTAATTATAGCTTTGATGAAAACCATCAAACCTTTTCCACAAACAAACGTATCTTCATTATTAAAAACTGTTATAGGACTTATCTTATTCACACCGCCCAATTGGGTAGGATATCCTTTTATAAATTTAATTATCCATTATTATACGCTAGAGTGACGAAATTCCCCTCTAATTGTTATTTTGTCTCAGAGAAAAACATCTAAAAGTCAAAATTAACAATGACGAAACTAACTGAGCTGGCATATTATAATTTATTGAAAGGCAATCAAAAATTAACTGGTGAAACATTTTATTTTCGTGCTTTGATTGATTGATTAAATCAATCAAACTTACATTATGTAGTACATTACATACGGTTTAAAACATTATTTATTTATTTTATCTACCGAGATATTATATCTATATATTGGACAAAGTACGAGAGTAAATTAACCGCAGCTAAAATAAAAATGATGCTTTGGATCATATACGAGAACTCGCAAAAGTTTATTGAATAGAAAGAAGAAGATTAAAGGAAATCTTCACGTCAGAAATATCGTATAGAGTATTTGTAACTCATTGTTCTGAAGGGCAATAAACATTTCGATCAAATTAATGTTTTGTTACATTATAGGTTTATAATATTATATAGTATGGGAAGTGGCACGTATTCCCGATTTCGGAACATCTCCAGTTCTTGAACTTTTTAATAAAAATCATTATATATTCGTTGTTTATTGACATAGAAACTCATACTCATTTGAGAGGGAACTCAAGAAACAATGAAAATATAACGATTTTTTGCAACTAACCCTAAAAACTATTCTACAAAACTTTGTTGTTCAAAGAAAAATTTGTCTCAAATTATTTTAACAAAAAAATAATCTCACTTTAGGGTATTCACATTGAACTACTGTAGTTTTCTAATCTTGTAGAACCCTTTTTATAATAATAAAATAGATAGAGATTATATGCATCTAAGAGATAAAAGATATGTGTAATTGTGTTATGAAACTAAAAGTTATCAATCTAACAAATTTTTACCTTAACCCAGAATCATCGACGTATTTTATTTTAGATTATTTTATATATACATGTATTTGCTCAACTTGTTCCATAAAACGATCACCAAACATGAATATAGAGAGAATTGAATTTAAATTATTCACACAATATAACTTAGGCCCAGTTTTTCGGTGCGAGATCATCCCAGGGTTAGAGTTAACCTCAACTTATCTCTGAAAATACGTTTTTCGGTTCGTTTGACAGACCGAGTTAACTAACAAAATTGTCTGAGTTAAGATTGGATTAAATAAAAATAAAATTTTTAACATTATGCTGTAATATCTCCCGCAGAATATAATTTGTACCATTGGTTACTTTTTTGTTTTTATTATAATGTATAACAATTTGATTTAATGTGTTTGTTGATTGTTTTATATTTTCATTGAAAATTACATGTTTCGATAAACATGCCAGCATTAATATGCCATTTCCAATTAGAGTTTGCCCTGTACTGAAAAACTGCTTCGTGAGTTAACTCGAGATTAATTTATTCTCGGGATTAACTAGTCCTGAGGTTAAGTCAGGGTTAACCCAATACTGAAAAACTGGATCTTAATCAAATTCCGATACTCTATCAATTCTCGATGAAGTATTAGTATCAAGTTTCATGTCACTTATTTATTCTTCTCAAACAGTTCAGCAAAGTTCTTACCAAAAAATTATCTTTAGACTATTAGGGTTCTACACACAGGATGATTTCCACCGTGGTTAAACCAAGTGTTTAGGTGAGGGAAACGGAGATTAAGGTTAGAAACGGAATAAAATCTTCCCCCTTATTGATGTGAAATAATAAATATTTAAACTAATACACATACAAATTTTTAAGTTTGAAGTTTGAAAAAATATGAAAAAATACTACCTATACCCATTGCAATGACAAAACAGTTTTTTTTTCCTCCAGCATAGTACAAGTAATCCGGTGTATGGCTGAAGTGTGCTGTGTCTGTGTGGCATACATTCCCCCCCGGTATAATTCATCTTGGTGTATAGAAGGCCAATATAAATTGAAAATAAATTACAATAATTTTTTTTTTATTTCCAGTTTGAAATTTTATTTTTTAAAAATTCTTCATAAACAATTTTACTTAAAACGAAAATAAAAGAAGAGATTTCAGTTCAGATTTTGCGAATTCGAATATTTTTATAGAATCGAGTTACATATGTAGTTGG
This sequence comes from Baccha elongata, assembly GCA_951217065.1. Classification (NCBI taxonomy): domain Eukaryota; kingdom Metazoa; phylum Arthropoda; class Insecta; order Diptera; family Syrphidae; genus Baccha; species Baccha elongata. The sequence goes on from OX578273.1 coordinate 86,676,905, forward strand.
GCTCCTGACCTTGTAAAAAATTGAAGGATGGCATTGTAGGTGTTTTTTAATATTCTTTTCTGTTTTAAATAATTTTTTTTAGAGGTTTACCTCTCCCGGGGAGAATAGACCCATATACGATTATTTCTTGTCTCGACCCAGTTTATACGATTCAGCATGGAAGCCGCCATTGTTAGATGATCAATCGTTCTGTTTTCTTATCGCATTCCTATTGTATTTATTAAATGACTGGATTCTATAAATAAATAATAAATATAATTTATTCAAAAGATTTAGTTCAGCTTTCGACAAAAGTTTAAGATAGAATGAAAAATAGAAAATTTTTTTTCAGTAATCGAAATTTACAAACTTCCTAAGTATTAATAAAACAAAGTGTTGTTTAAAGCTTATCTTGAAAATAACATAATTGCTTAACTTCAACAATTCCAAATTGTTTTGGTAAGAACTTAGAAATTCTCGCTAGCTTATCGAGTATTTGACTTATTATCCAATGCCAGTAAACTCAAAAAACACCAAAGAAAGATATATGGATAGGTCAAATAGGGGGATCCTGATCACTATTGGGGTTCGGTGCAAATCGCCAAAGCGAAGTGGAAAAGAGTTCTTCAAAATGTCTATTAGCGTTCGAGTTATGTTCTTTTGTAATCAAAACATGTTTCCTATTCCCAAATTCATCAATTTGCAACATTGAACATATTTTTTCTCATGGTTCTGTATTGGCCATCGCCGTGAATGATATACAGCCCCTGAAATGAAGCTGTACAGCTTTGGAATTCGATTAATAAAGAAGTTTTTATTTCTAATTCAATTAGCCAAGATAATAATCAGAAGATCGTTTTTGTATTGTTGAATCGATGAGCGCACATAGTTCACAATAGAATTAAAAATAAAAATAAATCTCACGCATTTTGCTTTGTTAAAAACCCCAAAATAAATTATAAAATTGATAAAATCTTTGTGATAACAGCTTGTAGAATTCAGAGATAAGATACCTAGTAATTGAAAAGACAGTAATAAATCAATATAAATATTTAAAAACCTATCCCCCATTTAGTACAGCTTTAAATGTTCAAGTTCGCAGTGGTTTTCGCGCTTGTTAGTTGTGCTCTCGGAGCGATTTTACCTGTTGGCTTGTTGCCTCAGCTAAAAGGACGTATAGTTGGCGGTTCACAGGCTTCCATTAATCAATTTCCATATCAAGTATCGGTCCAATATTTCGGTTTTCATTCTTGCGGTGGAAGTTTGTATAGCAGAAGCACTGTCATCACTGCTGCTCACTGCCTGGAAGGAAGATTTGCTGATCAATTCCAGATTCGTGCAGGAAGTGCGTCACATAGAGAGGGTGGTTTTATAATTGGCGCATCTTCCTTCATAATTCATCCCAAATACGATAATGTAACTAAGGATTACGATATTGCCCTAATCAAGCTGATTGTTTCCCTACCACGCTTACCTAACATCCGTCCAATTCCATTAATTAGCTCAACACCAGCTGAAGGTAGTCCAGCAATTATCAGTGGATGGGGATCTGAAAGTTCCCACACTTATGGTGAATTAATTCTCAGATATGCTGACGTTAACATAATTAGCCGCGAGAACTGCCTATCGGATGCTTATTCATTTGAAAAAGATATGATTCAATCTTCAAATATATGTGCTGCAGCTGATGGTAGGGATGGTTGTCAAGGTGATTCCGGTGGACCATTGGTTGTTGCTGGTGAACAAGCTGGTGTCGTATCGTGGGGAGTTGGCTGTGGTGAAGCTGAATATCCAGGTGTTTATACAAATATTGCTATGGTTAAATCGTGGATTGTTGCAAATTCATAAGATTGATTCAAAAACAATTGTATTGACAGAATTTCAATATAAAAATAATGCAGTTCTTAAGAATTTCATAAAATAATTTATATTAATTGTTAATCTACTTTTAATTCTGAATAAATGTATACTGAGACCACAATTTTTTGTTTTGTTTTCTTAAAACATCTTAAAATCATAATAAAATCGTATTTAGATCAAAATCTGCTTCATTCATGATTCCTTTTCTCATTTGTCGTTTAAAAAAAAATAAAACTTTGCCTGCCGATATCGCGTTTTTTCGTTTGCCAACGATTACGTTTTTAGAGTTTTTCACCACACCGACTTCGTTGACGGTAATGTCGGGCATTTTTCGCCAATTATTGTTTCTATTGAAAAGTAAAGGATTTAAATTACCTTTACGATTTTTGTGTTCCTCCACAAGACCCTTATCTTGCGCATTGCGAATCGTAAAATCTACATCATGATTTTGCATGTTTTACAAACTTTCTATTTTTGCATTGTTCTAGAAAATAATGTGCAAATCGTAGAAAAATAGGTAATTAGAACATCGTACGAAACTTCCATTTTGCCTTCAAACTGCCTTGTTCCAGACAGTTTGTGTAAGTTTGCTTCCTCTGTGCTTTCAAAAGTGATAGAGTCTTCTACAATCCTGAAAGAGCAGATATGATTGCCGTCACGTTTCAGCATCATCTATTTAAACTCTTTAATAAGAAAACAAAAACTTCGTGTTCCCAGCAGGAAGAGTTCAAGTGGCAACAGTCCAGCCAAAACTTATTTTTTACACTGACAATACTATTGTCAAGTATTTCCATTAGTGTTTAACACCTTGAAATGTCGACAAACGTTTTTGACAAAGACATGCTCCAGTTTTTGTATAATTTGTCGCCAAGGGCGTTTTTCTATTTCGGGGGAAAATTTGTTGCAATCAAAAAAAAAAAAAAAAATCATGCCACTTGATGTAAATGTAGTAGTGACTTACCTCTCATCTTATCAAGTATGACGTTTTCAACGGCGCGCCATCTTAAAATGTCTGCCGTCCGCCATTAGAAATGCGAGTAATTTCAGGGATGCTACATTTTTGAAGTGACAATTTTTAAAAGTTTAAAATAAAAAAAAATAAATATAAGTTTATTTTTTAATTTGTCGTTTTGACCCCCATACAGAATTAATCCTTTCAAATATCTGCCACTTCTTAATAGTTATAGAGGTCGATTGAATACATTCTGTTAAAGTTAAAGTTGTATGACCCTAAATTTATCTTGTTATTTAAATGTTAGTACATATTTCAATTTGACATTGAAATTATTTTCGTATCTTGGATGTTCAATGTCAAATCAATCGATAAGTACCTACCTAATAATATTGGTTTCAAAGTTATATTCGTTCTTTTGTAGAAGAATAAACTTTCAACTCCTTGTGGAACTTAAAACCCGTGAGAAATGCAAATTGCAATTCAATAACAAATAATTCGTTTCATATTCGATAAACATACATAAAGGAATAGGTATTCTATATTTAATATTTATGGAAGATATTATTGAGAAAATAATGTCAGACGAAGGATTTGAATCCATATCCATGTAAGGGTGCATATAGAAAGATTCAATTGATTTTTATTGTTGGTATGTGGGTTTGAGAGGAAAGCAATAAAACTATATTTGCTTTGGGACCTGCGATTGATTTAAAATATATTAAATTAGATGAAACTCACAGAGGCATCACAAATTGTGTTTGGTGCTTTAGGGCGGCTATTCTCAATTCAACTTAACACATCACTTCAAAATACATTATTATTTTGTATTTTTGGGACACATTGCACATATCAAATTATTATTAAATTATCTTCATAAAATGATGTTTTTGCATTACAAAATATTCATAGATTTCGTTCGTTTTTCCAGTTTAGTCTGCAGGAAAATTACCACAAAAGTTTATTCGTTCCATCCAGTCCTGCAATTTATTTTGTATAGATTAAGAGTGCGTTCACGATATTCTATGTAAATAAAATTTAACAACTTGATATATGTACATATGTATGTATCAAGGATAATTTGATTATCATCTTAGAAAAGGTGTTAATTCGTGAACGTACTCTTTATTTTTCATAAAGTTACACTGTAGCAGCCATAAATACAAAATAAATTTCAGGACTGGATCGTATACGAATATACTCTTGTGGTAATTTTCCTCAGAAAAACAAACAATATTATATTTAATTTAATCAAATAAAGAAGTTATTTGAATGATCCGTTCACTATAAAGTCACTCAGATACTCACTCGAAGGATCTTTTTCTCAAAGCCACCCGAAATGTTTAAGGTATATTATGCTTCTGCCCATTACAGCAGTACTGGGATGACACACTATTCAGGAAAGCTTGTCTTGAGTTGTGTGATGTGGAGTCGTCAAAACATTTCCGTTTTCTTCGTTTAATATACCTTAACTTTTTATTCTTCATCAACTTCAAAATTCTTGTCTAAAAAAGAACAACGTCTGTGGGTTCAGCTATTTCATTATAGGAACAAATATTTAACTGAAATTCGGAGTAAATTTTATTCATTTGTGCTAAATATTGAACCATTAAAACAAAGGGTTTTATTCCTTTAAAATTGTTTTCTAGAAAAAAAAAAACTAATTATAATTATGGACCTATGTACTAACATACATACAAACAAGTCGATGGAACGTTATAATAAAATGATGTAAACTCTTCCGTTCTGTGAACACTATAAAGGAGTAAATTTTGTGGTTTGCTACAATTTGTTTATCTAAAATTTATTGAACAAACTTAATAACCACTTCATTATTCACAGGCTCACTCTAATTATCCCGTTTTTGATGTAAGTGATTCCTTTTCATAAAATATTGATTCTTCTATCATAAATCGATATTAAAAATATCTTTCACCCTTTAGTGTTTTTAATAAAAAAGGAATTATAACAACCTCTAAGTTGGTAAACAAAAAAGTTTTAAAAAGGTTTTTGCCACTTATAACGAGCTGCTCTTTGTGACGTTAGAAGTAATTAAAATTTTATCAGAGGTTCTTTATTGTTTTGCAATTTGGAATAACAAGGACATCAAAAAAAAAAAATGCACGACTGGATTGCACAAGGTTGCTCTTAAGGAAGCTATGGGACTACACAAATTGCAGTTTATTGAACTACATATAATGGTAATGGTAAGACGATGTACTTGTATGTATATCAAAAGGTAAAAATTGCGTAAACGTGATATCAAGTAGTAGGTATGGTTGATTAACCAATAGATTAAAAATGCCACCTTGTATTAAATTTACATTAAATCGGTTAGCTCCAAATGCCAAATTTGTAAGTTATGGTAAATTTTCGTTAAGTGTCTTTTTATCCAAACCCTGACATGCAATTCTAAAGTTTTTTCAAAGTTTTTAAAGTTGTTTTTGAGAAAATTTGGAAAATTTATAAAAATTCAAATTTGTTCTCTAAAAATCACTAAAAAGTACCAAATACACACGAAGTTTGAAGAAATCCGTGTCCCAAATCGCCGTGTGATAAGACTTTTTTTTCAACAATTTCAATGCGAACTTCATATTTATTCTAAGATCAATGATTAAGTCATTCGAAGGTTTAGTTTTAACTATGGGTTGATACACCTTCTATTTAAAAATTAAAAACTGTCCTTTCTTTATTAAATAAATTTTCGTTTCGCGTATCCATACTGGGCTTTCAAAACTGTGGAAAACTTCTAATTAAACTTCCACTCTACTATTTTTTCACAACCTACAATACAAAAGCTGTTATTTCGCACTATCATACACAGCAAGTTACATGCGACCCATTTTTTAAGTTAAAAAGGTCAGTGTAATATATCAATCATTTAATATTGTAAACCTCTCCAACTGCTCGACCAGAAAAGATTTATGAATAAAAACGTTTAAGAACCAAGAAAAAAGGTTAAATACAAATCATGAACATTTTCAGATATGACCTTTTTTCATCAAAACAACCAACATCTGGATAGGAAGTCAATAATAAGCATTTCACAGCTGGAAGGACATCACCGACCCTTTTTCACACAAGACTTACAAAATTGGTTTTACTTATTAGATACTTAGAAATAGACTTTTATGTTTGGGTTTACTTTCTTGTAGTGGTTTCTTAATCTTGTTTATCTTTTACTTATTTATATAATTTCAAAGCTTTTTCTTATGATGGATTGCTTCACATAATTGAATGTCTTATCAGTCAAAAATAATTCACACATGGCAACAGTTGATTACAACAGGATACACATCCTGTCAGAAATGTGGAGTTGAGTTTTGAGAATCTTCTTTAAATCATACCCAAAATTCTGACGATAAAATATCGAAGTATTTCTTTATATAGAATGCTGTGGTGGCAAGACACTTTGGAAGACCAAGGGGGAGGTTGAAATAAATTGATTAAAATTTGGTATGAAAATATTGGAACTTGGCCTTAAAATATGTATGTAGATATTAAATCAAAGATGGACATAGGAGCAGAATTGTAGGTATTTCTACCCATGCATTTTGAAAGATGTTAATTTCTCCGATCCTTCATGAACCGCAATTTGTTTCTATTCGTGGGCATTTATGTATATCTGCAGATGTTTTTTTAACTTTTGAAAGTTACTCCATTTGATATTCTCACAAAATATTTAAATATGACTGATATCGAAATGCTGCTAAAGTTTTGCTGTCGCATAGTAACGTATTCGGAACTCAAAAGACTGCTATTAAAAATTTTAATTGCATAAAATAATGTGTCCACTGTACAGTCTATTAAAATTAAAAAAAAAAGGGAATGCCATTATGTACCTATACTTTGTGCCACTCTGTCATATTTTTTTTATGATTGGACGCGCCATTTGCACTCCACTGCATCATAATAGACTGAGATTTATTTTATTGTTTGTGTAATGTGTCATGTTAACGTTTTTGTGCTTTTTGAGTTTGGCAGACGCAAAAATTATGAATGATAAGATAACAAAAGGACATTCACATGACTGCATCAGAATGTCAAAATGAGTGCGATAAACAATACAACACTCTGATACATAGGTTAATCAAAATTAATTTTTCATCAGAATACTGCATATTGTGTTCAAATAGGTGTAACTCTTTAGTCAATTATTAATAACATGTCTTGTTTATCTTTTCATCACATATCCTGCAAAAAATAAAAAAAAAAATACTAAATGCCATAAAATAAAAAGGACATGATTAAAAACATTCATATGTATGTTCTCGCAATTTTGTGGTTCTGAGTCAAAACCTGTGAATTCTGCTTGACGCAAGTGACTGAGGAAAAACTACATCAAATGTGTGGTAAAATCGTTGCAGTGAACACCACATGTTTTGTATCTATACAGAATATTTTTCCATTGAAGTGACTTCAAGAAACATGAAACCATCTTTTCCAGGTTCTAGCTTTTCCATTCAAACTTATCACATTCAAATTTTGCAAATTTTGCATCCCCCGTAATCCGTAAATGGGTCTGGCCCAATCACTCCTGCTCGGTGCAGGATGAGCAGTTATGATGGATGGGTATTGAATGACTTGCCTCCTCCACTATAGATTGCATTGGAAATCATTTCCCACATCCATTTGCCAATATGAAATTCGATTCCAAACTTAAATAAAGAATTTCCCGAAAAAGCAAGGCTATGCATGTTTAATGTAATTATGATTGCGATATGGCAATGAAAAAGGTAGCAAGAACCAAGAAGAATATTAGGTCTAAATTAACTCTTGAAAATAAAAAGCCGTAGAACTATTAAAAAATAAATTTTATAAATGCAACTTTATTTTAGCAATGAATGCTTTGGCAAGTTAATTACAAGAAGTGAGTTTGATTCTATATGGTTATAGGATAACACAATTAAAACAAATTAATATATTCTTGCTTGAAGTACCAGAGAAACTGGATCTATAAAAGCCATAAATCCGCGGATCCTTATCTATAATGTTCTTTACACCATTTCAAGGAAAATCTCACTGATGGTTTTTAAAATTTGTATGATTATTCATGCAGCAGTAATTAATTAATTAATTCTTGAACCGTGTCAACTCTTTCATTCTCAATTGCCTTCATTATCCGTTCAACGAATTGGTGGCACATAAATCGAATAGGAAAAATAGAAAGATCCATCAGAATTGAAACAACTAAATGTGCGTCACTATACCGTCTTCTCATTGGACTTATACAATTGAAGTGAACTTATAACATAGTCCTATTGGTATTATAATAAATTAAATAATTAAAAATTTTTAAATTTTTAAAATTTTTAATTTTTATTTTTTTTATTTTTCAATAATTTTCACAGTTTTAAATTTGTAGTTTAAATTTTTTAATTTTTATTTTAAATTTATATTGCAATATAAATTTAAAATAAAAATAAAAAAAAAAATAAAAATTTAAAAATTTAAACTACAAATTTAAAACTGTAAAAATTATTGAAAAATAAAAAAAATAAAAATTAAAAATTTTAAAAATTTAAATTTTTTTATTTGTTTAATTTATTATAATACCTATTATTTCACATTTGGAGACATAAAACACAAAATGTATAATCCTATTATTTACCATATATTCATACGTATATGTGGGCCAGGGTTCAAATTGAAGTAATCTTGGTTCTTCGAATAAACAAAAGAATATAAATAGACTAACATCAGCAGAAAAATAAATCTGATAATTGGCTTGCTTTTCTCATTACTTTGCAGAAGACAAAGCCGAAAAATTTGCTTCGATAAAATAACTTTTCCATTTCCATGATAAACTCCAACAGAATTCACCTTGAAAGGAAAAGAGAATCCTATTATACTTTCTTGCGACAATAGCAAACTTTAAACAAATATATCTTGTTATTAAATATTAAACTTGAAGTTCAAAAGTAAGTAAGAATCCTTAATTTTATTTTTCTGATATAAGTAGGGTAACTGATAAAAAATATCAAACTATTTAACTTGAGCTTTAAAACTGCTCTGCAACTTGATCGACCATGATTTTTGTCGTAGCATATAAGGTAGAATTTATATCTTTTTAGGAAAAATGTTGTCTGCTTGCAGTTTTTAGAACTTAATAGCCCAACACTAAAAAAAGTTAAAAAAAACTTCGATGTAAAGGCCTTTCGAAGCTGCAAACTTGGTTTTACAATGTTTATATTTTATACTAACCCTTTCGCAAAAAACTGTGTTGTACAATTTTTTGCAGCCTACGATGTCTTATGACTGGGCTATGTTTCTTACCCAAAATCTTATTTATGCAAAGCGGGATTTAAATTTGCAACTGTTCCTTTTCTTTTCCGAATTATTGATGGACTACAACTTTCTCACTTCACCGCTTCACCTTAGAGTTTTCTTGTGTTACAAGCTTAAATAACCAACTGAATCTTGCTGTCGTTGTTTTGGCATGTACCAGTATAGTTCTTTGTCATGCTTCTCTTTCTTCCGTATACCTATGTAGTGTACGTAATACCTATCGGAAAACTTTTTCGCATTTTTAAGTAACGGCTTTTTTGCATTTCGAGCTTTTTCGACTTTCTCGTGAATGATTTATCCAATTTGTATCATATCGAAGTTAACGTACTAAAAAATATTTGGTTCAAAAGAATTTAAACATTCATGTGTCGCATATTTATAAAAGGACCATTTGCCAAATGGGTGATTCTACCAAAAATATAATAAAATGCTCATAATTTCGGCAATTTTTTTTTGGAAGCTTTAAGGCGTACAAATAAGTTTTAGTTATATATTAGAATGTCCTTTAACAATATTGAAAGCTACCAGACAAAAACTTTTAATTTTAAATAATAAAAAACAGCAAATATATTATGGTTTTACCAAGTACTAACAAATAGGAATACTTATATACAAAAATTATATGTAAGTACTCCAGGGGACTGATAAATAAAACGATTAATTAAATACCCAATTTTGTTTCAACGAGACTCGATACTTGATATTCCCTGAGACCCTGAGATAAGACTTAGATCTGTCTGTATAGAAGTTATCGATATATATTTTTGACGTTTTCAATCTTTTAGGTGACTGATTAGAAATGCAAACGACAAAGTTAAGTGACTTTTTTCGCAATAAAATGCATTGTTAAACAATATTTATCTGCTTCATAAACAATTCTATATTATTTGAGATTACAATGATAAGTTCTTTTTTTAGTGAGCGAAACGAAATAGAAAATCGGTAATTATTTTTTGTTGTCCAAACTGAGAATAAGGCCCTTTAAAGAATTTTTTGAGAAAAATGTTGATCAGATTTATATTTATAAAAAAAAATTAGAGTGAATGAGTGCAATGGTTCCAAATTATTGTCGCGGACATCGAAAATTACATCGTTTTTAGAATCACCCAAATTCAAAAAAGTTAAAAGCTACTTAAAGCCATATCCGTTTGGAATAAAACGAACTGTTTACTTAGGTTGTGACTTTTAGCTATTAATTCAACAAAAGATTTCTAAATTAAGTTATTTAAGTATTCAGTTATTCTTTCGTCTATTTGAAGACTTTATTTTCGTTCGTTTTGTCTTCAATTCTATTTTCTATAATTTATAAAATTGGGTTCAAAAGGGTAAATTGAAAAGCATAAAAGCCTCATGTTTCTACACTTCACAATGCTTATATTGAATGGGTCACCCTTTTACTTTGAATGGCAATTGACCCGAATTTTTATTGTCAGAATAATTCGTCCTTGAACATAGAAATGAAGGCATTTATATTAACTTAAAACAACATCTAATAGAAAATAGTATTCTATATGAAGCAACTTCCGGGAATGGTTTTAATGTTTTTCTTTGGTTATACCTAAATCAATTGTATGTATAGAAAAGTAATGTTAACACACAAGATCGTGTTGTGTTAAAAAACGCTATATAAACATTTATGTTTTATATAATTGGATAAACTTCATCTTTGATTTAATGAATTCTGCAGATTATTTATTTGAACGATTTATACCTACATCATTGGTACAGTCTGATCCTGTATCTTGTGGAAGATGGAAAAAAATTCATTTTATTACAGACAATATTAACAATATTGAATTTCACGGCAATCCGTCCTGTGCGAGTATAATAATTATGCATGTGTTTTCGTATTATTATTTTTTTTTTATAATAAACGAGAACAATTACAGTGCATTCCTGTTTTATTTTATCCTGAAATTATCATATTATATATCACATTGCTTATTCGATACAAAGGAAATTAATTCATAAAGAATGTTTAAGGTTCCAGAAATATTTACATCAATGGAGTTTCGGGGTCAACATTTTATATGGGTCATAGTTCTGTTTTAAAAATTTGTGAAAATTCAGTTTTTCGGTTAAATGGAAATTTACTAATAATGTTATTTATAATATAATTTAGATTTATTGCATAAAATAAGAACCCTTAATATATAAATGATTGCCGGACACTTTATAATAGAAGTTTTGAGATAACAATCAAACATGATTACGATGATAGAGAAGTCGAAAAAAGTAGGTCTGACAATTCTGTTTGCCTGTCTGTCTGGCTGTAACTGTTTTTAGAAAAATATCCCCGGAAGTTTTTTTTTTATTTTTGACCTAGGTATAAAAAACCGGTACCTACCATATAAACGTAACCAATAATTAATTTTTTCTCGAAAAAAACACTATCAATTTCGATCAAATTTTATTAACATTTCATCTGAAAAATTTGAACGGCTGCACCGATTTTGACGAAATTTAATATTCTAAGAATACTGCTAAATCTGAATAATACTGCAAGCAACATTTCGGCTGCACCGATTTTGACGAAATTTAATATTCTAAGAATACTGCTAAATCTGAATAATACTGCAAGCAAAATTTTGAAAAAAGTAATTTTTGGAAAAGTTTATTTTTTAATTCTAATTTTCTCGAAAAAATACTATCAATTTTAATAAAATTTTATGTAATTGATTTTTTACCGAAAGTGGTGTTTCTCATGTAAATCTATTTTATTCCACACATTTGTTCTTTTCCAGTTCTGGACACGAAAGTAACTTGCCCGGAGATCAAGTTTGTGCGACCTAGTCTTGCCTTTTATTTTACTTGGGATTACAGGTGGGTACTAGAAGTTAAGTGATGCATTCGTAAAAAAAAGTTTTGAGATAACAATAAAACGATGATAGAGAAGACGAAAGAAGTAGGTCTGGAAATTTTGTCTGTCTGTCTTTTTGTATCGACACCTGCAGCCTAAACGGTTGGGCTGATTTTCTTCAAACTTGGTAAAAAATATTCTTAGCGTAATATGCCCAGATTTTTTTTATTTTTATCATAGGTCATGAAATAATGGTACCTACCATATAAACGTCACCGATAATTCCAAATTTCTCGAAAAAAATCCTATCAATATCGATAAGATTTTATGCAAGTGATTTATTGTCAACGGTGATATCTTTCATCTGAAATTTTTTCTCCAGAGAAGGTTATTAACGGTACCTTCTATTGAACGGTATTTGTTCGACACCGATTATCTCTTAAACGGCTTGACCGATTTTAACGAAATTTAATATTCTAATATTTTGCTCAAGCTTGACCAATAAGTAATACTGCATTAAAAAATTTGCAAAAGAGTATTAAAAAAAAAAACAGTTTTGTATAATTCTTTTTTTTTACTTTCTTCTTATTTATTCTTTAACTCTAAATATTTTTTTTTGTCTTTCTTTCTGATATACTATTTCTCATCACTTTTCATACTACTTTCTACTTTTATATGTATCTATGCTTTATTTTTACACTCACCTATGCTGATAATTTTTTATAATACTTTTGTACATATTTTTGTTTTTTAATTTTAACTAAATATTTAATTGTAATCTTATACATAAAATTCTCCTGTCACGGTGTTTGTAATCTATCTCCTCCGAAACGGTTCGACCGATTTTCGTCATCCGAAGCATGCATATCGGCCAGGGTGGAGAATCGGACAACATCTATTTTTCATCCCCCTAAATGTTAAGGGTGGTCCACCCCTAATTTTTTTTTTTATTTTTTTTGACACATTTTTTTTAAATTTTTTTATGATACAGCATACAAAAATACATATATCCCTTAATTTTCACCCCTCTACGACCAACCCCTATTTTTTATTTGTCAATTAAAAACTTTAATTTATTTTGCAAGGATTTTTTTTTATTTTGTCATGACTTAGAATGAAAACAATCGTATTACTCTGATCAACACAATTTAATTTGATCTCCCGCCCTCACCGGTCGACAACTGATCAATTATCAATCGATCAGTTATCCCCGTCAGGTGTCACCACTCATTCAGCAAACATCACGGAGTAGGGATGAGGACGAAGTCGGTCTACTCTCTCACTCACTATACATTTTTCAGCCATTTCTTTTGGTTTTATATGTGATGTTAATTTTACTAACATCGTAAATTTATCATTAATTTCCAGTGCAATAATTATTTATCTACAATTTATTAATCTGACAAAAAATAGTTTTCATCATCATCATCATCGGCTCGACAACCGGGGTCCGGTCCTGGCCTCCTTCAACAAGTCTCTCCACCTATCCCGGTCTCGAGCCGACGCCATCCAGTTGCGCACCCCAAGGCTCCGGGCGTCCTGGTCTACGCCATCTCTCCAGCGCAAGCATGGTCTACCACGCTGTCGTCTGCCATAGAATGTACCACAAAGAACTTTCCGAGCAGGTTCCTCTTCGCTCATGCGAGCTAGGTGCCCTGCCCACCGAAGTCTACCGAGCCTAATTTTTGTCACTATATCTGCTTCAAGGTAGATTGCGTACAATTCATGATTGTACCGTCTCCGGAATCGTCCTTCCTCACATATGGGGCCAACAATTCTCCTTAAGACTTTTCTCTCGAACGCGGCTAAGAGGTCAGAGTGCCTTTTGCTAAGCACCCAAGTCTCGGATCCATATGTGAGTACTGGCAGAACCATGGTCCTGTACAGCAGTAGTTTTGAAGTTATGGTGAGATTTCTGGATTTGAAGAGCTTTGACAGACTGTAGTAGGCTCTGTTGGATTTGAGAAGCCGCCCGCGTATTTCTTCTTCTATATTGTTATCGGCTGCTACTATTGACCCAAGGTATTTAAAGGATTGCACCACTTCAAATTCGTGCTCCGCTACCTTGATTGTTTGACCAACTGTTCCTCTCGCATTCGACGCCACCATGTACTTTGTTTTACCTTCACTAATGTGCAGCCCCAGATTTTGTGCCGCCTGCTCGATCTGGATGAAGGAATCGTGTACAGCTTGCTCGGTTCTTCCGATGATGTCGATGTCGTCTGCGTAAGCCAGTATCTGGCTGGACCTGTTGACGATGGTCCCTCTTGTTGCCGTGCCAGAGTCACGGATTGCTTTCTCCAACGCCAGGTTGAAGAGGAGGCAGGCCAAACCATCCCCTTGTCGGAGTCCATTAAAGATGTTGATTGGTCTGGATAGCAATCCGGCTATTTTTACTTGGCTTGTTACGTTGGTCATGGTCAACCTACATAGTCGTGTCAATTTATTTGGGATGCCGAATTCTCTCATGGCTTTGTAAAGTTCTACCCTGGCTATGCTATCATAGTTTTAACTCTCAATTAATTAATTGATCTCATGTAAATAAACACTGAGTAAGAATTTTCTCTTAAGCGATGCATAGCTCGCAAACGGTTGAGACTTCAAAAAAAAAAATCAAATAACAAAATGTTGTAGTATATTTTATGAGCTGTAATTTAATATAAGCTATAAGCGAAAGATAAAAAAAGGGCCCTTATGACCCTTCCCTTTTCACGGCTCACCTTCTAGACGCCGGGACTTTTAGTATGTTAACTCCTTCAGCAGCCTGGAACAACTTTTTTCTAACTCACGACCTTTCATTACAGTATGTATAGCTGAGTGGCGAGGTACGGTTTCCGCCCTCTATCTCAAAACAGTTGAGGGCATGAAAAAAAATATTTTTTACGAAATTTTTCGCAAATTGTATGCTCTACAATTTTGATAAAAGATGTCAGCATCACTTATTTGAGAGAAACCGAGATAATCGGGAAACACGCGGTTATTGTTTCGTAGTTTTGGGTCCGAGCCCTGAGTACATCTAATATTTTTTCAGGGGTCCTGCTCCGGCCTCTTGCGGGGAAGTGACAAATTTTCCAAAACTATAATTGTCACGAAAAGTACATCTCATCTTAGTCGTTCGTTTCGACGAAATATTGTACTTCCCCTTCAATCTTTGTAGAACTAACAACGCACACAAAAGGATTGGGTGTATGTCACTAGGCCGTGGTTCTTCGGAGCCGTCAGTGCCATTATCTTTTGCACACAACTTTTAGTACGCCAATATGAAGCTGTATACGAGTTTCCAGGGTGAATCCTTATTTTGCCTTAAATCAGTAGGTACTATGTTAGCTTACTATGAAAATAATTTAAAAAGAACTACTGTTTTCATTAAAATTAGGTATTCGCTCTTAATTTTTTGTGCGTTTATGAAAAAAGTTTGTCCTCTGTATATGACTTAGATTTGGGAACACCATGCTTTTCCCACAGGTTTCTCGCGTGGGGAAACCATCCAGTTTGTTTGTGTTGGCTAAAGACGGACTAACCAAGAATATTGTACACTCTATTGCACTGAGAGATTAATATTTTTTTCAACTGCCATAATTAATAGTAACAATGTAAATAATTATTTCTGATGTTTAATTCAAAATATAGTCGTTATTTTAATAAATAATAATTCATTAACCTAAATAAAGCATATACTTTTATTGCTTATAACGCTTTCGATTATAAGTATATCCTCACACACTTATAAATAGTAGATAGTTATTTTTATTGAACTAAAAAAATGTTTCCTAGGAATAATATAAATGACGAAACAATGTTTGCCGAGTCAGCTTATTTTCATTTAAAATTTCAAAAAATAATGTTTTTTTTAATTAAAAGCTTTGCGAAGTCAGAAGCACTAAAATTCACAAAATTGTATGCACTTAATGTCCAAAAATAGTGGGAAGTTGCAGGGATGGCCCGTCAAGTCGACTGTTTTCCAATTTTTTTTTTAGTTATGAATAAATTTGAGTAAATAACGAAACATCTTAAACGTACATAGTAAAACCAGTAATCACAAATTAAAAGTTGTAGGTAACGAACTAGGTGATACGAAGTTCACCGGGTCAGCTAGTTTTTATATAATTTGTAATATTTTTTTTCTCTTAGTTTTGTCATCAATTATTTTGTATCTCTCTTAATATATCCTTAGTTTTAAGTACTATAAAAGACTAAGTCTTATTTGTAGACTGTTTGAATAAAATTAAATTGAATTTTTTCGAAAAAATATCCGATCAATTTTAATAAAATGTTATGTGAGTGCTTTGTTGTTGGGAGTGAAAAGTTGACGAATTTCCCAGTCGTTAACACGAAGATTACTTGACATTAGAGCAAGTTCGTGCGACCCAGTCGTGCACTTTATTTTAAATGGTGTCCCAAACAAAGTTCGACAATTTTCAATTTGCTTTTGACTTACAAAAACAGAAAACTCGGCCTTACGAAGGTCTTACACTTCCACCGTTACGTTTCTTGAATATCCCTATTATGTATATTTCCGAATTGCCAATTTAAGAGTAGGGTATACCAACTTTTGCTAGATGTTTGATGTTGATTTTATATTTATTTATCTACCCTCCTTACAATACAATCGGTGAGTCGTTCTTTGAAAGCGTAATTTGGGTGACTGTGACTGTGAGTAGTGACTTGATTAGTTAGAAAGGTCACAGCAAGAAAAAAAAGATGAGAACAGCAGATGATGAATGATAAGGCTCATCGTCTGTAATAAAATTCATACACAGCATTCGTGCAAAAACGAATAGCATCTTCAGTTAAGTTTTTATCTATGTAAGAGATGAGATATTGTGTATTTTTAGAGCATCATTTTCTTAAAGGCCTTTTTTATTGTAATGTTTAATTTATATAAAAAGCTATTTTGTTGAAGTTATATTGATTTTGTAAGTGACTTTGATTTGAAGACAATAAAATCAATTAAATAGTCGACGTAAACACAATTCATAATAGATTTGGCTTTAGATAAAAGTATCTTCATGTGCAGGAATGTAGTTCGATACCTATATACGAAATTACAATGAAGAGGAAGTAGGTCTATAAGTACCTATATATAATCAAACGAAAATATTATCTGGCTATATTCTTATTATAACAATGCATGCAATTTTCTTGTGAGATGCTTGTTTTATCATTAATATAACTGAAAGGTTTTCCAAGATTGAGGCAAAATTTAAATTTGGCGCCATTTGAAAGAAAAATTGAGATGTGCAGTTTACGCCGTATATGGTATTTTAAAATGAACCAACATAATATGACTTGTATATGTATTGCTTGCAAAGTTTTCACACTATCCATAAAAGTAAAACGAACTGTCAACAAACATTTTTGATAGAATCCCTAGCTATACTGTCAAAATTATATGTTCAGCTGTCAAATTTCTGTTCGAAATAACCTTCCAGACTGGTGCAGTGAAAATAGAGCTGTTTTAGAAAGTGACACAAAGTTTAGTGATGAACAATGCGATAGTTTTAAAAATAAAAACCTCTAAAGTTGTATGGAATTAGCTGTCAGTTCGAGTGTGATGAAATTTCATATTGTGTCACTACACTATCAGACATTGAATAACAGACATTTAGACCCGTTTGTTGAAACGATACGCATTTATGTTCTACACAAATCCTTAGGTAAGTGACGGTTTATGCAAAAGGAAAAAGTACTATTTAAGGATTTATGTAAAACATAGTTGCTTAAGTATCGTTTGCGAAAATGGCCCTTAGTCACTGCTTGGCCTTAGGATAAAAAGACATATTTAAGTTTAAAATAAAAATGTATAACCCCCATAACATTACCAATCCGAAAAACGGTTGCCAGTGCAATTAAAAAAAAACAATATGAAAACACTTGAAAAAAGAAATTCATTGAGTTTTTTGAGTTGCAACCTTTTTTTCGGCTTGATAATGTAATGGCAGTTTTACGTTATTATTTAAAACGCTACAAACAAAATTAATTACCAAAGGTGGTTAATTTTTTCTGCATTTTTGAGGGCTCTATCTTTGGTTTACGGCCATTTCCGGTGGTAGCTATAATTTTTATTCATTGAAGAGTGACATTGATGCAATAACTGAACAAAAATTCAGGCGCTCACAAATATAGTCGGAAAATCGGTCGCTTGTTCTCCTACTATATGTTTGTAGTTTACAAAAGTTTACTGTCTTATGAAAATAATTTAATAAACCACGAAAACATCTCACATTAAAAAAAAAAGATTTTGTAGAAACCTTTTATGAAACTAGAATATGAAACTGAAAAAGAAAAGAAAAAGTATCCTTTAATTTTAGAAGTAAAAAAAAACATTTATAAATTTTATTGATTGCATAAATCTTTGTAGCCTAATTGTAATAAAGACAACGAAGGGGCACTTGGGAATTAACTTAAATATTCACTTTTTTTTTGCTGCGCCATCTTTCATTAAGTATACAAATGAGACCTTTCATAAGAACATCCTTTTCAGTTTTATTGGCATCAATTGAAACATTTTATGTCTCAGAGAAGGTGGAACACGAATGAAGGATAATTTCCGTTTGATTTATGACCAACCAGCAAGCTTGCTCGCCTTTATTCAAATTAATTTGATTTTTAAGTTGATTGAAAAAGAGTGTAGGATTAAATTTTGCCTTTTGGTCGTTTATTGCGTGGGACGTAGTAGGTACTTACATATATTAATAAATAACTGAGGATACTGTATCAAGACGGACGACAGCATAAACAATATCAATGATGGTTGATTCCACCATCACAAATGATACATCAATACAGCACTTTTTCTGATTACGACTATTTTCCCCCTTGGGTTGTAAGAGCGTATCATATTTTTTTTGTTGATTTTAATTAACGTCACAAAATCATATCATAATAATGCAACACAATTCTGAATGAATTCTGATGACGAATATGATCCAAAAGAAAAATGAAGCAATTTCTGTTGATGAAATTGACACCACCGTAAAAATGAATGTCGTCAACAACACATATTTGTTGTGTTATTCTTTGTGTAAAAAGATATCTCTTTTGGTTGAGTATTTCGACGAAAAAGGAAAGAAAGAAATAAAGTTCTTACAAATTTCCTTTTAGACTTTTCCCGTTCATAGCAATGCAGTCTGCTTTGAAGGATATCAGTTACTTATTTTCATAAGTTAAGGGTTTTAGTGAAATTTGTTGGTTTCACATTTTTTTTTGGTAATGGAATATTTTAAAAAGCTAGACATTACCATCAAGTGTGGGATAGGAGTGGGACTTTGACACACTAACGCTAATGACACACCAAACGATTTTTCCTCACGTCCATTTATCCGTGCTTGATGTAAATTTGGAAAATCAATTAAAGTTAAACGTCCGCGAACTCTAGATTTTCTTATAATTTTCTCTCATGAGAAGCTTGATTTTACATTAGCCCACATTTACCCCTTTCAACATAATAATATTTTTTTTTATTATTATTTTAACTAGGTGTCTGTAAAGCACATTGCCTTTTAAATGCATTTTTTAGTGTTTTGCACGACACTAGTAAAAAGGAGTAGAATGATAGTTAATAATTGTCTTTGTACAATGGATAGAGTTAGTTGATTTTTATTTTTCATTGCATACCTCATGGGCGACGTTCAGTATAAGCTAGGAGGTATGCTGAAAAGAAAAAAAATGCTTTGTATACCCGAGTAAGAATTAAACTGGCAACCTCTGGGTTAACAAGCAAGCCTCCATCCACGATAAGCGCGCACCAAATTACCATTGCCGCCCACGATAAGCATGCACCAAATTGATTTTTTTTTCATTTCCATAGTTTGCTACAAGAGCAAATTCGTGTGAACCTCATTTTATATATTTTTTCTAGGTCTGAAAATAACGGTACCTATCGTATAAACGTTAACGATAATTTCAATTTTTTTAAAAAATCGATCAATTGCGATTAGTTGGCAACAGTGAAACAAATTTTATATTCTTAAAGTTAAATCGATTCTGCAATAAAACATTGTTAACCAAATTTTTTTTTCAATTTTGTTTTTCTCGAAAAAAAAAACTTCTAAGAAAATACTTTTTTCCAAAATTTTTGATTGAATCAATTAATGCCTTAGAGTTACATTTTCATCAACTTCTTGTAACTCTTAAAACCAATGACGTTTTTTGTATAGAACAGTTATGCGTTTCATTTATTAATTCGAATTGTGTTCCTGTTTTCTTTTTGAAATATAATTAGATAATTGATAATGTATGCTTTTAAGGAACATGCCTTTTATAATTTGTAACATGGAAATTAAAAAAAATATGTGCCATTTCACCCGCCTTTAGATACCCTTCAGTATTTGGCCCTTTCTCTATACTCTGAAAGCCTTTAATTCTGTAAAATGTTAAAGAAAACATATCTTTCATGGACGTCATAATTGACAGGACATATTGTGGACAATATGATGCATCTCCCAAACATTCATTGCTTTTATAATTACCTCCAACGTAAATACTTTGACATATCCTTAATAATTAACCAATTAACACTTTTTAATAACCTTGTTCATGACAATCGATAATTTCTGAAAACTAATTTTAAGAGTTTATCATTCTTTTGTTCATTAAAAAAAAAACAAAGCAAAAATTCAGTGGGTAATTAAAAAAAAACATACTGCAAACAAGAAAAATAATGGAAAAAGTTTTGTTTGTTATTATAGCAATTATAAAAGCTTTTAAATTAAACGTTATAAAATTGAAAGATTGTTATTATATTATCAGGTGTTGGAACGGCACAACATCCGCGTAAAAATAGCAGATGAAATGGTTTGTTTTGGTGGACGACGATGACGCATATCAGAATATTTATACATGTGTATACAACATATACTCATACCAGTATACTTCTATAGAGTCTAGGACTCTAGCAGCCTTATTTATTATAGATTTCACTAACACTTGGTTTTATCTCGGAGTAGTTAAACTAAGTCGTAGCCCTTATTCTGTCTTTACGCCACGTCAAACAAATCTTTATTTATAAATTTTTTTTATCCATATTATGTCGAATTCCTTTCAAATAAAAAGTTGACTTTTTCGGGCTTAAGTTGCTTTTTTCGGAAAAAAGATTGACCTGAGGGGAAAAAATCTCAAATAAGAATGATCCAGAGACAAAAATGTTTCTTTTTTTTCCCTTCAGATCAACTTTTCGGAGTTCGACATGAACCTCGATTTGAAGCAAGATTAACACATACTTAATAGATTTAATTTCCTTCTGTCAGATGAGCATTTTAATTATGTAGTGCGGTTTATTTTAATGGGAATGTGCAGAATTAAGATTATTGAAAACAATATATTGTGCGTGAATTTTGTTGTAAATTGTGCAGTTTGTCAATAAAGTGAAGTATAATAGTGAATAACTAAAATCGCTTCTACAGAAATATACACAATCCAATCAAAGAAAAAAGCAACTTTTTTGTTCAATATAACATACCAAGGAAAAAAGTCAACTTTTCCGATCAAATCTGGCAAAATGAAAGGAATTCGACATTAATTAAAACGTCCCATCTAAAACTCTGGTTATGATAAACGTCAATGTAACCATGATGTGATGTTCGCTGTGTTAAAGAGAGAGAGAGAGAGAGAGAGAGTCAATAATATACTCAAAAAAGAAGTCATATTTGGTTGTTTACATTCTGTGTTTTTATTTTTTATTTATTTATTTTTTTTATTAAAGTTTATAAATCACTACTCAAACGTATGTTTTCTAAACCAAAACCTGCTTCGAAAGTCGTCAAAGGCATTTCGTTCGCAAACTGTGTAACAAATTACATAAACACTTGAACTTATAATTTTTTTCGTTTCATAGTGTCCATTTCAAAATGATATTTATATACTAAAACGACTTTAATACGGCTTTAAACCTCCTATGAACCAGTTTAAGCTTACTTCGCTTCTAATCCTCGTGTTACTATTTTATAAATAAGCTTTCCACTATTAGAGAAGTTGTAAAATAGGAGTAACTTACTTCGTCATTAAAACGAGTTTATAAATAAGGCTGTAGAAGTCTAGATAGTACACGGGGGAAAACCATTTTATATTATTAAAAAAACAATATAGCGGGTTGTTAACAGATGCAATAAGTTTGAACTTTCTTGCTTATGTTGGCACTTATTCTGGGACACATACGACGAACTTATCACAGCCTCGTACAAAAAAGCATCAAAACACAACCTAACTACCTACTGTACAATGATTTTATTTTCCTCAAATGCCCATGAATCATGTTGCAAAGTATTGGAATAATCAGTTCTATGTTAAAATTCCCCTTAAAAATAAATTAAGAATATTCAATTTGTATATGAAATTTCCCCGAGCTTACTGATAAGAAAACATTGATACAGAGTCTTCATTTATAAATATCTAGTAAAGTTAAACAAAAATCTCAGTTCATCTCAAAGCTTAGCTATGACCAAACCGCAACTGAATTTAAAAATAATTAGTTTCTTATCATGTGTGAGTTTAAATCTTTATTATATTTCAATTCAATATTAATCATAAATTCATAGATCTGTTATTGTTATGGATGCAGTGATGCCGCACCTGATCAGCCAATTGGTGTAGATGATTTTATCGAAAATATATCAGCGCATTATAGAAACGAAATTAAAATTATTGAAACCGAATTATCTCAGATGGAATTCGCATTTAAAAAGGAGCTATCTATCGTGGCATATAATCAAGAATTAGCTGCAAAGATTGCCAGACAACTTGAATCACGAATGAGAAGCATTGGTAATCTTAATATTAAAACCAAATTATGTACTCAACATTTTATGAACAATGTGACAATGGAGAATGTAAACATGCAAACAAAACTGCGTGCATGTGTCGAAACTGCTAGGACCAGCTCAAAATCAATAGCTGATAGTGTTAGGAATTTAATGATAAATTCCAAATCCGTATTGTTCGTATTGAATGGCACGGATTTGGCCAATTGTCGAAAAAATAGTGAAAAAAATCTGCATACATTTACTGATTGTGCAAGGGAAAGAGTAAGTTTTTTTAATCACATGAGATAAATAAATTATATTAGAATTGTTTACTTTAAGCTGAAAATTCGTGAAACTAATATTCAAGATAATATAAAAGGAGCTGAAAAAGAGATTGAAAGTTGCATGTGCAAAGCCGATATAATTGCAATGACAGCACAAGAATGTTCGTTTATGGTTTCATTGGACACATATACGCTGTTATCTGAAATTGTTACAAACATAAATACTTGTATTGGTGAAAGAATTCTGGAAATTAAATGATGATTAATTTTTATATTTTTGTCTTGATAATTAAATTTTGATGGGCTAATTAATTTGAATTCTCTGAGATAAAGAATCACAGCGCAGCAATACAATTAATAAAATGTGGTTTCTGTACCATGGGTATAGAAACCAACTTAAAAATATATTTTATTAATTTTATTCAAAACGAAACAGAACAATAGCATGGTATGTTCAAAAGTTTGTTCTGTACATCTACTCTACATATCTCACATTTGTGTTTGATTTTCATACAAAAAGCACAACAAATTAGAATTTCGATAGTTCAGTCATTCGTTTTCGATTTAGACAGGAACTTTATTTGAACTTTGCAAATGTCAATGCAATGAATGAATTGCAATGAATATTTTAAATAAATACTCCACTAACGTCAAAAAAAAGTATTAAATTTTATATAAGGATCATGGTTAAGATGCCCATGATCTCTGAACCTCTGGAAATCCGTAAATTTTCAATTTTGTTGTCTTCTTTTTAGGAAAAGTAGGAACTGAATTCCTAAATGCAGTACTGCGTCGTAAACTTCACTTCTTGACTTCACAAAAATGGTTTTCAAGACTTTTAACCTTGTTTTCGCAGTTAAAAACAAAGTGATTAATCGAAGCATATCTATCATTGAAATCTTTTTCTAGTGTTTTTAACTGTGTTTTGTAGGTTGTAGCTATTTTCAATTTCACTAAAACGCTCATTAAAAGAACGTGTAAGTTCATTAATTTCTGTTTTGATAGTTGATTTAATTGAGTCAGTCAGTGTTGTGGCAAGTGTGTTTAAACGACTCTCTATTTTTTCCCATAATTTTGACGAAGAAGCAGGTACTGAGGGAGAACTCAAAGGAGAGTTACGAGAGGATGAAGTAGATCGTAACTCATGGTCTTTTTTTGATTCTTTGAGGTTAGAATTTGACATCTTAACTTTAATTTATTTAAACTTGAAAGAGTTTTTTTTTCTGCTTTTAAACCAATATAAAAAACTAAGGTGAAAACTAGCAACTAATTTGTAGTAAATTCACAACTTTTTACAATTAATGTTAATTTTAACAAGGAGATAAAATGAATTTAAAGTGGAGCCAAAATTTATCACTACACTTCGTTTGACATTTGTGCCTAGTACAACTACTATCTCGAAAAATCTTGAAAACCCAAAAGCCCTAATACCCAAATAATTTTAGTGCACAAAAACAAAATATTGTATTAAAATCTTTGGTAGGTACAGTGAAATAACTTCACTTGGAAATAAGTTCACATTAGCAATAACTTCACCACTATAAATAACTTAACTATTTCTATAAAGTTTACAAGCATGGCGTGTAAGCCATCTGCCGGATATTTAAAAAATTAAAAAAAATTAACAAGAAACTGAAAATAAAGAAACAATCTTAAATATTTATAAGAACGTGCAAAATTAAATAGTATAGTCACAACTTGTTAATTTGTTGTGAATCAGTCAAAAAATAATATTTGATTCCACCCTTTCCAATTCACAAACACAAAATCTTGTGTTTAGTAATTATCGTGATCCAAAATTTAAATTCAATTCTCACCGCCAGAGAATTCAACAATTTTTGTTTTTCAATGCAACGCCAGCCGCCATACTTGACATAAGAGACAGGAGTCTTTTATGTCAAGTATGGCGGCTGGCGTTGCCAAATTTGGAAATTAATACGAACTTGTTAATTTGATTTCGCTTTTCATCGACTGGTGGATTTAGGTACACGAAACCGAACACGAAGCAGCGAGCGGCACTTATACATATAACAAAAACATACACTTTAATTTTTTTATTTGCTCGTTTTGGCGCTCATGTCGCTTTTTTCTCGAAAAACCGTTTTTAAGACCGATAAAAAACTGTTTGAACGATTTTGACGGGACTTACTACTGACAGATAACTGAGCTTGTAAGGTTTTCAGATATTTTAATTACCTTCTAGATGGCGCTGGGGCACTTAATCGAAAAATCTTTTAAATTAATTAGAACAAAATCACACTTTTTAATATTTAAATAATAAAAAGGAAGACTTTGGCCTAATGGTAAGTAAAATTTTAATGTGACTGAACTTATATATTGTTCACCAAAACATCAAATCCTTCGTGTGCACAAGCTGAATCGATTCTGTACAAACCCACCAACTTTAACCAACCAATCCCAATATAATAACAATGTACCTTACTTAAGCTTTGAGCTAATAACACACATAGAAAGGTATACCGTATATTACATGTTAAATACCTATTCCCAAAATCAAGCCACCACAACCACAACCCTTTCAAATAGACTCTTAAACGAAATCACAATCAATCACCCCAAATATGGATGGTCGTCTCCCAAATTGACAGCAACCGTTCAATTTTACCATAAACTGATGATAGTAATGCAACGCCCGCTACATTCCAATCCTCTCTTAGCTCTATATGGTTAAAGTCTAAATCAATTACTGTTCGGCAAGGCTTTACCGCAACATATCTAATTTGGTTTTATGTATGTCAACTAAAAGTCAATAATGCTCATGTCCTGATGTCCACGCATTGAAAGAAGCCATAAAAAATAACATGTGTTTGATATTTTAAATTACTGTTAGGTTGGTCGGTCTACCAGCATTTGATCATCGTTTAACAATGACAGCCTTAGTGTCAACGGACCCATAATTAAAATAATTATGAAATATTTTTAAGTTCTCCTAGTTGAGGTCCTTTATTTTCTTTTATCAACAAACTCATACTCAACTATTTTACATCCTCTCTCGTAATCCTTCGCGCAGGCAACCTATAAGGCAAAAAGCTTTGCACTCTCAATTTGTCGTCCTGCAGATGTTTACACTTGAAAGCTTACTGCTTAAGGATACCCATGTCCTGTCTATGGTCTTTAGTCCTCTCACAATTTTGCAACCGTTAACAATCCATCGGAAGTGAAATGTGAAAAGTGAAAAACAAAAAAAAAATATATAAAAAAAACCGTTACACACATCATAATTCACCGGATCAACAAATCCTTGCAATCTCCTGTGTCATAATTTACTTCACAGAAGAGGACCTCTCCTCTTCTCAACTCTTTTTTTTTTGTGCGCTCTCAATATTGTTTCAGTGTGTCAGTTCGGATGAATGTAAGACGTCGGGAAAACCCTTGTTGGCACCTCAATATTGAAAAAGGACGTTTGTTTTTTCCGCTTCCTTTCATTCTCGATAATGTAATTCGTGTTCTCGTTTAGTGTGGGAGCTGTGAGATCAAAATCGAGTATATATTTGTGTAACCCTTTTGTCGAATCATTTGGCATTAACAGTAAGTGGGTAGAAAAAAAGGGAATGTTTCTTGATTAAGTTGTGGGCCACCACCGACCGATACCAGCCTAGGTACTCTTTAGCTCCTCCATTTATAGCAAAAATAACAGGACGAAATTGGCTAAAGGCAGAAGGTTACTTTTCAAATACTGACCATAAATCACTGTGTGTCTGCCTGCCATATGTGCTGTTAGGGTTTTTCTTCTTTTTTTTTTTTAGGAAAAGAGTTACTATCCTCTGCTCCACCCATTTGTCGGGAATTAATGTTTTTAATTTTAAAGAAAATATTTTTCAATGAATAATAATTTTGGGTGTGCCGACTGCGACGCCATTTAGTTATTGCAAGAGGACAACCACACTCAAAAAGGATCCTCAAACACTCAGTCGAGTACCGACAACGACGACGACATGGATGTCATTTCGTGAAACTTATTAATATGTACTTCAATCTAATGGTTTGGTACTTTAAGTTAACAGCATGAGAAGTTACCGTTAAACACTAAACGAATGTCCACTGCGATGATGATGATGATGATGATGGTCCTTAAGGATGCGTATTTGATGCTGTGAGTCTTCCTACGTCATCTTAGATTGATCATGGTACACAAAAACTGTCCCACTTTGACCTTTTATTCTCTAGATAATCCTGTTCCAAAATGTATAACATAACGTGGTCCATAGATATTAAATTGTGGGTGTGAATGAGGTGGAATTCCAGCATATTCACATGTATAAGGACACTTACTGTAAAAGGTATCCTGTGACAAAAAAAACTCATTTAATTCACTTCTCATAAGTATATTATGCGACAAAAAAAACCTCAGAAGTTTAAATGGGAAAGTTGAAAGTGTCGCTGCTCTGCATTCAAGGATATGTCCAGTTCTTAGAAAGCAGACACAAATTAGATTTCCCAGATTTTATATATGTGTTTGTATAAACACAATATCTCCATCGTATCTGCATGGTTGATTGAGAGCTTTGAATTTGGTTGGATTAAGTCGGATATTTTTATTTTTATTTTCATTCGTGTGTGGGTTCTTTTGAATCAATTTAAATTTCCGGCATTCACATATTCACATGAATATTAGATAGGAATTCTTTATCCGCAATGGGGTTTGGGAAATCCCCTAAATATTTACGATGGTTTTGGGTCTTTTGGTGGTGGTATATAGCTTAATATTTTAAATAATATCTGTGTGTGCGAGTTAATCATATTATCATAAAATTCCTAAAGAAATTCAATGTGCAAAGTGAAAAGATATGTGAAAAGTTTATAAGAAAAAAAAGTCATCAAAAGAAAATCCAACACCTGAGAATCTCTGAATCAATAACCGGAAACGGAAAGAATATATAAAAACTCAAAATGGATGATGCTGCGGCTGCAAAGAAGAGCAGTCCACCAACATTATCTATCGATCGAGCGGCATTTCTTTTGCTAAGAGTTAAGAAAGCCTTTAAGAAGAAACGGCAACAACGTAAAGATAGACAGTGAGTATACCTATATAACTAGTCCTTTTCTTCCTCCATTGTAGAACTGTTTTATGTATGCAGTACTTTTGGGGGTGTGTTGGGGTTGTTGTTTTCATAATCAGCCATTGTGTTGTTTTTTTTGTTTTTTTTTGTTTTCAAAATTGAGAAATAAACAATGCCAAATGTTTTTAAAGTAGGAAAAGTTTGGTCATAAACTCTTTGATGGAAAGGATGAGAGATAATGTATGTGTAACGGTATATGATTTTGTATAACGGTTTTTTATATTATTTATATTTATACAATTTCTCATACTTCTTAAAGTACATCATGAGAATTTTTTATAAGATTGAAATTTGTTATTTCATCTAATAAGAATGTTCATCTATATCTATTCTCTCTACCAGATGACACACTAGGGACGATATATGTGTATTGTACTAAAAGATACAATATTTCATCCATATCCAACAAACGATGTTTTTTGGCAGTGTTGTTGGTGTAGTCTTTTATGAGAGATTGTCAAGTCCCCAGGCATTAATTGGATTTGAGAATTTGAAACGCACATATGAGCTTGTAACCCTAGGCTTTCGAATTAAAGCTATGCAGAGAATGAGTTGTGTGTTTCTGTATATATAGATTGGTGGGTGGATTGCCGCTTTAGGGAAAATGGTTGGGTCTGTGTGTATTAACATTTCTCACGAAAAAGTTATAAATTGGATTGGAATGTATAGGTAGACATATCTATATGTGCAAGGATAAATGATTGCATGTCTCTAACTAAGTGGGGTTTTTCTCATGACCCATGAACTTCTCATCGTACAAACTTTATACTTATACCTCTATAGGTAAGCATATATGGAATTGTATGTTTGTTAGAGATATGTAATGGCAATTCTTGAACGTTTCGTGCTAATGAAACGATCTAATGTGTTTATTTTATTGTTTTATAGGTCTACGTTAATCACGGTTGGTTATTTATGTAGCTTGAAGAAGGTATTTTTGGAATCCTTTTGGAATGTTAAAATTTGGATGGATTCGGTTGGGAATATTAAGATGTTCGTAAGCTATGCACTTAACCATTATCTACTTAAATTAGTTAGACATCACTTAAGGTTTTACACGCTTCTGAAGTGAAACACAAAAAACATATATACAAAAATGGCAAAACAAATTTTTCCGTTTTACTTTCCGTTTTGTGGTAGGTTGGTACGCTGTTCCACTAAGGAATCGATATATGTAATGTAAAAAAGTTGACTTTGTATACCTAATAGATAAACGGTTTAAGTCTCTAGTCATTTTAATTTCATGTGTATATTTTGCGGTTGTTATAAATTTTAAAATGGATTCCTAGTTTTTGTATGTTTAGATTTGTTTTATTCTTTATTTTTTTTTGTAAATGGTAAACGTTGTTATTTCGTTAATGTTTCGTAGTGAGATTTAAATATAAACTTTGTAGAAATATAGTAGTATTCTATAGTTTCCAATTTTCTTATTGGAGCAATTTTAAGTAAGCGCTTATAGCGCCATTTTAACCAGACTTAATTGTCAGTATGTATCACAAAACCGTCGCTCATAATAATACTATAGAGTTCAAATTCCGCCATTACCGGCAACTAAATCGTTGTTCGTACCCTCTTAGAAGATAATATAATGATCTTTAATTTTTTCCAAGGGTCTTCTCTACGCTGAAGAAACATGTCATATCAACTGATGAAATTAGTACTCACTGGAAATCATTTGACCTAGAATGGTCAACACACAACTGAGATGTTGGGGGTACAGGGAACTAAAGTCGCCACATATTTTCAACTGATTTACTGTTCTAATCAAAAAATACTTTGGTGAGAAATAACTTTACCATATTTCATAAGGTTATATTATTTCCTATTCAAAGTGGGAAATAACTTCAAAAAAAAAAAAGTGAAATTAGTTCCCACTAGTGGTGGATTTAGTTCGCATTTGAAGTAAGTTCCCGTGAAGTTAGTTCCCTTCACAAATTTTGACCGGATTATAACAAAAATGCAGTTTCCTTTTTCTGTCTGGGGCGGGTGTGCCCAATTTGTGTATGTGCGGATGGTGCAGTACTTATATATACATTTCTGTTGACTTGGTCATCTAAAAGTTTTCTCCAAATTTGTACTTTTGCAGACATCACTGACTGTATGACAACTTGCATGCCAACATATCTTATTTGGACGATTCTGAAGCAAGTGAATTAATAGTGTTCATTTTTTTCAAGCAATCGCATTGGAGATTAACCACTGAATGACTTTTGAAATTGATAAGTTCGTGTTTTAGATGCGTAGATGGTTCTGAGCTGAAATACATTACCCCGGGTCCACTGGCAATAAATTATAGCATAAAATACGACAAACAATCAAAATTTTCAATGGAGATCACACATTTTTGGCAATAAAATATTTTATGAAATACGCAATGTCTGGTAATATTGCTTGCTATCTCTATAGAAATCAACTTAGCAATAATTTGACAGCTTTTCCCTCTGATCGATATACGGTAGCCAACAGAATGTCGAGGAATAATTTGCCCACACAAAAAATTAATTTATGTTGATTTTTCGAGTTCGGCCAACAAGACTTCAAATGCTCCAAATGCGTTTGAGAAACAAACATCACATCTCGACCTGTGAAGTCAGTGGTCATAAGCGGTGGAATGCGTAGCGCATACATAAAATATATAAAATAAATGTTATAGGAAAACGAGTTTTTCAAAATTTTCTCGTTTAGTTTAAGTAATATTGAATTTTAATTTAAGTTAGTTTTTACGCCGAAAGGCATTTTTAATATATAGTTATAGTATAATTTAGAGCGCCCGTATGGGGCCAGTAAGTTAGTTAAGTTAATATGTAAGCTAGTTGTTTAAGATTTTTTGTCTAGCATTAAGATAGATAGAAGAAAATGGAAAAATAAAAAATGAATTAAAATGCAAAAATGCGTAGCGCATACGACTTCGAAGACTGAGCAAATCTGATATGCGTGGGTTCGAATCCTATGGTGTGCATGTAGAAAGTTTTCATTATAAAATTGGATTAAAGCTTAGCACCATTAATAAGGAGACTGATGATAGGACTTGGCACTCCTTGAAATAGCTATATCTCCAGCCAAAATAAAAAAGAATAATAAAATTCGCAAAAAATTGGTGGTTTAAGTTGTTGTTGTTGTTCAAAAATTAAATGAAAATTGACAGAATAAAGCTCGTATGATACTTCTTTTTTTATTAATTTTGAATGCATATTTAATGCAAAACCAAACTTTCAGTCTAACGTAAAGGAGACAGCATGCTTTTTTAAGAAAGAGAAAAGTGCAAATGAAATTAAATGAAAAAATGCTCTAGTTTCATTATTAATGCTTTAAAAATGAGAAAAAATAGAAGTATCATACGGGCTTAAAAGCTGTACGATTGCAACTAGAAAATTCTAGGGTTTCGTGTCCCCGATGCGGAGCTAGCATCGACTTTGGTTGACGTATTATGACGTGGGTATTTTCATGTATAATGAAAGAATTGAAGATAATTGTTTCGAAAGAGACGGCTATGCGATAAAATGCGATAAATATATTATGTAACAACACATTCTCAAAAACCAATTGCTTGGTCTGTTTTTTTTCACATTCTTAAGTCTAAAAAGTCCCGAAACCAGTTCACTCAGGTCGACGCTAGATGGCCGCCAGGGAAATTTACTATTAAAATATATATATAATGGTTTCTGTTACAAACAATCAGCGGGTAACAAACGAAATTAAAATTATAAATATCAATTCAAGTTTTGAATAATTTTACAAGTGTTGAGTAAGCAAAACCAAAGTTGTCATTAAGGACCTTATTATATGCAACTTGATGTCAACATTAAAACTGAAAAATCTGCCTCCGCAAAAATGTGAATTTCCAATATAATACTTTAGAAAGAGGCATAAAATAATAAATAAATAGAACATCAACTCAGAAGGCTCCACCCACCTTTGCCTACAAACTTTCAAAACTGCAGAGATTTAACTCTGTATGCGTGCCCGTGCATTTCAAATGGGACTGTCAAATTTGGATAGACCATACATTCTTACAATTTTGCATTTTGCTATTCACACGTAGTGTAAAATTTTTTTTCTACGGGAGGAGACGGAGGATTACAAGTAGATGACCTGTGGAAAGAGGTAAGAGAAATCAAATACAACACGGTGTTTTAGAAGAAAGTAATATCTAATCACTTAAACAAGTCCAGGGATTTAGAAGATTAAATGTTTGGGAATCCATATTCATCAAAAAGCTGAATAATAAGGTCCTTTTGGCAAAATGTTGGACCTAAAGCATTATAATTACCTTTTCAAAATCAATGCTTTCTCCCTTATTTTTCCTGCGGCAGCAACGCGCCGGGTAACAGCAAATTTTTAAATAAGAACAAGACTATAATGTTTAATAATTTTTTTTCAAAAAATAACTTGAAATTACTGAAATGTAGTATAAAATCAAGTTGGCAATAAATATTCCCTGGTGGAACCACGGTGTTAATACAGTTAAAAAGGTTTTGTGACCTTCACTTCAAAAATTTGGGTTTCGCCCTGGTTAGATGGTGGTTTAGAGTCAAGGCCACAAAACCTTTAAAATTGAATTTCATTCATAAATACTCCACTTAATAAAATTTTATTTGTCTTTTTATTGTTTTTATTTTCCTATAACAGTTAAAAATGTTAATCCTTGGCTCTTGGCACTCAAAGGAACATTGGGGATCGGACACGAATCCGGTAGTCTTCTTTTAATCGCAAACAAGATAACGATTACCAAAATTCTTGTCTGTGGCAGTATGATTTTTTGTTAATTGAACTATGTACCTATATGTACAGGCAGGCTAGAATTTCAAGTTGCTTATAACAACACAATCACCGTTTCTGTTCGATTTATAAATATGGCTTGCATCCTTTTGACCATGTTTCTCTGTATGCAAAAAAAAATATATAAAATTACAGAAATCCAAAAAAGTACACCCCTTTGTGAAATTGAACAGTTTGATTAAAATTGAAAAAATAAAAAAAAATAATTGAATTCACTTTGTTATTTAAAACATCTATTTCCGTTTTTTGCTTATTTTTTTTTTTGAAATTACGTTAAAAAAGAATTGAAAACAAAATGAAACTAAAACTAATTATTTTTAAATATCTACATACATTTTCACACTGATTCGGTACTAAACAAGTAAAAAAATAACGAATTTCAATTTATAAAAGGACAAACGGAAAAAAACCTAATTGAATTAAATTGAAAGGATCCCTGGATTTACTATCGAAAGAACGCCAAAGAGCGTAGAAAACTAAACAGAAATGTAATTTGTTCGTGACTCACTGAAGCATCCCTGTCATTGAAATAAAAATAAATTCTTTTACATCGTTTAAATATGTACATATGTATGTATTAAATGTTTGAAGGATTAGATATTGGTTCTGGTTAGTTTTATCAAATACATTTCCGATGAAGAAAAATTACGTAAATTACATAATAATTATATGGATTCCGTGAACAGTGTCTCAATGACCCACTGATAATTTCACATCATTAATGAGGAAGCAAAATGAAGTAAAATTATGAGAAATTATTTTTATTTCCGTTCGATGTTCGATTTTTTTTTTAGCAATAATGAAGTCCTTTTATTTTATAACTTTTAGAGTTTGCTATCTATGTTTACGAACTATCACATCGGATGTCTGCTGGGATAGAGTCCAGCTTTAAGAACACCTTGTTTTTTCAGGGGCACTGTCTCTTGCGAGGAAGAGTATCATTTTCATGAAAACTATACATCTCACCTTAGTCGTTCGGATTCGACGTTAAATTGTAGGTCTTTTCCAATCCTATAGAACTAATAACGCACACACAAGGATTGGTTGAGAGTTGTAAGTCACTAGGCCGTGGTTCGTCGGAGCTGTCAGTGCCACTAAATTCATTTATTTATATGTCTTGAAATAATACGGCAGGTACTTGCTAAAAAGATTTTTTACGGCATTGCAAAATTTTTTGACTGTGACGTATCATCTAGACCTAGATTAAAGGGTCTCGGAGTATTATTTTTTCAATTTTTGTTTCGGTAAAATTCTTTAAAGTGTTTTAAAGAATTTTCAAAAAGTTGTTTAACAAATTTACGATTCTTCAATATTTTGAAAATTTATATGTACATATATCTATTTTGTTTTTTTACTTGCGATTTTAGATGGTACCTATAATCTTAAGCAAACAATTATATTTAAATTTTGCTTTTACGTTGATAAAGTAGACGAAAAACAGTGGGCCCAGTCAATTTTGTCTGTCTGCCTGCCAGTCAATGTGTATCAACACCTATATGCTTCAAATCTGGTATGTAGAATTTCAAGATTATTTCTCAAAAATAATAATACCTGCCATATACAAATAAAATGCACGACTCGGTCGCACGAACTTGCTCTTGTAGCGAACTATGGGACAACAAAAAATTCAATATAAAAATATCAAAAAATGGCCTAAACGAGAGATCAAGTTGTATGGTATCTATTATAAAACCGTTGTTTTATGGCCAAATTTGTAAAAACTGTTAACACCAATTCTCCGTTATATGAATTTTTAGCCAAAAACCTGAAATGCAGTTATTTTAACAGCACTCCAAATATAACGTTCATTAAGTTTCATCAAAATCGTTAGAACCGTTTTCTAGAAAATTTGGAAAATGTATCCTCTAGGGAATCACCAAAAAGTGCTAGACACGAAGTTTGAAGAAAATCCGTCAAACCGTTTAGGCTGTAGCTCGGTGAACAGACAACCGCACAAACGCACACTCACAAATACACACATACGCAAATAAGCAAATCCGCACAGACAGACCGTCGGACGGCTTGACGAAACCTACTTTTTTAGGCTTCTCTATCATCGTAATGTCAGATTTGATTAAAACCTCGACATTTTTGTTTAATGAAACCAATACTTGCCCTATTGATCAAATAAAAAAAATTGGAAATGGTTTCGGCTAAATGTCTTTTATGTAGTTGTAAGAAAAGGTGTCGAACATTTTAACAGTACCTGGCTTCCATATGTCTTAC
The DNA here is from genome assembly GCA_951217065.1 of Baccha elongata. Lineage (NCBI taxonomy): Eukaryota > Metazoa > Arthropoda > Insecta > Diptera > Syrphidae > Baccha > Baccha elongata. The sequence goes on from OX578273.1 coordinate 86,711,893, forward strand.
ATATAGACCCTTTTTTATTCTTGAGCTTTCTTCGAACGACTTGAAAGAATTTAACCAACAATTTGAATGACCTGCTCAAAACTAAATTAAAACATTATGCAACAATGCTTAATTTTAATTTTTTTTTAATTTAAAAATTAAGATTAATATTTTATTACTAGTGAAGACATAAAAGTCATTTGGAAATCCTTCGAAAATACAATTAAAATTTTATTATATCAAGTTAAAACATTTTCCAATTTTTTTTTTTTGTAAATTCAATATTTCGAAAACGTGTTATTATAAAATTTTAATTTTGTTAAAAACTCAACATTCTTTAAATTTGGGAAAAAAACTTTTTTTACTTTAATTTGTTTCATAAAAATTGATTTAAAAAAATTTCCTGCATACTTTGGGTTTTGCTGTTATTTTTACTAAAAGTGTTTTTAGTTTTTTAGCACTTTCAATAAAAAAACATATTTAATTTTTTTTTATTTTTATCCCTATTTCTCGCTAATATGTATTTTTTCATAATTAAATTTTATTTTTGTGTTAAGCGCTCAGGCAACTTGCAAAAAGAACAAGTTTGTTAGACCTAGTCGTGTTCTTTATAAAGGGTGATTGGATTAAGGGACACTAAAAAGCTTGAGTGTGTAGGTGGGGTTAAGACAAGAAAAAATCGTATGTAAGGGAGAGGCGTCTATTTCCCCCCGTTTGGGTGAGAGGGGCAATTTTCTAAAAAAATGATTTTAATCAGAAAACAAATTATTTAAAAACAACTGTAAATCATACAAAGCCATGTTACATTTTTCTGAACAGCCAGATACCTCTTCTTTAATTTTCTTTTTAAATAAAGTTGTATTAGTCAATAGTTAAAAAAAATTAATTTTCAAACTCAAAATTAAAAAAAAAAAATCAAAAAATATGTTTAAACTATTTTTTTTTAAATTTTATGTAATTAACTATTCTTTTGTTTCTAAAATTCAATGCTCTTATTAATTTTTAGTCAAAAAAAAATAAATGCCAAAATGTATCTTAGGTTTTGAGAAATTAAGAAAAAACTAAAAGTACTTTTTTCCAAGAAAAACACCTTTTTTTTTGTTTTCCAAAGTTTGCCCTGCTCATACCATCCGGTTTTAAGCAAATAATAAAAAAAACGAATTAACCTTTTAATTTACTTACTAGTTTTACTTTTAGTTTTTTTTTTTCAATTTCTCAAAAATTAATCATACAGTTTGGCATCTGGTTTTCTGTTTTTGAATTAAAATTAAGAGGAGCATTGAATTTTGAAAACAAAAATAATAATTAAATACATAAAATATAAAATTTACGTTTTTATTTTTTGGGAAATTTGTTTGAAAAAAATTCTTGCGATTATTTTCCATATTCTGGTTTCTGTCCAATATCAAAGCATTCAATTTTCGTAATACAGTTTTTAACTATGTAAATAAGTCACTTTAATATAGTTTGGTCAGAATTATAAATAAAATCTGGTTGTCTCACTCACGATTTCTTAACTCCTTTGCTATGGTCAGTGTCATCAAATCTTTCCTGTTAATAGGGTATCTGCCCATTCCACTATGTCCAATGTCCAGTCATCTGGGAGTTACCCTTGTCATAAATTTTATTAATCCGAAACACCTATGTGAACTGCTTGACGGTTTGCAAGAATTTTTGAAAAAATTCTGAGTCTATTCAATTTTTGAAGAAGTGGATATAGAGGTACATAAATATTATGTCCCACGTGACACTTTTTACTGACGATATTTTTCGTTTTTTACTGAGTCGATATTTCTTCGTTGTATCCCGGGTTATCCTTTACACTTTTCTTTTCCTGTGAACTGCTTTTAGCGAGAAAGTAACAAATCTCTTTAGAATATTTGTAGAATATTTGTAAGGGATCGGCAGTATAGGTCCCCTCCAATTATGTAGAACTATAGAAGCTCACACAAAACATTGGTTGTGTTATGGTTTATATTTCAAACTATTGGCACCATATAGCATCACAAGTACCACCGTTTTGTTAACGAGTTTTAACGAAATTCATAACTTTTATCAAATAAATTTTAAAAAATTTTAGTATTAAAAACTTTTGTATGCAAACCTCACAGGTGTAATGACAATAATATTATTTTCATAAGTATTTGCAATTGTATACATACTTATTTCTATGTTGGAAAGACGTGTACATAATGAATTCAATTGTATATATAATTTTCAATGTATATGAACATGAGAAATATGGCATAATTATGTTCAGTGGAATAAAACTTTTGTTGATTTTCTACAACAGTGAATTTTAAACCACATTTGGACGCTACAGTGAATTGTGCACATAACAACAATATGTTAAATGCGCGTATAGTCAAATTAATCAACTATATGGATTGTTGGTACTTTTCACTCCAAAGTATTTAAACTATTTTTTGTTTTGAAAAATATAGTTGAGGCATATATTTATAAATCAGGTAGCTAATAAGTTTTCGTCCATATGTCCATGAAGTTTCTAAATGTCATAATACATGGGTCATTGCAGTCATTTATTTTGTTTCAACGCTTTTCAACTTTAACTGGCCAAAGAGTCTCAATTTACCAAAGTTTCACACAGGAAAAAGGAACATTTAGGGTTTTTCACATTCTCTTTCTTCATTCAACATTTCCCTTTTATCACATCTCACACAGCACTTATGAGTGACTCCGTACTTATTTTTTAGGATCAGTTTTGCAATAAGAATCATTTTCAGGATTTATTCTCAATTATGGTGTCCTTGTCCTTCGATGTGTCTAATCACAATCATTGTGAGTAGCTTATCAAATTCAGAAAAAACATGTAACAAACTTGAAAGTCTTTAGTTCATTTGAAACAAATAAAAATATAACTGGAACTTTAGGAACCTGATCACCTGCTTAAAGGTCTAACATATTTAAAAAAAATTTTATTGCCGATTGCTTGCTGACGTTTATACAAGTGAACACTTTTATAGGCTTTCCAAAAGTTTAAATATCTGTCTTGAAACTAATTTGCAGTTGAAGTTTACTTTCAGTTTTCCGTGAAAGCATAAGATAGATTTTTTGTGATTCTTTCTATAGGTATTTGTCTATTGATCCATCTTTCTTTTAACAATTAAAGTCACACGAAAGAATTATAATTTTCCTTAAAACTATACGGTGTCAGTTTGTGAAAGTTTGGTATTATTAATTTCATTAAAATCGATATTGTGCTCTCTGGAATCCACAAAGTGTACATTTTCTCAAGAGAAAAAAGACTTATTGCATCACTGAATTTAATGACAGTAATTTGTGCAATCATTACGTGTATAATTTGAAGTTGAGATGAAAGAAAATTGGAAGCTTACTTCACCGCAATAAGAAGTATTGCAATATAATGAAAAGTTATTTAATGAAAATACTTCTCTTCCAAGTAAGGAAGAGGTCCTTTATACAACTTAGTAATGAAAAATAAACAAACTAATGTTATTTATTTGTACGTAATTTTTTGATGTGTGATGACTGATGACAGATCGAAATTGTGTTAAATATCTGCTCCTTCAAAGTTTCTTCAGGATAAAGTTTTTTTTTCTTAGTTGACACAAGACATTTTCCCATCCAAAACAATTTTCTTTAATGCTTAAGCAAATGGAAGTGTCCATCAATCTGCTAACGCATCACCATGAGGCATTTTATAATGGATATAACCAAAATTAAAGATATACCTCTGTTTGCTTGCCAACAGTCTTAAGAAAGATAAACTGTTTTGTCTGCCCTTTTTTCAAGAAGAACATTGGTAATATCGTACTATCGAAATGAAACTAAAAAAAAAAAGATATTTTTAGAGAAATATTATGATAGATGAAAAATAGGGAAAAGTAAAAGATGAGTTTGATTAATTTTTGTTTTTCAATTAAAATTACTTATTTGTCATTGTTTTGTATTTGAAACAACAATATCATTTTTATTTGCTTTGCATAATGAAGTGGTTGGTTTATATAATTTTTCTGTTCTAAAGTGATGCTGATGAGAACAAGGGAATTCTGTATCAATTTTAATGCGGAAAATAGAATCCCTAGACCCACAAATAAACAAATTGAACTGGATACCACAAAATTGAATTTTTTCATTGGTGCGAAATAACATCTTGAAAACCTTAAAATATGAAATGCGCCACCAAACACTAACTCAAAGTTTTTCCTCTTGGATTTACAAAAATTATTTTACTTGAAAACTTTTCTTAATCAATGAATTATTAAGAAATTTTCTCTTACAAACTGCTCCAACGCTATTTAGAGTGTTTATATCAAGAATTATAGTTTTAAAAGTTCAGGATTTACTCATAGAGTATTACGAGATTGTTATAAAAACTTAAAACCGTTAAATTGGATACTTAACGTAATTTTAATTTCGGATAATCAATTCAAAGTTGTTAGCATTTATTCCAAAATTGTTTGCTTATTAGAAATTTAATCTGCTAAGTAAAAATTATATTCTCATGTAGCGCTTATATACCCACATGTGACGAACAGTGCTGGTGTGGAACGAACGAGGTGCACTCAACTCCCGACATTCCTGTCAGTTCTCTATTCGACTCAAGTTAAAGATGTTCGAATTTTTGATTGAGATATTGTCTATAACTATATAAAACGATAAAAACGATTTTGATAAAATTTGATTTTCGTTGTATCTGAACCTGAAGTGTTTTTCAAATTTTCAACGAAGAAATCTTATACTAAGGCCCTTTTTGATGCCTTCCGATTTTCGACAAAAATATTTATATTTTTATATATTTATATACCTATAAATACTCATAATCTAATAATTCTATTATTAAGTTACTAAAGAAGTTTAACCTTAAGAACTGTATTTAAAAATTAAGTAGGCTACAAATTCTAAATTTGTTTTAATTTTAAAAATGTATCTAGATTAAAGGTTCTAATCACTCACAGTCACAGGCAGCAGTAAACAAATAAGCTGGCTAGATTAGAAAAAAATAGTAAAACCTTATGTTAATAACGTTTTTCCTGAAGAAAATTAGTTAAAATTGTAAAATTACATCTTTGAATAATTGTTATATTTTGAACGGTTGCGCCGATATAAACTTGATTAAATTTAAAAAATACTGCAAGACAATTTTTAAAAAAAAAATTATTTAATAAAAAGTTTTTTTTTTTTTGAAAAACAGTTAATTTTAATGTTCTCCAAAAAATACGATCCATTTTGATAAAATTTTATATGAGTGATTTTTACCCAATGTTGATGTCCGCCATCTAAATTTTTTTTTTTCAAAATCAGCTTATTAACGGTGCCTGCACATATAACCGTTATTTATTATTCCGACTATCTCTTGAGCGGCTGCACCGATAATGACCAAACTAAATTTTCAAAAACAAATGCTAAATTCGAATAATACTTAGACTAATTTTGAAAAAAGTAATTTTTAAATTTTTTTTTTATTTTTTAACAGTTAATTTTAGTTTTTTTCGAAAAAAATACTATCAATTCGTTAAATTTTATGTGAGTGAGTTTTTGCCAATGGTGATGACCTTCATCTAATTTTTTTTTTTCAGAATCAGCTTATTAACGGTACCTGCCATATAACCGTTATTTATTATTCCAACTATCTCTTGAGCTGTTGCACCGATTTTGACAAAATTAATTCTAAAACAACTGCTAAATTTTGATAATACTGCAAAAAAAACAAAATTGAAAAAAAGCAATTTTTGAAAAAGGTTTTTTTTTTAAACAAATAATTCTAATATTCTCGAACGAAACTCTATCAATATCTATAAAATTTTATTTGAGTGATTTTTTGTATTAAATTTTCTAACTTAAAAAAAAAAACACTACAAAAAAATTGAAAAAAAAGTAATTGTTTAAAAAGTTTTTTTTTTTGGAAAAAACAGAAACTCTAAATTTCTCGAAAAAAATTTCATAAAATTTAATGTAGTTAAATTTTCCCGACGGTGACGTCTTTGATATAAATCTTTCTTTTATTCCAAACATATGTTTTGTTAAGATTTTTTTTGAAAAAAAAAAATATTTCACAATATAAAAACTGAATTTTTTTTTGTAAAAAAAAAATGGTCAATTGAATTTTCCAGTCGTGAACACGAAAGTAACTTTCACCAAGAGCAAGTTTGTGCGACCCAGTCGAGTCTTTTATTTTTATATTTTAATACTTGTGAATTTGTCATATCCAATCATAAAATCAGCTTAATTTTATACATACTTAATGAATTGCTTACGGTATTATGTATATGTATAAGAATCATAAAAACGTTTTGAAAATTCACATTGCCATTTTATTACAAAAAAATATTACGTTATACGCCAAGTGTATCTACCTACACAATATATTCTTTTTTTTAAATTTGATGCAATTTTTTTGTTGTAGCAAACAACGTGTTCATATCCAGAAAAGCGTAATTGCTTGCTAATTTACGTTTACAGAATATTGTTTAAGATTGCTTTTAAAATAATCTTAGAGTATAATGCTTGAATGCCTGCCTAATAAAGCATATCTTTTCAGATGAATTGTATGAGTTTAGTTATACATATTTCTTTAGCTAAATAAAGTTTCCGATTAACTTTGCTAAAAATTTGTTTGCATGTCGATCTTAAATATATAATCCCAATCCCAACCATTAAAACACTGTAACTTTTCAAAGTTTTTTTCCTTGTAACCAATTCAGTCAACAAAAAAGTTGAGATATTTATGAAAAAATATTTTGATTTATTGAACTTTATAGAAACAAAATAACTTATACCAATCTAACCACAGACAGTTTGGGAAAGAGGAAGTACGATGAAATGTAACTTCATCAAATCGTCAAACCGTTATACCCATATTTGAAGTAATACAAAAAAGTTTTCAAATTAAAAACTATCTGATGCAACTTAGAATGGTTATTTCTGTGTGCATAAAACTCACAATTATTATTTAACTTGGAATTTTGAGGTACCTACTGCAAATATACATCCGCTTTTACATGTGGCACAATGTGAACGTGATGCCTGTCAATGTTCGAAAATAAACGTTGTTATTCCCAAAGTTTTGCATTTCATTCCTTGGTGTAAGTTAGTGTTCATAAAATACAGTAGAATGTTCATTTTTGTTTTTATATGTGATGTTGGTTTCTTAAATTTCACAGAATTGTAAACGAAAACGTATGGAATACGAATTCTTGGTCTGAGTGGAGCCATAAAAACTCTTGATGAAAATAAAGTTTGGGTTTCTATTTTCCCTTTTTCTGTTTTTCTTTTGTATTATTTTCACTGACATCCTGATGGTGCCTTCTTCATTCTCATTCAACCTTGAAATAAAATAATGTTTTCAGTTTTGCTGGATGTTTTCGAGGGAAAAGTTGTTTGTCGAGTGAAAAGGCTACAAAACTTTTTTATTTTTTTTAGACTGAGAAGTTTTCTTTAAGATACCGTTAATGTTGTTTTTGTCTCAGACGTGAACTACTACATTGACAAGATGATAGAAAAAAACATTTTCAAATCAGCTAGAAGACGCTCAGATATGTATGTAGGTATGCAATAAATTACAAAATTTTCCTGTCTTTTTTTTTTTGCTGGACAAATTTTGGTGACGAGTTTCGTTTATTTCGTAAAACATATGAAATGAAAAGTACTTTGAAAGTTCATGGAAGGAATTTTCTAAAATAACGAGACATTTTTGGCATTCAAGCACGTTTTATAAATGTAAATGAAGAACGTAATAAGTTAAAATAATATTAAAGAGAAATAGAATCAAAAATATATAAAAAAAAATTAAGTCTAGGTATGGATTAGGTGTAAATTTTTTTTTCTTTTTCTATATGTTGCGAGCACTCAAGGGATTATGAACACTTTTGGCTAATTTGACGGGGTACTCTTTATAAAAATAGCGACAAAACAAAGAGAGGCAAGAAACTATCTTTTCTGAATTTAACAAATAATTGTCATGGAGTGCCAATAAATCAATGTACGGCAATAGAGAGTTACTGCGAGTATGGTTCTTTATCGATAGTTTAACATTGAAAAACTGTATTCTCACTCTAACATCTAACCACTTGACGCCAGAATCGAATGTAGAAGATCAATAAAATGTTCGTCAGAAGCCTGGTTTCAGCTTCAAAAAGAATCTAGAATCTAAGGAAAATGTAAAAAACCCACCATAGAAAGATTTTCCACACAAAAATCTGTTTGCGGATCACTGCCGATAAAAGGAAAAGTCAAATTTCACTGCCGAAAGATTTTTGACTTTCGTTCGTGTATAGCTATCGAGTAAAATGTTGTTACAAACGATACTTTTGTGTATCTCGAAGGGGGTACGCGTTAGTAGAGTTGTAGTGTCTTCCATTCCATTTCCCACAATCATACCGAAATATGCAAATCTTAGGTTTTTGGCTAATTTATGTATAAAGAGCAGTCTATTGTCAAAATTTTGATTTAAATTCGTTTTTGTTTTAAAGTTGTGATCTGTTTTCCCCTTTGTTAATTTGTGGTTGGACAGATTAGCACAAATCTAATTTTGACACTTGCGCAGCATTCAGTGCAAACTGTCATCAGCAAGTTATACATTTCACACTTTGTATTTTGACAGATCCTTTCAAAACCAATTCTGACATTCGTACAATATTCAATGATATGTATATGACAGATGATATGTACAAATTCAATTTTGAAATTTGCGGAGAAAGTAAAAATTTGACACTTACTCTTTGAACAGATTCTTAGGGCCAGTTGTGCAAATATGTGAACCGGTTCCCGGCTATTTTCATCTTCCAGACTGAGCTACTTAAGACCAGTTATACAATCTTGTTTAATTTTTGGTTCACGTTTTTAACTCACCGTTTTCGGTGGATTAATTGTGGTTCAACGCGAGCTTAAACGTTTAATTGACTAATATTACATACTTGAATCTTGAACCAGACTTAAAACTCAGTGACAATTGTATAATCGTGGTTCAAAGTGGTTCAAATTTGTAAACCGCTGATTTCCATAGATAATCTGCCAAAATCGGTGGGTTAACCGGTGCATGTTAATTCACGACCACAAACTAAGTTCTATTAATTATTGTCATCATATAAAATTATAAGAAAGAGGTGTGGTGGCAAATGAATATAATTTTTACAAATTTTGCAAAACAATTTGACAGAATGATTCATTACTTCTTATTTCATAGATTGATTTATCTATATATACATTCGTTCTTTTGTCCTTAAGTGATTTAAATCATATTTAATGTGTAGATTTAAAATGCTAGTAAATATTAACAATTTATTCTCCGAAAAAATGTATGTTTCCTTAGAGTCACGTCCCGCAAGGAAGTCATTTAGAAACATTAATGTTTTTACTGTTCGTTATATCAGATATCTTATCAAATTAAGATTGCCTTCCTTTTGATAAATCCTTATCTATAAAGTTCCCAATTTCGACCAATCTATTTCATTCCGTCCACAATAATATATTAAGATAGTATATATCGTAATAAACATACGATTAATGTACCCATCTGAATGCAGTCGGGTTACGTATACCTGCAACATATAACATCGAAAGTGGCTTCAATAGCTTTGATAAAACTTTATACATGCGCTTATATATTTATATAGAAATATATATATATATATATATCCATTAGGATAGTCTATGTTCTATGTACCATCATTACGTATGACCCAGTTGTAAATTTTGTTTAGAGTAAGTTGTGAAGCACTCAAAGGAATCGTCTTAGCTCTCTGAGAATAAAAATGGAATCTTTTATTGGAGGAAACAAACCCTTTGAGGGAATATATCCTTTCAAAAACATGAGTGAAGTATTCTCTAAGGGTAATGTCTACATTTGTTTTTTTTTTTTTTTTTGAAGTTGGATGTTTTGTCTAAGATTTTATTGTACTATTGCGTTGTGTCTGAAGTGTATAATTCGATTGTGATAAAATCTCAGCATGTCAATATGTTGCCATTATAATAAAACCATGTCCAACGAACAAGTATCCATAAGATTTGATGTGCAGCAAATATGATTTATTTTTATGGTAATTTTCATTTGAAGCATGAAAAATAAAGGCATTCGCAAATAAGCTGTTTTATAGGATTTCTTTTTTTTTTGTATGCCTATCGTAATCTAAGTAGAAAACGCTGTTATACGATGAAGCAAATTGCCACTTAAATATTTATTACTGAACAGTTATAGCAGTTATTTGGTTTGTACATTATATTGATTAATAGCTTCGATATTCCTTTTAAAAAAATACAACATGAAAGTTTTTACTGCTTTGTTTGTGATTTGTAACATTGATTGGTATCCATTCAATGGAAACAGAAGTTTTTTTTTGTTGTTGTGGAGTAATTATAATTTATGGAATATATTATAAAGCCCTGTAATTTCGTTCTTTTTTTGTAAGTATACAGGGTATTCCAGTACATGTTTCTTATTATTTTGGAATCCCGAAACTCAAAACTAGTTATCCGATTTTTGTTTTGTTTATGTTTTCTTTTTTGAGGATATTTTATTGTATGTGCTTTGTTTTACTAGACTCGTGAATTTAAAAAAAAAAACCCAAACTGTATTGTTTGAAATTGCATTTTGCAAAACGAGACCAATAGGTAAGCGATACGGAAATATATCCCTTGAAATGTATGATTTCGTTAAGAACTGCGGCATTAACTTCCGAACGAAACATATAATTACTATTTTCATGTTATGCAGCCAAAATCCCTTCTAAAATATATGTTATGGATTTTTTTTTTCGTGGAGAAATAATGTAAAGAACAACCTGAATAACTAACCTCAAAGAACATACAGTCATATAATCGCATGTACAAATCATCAGGACAATCTAAGTTCCGATGTTCAGATTACATGAACTGGCAATTACGATAAAATACAACCATTTCTCCATGATTGATTTTTGATATGTGCCATTAGCCTTGGCGAGTGTCCTAACCAAAGCTACTATACTTCTGTCTTATCCGTTACTGTAAAGTCATTTTCTCTCTAATGTGTTAGTAATGTTCAGCCTAAAAGCAGACAAGATAAAATCAAATTGTATAGTCTACCTCAATGATAGATTGCTCTGCACGTGCCTACAAGCACAAAAGTCATCCAAATGTGTAATTACGACAGACGTGTGTCCAATGGGATAGTATAATTTACCGAATATTACCCAAGCAATTTAGGTTTTTTTTTTTAACCAGACAGCACAGATGGATGGCGGATGAACGATTGAAGATATAGATAATATAAAATCCGCTAACCCTTTCCAGGTGTTGTTTGATAAATTGATATAGATAGGTACAGAGGTCATAAATTATAAAAAAGAAAAAGTATTTTCATTTTAAAAGCTTATCTCCTACAAAGGTCACCATTTTCCTTTACCAAAAAAAAAAACTTTAGTGAAACAAATGATCATTAATTTTTTCCACTTCACTCAATGTGGCACAAAAAAGGACAACATAAAGTATTGTAGAGGATAATTCTGGCAGAGAAACAAAATTTGAAGAATTGAATCTAAATTTACATAGCAATGATAAACGAAATGAGTCTTCGCATCTCTGTGTATGTTCGTACCTACCTATGTTAATTTTATTTTAATATCTAGCAGTTTTAACTTAAAAATTAAAATTCCTTAGAGAAAGCACTAGAACTTTGGAGCCCTAATTAAACATGAGGAAATATATTTCGGACTCCACTTATTAACAATACCTGTCATCCATCCTCTGATAGAATTTCACAGTTCATGTCTGGACAGATAGAGGAATAATGTCTCTTTGATTATAAGAAGAAATATTTCGTTCCAAGTGACACCCAGAAGCCGTTCAATTGCTCTTTTCCGAAGCACTTGATAAAAATAATTTTGTTCTTTTTTGCGGTTTTTTAATCCATCGATATTGTCCTTCAATGTAATTCGGCAGTTCATGGCTTGATAGGTAGAGGACTAATTCTCATTTGACGTTAAAAGGAATGGAAATTTAGTTCCAAATGTCAGCCGAAAGCCTTAATATAGGTCTTTTCCGGAGCACTTAATCAAATCTATTTGGTTGCTCTTTCTTCCGTTTTATATTATGTTTTTGTATAGTATCATTGATGTCTGTCTTTTTCTTTTGGCATGAAAAACAATTTAAAACCAATTTGTGATTGAACTGCACGAAAGATGAATGAATTCGTTCGCGACTTCAAGTGTCGATCAGAATACTTAATATCGATATAGTTTCAAACATTCGATAGTACCCTTCACTATCAGGAAAACCATCTGTGCCTTGATAGTAGTCATCCTTTAGCAATAAATGTTAATATAAATCTTTATCAAGTTCTATTCGAACATTATTAAGAGTAACATGAAGTCAGTCTCGTAAGTATTCAAAATATTTACGTTGACCAGTATGGTCATAAAGTGAGTTACTAATTTTTTATAAAAACGGATTTAAAATTTCTTATAATTTAGTTAACTATGAATCGTTATACAATTTATTGGATATCCGCAAGACTTTCTTTTTGAATGCTGCTCTTTTTCCCTACTATTTCTATATACCTGGTAACTTAGACATACATAAGAATGAGTACTCACGATGTGTTCATCTTATTAATATTCTGTATGTTCATTTAAATGTCAAAAGTTTTTTTTTTATGGTAGAACTTCTTTATAACAGATGCATACCTAAACATTGATAAATGACTTCCCTCTACAGATGACATCTTTTCCACGCCTTTTAGAATAACTAAATGTCTAACTATCGCGATTTTCTTTTTATTAATTTGTTCGCTATTTGTTCATGTAAAGTTTATCTATAATAAATTGCATGTCATAAACTAAAATATTATTTATTTTCCATTCATATTCTCATGACTTGGTCCGAACTATGAACTTTCTTAATGGCCATATGGATTGAGAGACATGCTGGGACTGTGCAGGAGTACTTGTAGGGCTGCTGTCAACTCTTCATGAACATTATTTGTCTGCCAACATAAACGTTAATTGTTTCGTTTGTCTTAGCACTCTTGATGACACAAACCTATAAAGTTATTGCTGTATATAGTTGCGTAGTGACCTCTGGTGCTATAGATACACAACATCTCGCAAACACAGAGGAATATTTGTGTTTTGTATTTATGTGTACTCAATGCTTTGCTCATTTGCCAAAGACATTGTCAATTATATCTAACAGAGTTAATGAACATGCCCCGTGTGGGGTGATATTAACTTCGTCGGCTTGGGAATATAGTCATTTAGTTGTTTAACGTATACCTAACTAAATATTGAACTGGATAGATATTTGCTGAAGTAGACGTGTTCACGTGTACATACAAACAATTAGTTGAGTTGCTTACTTCATGTCTTAATTTGTGGGGAGTAATCTATATTTTAGTAAATTTCGTCTCTATAGAAATATGATTAGAATTTAACCAGATGTCAAGTAACTCGTCCTAACATTAATATGGAGTCATTATTTATTTAATGGGCATTTGTTAACTTACTTGATTTTTTTATTGGAGGAGGGTGCGTGCCATAATAAATTAAACCCACTATTATGGTTGACAATTGATAGTTGATAAAATGATAAATATTGAAATTTGGTACCTACATATTGCAAAACTCAATTAATTAATAAACTTTTTAACTTTTCAATGATAGTTTTTTACATTTTTTTCTTCAATACCAGATTTATATTTATATTTTTTCTACCAAACATTTCATACATTGATTAATTGAATATCAAATTTCAGTTCTTATCAAATATCAACTTTCAATTTAATTAACACCCATAATATTGGTATAAGTCCAAAATTACAACTGTAAAATAGATGCTCGAATTTTATTGAATTTTTGAACAACAACAACAATTTAAAGGTGCTGCCACCTATTGTTAACGAATTTATTTATTCGGTTTTACGAATTTTATTATAGTTTTTTTTTATTTTTGGCTGGAGATATACCTATTTGAAAGAATGCCAATTCCTATCATCAGTCTTCCTATTAATGGTGCTGAGCTTTAATCCATTTTTTTTATAAAAAACTTTTTACATGTACATCATAGAATTCGAATCCACGCATTATCAGATTAGCTCGGTGTTCGAAGCACTACGCATTCCACAGCTTATGGCCACTGACTTCACAGGTCGAGATGTGATGTTTGTTTCTCAGACGCATTTTAAGCATCAGCATTTTTCTAAGCGCTTTTAAGTATGCTGTTTTGTTCCGCCTCCATTTTTCTCCTTATCTTATTCTGAAATACTACAATTCGTAGCACATATCAAAGGGGGAGAGGTTGGAAGATTGGAAACAGACCAGACCAGACTATTTGTAATTCATTAACAATTGGTGGTGGCGCCTTTAAGTTGTTCTTCAAAAATTAAATCAAAATTGACGGAATAAAGAATGGTCAAGTAATAAAGCTGACATTCTAGTACGAATAGTACAATATAACGCAATGATTAAGTTATCTTTAGCCGCTGATTTTGGTTCCAGGATACAAGATGTTCAACGAACTTACAGCAACGAACTCAACGACAGCTGATGGTAGCCATATTATTGAAGCTGCATCTGTCAATTGGTTAATTTCGATAGAAAAATCAGCGATTGTCAAAATCAAAGATTTATATTCAAAAAATGTCCATAAATAAAAAATGGGTTGGGTACGAAATCCCGAATAACAAAATCCCGACACATAAATTCATATGTGACATATAAATCCCGAATTACAAAATCTCGAATTACTAAATCCCGAATTACAAAATCCCCAATTTCAAAATCCAGATTTACTTAGTACTTTTTTATAAAAAAATGTAAGTATTTTTATTTTTTGGAAGGAAATACGTATTTTTTTTTTGCACCTATACCATATTATGATATATTTTTACTATATTTATTTGAATACATCATGCTCCGCCTAAGGTATGTCCAGTCCATCAGTAGTATAACAGGCGCCTGTGTCAGCAGTCAAAAGATTTTCTGCAATCAGTCCCGCTCACGCAACTTCGTTGCTCCGCTAAGGGGATGTAAAGTCGTCTGGCAGGCACCTAAATATAAATTTCTTTAGTCAAAAACTTGTGAAATCTAGAAGAATTCCTCATTTGAAAATGTCTACCATATTTTGGAATCAAAAGACGTACATATGTTGATAAGAACTTTATATAAACCAACGCAATAAATGTTAAAAACGTGCCTATAATAATGAGAACCATCAAAGACGAACCGGTCTATTACCATATATATCAAGTTAAAAAATCAATAAAGGAGAAAATCCCGAATTATTCGTATTCGGGATTTTGTATTTCGAGATTTTAGGGATTTTGTAACTCGGAATTCTGTAGCTTTCCAATAAAAATAACATTCATTGAAGCTAAAACTACATTGTAAGCTTCACAATGAAGTTTAAGCTTTATTGAATGGTATTTTTTTATCCCTTTAAAGTAAAAAAAAAATTCAAATTAATGTTACTATCTATATTCCTTTCTAAAAACAAAACTTATGAATGAAAAAGCTCAATAAGTAGAATGATGTTACACTAGATAGGAACCTTTAGAAATGCTTATGCCATTCAGCTTTAAATAGATAACTATGTATGTCCTTACTAAAATACTACCGCCGCGCCGTTCTTGTCATCCTTTGATGCTATATTACCTGTCAGCACCGGCTTGGGTATAGAAATTCGAATCTATTAACGAACTAGTCAATGATGTCGTCAATGTCATTTTTTAGATTAACATCGCTCTGAAAAGGTCTTTAGATGAGTTTCGAAGAATACTTTTCGAAAGAAATATATAGCCATTTTGGATAGATAACCCAAGCGTATAACGACGTCAAATGACTCGCTAAAACTATTTTCCTTTTCTGCAAAATATTGTTTTATACTTCTGATATTAGCAGTCAATAATGTGAGAATTGTCTCCTCAATATTAAGTTTAAGTTAAATTTACAAAATAGTCTCATTTTTTAGAGCATATTATTTGTACCTAACCTATATAAGAGGTCATAATCGATAAAAATAAGTGCACTTAAAATTAACCACTTTATCCATTATGTGCTGTTTTTATATATGAGAAGAAACGTCATAAAATTTGCATAGATTCGAAAAAATGGAAGTCATGACTCATGATTAATTTCATTTGAAAAGTGTGCTTAGGTAAAAAATTCAATATACAAAATACAAAATACAAAATACAAAATACAAAATACAAAATACAAAATACAAAATACAAAATATGTACAAAATACAAAATACAAAATACAAAATACAAAATACAAAATACAAAATACAAAATACAAAATACAAAATACAAAATACAAAATACAAAATACAAAATACAAAATACAAAATACAAAATACAAAATACAAAATACAAAATACAAAATACAAAATACAAAATACAAAATACAAAATACAAAATACAAAATACAAAATACAAAATACAAAATACAAAATACAAAATACAAAATACAAAATACAAAATACAAAATACAAAATACAAAATACAAAATACAAAATACAAAATACAAAATACAAAATACAAAATACAAAATACAAAATACAAAATACAAAATACAAAATACAAAATACAAAATACAAAATACAAAATACAAAATACAAAATACAAAATACAAAATACAAAATACAAAATACAAAATACAAAATACAAAATACAAAATACAAAATACAAAATACAAAATACAAAATACAAAATACAAAATACAAAATACAAAATACAAAATACAAAATACAAAATACAAAATACAAAATACAAAATACAAAATACAAAATACAAAATACAAAATACAAAATACAAAATACAAAATACAAAATACAAAATACAAAATACAAAATACAAAATACAAAATACAAAATACAAAATACATAATACAAAATACAACATACAAAATACAAAATACAAAATACAAAATACAATATACAAAATACAAAATACAAAATACAAAATACAAAATACAAAATACAAAATACAAAATACAAAATACAAAATACAAAATACGAAATACAAAATACAAAATACAAAATACAAAATACAAAATACAAAATACAAAATACAAAATACAAAATACAAAATACAAAATACAAAATACAAAATACAAAATACAAAATACAAAATACAAAATACAAAATACAAAATACAAAATACAAAATACATAATACAAATTCAAAATACAAAATACAAAATACAAAATACAAAATACAAAACACAAAATACAAAATACAAAATACAAAATACAAAATACAAAATACAAAA
Organism: Baccha elongata; assembly: GCA_951217065.1. NCBI lineage: Eukaryota > Metazoa > Arthropoda > Insecta > Diptera > Syrphidae > Baccha > Baccha elongata. The sequence goes on from OX578273.1 coordinate 86,729,096, forward strand.
TACAAAATACAAAATTCAAAATACAAAATACAAAATACAAAATACAAAATACAAAATACAAAATATGTACAAAATACAAAATACAAAATACAAAATACAAAATACAAAATACAAAATACAAAATACAAAATACAAAATACAAAATACAAAATACATAATACAAATTCAAAATACAAAATACAAAATACAAAATACAAAACACAAAATACAAAATACAAAATACAAAATACAAAATACAAAATACAAAATACAAAATACAAAATTCAAAATACAAAATACAAAATACAAAATACAAAATACAAAATACAAAATACAAAATATGTACAAAATACAAAATACAAAATACAAAATACAAAATACAAAATACAAAATACAAAATACAAAATACAAAATACAAAATACAAAATACAAAATACAAAATACAAAATATGTACAAAATACAAAATACAAAATACAAAATACAAAATACAAAATACAAAATACAAAATACAAAATACAAAATACAAAATTCAAAATACAAAATTCAAAATACAAAATACAAAATACAAAATTCAAAATACAAAATACAAAATACAAAATACAAAATACAAAATACAAAATACAAAATACAAAATACAAAATACAAAATACAAAATACAAAATACAAAATACAAAATACAAAATACAAAATACAAAATACAAAATACAAAATACAAAATACAAAATACAAAATATGTACAAAATACAAAATACAAAATACAAAATACAAAATACAAAACACAAAATACAAAATACAAAATACAAAATACAAAATACAAAATTCAAAATACAAAATTCAAAATACAAAATACAAAATACAAAATTCAAAATACAAAATACAAAATACAATATACAAAATACAAAATACAAAATACAAAATACAAAATACAAAATACAAAATACAAAATACAATATACAAAAAAGAAATTTAATACACAAAATTCAAAACACATAACACTACAAACCAAGGGATACTCGGTGGGCATAGATTTTGGCGGGATTGTAGTAACTTCTTCCTCATTTCCGATGATATTATAAAAACGGAAGGGGCACAACTTTTGGACTGGTTCCTCTAAGTTTATCTTTTGGAGCCTTAAGTGGCCCTGAGGTTAAGTTTTATTCAGTTGATTTTATAATTAATAATGTAACTGCGAAACCATGAATTGGCTTTCAGTGGCATTTTTTGTTAACATAATTTCTTTATTTATTTAAGAAGTGTCATGGTTGTCTCGATCCAAAATGACACCTAAATAAACGTCTACAAACAAGGATTCACTGTCACTATTACTGTTATATTCGTCCAAGTTCTATTCTGTATTATTAGTATTTGTATCAAGTGTCAAAGTATAACAACATTATCATTATATATAAATAAAGACGAAGGTAAGAAATGCCTTCAACTTAGACAAACATCATGATGCCAAAACATGACATGTGACGCTTTCTGTATCAATCTTTTTGATATGACTTTACTATTTCGTACACTTGTGCCTTTGAAGCACATCATTTAGATAAGTTGTTTTTTTTATCTCTAAAAGAAAGCTCCTCAAGATTGTTCAACCCTATCAATTTGATTCAAATACTGTGACCCTACATTGATTTTTATCTGATTTGACTTTTCCAGTTTTGAAAAAGAAATTATAGCTGGAAGGCAACTATACTGCACTGTCATTAACACTTTTTCAACTTAACTTTGACTTTGAGTTGATAAACAAGTGTTGTCTGCAGCTATTGTTCAAAAGATAATGACGTATTCTTTTGATTAATATGTATGTTTTGTACATTGTACATTAATTTAAGGAACATGACAATCAAATTGACTTATATGTATTTAATTAAACTCAGCATGTGTATTCATGGAACATGTCACTCACATACCATATATGCAAATAACTCCGGTCATATAATGGAAGCGTTGGGAGGAAAAAGGGATTAATGCATTTTTCGATTTTTTAGTTTTTTTTTCAAAAAAGGCACGAGTACGATAACTTTGGCGCCAAGAATTGATAACGGTTTTTTGTAGAACAGTTTAATACAAGCATTTTTTACTATGGGTGGGGGGGTCTATCTCCCTCCGTTTGGGCGGGAGGGGCAATTTTATAAAAACAGTGCTAAAAATTTAAAACAAATATTAAAAAATAACGGCAATACTTACAACTAAGTTTTATATCTTTAAAGCCAATACTTTTTTCTATTAGATGTTTTTTAAATCAAGTGAAACCTATGCATAGTCTTTGAAAAAACGGACTTTAAACTCAAAAATTGCGAAAAAAAGGTAAAAAAAAAACTTTGAAGTGTGATTTTTCAAAACTCTAAAATAAAATACTACTTTTTTTTATAAAATTCGTTGCTCATATTAATTTTAAATCATAAACTGAAAACAAAATGATTTTATGTTTTCTGGTTTTTGAGAAAATGGAAAATTACTAAAACTACTTTCTTATAAGAGTTTTCTTTTTTTTTTTGGTATACGGTGAATGTTGTACGTAGGTTCTTTTTTGTAATGATGCTTGGGCATCTTTAAATGCAACAGAAACTTTGCATACACCCAACCTCGCACCCACCCCACCTCGCACCCATCCCAAATCCTATAGTGTGTCCAAGCAGGGGGGTTGCATTTTGCATTGCCTTACATACCTCAAAAAAACATCTAATAGAAGAAAGTATTGGCTTTAAAAAAAGATATAAAACTTAGTTGTAAGTATTGCCGTTATTTTTTAATATTTGTTTTAAATTTTTAGCACTATTTTTATAAAATTGCCCCTCCCGCCCAAACGGAGGGAGATAGACCCCCCCCACCCATAGTAAAAAATGCTTGTATTAAACTGTTCTACAAAAAACCGTTATCAATTCTTGGCGCCAAAGTTATCGTACTCTCCCCTCAAAAAAGACCACACGAAAACTTAAATTTCTATCTTTAGGTAAGTAACTTCATGGTGCTTGTTTCTGATATATCCCTTTAATTTTGATATAAAGGCATTAATTGAAACGAAAAATCGAAAGATATAAGAGGAATAATAAGGTGATATCACTGCAAATGCAAATGTCACTTATTACTTCCTTCTTCCTCCCAAATTCCAACGCTTAAATTGTAATTTGCCTATACTCAATCTTCAATTTCCAGAGTTAGAAAACAACTCAAAATTCGCAAAGGTAAAACCAACAATTTAAAATTATCATTAAACAGTGAATTCAAAACTATGATATTTCCAGTACTGGGAAACAAATTGCAAACACTCGAGAACTCTGCTTTAGCTTTGGAATACCATGAGGACTCCTCTTATATTTACTATATGAATTGTTATTCGTTATCTAAAATTATTTCAATTAAATTTTGCAGAGAGAAACTTAAATTTGAAAATGATATCATGTGGAACAATAAGGACCACTATGAGGACATCCCCTAAAGATTTATCTTTTATTTAAATTTTCTAGAAAGATGTATTCATGTAAATAGCATAGTCAAGTTGTTTTTGGTGAAAATATTTATAATAGATGAGATTGTTAAAATATGTTGGCCACAGAATCATGTTGAACAAGATATGTGAATATCATGCTCAAGATTTTAATGCAACCACAATCACATTACTAAAATGTGTTGTGTGTTTTGAATTTTCATTGTCTTCATAAACGATAAAGCATTTTAGGCTATATTTTAATGTCATGAAGAAAAAAGTTACTGGAACTTGATGCTAAGACGATTATTCTTGCTAAGGTACATGCTTGAATTGAAATTATTATTGTTTTAATGATCAAATGATTTTAGTTAATATTTTTGCTCGTTATTCAAATTCATTCATTAGTTCTACATACCTACTTTTACTTCGAAAATACAAAAACCAAACAATTGAATTGAATGCGGTAAATTTATAGTGCAACTTACAAAGTTGTCACTTAAATTTTATTTTTTAAAACTCTGGAAGTACAAACTTGATACTCAGGAAAGGAATAAAATGTACAAGAAATACAAGAATTATAATAGAAGTAAAATGTCTTATATTAAAATTAAGACACAATTGAATTTTTGGCGAATAAAATTTTTTTAATTAATAGAAAACTGAATTACAATGCGAAATGATAACGAAATTAAATGATAAAGAAGGTGGAAGGAAGTGATTTGCTACTTAAAATTAAATAAATAAGTTCTTTATGGTAAAAAGTAAACTTCATGTCAACTGAAAAAAGAGTCGACTCTCATTTAAAAACTTGCATCAATGTATCTCAACATTCAATGAATAGGTTGGAAAATTTATATTCTGTAAAATCATAATATTTAATTCAATTGACACATCAAAAAGCTTAAATTTTATTCACCAATAAAAATGGATCAAATTTAAGAACAATTTAAACGCAATTGACACACGGCCTTAATAGCGCTATTTATGAATGACACTTGCAAAACGGAAACTGATCATTCAGTTTGCTACATACATATATGTTTTCTATATATTCGTCCTTTGACTGTCGAAAACTTTGCGTCATTTGCAAAAAAGGGAGATGAACATTTTAAAACCCTTATACTCTTTGACCTCGAACGGCCGAAACAAAATATATAGGCCCTGAAATACCGCAACTTCAAGTGCGTAGTCAGATAAAAGGAAATCTTCGTCAATTTGATAGGTATCTTTATACCATACATAATATATGAAATTGAAGAGCGGTCAAAAAGCCTTATGAGGCTAAAGTATAGAAACTATTTCACTGAACTCTAACACAAAGCCTTTAATCCCTGGAGTAAACGTTAAAACAACTTTTTGTATATATAGGTGTTGCCTTGCTGGTATTATGACAACTTTAATTAAAAATATATTTTATGAATCAAGAACAAAAATGAAATACTCATCTCGTTTATTTTCTTTTCTAAAAATGATGAGTAATTCTACAAAATAAATGGCTATTTTATTTTCATACATCATTTTACGGTCCTTAGTCTTTTAAAAATGAATGAGCTATGAGCCAGTAGTACTTAATCCTGAACCCAAACAATGAAGAGAAAATGTATTGTTTGAAAAGGATTTCCCTTATCAGCATAACACACATGCTGCATAAAAATGACAAAACTGAATCCCCCAGGTTGACATGATGTGTAGAACTATTTGTTCTGTTATATATGAATATGTATGTGTAAAACAATAAACCCTCAGAGTGATTGCACCCTTTTTACTTGTTTTTTAGGTGAACCTACATAATGTAGGTTGAATAGTTTTTTTTTTTTTTTTTTTTACAGGACTATGACTGTATTGTTTTTTTTTTACTTGAGCTTAAAAAAGTATATAAATGTTATTTGCAACGATATTTATGATATTTCATTTTTATGGGGGTTCGTAAAAGTTTAATAAGTATAGAAAAGAAGTGGGTTAAGAAAGGCTTGGTGAACATTGTTCCAGGTTGAAAAATGGATAAAGATAGACAACATTTTTATGGTCAGACAGTTCTAGTTCGTGAAAAATCATATCTAAATCGATTTCACTCAGATTTTTGGTTATTGGTAATCCTATAACAAAGTTAGAGCGAGGGTGAAAATGATATGCGTTGGTGTAAATAAGCGGTAGTGCTAAAAGTTGATAAAAGCTTGATTGATTCAGCAGTTTATAGGAAACCATCTGAAAAACCACGCTTTCCATTTGTGACATATATCAGAGAGTATTATATCGATGGCGCCCAACGTGGGGCGCGAACAGTTATATTTGGTTACTTAAGAACACGTGACTTTTTTTTACTGCTTTTTTTCCAATTTTTGGATTTCTGTATGAGGAATTTCGTTAGTAAAAGGGAAATCTTATATTGTTATTGTATACTTTTCTAAAAAAAATACAATTTTTGACATTTACGTATTATAATTAATTCTGCAGATGTAATCTAAGCATAAACGAAAAAGCGATTCATTTTTATATTATATAGGTATACATAGATAGATTATTTCATAATTAATCGCATTAATTTTATTTCAGACTTCAACAAGCCGCTGCTTTAGCTAACCAAACCCGCTCATGTCGCAAAATACCACCACCCTTATTACGATCAAGAACATTGCCAGCAATTGTTGTGCCCGGAATATCAATTGTTGCTGCAGAAACTGAATCAAATCGAACACAAAATGGTGAGACAACCATCTTATAAGAATGTTTAGCAACATTTTAATTGAATTGACGTTCCAGATAAACCACATGGAAGCACAGGCTCTCACAGATGGTCACTTCTGCCCAAACCTAGAGGATCAGTTGTTTGTGATGATAGTAGCTTGGAGTATCGGCGGAAATCGTCTAGCAGTTCACAGGGTGGGATATCGTTAGGAGCTTTAAGCAATGTCGATCCCTACTCTTATAATTGTGACGACTTTGAATGTCAACCAGATGGAAGCGTTGTTTTGAGGTTTGTTTTGAAAATATCAAGCATTATTGCAAATATAGAATACTTCAATTGTTTTTCTATGAAATAATTTCTACACTTACACTTAATTTATTCTGGACATCCTTTGAAAAATATCTTTTCTTTTCGTATATATATACTTATAGTTTTATTTCATATGTTGACATTATAAATCTTTCAAAATAAAGATAGGGTACCCTCTGATTTTACCAATGGGAATAGCCTTGAGAAGAAGGTTCCTTTGGTGTTTTTTGTATATAAAAATTGAAACATTTTATGTAACTTCTAACCTTTAGACTCGTCTTACGATTGAAAAACTTTCTCAAAGAATTGTTACTTAACTACTTTACATACATAGTTAAAAACTTTCAAAGGAAGAAAACTATTATAGTTAAGTAGTGGCTATGCATGCATAGCATATCCCAGAAATAGAAAACACGACTCTTCATTTTATGTGGACAACAAAACAATGCATTCAATTAAAATTCTTTCAAAGAAATTCACAGCGCATGAAATTTTTTGTTTGAATAGAATGTGTTGGCAGAATTAAAATCTATTTTATTTTATCCTAGAAAGTTTACAAAGGAAATTAAATAAATAAATCGCAAAAATGGGGATGACATGTTTTTTTACAAAGGGCGTTCCAAGAAGACGACTTTCAGTCACGAAACTGTTTGGTTTTCAAAATGAATCACATGGTATTTTATGAGTGTGCGATCACATACAGAAACTACCCATTTATCAATTCGAGCAACTTCCCAGTTTGTGTTTTGACACAAACTTAACGAAACCAGAAATGCATGTTTAATGATTTGTACCTGCTAATCTAATTTATAGTCTCTTGTCAAAACTAAAATTTTTGTTTTCATTTTTAGCTCAGTTTTTCCCTTTAACTCAAATCTTAATCGAACTGTTATCATCAGCATGTAATTAATTTGACAGTTTGTAGTTTGACAGATTTATACAAATCCAATTTTGACATTTTGAGGAGTTTCCAGATCGAAATGTCATTAGAAGCAATAGGGAGTTTTACCATCTTGTCAAAGCCCACACTATGGTGAAGACAGATTGAAATATGTACCGCGCTTTTTTCAAACTGTCAAACACAAGATCTTGGAGAAAACAATTTGGAAATAATTTTTAAATGCGGTATTCTTTTTTGTGTGAAATTTGTGATTTCCGTGGCTTAAAAATTTATTTTAATTAGCAAAACCAACAATTTTTACAATTTTCGCGCACAAATCTTTAAAATTCCCGCTTTTGTTTTCAATCAATTTTTCAACAATGATAAAAAAAAAATCAGCTGTTCACCATACTGCTGTTTTTGACAATTCTGTGAGAACGAGAAAGAGATATATCGTTGTTACCTAAAAAGCCCTATACAATATTGACATTTGGTAGTAGATGTGTGCGAACTTTTACCACAAAGCGATTGATAATTTCGAGATTAAAGAATGAGTTTACTTTTTGGTTTCAGAAAATGTGAAGCAAAGATCATCGCATTCAAATCAAAATTTGTTTCCCCTCGATTGAATTCATAACGAAATTCAAACATAAATTTCCATCGTATTGAAAACCAGTTCAATTTCATTGGAAAATAAAAGAGAAAAAATCCAAATTTAATCCAATTACCTTAAAGAAATTAGCTATTTGATAAAATGTGTACATCATCAGTATTTTTACCGTATGTCAACGGTCTAGATTATTTATGAGATGCAGAAAAATAATTCATTCTAGAGAGGAAGATATCCATAGTTTATTTTCTTGATTTTTTTTAATATCAATCTTATAGATACCTATACAATATTTTGTACCTAAACCTTTTTTCCACCTTCAAAGATGCAAACAACTAGAACAAATAACGATCTTCTTTGTATCTGAAAAACTTTACCCCCTATCTCAGTACTTTAAAACCTCTTGTATTTTAATTCCTTACAATTTTGTAAGATATTCTTCTTGGGGAAACACCCAATATTCGTTATACTTGCAAATCTGTATTTTCCATTTTCTTATTTTCATATTGAATTTCTTGTGGTTCGACTAAGTGCGAAAGCGGTTGTGCTTTAAATTTAAATCGATTTCGAGAATCCTCTTAACATTTTGCTAAATCGAAAACCATTGTCGACGTCGTCGTCATGTATCTAAAAGCCACTCGGTTTCTCAAAGAAAGAAACATCTTTTTTTACCGACCTTTTTGAATCCTCTTTCATAAAGAAGAAATATATTTTATTTTATCAACCCCAGGATACACTTTGATTTCTTCCCCATCCATCCTCCAATTTATAATCCTTCCCAGCATCTAACAAAGCTATACTGCACAAAGTAGGTAAACGTAAAACGTGTTTTTAATGTAAAGTTATTTAATCGTAACAGGATACCAGCGCCCCACATTGTCGCGGCCAGAGCTTACCGGGTTTCAACGGGATCAAACACATCGGCCACCAGTCAAGCAAAGAAAAATCTTTGCCCTATAAACTTACATCAACATCATCAGCATTCGCATCAGCAGCAGTTGCCATCACATCATCATCATCATCAACAGCAACAACAACAGCACCACCTATTGACTTCCACTAGAAGGCAACAAGATGAAACCAGTGGTGGTGGTTTTAGTCGGGACCGCGATGGTGGAATCGGTAACAGTGGGAGTAGCAATTGCAGTGGGCCCAGTTCAACCAACACAGCTTTGTGTCGCCTCGTCAAGTTGTTAAACCAAACTACAAAGGCCACCATGTCGAACAGTGATGGCCAGTTTTCCATAATGGACGTAGCCGATCCACCACGTCGCTTGTCCTGGGAGAGGTACGCTTATTAATATCCAACTATACCCAGTTTATGTAACTAGCATTCCTTCATGGCTATTCAAATGCATGTCAAGAGTCTTTTTTATAGGAAAAGCGACTGACGCGACATCGACAATGACGTACGTGCTTTCGTTTCGTGTCGTCGTTTTTTTTTTTTTTTTTTTCATTATTTATACAACAACATACATGAATGTCTACCAGCACGACAAAATTCCAGCACTCATTGACATTGACTTGTGTGTATATTCTTATGTCCCCCACGGTCCCACAACAGAACCCTCAAGCACATCGCTGTCACTACCGCCTTCCCCTCATGCACGAATAGAACTTATAACCCAATAAAAGCGAATCTACTTATGAGCTCTTCAGATAATCGTATTCAAGAAGTAGGCATCCCAGCATTAATGACAGGAGCTCCTTCTATCGTCCTCGAACACGATGAGATTTTGAGAGTACACAAACATACTCTTGTGTTTTGAATGAATTTATAATACATATTCGTATATATGCAATTCACAAGACGAACATGTCAACTATGTTCGGCCTTTATTGGCTAATCATGACTGACATCAGTCAAAACTTCAAACTTGGCCTTTGGCGTTCTTGGCTCTTTTATACCTTTGTAAAGGAAGGAAGAATTATATACTTTAAATTTCGATGTGTGTGCGCTGCAATCCTGTTTTTCTTTTTATCAATTCGTTTTTTTTTTTTTTTATTTAAGGAAACTTTTCCGAAACTTTTTCTTTTCATCCAAACACATTTCCATGCAGCTGCCCATCATCCTTTTTTTTTGTTTTTTTGAATGCGAAAGAAGGAATAATAATACTTATATAAAAACAATAGATAAACTTTCTTAATACCTATCTTAGGCGAGACACCCTCACTGGAAAACTGCCCCGGTCAGCCAGTATAGACTCTGTGGCGGATGCAGTATGGAGCGATTCACCACGTCCTTCGTTAACTGTGCCCCGCCATTTTCCATTTCAACATCGTCCCTCATCGAGTAGTCTAATCTCGAATATTAGCACCGGCAGCGGAATACAGCATCCATCACAGCTAAATGTCGACCTGGGGAGCTGTCGAAGGGAAAGTGTCCTCAGCCCTTCATCAACCCGAAGGAATAAGCTTACTCGCATAATTAACGGTAAGTTTGTTTTTCCCTTAATGCTTCTTAAATGTGTAAGTTTGTGTGTGTGGTAAATTCTGACATGCAAGGACGAGAATTCGAGTGACTAATAGGAGGTGATGAGGTGTGAATAAAATGTTCTCATAAGAAACGCGCAATTCTTTAATTAGAGCAAAAGCAACTTGAATTTATAAATTAATGTTGCTACACGTACGAGAGGCACAGAGGCGCAATTGAATAAGGCCCGAAGCATAGATTAAGTTAAGGCCTTAAGTAAATCAAAGTCAATCTGTAAACATCTGGAGTTCTGGTCACAAATACCTTGTTTGACATTTTCTCTATGACACATGTTAACCATTTAAGTCACTGCAGTGCTAAAACACAGGCTTGTAAAAATTAGTCGCCTCAGTCTTTGAAAAAGATTAAGCTTTCGATGATCATTGGAATTTTAGATTTAATCTCTTATTTGGATTGCCGGTCGGCAGAATTGTTTAGAAACATATTTTGGTTCTTGTCTGTGCTTAGTTTGTGTTCCTTAAATATTACACTAAATAGGTATGTATTGACGTGAAGTATGCTTACGTAGCTAACACTAAATGTTTTGGGGAAGCGTTACGATACATCTCGCACACAAAAATCTCTCAATTTTCAGCTAAAATCCCGCAAACTAAGATCCCACTAAATAAATATTAAATCCAATAAAAGAAATGCATACACCCAAATTCGCACCAACACCAAATTTAATAGCGTGACCAAGCAGCGGGGTTGCAGGGGGTGCTGCCTCCCATACAAATCTCACTGATTTTACGTCGTAAACTGACTGATCACTGATTTTACGTCGTAAGCTAACGTCGTTTCTTTTTTAGGTGCGAGGTTTTAATTTTCGGAAATTTTGTTTGTGGGTTTTTGTAATTGCGAGATTCTAAGACACAGGATTTTGTAATTGCGAAATTATGAAAAGCGAGTGTCTTTTAAAACTTGGTCACACAGAATGTCGCACTACTATGGTCGCGCAGTGCCTATTTGCTCACCCATGTACGACTCGAACACCTCTTGCCACTACTCGAATTTTTGTTTTCCCATTTGAGAAATAACTGTGAATAGATGCAAGAAAAAGGTGCTGACATGACAGTTCAAACTTAATATTCGAAAACTTCAAATTCCTTATTGTATGACAAACCACATAATTACGTGTCAAAACTCAATTTACCTAACTAAATTCTATTCTGACAGATATAAAAACTTGACGTTTTCAAAAATAAGGCCCCACCTGGGTTTCCGTCATATTTTTACCCAAGAACGAAATTAAAAAATCGAAAGTTGCGGTTTTATTGGTGTTTAACATGTTAAATTTTGCTAAGCTAGTTTAAAACTTCACGCCGAACCACGCGTATAATAACAAAGAGGTGATCGCTGACATCCAGATTTCTCATTTTGACTTTAACACATGTACGTACATACAGACATTAATATAGTGCTACGAATAATTTAATGTACAAATAAATTAAATTTTTTGAACAAAAATATAAAATAACTCAAGTTTAAACAAGTAAAAATGTCTCATCCAGAAAGTTCTTCTCAAATAGGTTACTAATCTAAGAACAAAATTATAGTTTCCAAAAAGAAAAGTTATATATTCCAAGAGCCATGTTTTATTATCATTTGATAACAAAACACAAACCATATCCGTATCCCATCGGATTCCTTCTTCGTTATTCAAAATTTAATTTGAGAACTCACTGCCAAAGCAATAAATTCAACCATTTTTATTTCACTATGTTACACATGTCTGTTTGTAAAGAACGTCGGCGTTGTTCATTTGGAAAATGTATAGAAGTTGTAAGTTAGATCATTTCATCAATTGCACCGCAGCGATGATCAATTTGTACTCTTCTTTCCTCGCCAAATAGAAAATATCTGAAGAATCCGTATATCTATTAAGTTTTTCGTTTGTTTTTTTTTTTTTGTTGCTGAAAAGTTGATTTTAGTACTTTTCGGTGACAGATTGAACTTACTAAATAAAAGAAAAATGTATTTTTTTTTTAAATTTGCAAAAATTATATATAATGATGACTTTTGAGGCACCTTGTTAGTTCTATCTTAAATTTTAGAAAAAACATTTTTTTTTTAAATCGATCCGTTAAGATCCGTTAAAAAAACCCCTCGGTGTTACCTTACAGACCTCAAAAACCAAGTTTGAAGAAGATTGGCCCAAACGTTTAGGCTGCAGGTGCTCTTACATATGACAGACAGACTGACAGTGACAGTCGGACACAAATCCGTAAAATCTTATTAATTTTAGTTAATTGTCGAAATTTCAGGATAAATACAGTAAATAAAGCTATTAATTCATTTATAAGATTAAAATCTTCTCAGAAAATATATCCGGTTGGCCAATGACTCTTGTAAGTTAAAGTCACTGCTCACGTTTGAGAAAAAAAATACATGACCTTAATGCTTCTTAACCATGACAAATCCAACACTGGAATTTAACGCTAAATCTTAACCATCTCGTCTTCAATCAGACGCAAGGGTTATACCTTGTTACCTGATTCAAGCATTAAAAGGTACAAGTAATATTTCTTACTGATGATGAGGTTATGACACGTGTTTGGTTTTTATTAATAATTCATGACTTTAAAGGAAAGTGTAAATACATCGTCATGGACTAAAAGCTAAATGTTTAAATATACCTATACATAATCATAAATCACTAACTTGAGTATGCTAAATGTATAAGGTAGACGTATATTAGTAAGGACTGTTACCACAAATTAGTGTATAAGAGTATCTCGATGTGAGGGAAAAACTTTTCGGGCAAAATATAAACTTTCTTTGCGAGTTTTTTTTTTAATGCAGGAATAACGAACAACTTGAAGTACCTATGTTATTTTATTAAGGGAATTATTTATGTATGTCAAAGTTTACTTTCACATCAGGTCATTAAGTAAAAGTCCTTAAGGATGAATTATATTTTATGGAAACTCTGAGTGTCATTGAAATTAAATTCACTTACACAGCATTTGTTTATTGAAAAAGATTTTTACTAAATGAAACATCATCCTATATATATACTTTTGAATGTAGGTATATTTCTGAGTATTCAGGCTGCAAGATTTTTTTTAATTGAAGTTTAGTTTTACAATTTAGGTAAATAACGAAAAAAAAAAAAACAAATCAGAAATAGAAAAAAGAATTTATCTTTTAGTAAATACCTAGCGGGCGAAATAATTTCAAAAACAGAGATATGACCCAGATATTATACCTAATTGTACATTGGGTTTGCCTATGGGCTGCAATTATTTTAAATAAAATTAAAAATAACACTGTGGACCAACGTATGAATATTTTCATCATCATAGTGCTGACGAGATATAATAAAATAAGGGAAGCTACCGTAAGATTACCTATCTAATCGTGGCTTTTGAAAAAACGAACACTAACCGATAGGTTTAGCCCTAACATTTGCAAACTTTTTCAGGTACTTTTGGTCAGAAAATGGTGACTTCCGGTCTTTTTTGAAGCTGTTCTCTACACTATACCCACTTGAAAAAAAATCTGGGAAAAATATATTTTAGAAGGGGGACGGGTTGCATAGCACGAACATACCATCATGTATATATAAACAAAAGTATTTAAAGGTTTTAAATACCAACACAAAAATCTTTTAGGGCCAGTTGTACAATCGTGGCCGTAAATAAAAAAAACCCTGACGGTCACCCTAAAAACCCTATATATCTAATTTAAAGGATATCGGCCGAACCCTTTAGGCTGCAGGTGCGAATGACAGGCAGAGAGACAGATTGACAAACAAAATTTCCAGACCCACTTCTTCGACTTCGCTCTCATCGTAATGTCATGTTTGATTGTTATCTCAAAACAAATACATAGACACAGGGTGATTCATATAAGGTGTGCCAAAAAAATAGAAGGAGTATATGTTGGTTCGAAAGGTGGAATGAAATAAAGCCCGCGGAGCTAAGGCCCGCGGGTCCTATTATTTCCCACTTTGAAAGGAAACAACGCCCACAGGCATTAATTCCTTCCCAAAATGCCAAAATGGCAATTAAATCCCCGGGTGTTATTTCTCAACAGTTGAGATTGGTAAGCGGGGGCATGTTGCCCCCTGCAAACCCCTGCTTGGCCCACTAAAAGATTTGGAGTGGGTGCGAGTTTGGGTGGGTGCAAGACTGCAAGTACAACGGGTCTTCATGCTTTTTCGTGGAGGGTCTTATTGCCACTTTAAAAAGGAATTAATGCCCGTAAGTGTTGTTTCCCATCAAAGTGAAAATTAAAACTAGCGGGCCTTGATTCCGCGGCCCTTATTTAACTCCACCGGTTCGAGACAAGAAAAAAATCATAAGGTAGAGGGGGTCTATCTCTGTCTGTTTAGGTGGAAAGGGCAATTTTCTTAAAAATTGATTAAATCAGAAAATAATTATTAAAAAACAACGGTACGGCAGTACAGTGTAGCCCAGTAAAATCAAAATTTTACTTCAAAAAAATACCGACAAAGCTGGATTTTGCTGCAGACCTTTGTTTTTATATTTTGACCAAATCCTCAAAAGTACTCATGGGCCTTGAGCTAATTTTTTTTTTTTTGGGATCGAAATTGAGTTTTTTGCAAATTTCTCGGAAACTATGAACCTTTTGCAAAACATATAAAAATTGTAGCTTTTATGATTTTCTACAAAAAACGTTTATTTCATCTTACCACCAATTTCGAGAAAAGTGTTAAATTGTTACAAAGTCTGAACACAACATTGCAATTCTACACTAGTGTTTTGGGGCTTTTTGCTTTATTTTTGTGTGGTTTTCCTATAAAAAAAAAATAAAATGCTACACACAATATAATAGAAATATTTGTTTTTTTTTTCTTTAATATTTATTTTCTCTTAGGTACCTATTCTAATAAACAATTTTAAAGTTAACGAATTGTTTGTATTAATTTTATGACGTGAATAAACAACTTAATTGAGGGTAACTAAAATTTTACACGACATTCGTCGACTTTTCGGAGGTACGAAGTTCGCCGGGTCAGCTAGTATGTACACATTTATACAGAAAAAAAAAGGAATTTCTTTGCAAAATATAAAAATACTTGTAGTAAAGGTACCTACCTATAACCTATCTACGAACCATTTTTGTATGAAAATCAATCAATCGATTGTAGGTACCTAGGTAGGTACAAGGCAATTCGGGATTTCCTAGTCCGGGATTCCGTAGCCAACCATTGAACTAGGATAAAAAAAAATAATTTTTATGAAAATATGTAACAATAAAATCCTGTAGGTACCTACCAATTTCTGTTTGACATTCTCTATTTTTTTTAAAAACAAAGACCAAATAAAAAAGTAGATTAAAAGTAAGTTTTTATTACCTACCTATTACCTACTTTTCTATACCTATCTACCTATCTACTAGGTATTATTGTAAGACCAATCAAATGAAAAGTAGGTAGGTACATAGATGTTACCAGGAGAAAATTTGTTTTATTCAAAAAGTAAATTAAACATTAAAGTAAATAAAATTAGGTAAATAGGTACATTAAATATTAAATACTTAGCATACCGATGCCACACAAATAGGTATATAGGTAGGTTACCTACTTACCTATATAAATCCAAAAATCTTATAAAAACGCTATCCGTCCAAACTGATAGCAAACATTGTAGGTATTCAATTATCATTTAATCATAAACTCAAGCTCATCATAAATAATAAGCATATGTGAGTGGGTACCTAGTTAAAGTGAAATCTTATTCGACTAAGCAGAATATCTCGATTCACTTCAATTATGGATAATTTAATTGCATATGTAGGTACACTATTGCAGTTGCACAATCATTGGAAAGAAAGAGAGAGAAAGAGAGCTCAACAGACATTATGCGGGCGAACAAAAAGATATAAAATCTTAATTTATCTTGATCAGATCAGTTCCAGTAGTTTTATACGAAATGACGAAAAGAGAATTTACAATCCAACAATAATAACAATCTAAATAATGCACAATATATTAATTGCATATACTCTCTCTCAGATGCAAGCATGCAAAAAGAATACAAGATACATGAAAAGATCTAAAGAAAAAAAAAACTATTTTCATCCATTCAATTAATCAACTACTTTCAACTCAAGCTAGGTTTTGTATCTTCTTATAGAGTTTCCTGTTTGCTTTTTATTGGTAGATACTTCAAGATAGTATAGGTGCGAGCAATAAAAACAACGTTTTTCGGTATTTGTATTGCGTTCATCCCATCTTCATGGTTGCTTGGCTCTTGCACGCTCAAAAGTTAGATAGAGTAGACATCACTACGACAGTTTGATAGATCTTTCAGTGATCGCGGATCGTTTTTTAAGTCATTGATTGAAGCTACCTTCTAAATGTTCGAAAATATTGAATATTAAAACAAAAAATTCATATTCTAACATTGATTTAGATTGTCCAAACAGAATCTAATAAGTGTGTTCTAAAAAATTCAAGAGTTTTACGTTCTAATTACGACGTTCTAATATTCAATCTTCTACCTACAAGATCGTTTACTTTCTTTTTGTGTGCGGAATGTTTACACACCATTACACTCGATCTGATCATTTCTATACACCAACTTGTGTTTGTGTTTCATTTTTACCTGCCGCTTTATATCTTTAGGTATTGAAGTGTTGTTTGTTACCTGTGCGATAAAAAAAAAAAAAAAAAACAAAGTATCTGTGTACCTATATTATTGCACTGAATACTTACTTAACCAGTTTTGTTTGATATTTTGCAGAAAACTTCACGTGTGTGTTGACCTCTATATTTTTGTTGTTTTTCTACTCCCGCTGTTGAGTTTTATACAAAAAGTGTAGTGCAACAATTTAATGATTTTTTTTTAATTTTTGTTTTCACTTCTTGTGTTTTGTTTTAACCACATTGTTTTTCTGCAACTCTAAAAGTGTGTATGTGTATCGAGTTTCAAGTGAACGAAAGTAATTATTTCAACTTCCAACTATGATTTCGAATAGAGTTTTGTTTTCAATTGCGGCATTAATTATGATGATCAACGAATGTGGGGAATAATAAAGATTAAGTATCTATCACTCATTTTATTTCTACTAGAACGAAGAGTGTACTGCTCTGGATATTTAACACCTAAATGCTACATTTCATTTAAATTTGGAAAACGCAAAAATCAAATTTTGAAGTGATCACAATGAAAAGGTAATTCATGAGTTAATAATATTCTTCTTATTTAATAATAATAAACTAAAATTATCTTTTACGTCAACAATTATTATTGCGAACAATTTAAATATTTACATGCTTGTGGTGTTTTTCTTAAAAAAAAAACATTGAATTTGAATAACATACCCACCTTAATTTACTTATAAACTTTCAACATTTGAATGTTAAATAATTCCTTAAACATCAGTTTCCGCAGCCTTATTTAAAAAGAAAAATAATTTAAGAAAGTTTTTATTCGACTTCAAAGCGTAGCATGTAAATAGATGTTCTAAGAAATGCTTAAAAGACCTTGACATCGAGCCCATTAGCATACCTGTCAACATCCAAAAGAGGGTTGGTTGACTAAAACATTTTAGTCAAATCAAACAAGATAATCTACTATGTAGTATGTATCTTTAAGTTTCATGTAGCACGGCGCACACTTTCTATATGTCTATAGATTTTCTTAAACTCCTATTTAGGTTTGAATTAGGTTATTATGTACGTATCTGCATAAATGTACTGGAATATTTGAAGTAAATAGACTTTGGAGACGTCATGGACAAAAATACGGATAATGATGAGATATTTAAAATAAAAAACTTAAACAAAAAACAAATAAAAATACGTATGACCATAAAATCCCCGAATGTACTTCCAATATTGTTTTAGCTAAGTGCCTACATTTTTTGGTTAAACACTAAAGTAGTGTCATAGGTACTTTGTCTTAGTGACACAACAGCACTTCACGATGCAACACGTGCTTAGATTATTATCTTATAATATAACAGTTACTATTGCAATTATCTCACATAGAAATAGAGTACTGCCGGAGATAGCAAGCTTCACTATTATAAATCCTGAGATGGCCGTACTACCCCAGAAACATGGGATAATAATAGCACACATCGTTACGTTTTAAGGAATTCTGAGAGAGAATGACTCTCTCTATTTCTCTAATTAGAAATCTTCTGATTAGCAAGCTTTGTTATTTATAAATTCTTGTAGGTATAGCCCAGGACTTGGTAATAAAAATACCGGGAAGTCCTAAGAAGGCTTTACTATTTAGGAATCCTGAAATATCAAATTGGCTGTGGAAGAATTTGTACACTCCATCCCCAATTATTGTATTTATAACTACTACAAATGCAGACATACATATATCAAAGAAAAAAAAATCTATCAAAACTGAATGTGAACTGTAAGCACGAACGAAAATGAACGAAAATCGTACCACATGCATTTATATGGGTATTCGTTCGTTGGTCCAGTTATGGCGATGAAAAACCAGGGAACCAAAGAACTTCAAATTAGGTTCTCTTGATGGTAAGCCGCTGCTAATAGAGCTGTAAAAAGAATGAAATCATTTGGTGATTGCATTCATTTGAATGAAGAATGCAACCAGTTTAATTCCCATTCAATTTGAATTCAGTGAATTGAAATCAATGAATTCAGAAATAAGCGTGCTCAAGTTCCAATCTTTTGAATTCAGTGATTTAAATCGCTGAACTCAAAATTAATTCCAAATTCAGTCATTTCAGATCCCATTAATTTTTATTTTAATGATTTAAATCACTGAATTAAATTTGAATTCAATGATTTAAATTAGTGAATTCAAAATGAATTTAGAGTTAAACATGTTCAAATCCAATTCATGTTAAATCCTAACTGACTTAAGTCACTGAATTCAAATTCAGAATTTCGGATTTTGAATTCTCAGTCATTAAAGAAAATAAAATATTAAAATACAAAGGTAAACATATCGTATTCAAATTTCAATTTCGGAACGAAAGACCCTCTGATTTGGGTATTTTAATACCTAACTGAAATCATTTTAATTCAAACTCACTGAATTCAAAATGAATTCAGTGATTTAAATCACTGAATTCAGGATGAATGAGTTTTTAACAAGCTGAATTCTGAATTCATTTTGAAGTCACTGAATTCTGAATTCATTTCGAGTTAATTGATCTAAATTTCTGATTTCAAATTGAATGTTGAATGAAAAAAATATAATTCTGAAGTCATTTTGAATTCAGGGATATTAATTAATTTATATCAAATTGAATTCAGACATCACGTGAATGCATTCGCAATTGATTTCATTCTTTTACAGCAATCACCCCCGAATAAATCAAACGAACCCACCCTTCAATTAAAATGTATGTAGGAAAGGTTTGGAATAGGCGTAAAAGATTGCATGAGTATGTAAGACGATCTATGCCGAAACCGCAACCAAATGGAATCTCAATCACTTGAGTTATCAAAACGGCACCTTTTACCGAACGTCCCGGTTTAAAAGACAAGGAAACCGGTTATTTTTTTAATTTAACAAAAAAAAAATATTCAAATAAGGATAACCCTTGTCTATTAAACAAAAATACAAAATAGTCTGCTGACGCTGTACAGAACCAGAACATATACGTACTATGATTTGTCACAAGAACTTCAATAACTTCTTTCGATTCAAAGCCTTATAGACACTTTAACAAAATCTTACCAACTTTACTTTCCACATCGCATATGTGTATGTATGTAAGTCTAATTTGACCTACAATTTAAGTTGATAGAGTAGGTAAATTAAACCACGTGCTTACATTGTTCATCAACATTATGTAGTTTTCTGTAATTACATAAATTACCTATACATTTTGAAAGAATTCAAAATTTGTTAATGAAATTGAATAATCAGAATGAAATATACATAATTTGAATTTAATGCAAACAAACAAAACTAAATTAGTTTAATTAATACCGGAAAAGTTCTGTTTCATCAATCAATCAAGTCAAATTGAATAATAAAATTTTCTGTCTTTGAAATTTAATTAGAAGCTTCTCGCTTAACAAAAAAAAATATTTACCTATACTTATCAAAAAAGAAAACTGATACGAAAATAGTTTATATAGAATGACATCTGATCACAGACCATGAAACTATAAACTTGGACTTGAATAATAATTAAAAACAATTAGGTATAGCTTGTGTTATGAAAGATGATATAAAGCTAAAACAATAGGTACCTAAGCGAAATAAATATAGATCCCATCAATTGAAGTTGATGTTTTAATAAAAAAAAAAATTATGAAATCACGCCTACATTCAATATCCTTATACGGAATATGCATGAACTTAATAAGTATAATAATTGATAAATACATCATCATGTAAGGTTCACATTATAAACAAGAATTACATTGTATTCACGATAAATGTTCATGAAAATGGTGATATACTCTCAAGGCCGTCACCAATCATTTTTGCTTCATTGTTACTTTCATGTCAGATTCCGGGAAGTGCAAATTCATTGTGCAGAACTGGGTGGATCGAAAAGGAGATCGATTTTTGTGATCGTTACAAAACAGGAAATGCCTTCTTCTTCCAATTTCATGACTGGATATGGTTCGTTAGTTTTTTAGGAGTATCTATCATCAAAAAAAAAAAAAAAATGGCGGTATGGTAGGGTTTTTGCGTTAGCCGTCAAATTGAAAAATGCCTTAAGGCAGAACCATAATAGACGAAATGGCACGTACGGCGCCGTACGAAATCAGCGAGAACAAGCAAATCGTATAGTGCGCACATAATGTCGGACTGCTCAGTTTCGGCAAGTTTTCGTTCACTTTTGCCTCCGTACGTAAAGAGCGCTCCAGAGCGCAGTTTACGTACGTAAATCTAACAGCCAGCCAAATACATGTGAAATTGGCTTGCGTGTGCGTTCCACCATTATGGTCGACTGAAGGTAATGGCGGCACTTAAGGAAACTTGACGTAGAACTATGACATTAGCTTTCGTTTGCTTACGACTACTATGGTTGGCCCTTTATCCTTAGTAACTGAAAATGACTTAACGGACAAACAAATTATTTTAAGCTTTTCAATAGAAAATATGATTTACTTACTCTTTTTCATGTCTATATAGGTACAACTTTTGTAAAAATGTATTTATGTACCTATATACCTATTTTTTTTTTTAAATTAGAACGAAATGTTTTTGTAACTTAGGGCGGTCTCTTTAAGTCTGATTAACTATAATCATGGGTTATTTCGGCACGAGTACGATAACTTGGGCGCCAAGAATTGATAACGGTTTTTTGAAGAACAGTTCAATACAAGCATTTTTTACTATGGGTGGGGGGGTCTATCTCCCTCCGTTTGGGCGGGAGGGGCAATTTTATGAAAACAGTGCTAAAAATTTAAAACAAATATTAAAAAATAACGGTACTACTTACAACTAAGTTTTATATCTTTTTTTAAAGCCAATACTTTTTTCTATTTGATGTTTTTTAAATCAAGTGAAACCTATGCATAGTCTTTGAAAAAAACGGACTTTAAACTCGAAAATTGCGAAAAAAGGTAAAATAAAACTTTGAAGTTTGATTTTTCAAAACTGTAAAATAAAATACCCCTTTTTTTTATAAAATTCTTTGCTCATATTAATTTTAAATCATAAACTGAAAACAAAATGATTTTATGTTTTCTGGTTTTTGAGAAAATGGAAAATTACTAAAACTACTTTCTTATAAGAGTTTTCGGCACGAGTACGATAACTTTGGCACCAAGAATTGATAACTGTTTTTTGTAGAACAGATCAATACAAGCATTTTTTACTAAGGGTAGGGGGGGTCTATCTCCCTCCGTTTGGGCGGGAGGGGCAATTTTATAAAAACAGTGCTAAAAATTTAAAACAAATATTAAAAAATAACGGTAATACTTACAACTAAGTTTTATATCTTTTTTTAAAGCCAATACTTTTTTCTATTAGATATTTTTTAAATTAAAGTGAAACCTGTGCATATTCTTTGAAAAAACGGACTTTAAACTCAAAAATTGCGAAAAAAAAGGTAAACAAAAACTTTGAAGTGTGATTTTTCAAAACTGTAAAATATAATACTCCTTTTTTTTATAAAATTCGTTGCTCATATTAATTTTAAATCATAAACTGAAAACAAAATGATTTTATGTTTTCTGGTTTTTGAGAAAATGGAAAATTACTAAAGCGTATAAACAGTGAGGTATGTAAGCAACCCCCCTGCTTGGACACACTATAGGATTTGGGGTGGGTGCGAAGTGGGGTGGCTGCGAGGTTGGGTGTATGCAAAGTTTCTGTTGCATTTAAAGATGCCCAAGCATCATTACAAAAACGAACCTACGTACAACATTCACCGTATACCAAAAAAAAAAGAAAACTCTTATAAGAAAGTAGTTTTAGTAATTTTCCATTTTCTCAAAAACCAGAAAACATAAAATCATTTTGTTTTCAGTTTATGATTTAAAATTAATATGAGCAAAGAATTTTATAAAAAAAAAGTAGTATTTTATTTTACAGTTTTGAAAAATCACACTTCAAAGTTTTTTTTTTACCTTTTTTTTTGCAATTTTTGAGTTTAAAGTCCGTTTTTTCAAAGACTATGCATAGGTTTCACTTGATTTAAAAAAACATCTAATAGAAAAAAGTATTCGCTTTAAAAAAAGATATAAAACTTAGTTGTAAGTATTACCGTTATTTTTTAATATTTGTTTTAAATTTTTGGCACTGTTTTTATAAAATTGCCCCTCCCGCCCAAACGGAGGGAGATAGACCCCCCCACCCATAGTAAACAATGCTTGTATTAAACTGTTCTACAAAAAACCGTTATCAATTCTTGGCGCCAAAGTTATCGTACTCTCCCCGTTATTTCAGTTGGTAAACATAGATTCAGTCTTTTTAACTTAAATCTGAACAAGATAACCTATGGTTACAATATATTACGTCAACCAGCGAAATTTCAATGGTAAGTGTCACTATTTCAGTCGGTTAATAGCAATTTGGTCTTTTTAGCTAAATTTTAATCAGATAAATTAAACATAAATTCTCTGATTAAAATTTTACGAGTCAATTTTACTTGGTTAACCATAGAAACTTTCTGGTTATCGAATATATTTTTCGACATTTGTTTCAAACCATAATTAATATACATATGTATGTATCTAATAGATAGTTCATCATCACTTAGCTAAAGGAACAATAAATTAACAAAAGTGATGATCAACTGTCATTTGACGTCTATGGATATAGTTATTTACCATGATACACAAATACAAGATAATGCAACGCGCATGTTTTGTATTTTATGTCAAATGTGCTACGTCACAAAATCTAAACGTAGTAAATTTTCGCGCCTTTTTCATGCAATTTTATGTTTCATTTGATAATATTATAAAAATTGAGACTAGGAACTCGAAAAAAAAGAAAAAAATAAATAATTCATGACCCGAATAATGTTTTTTTATTGCATTTATTAAACTTATCATTCCGAAAATCGGAAAATCTAAGAGATAAGAGCAGTGGTCTACATCTTGCATCAAAACTGATACCGATATAACATTTGTTTTATTTTTATTTTTTTTTATTTGTTTCACTTTTATTAAACTTTTTAACACGATTAACAACAACACAGGCTATTTTATATTTTTAAAATGTTTTTTAAAATACTTTTTATTTAATTGTATCATGGGTACTTACCTACCAAAAAATTAATAGGTTGGTACTCTACCTAATAATTTTGCAATATTTGATGTGTTTGTCAACGGCAAAAATCGATACATCTATTCTGCAGCAACCAGCTCACATGTCACATCCTATATAGTTCACTAATTTTATTTTAGTTTTGGGAAAATAATTGTTTTTTATTTTGTTTGACGTTATTAAATATTTTTTATTGTTGACTAGTGACAGATCGAGGAAAAAAAAAACAAAAAATATCAACAAACTTAATAGACGGAGAGCTAGTTAAATTTAATAACGAAAATAATTAGCCCTTATATCATCTATCAACAAGTGTGATATGTAATCGGGAAGTCTGCCAACCCTTCGGTGGTGGGTGTTGACACCATGCACTGTTAAAGCTAAAAAGATTATGGGGAACGTTTTCTCGCTGCAAACTAATAATGGGATTTTGTATAGGAACAAAACGCAAGCATATTTTTATCATTTCACCGGAGGGGGGCAATTTTCTCAAAAATTAAATTTATTTTATGTTTACAAAATCGTACCTACTGGCTAAACGGGGCGAGATAGACCCCCCTCCCAATAGTAAAATATGCCTGTATTTTGTCCTTTTATAAGATCCTATTATTAGTTTGCAACGAACAAATATTTCCATACAAGCCCCATACAATTTTTAACACTTTTAAGGGTGCATGGTGTCCACACCCACCACTGGAGGCTTCCGGATTATTTATCACACGTGCTGGGAGATGATAATAAGACAAATTATTTACGTTATCAAATGACGCAAGTATTTTTGTCGCTAGCTTTTAGACTATAATTTCGTTTGACATCTGAAAAACTGAAAAATTGGAACAATCTCTGGTTTGATAACCAAAGTAGACAAAATGCTGAAAAGACCAATTGTAGTTAACAGAATTTGAAAGCAATTGGTTAGGAAAATTCCCTGGTGATCAAACCAGAGGAGATTTAGCAAGAGTTGGAAAAACCAGTAAAATTATATACAAAAAATACTGTAGCTGGCTTATTTTTTTTTGTGATGAGATGAAAGACTAGCTACTTGTCGACATTTTTGCAATTCGATTTTTTTTTACATTTTCAAAAACAAGCTTATTGTTAAATTTCAAGTCCATCATCAGATAGCTAATCCACGTGCGGAAATGGTTTGCAAAATCCATCCAGTGGATCCCGCGCCGCTTGTCAAAAAATGCATAAAAGGAATAAATCACATCAAAGTTAGCCTATAGCGACGAAAAATAAATCTTTTATGTTTTCCCAAAAGCTTGTACATATGCGCATTTTAGGGTTACCCGACTGAGGGTCCCCGGAGCGTTTTAGTAAGAATGGATCAAACAGCAAAAAAACAGGAGACTGCTGAAAATACAATCGCTACATGTTTTCATGTAATAAGTATGATAACGACACGGATTTATTGTGTCAATAATTTTTTTTTATATTAATGCATTTAATATATGTAGGTAGGTAGGTTCTGGTTCTTTTTAGTATACCTATATAGATTGAAAGCATTTGTTTTTTTTTTCTAATTTTAATCTTCTTTATCAACTGAATGCCCACAAAAAAAAGGATGTAATTAGATACTTTTTATTTCTCCAACGGCCTTCTGCTGTTTAATCAACACACCTTTTTAATTGCTGTGCTCATACGCACGATTAAATTTTATGAAGTTAATTAATTTTTTCTTATTTCTCATTTCTTATTCAGTATAAGTTTACATTATTCAAAATTAAGATATAATTTTGAAATAATTAAATTTCCAATTAAATGTCTTAATCCAAAACTTTTGTAGGTAAATTTACATTCGAGAACTAATTTAATAGCTGATGCCCGTAGGTACCTACTTATTTCACAACTTCAATAACACTTAAAATTTTCTAAAATTATATTGTAAATTGCTCTTGTTCTGAAAGATATTAGATCCCTGCCTAATAAACCTGATGCCTTAACCGAGCAGTCATTACTTGTCAGTGAATCATTAAACCATTTTACCGCCACTCAAAACTTATACACTAAAACCAGTAAGACACCCTTTAAATAAACATTAACCCACCCCAATATACCCATAAAGATAATCCCCAAATTATTGTATCTGTAACTTTTACTCCTCTTTCCTGGACCATCAACACCAATGGATGTAATGATGCCTTGATGAGGATGTAAACTTGGAGAACAAAAATAATTATTCTGTAGTAATATAGTTGATTTAGTTAATTAGTTTTGATAAAAAAAAGTAGCTTCAATCCTTCTTTATTTACGAGTTAGGTATACAAAAGTTTATTAGTTAAAACGCCTACGAGGACAGACTTCACACCCACCAATTAGGTAATCCCTTCATAAATTGAATTATCCCTAGTTAGTTGAAAGACTGAGCACAGTGGAAGGGCAGCCCTTTTCAATTGGCAATCCTCTTATCGCATAGAACCCACAGAGCTGACTTCGTTTTCCAATTAATTTATCGAATACGAAAAGACAAAAATTCCTAGTGTTAATATCGGATGTTCTGTTTGAGTTTTGTATTGCTGGATTGAGATGGGTGGTCGAAACTACCTAAAGAACTGAATTGCAAACGAAGTCATTGTACCCGCATTGTAGAAATTGTAAACCCTCTTCAACTTAATGAAATCAACGCAAATAAGAGTGCTCATCCGCCCACCCCGGCATAGATGATTATAATATCCATCATTGTTCATCATCTTCATCCATCTTTACTGAGACTTGTGGATACTTTATTAGGGACTTCCTGATTTTGTAATTGGCGGCTGTCTTCAAACTTTGATGATCATTGGTGCGACTAAACAGTGGATTCTGACGCTCACGCAAGACACTTTTGTATAATTCCTTATACCCTTAATGCCTCCGACAAATCTGAATGCACATTGCCTGAAAATTATACCGCTTGAAGGCGAAAATGTGACTTGTTATTATAAAAAATAAAAATATCTTTTATTATTGTTCTACTGTCTGTGAAGTAGCAGTTGGAATTGAATAAATATGTTGATATGTATTACCCTTGCTATTACCATTTTCATCACTTTATAAAGGCAGAACTCTGTGTGTGTTGCCTCGGCAATTGACAGTCATTTTCAAATCAAATTAGACACCATCTCGTAGTCGGCATCGTCGTCATTGCCGTATTCATCGTCTATTGAACGACGGATACGGATGCCGACAGAAGGATAGACACACGCGTTTCTAAATTTGTATATTGATGGAAGAAGATTATTCGTAAGATATACTATATAAGAACCTAATCTATATACATGTGTTTGCGGATTTACAAGCAGAATTCCGGAGGAATAGAACATATAATATGCAGGATTATCCGGATGAGGAAAATTACCTGTCAAATAAATGCATTTATTTTCTAGAATAATGTAAATGTGCTTTTGGGAGTGTAAAATTGAAAAAGGTGTTGTATAGAAGATCTATCTATGTACATCTATTTAGAAAGGATACACACACTTTAAAATGTAAAATTATCGATAGATTATTAGCTACCAAATGGGGCTATACATATATATTGCGTTGCTTGAAACGAATACAAGTGGAAGCCATTCTTGTACCCAAACAACACAAAAGGCCTATAGCGACCTTCTTCAATTCTTCAACACCAATTTTTGAACAAGTCCCAATCAAGTCATAGTTTGTGTACAATTAACAGAGAAGAAGAAATATTCCGGAATTATTTCCGAGAAATACTGTCCACTTAATGGTTAAGAATTAAGAGGAATTAATGTCTTTATAAGCAAGGGTAGCTCTGTTCGGTATTATGGTCTATATACGATTTAATAGTATTGGCTAAAAGCTATCATATTTTTTCAGTTATATAGTATATATGGTGGCCTTATACATTGAACATCGTTTGGACTCGTAAGTTTTCATTGTGGTAGATGATACTTTGAAACATTGCAAAAAAAACATTGCATCAACATAAAGATTTGGGTTAAGGCTGAACCATGACAGTATAACAGTCGAAACGACATTGAAGATAATGGCGCAAAATTTTAATCGATTTAGCATCATACTAGAACATATTTAGCATCATACAAGGATACAAAACATGGTTTTTTATCCTAGTATGATGCTAAATATGTTTTAGTATGATGCTAAATCGTCTAGTGCCGTCAATTATTTCATTTCATTTATATCAATTATTACATTTGTCGGATGCAAACGCTAAAGAAATTAGTGAAGCAAAAGTTAACGAAATTAAGCACTATCTAATTTTCTTGTATTTATGTAGTTTCGTACGATCAAAATTCATTGGCGCAAAATTATAGTCAACCTATATTTGAGGAATTAACGTGACACTTTTTCAACTTTAGAACAGTTATCTAACTTTTACTCAAGAATAATCACTTTTTTAACTTCCAGTTATTTATTCAACTGAAAGGGGTTTTTGATGAATTTATGCAGTGTTTGACGGTGTTTAGACTAGAAAATTTGAGTCTGGCGTTGTGAGTATTATTGTGATTACACAGGTCATCAATTGAGGACGCCTCACTTCAAGCGGGTGGAATTTTTGTGAAGTGAGACAGTTATACGACTCGAATTTTTTGCATTTTATAAAAGAAAATAAAATCCATAAATTATTATTAATGCTTCTGTTTGTTTCCTTTTTTAAGAATTCATATTCTATCACTCTGCATTTAGCTTAATTATGAACGATGTTAACACATCGGCAGTCAAGCAGATATTAAACAAAATGGGAAAAAACTTAAATTTGGAATTGGAACAGTACTCACGCTTTCGATGTTTAAAATTTAAAGCTGCCTCACGAGAGTACTCACCCCTAACCTCTCTCGCCTACGAACTCTCGTGAGTCCGGTCTCAAATTTCCCAGTCTAAACACGGTCTTTGTGTGTAGTTACATTCCACAACAGCGATTTCAAGAGAGTGAGCTGTCATTCTCTCAGAGATTCTAGTGTGTTGCATTAAAAATATAATGCTTAGACAACTTCATTAGGAAAAAGTATGCTTTA
Organism: Baccha elongata; assembly: GCA_951217065.1. Lineage (NCBI taxonomy): Eukaryota > Metazoa > Arthropoda > Insecta > Diptera > Syrphidae > Baccha > Baccha elongata. Next base: position 86,758,101 of record OX578273.1, read on the forward strand.
TGCCGTTTATAACACGGAAAAACGTATTTTTAACCAAGTTAAAAAATGTTAAAAAACATGCTAAATATTTCTTCGGGGACAAAACATGCTTAAAACCCCGCCAGCAACCTCAAACTAATAAAAAAAAACAGTTTTTTTTCATAGTAGGTATTTTAGGTACATATGAGTATATTTATTTTTCATATTTTAATTTATTAATTAGAAACATAAAAATCAGTTCGTGAAAAAAAAATATAAAATACTGTCATTTTGTCAGGTTTAATAAAAAAAATTAAAAACGATTAGCTTCGTTTAAAGCCTCCTCAAAAACATCACTCAATTCGCGTTCTTCATCAGCTGTAAAATAAAATTTTTCTGATCCTATTTCTTTCACGATGTGGTTTGGAATGTTGAAACTGTCACAACAAATTTTTGACAAATTGTCTCTGATAAAAAGGATACTATTAAGCATGTTTGTTTTCATTCTATCTCCAGAAGAGAATGAAAGTTGTATTGGGCTTTGTTCACACTTACATTTTTATTATACAATTTCAATTCAAATTAAGCTGTTTCATTCTTTAATACTACTTTATTCCAAATCGAAATTATGCTAAATTTTAGAGCTAAAATATGATATCGTGCTAAAAAAAAATGGTAGCATTATTTGAAAAAATAAACTGCTAAAAGCAAAATAATAATGCTAAATTTTGCACGAAAAATGCTAAATTGGTCACACTGACGGTAATGTAGTTTTGTCAAATTGGTTGCATGTTCTGTCATTATATATGCTTTGCTATTAGAACGACTCTCTAGAAAGGACCTAATATACCTACTAAAGGCTAAAATAAGATGCACTTTCATCAAGATAAATTAAATTAAACTTGTACGATTTATCACTTTATCGCAGAGGCAGTGTCGCGAAAAGAAAGTCTTGGGATGGTTTGATCATGATCATCTGGCATGACAGTCCACCGAACTAAACAAAATAAGCTACGGGGCACTACTATAAGTTATAACATATTGCAATCGAAATAGTTTTGCCTACCTAGATTGCTAAAATTGCAATAAAGTGCCTGCATATTATAGTTATATATAATCTTTTTATTTTCAATAGCTTAGTATAACACGACCTTAATTTTTAATGAAATTTTACTCAAATCATATATGTTTAACATATACCAAACAATTGTTGGTTTGATATAAAACTTGTGACAAAAGTAGTCTATATTTTAAATTACTTATTTGAACATTTATTTTACTTTCGTCACTTTACAACACTCATCGACTCTACCAACACCTCAAAACCATGTTTATTTATAACTGTCAAAACTCGAAACGTGCAAATTAAACCTTGCAAAGAGCTATTTTGTAGGAAACAACCATGAGTAATATAATGAATATATATACTTACTCGAACATAATTGTGTGTCAAAAAGCCAAATTTGTGAAGTTTTGCCTTTTGAAAATGTTCAACTTTGCAATGCCATTAACATGACATGGCTTCCAACTTTAAGCATGAATGCTCAATTATATATTTTAAAACGAGGTTCACAGAGTAGGGTATACACTATACAGACTAAGAAGAAGGTAGACAAACTGCAGATTAATGGAAATCGAACCTATGAAATGCATTTTAGATGCTAACATGTTCATCTACCATAAAATTGGAGACACTTCATTTTGTTGTGATTTGTTGTCACATAAATGTAAAACACATATCAAACGAATGTAAATAATTTTGGTGAAATAATTAAAAAGACCGACAATCCAGGAAATAATTTTTCTTTCATCTTCAGGATAAAAAGGGTTAACGAATGTCAAAGTAATCTTGGATTTTGAAGGCCACTGATCTTGTACCATTGTTAATAATTAAAATGTTGTCAAAAACTCTTTTATTTAATCAATAAAATAGTAGTAATGTATTTATAAGTTACCTTCTTGTAAAAACAAGACAAATTTATTGATTTAAGATTTAATGATAATATAAAAATCATCTGGGAAACCGACACATTTTGAGAAAACGAGCGAGAATATATTGGTCAGGTCGCATTCAGTCCCCTTCTCAAATGAATTCTTGCCTGATAAACTTCAACACAATCAAGGGTTGGTAATATGCCAATAACAAAGTTGGCTCAAGCGGCGGCGCCAAACGAAATAACGCGAAATTGGCATAATTGCGTTTACCACAACGAAATAAAGCCAATTGGCAATATTTTGTTCTTGGAACGAAATAAGACCAAAATTGAAATTTGGTTTTATTTCGTTTGGGGTTATTTCACGTTATGAGTATGACACAAGGGCATGGATAGGTAATATGCAAAGCTAAACGCCATGAAAGGTTTTTTTTTTTTCAATTCAGGTAATGGAAAACCCCCCTGAAATTTTTGAAGGATTTTCAGAAAAATGTATTTTTCTTTCCTAGGACAAAACGCCACAAACTTGTATAAAGATTTATTTGACGATTCTTGATATACATGTTCTTAAGAAATGTTCCCCTGGCTGCAAATGCAAACCTACTTCCACGTAAGACCCTGGGCAGTTCTTGGTTCGTAATTCCTTAAAATTTGTGCAAATCTTTAATCTAGTAAAACCTTGTGATTGTGAAAGTTAAAGCTAAGTTGAAATTGTACCTATATGTCGTCCACATCCATATCGCAAAATTGGTTATCATTGAAATGCATCAGCGTTCGCTATTGATGGAGACGGCCCCAACAAGATTATTTTCAAATAAATACGGACTAATGACTAAAAGGAGCAACTCGCGCAATGGTGACAACGACAAGTATGTACTTGCGATTATAGGTCCTATAACTAATGCAAGTTATGCATTCGTACAAAAAAGGTTTTGAGATAGCAATCAAACCTGACATAACGATGATAGAGAGGATTAAAAAAGTACGTCCGACAATTTTGTCTGTCTGTCTGGATGGATGGACACCTGTAGCCTTGAACGGTTGGGCCTATTTTCTTCAAACTTGATACAAACTGTTCTTACAGAAATATCCCCGGACCTTTGTTTTTATTTTTGATCTAGGTATAAAAATAACGGTATCTACCTACCATATAAGACTAACCGATAAATCCATTTTTCTCGAAAAAATTACGATCAATTTCGATAAAATTTCATATAAGTTGCTAATGGTGATAGGTTAGGTAAGGTTTATGTGGCTGTCAGGATGGTGATGTCCGTCATATAATTTTTTTTTAGAATCAGCTTATTAGCGGTACCTGCCTACAACCGTTATTTATTATTTTCTAAAACTACTGCTAAATTTAAATAATTGTGCTAAACAAATTTTGAAAAAAAAATAATTTAAAAAAATTTTTTTTTTTTTTTGGAAAAACAGATAGGTAATTTTAATTTTCTCGAAAAAACAAAATCAATTTCGATAAAATTTTATATGAGTATTGTTTTGTCAATTCTGATGTCCGTCATTAAATTTTTTTTTCAGAATCAGCATATTAACGGTACCTGCCATATAACCGTTATTTATTATTCCGGCTAAACCGATTTTAAACAAATTTAATATTCTAAGACTGGTGCTGAATTTGAATTATACTGCAAAACAAACGAAATAACGCCAAATTGGCATAAATGCGTTTACCACAACGAAATAAAGCCAAAATGGCGTTGCAAAAAAAGTAGGTAATTTCTGAAAGCTTTTTTTTTTGAAAAATTTGTTTTCAAAATATTTTTTTAGAAAAAAAAAAATATTTCAAAATATTAAAAAACTCCTATACTTGCCAATGTGATTCGACATCAGGTACAGAATAATAAGGAACAGAATTGACCGAAGCCAGCAAAACCACTGGCTGTCAACGTTGACCCTATATTGGAAAACCTTTTATATAAATATTTGAAGTGTTTGCCGTCTCACTAACTTCTTTATCAGTCTAATATCATGTTCTTCCTTACTGGTTTTTAATGATCTGTATTGTTTTTTTTATTTTAAGTACAACCACTTCAAAAAAAACTTAAAGCTGTTTGCAATAAACCAGAAAAGCCTAGCTTAGCTCAAACCATTTTATTATTCCCGAAATGAAATAAACAAAACAAGTTCAGCTGATAAAATTACAAAACATGAACATTAAGTTCATATTGTGAAATATCTAAAAATACTTTTTTTTTAGTCCACAAAGGCACAAACAACGATGATAAAAAAAGGAAACTTCACGGAAGCCAAAAGATAAGCGAAACCAAGTACGAAACCATAGGATATACAGCTATACAGATAAAAATATATTATGATATCTGAATTCTGCTATTGTTCCACTGGCAATTTAATGATACATATTTTAAGAAACATGCATTATTTATTACAAAGCGGGTCGATTCAAAATAATGTTTTTTGAAGGTTGTCCTATTTTCAATATTTAATACGGCAGCCTAAAGCAACAAAAAACCTAGGGAACATGAAAATACGAAAATGTTTGTTTGCATGCGGGCAATTGTAAGGGACGTTGTTAGGATTTGGATGCTGAGTTCGCAAGCATGATAAATTTATTTATGTTGACTCATGATTATTCATCATTTTATTCCCATCTCAATAATTGAGACCATTCCAAAACCGAATGCCAATTGAAAAACTCCCCAAGCTATTCTTATGGAATTTATTTAATTAAAGTCAGGGTGCGGGTGTAGTTATAGTGAGATAGTTCTCGATTCGTTGTTGTCTGGTTGTTGTTTCTTATTTTTAACTTCAATTGCATCACGTTCACCCTAGCGGAATAAATAGTGGTTGCTTAACATTCCGAACGTTCCAATTGGAGATTATGTTGCGACTAAACTGTAATCCTGGCGAATGAACAATAGAACGAATACAAGGTATAGGATATCGGTTTCACCATGCGCTACAACAATCCTTCAATCTACCTTACCAACATGAAAGCGAATAGTCCTTGCTTAGTAGATACCTGTTTCGTTTAATCCTCCATTGAGGATAACAAATAATTGAGATATGAGTTTTGTAAGTTGCGGCGATGATGTTACCTGCTGACTTAGCTTTGAGCTGTCATAGAGATATTTGTCTTTTTTTCTTTTTTATCCTTTTGTTTTGTTTAGAATGCCGTGAAATAGCCTTTGTTTAAAAGTAGGTAGGTATATATAATAGAGGGTATGGTAAATATATTGGTAGTTTGTCCTTGCAATTATACGGATGAACAATCTTCACAGAAGCTTATGAAAAATATCTACGTTTGTATTGGTTGTTTTGCAGAAGATTTTATTGAAACAAAGGACTGATGGATTCACTTTTATTCCCTTAAAATTGAAGTCTTAGATAAATTTGAATAAAATTTAAATGAAGAAGTTACAAATGCAGTATAAAGAAGAAATATTGTGATGAAGTGATCCGAAAAGAAATAGGAATCTAAGACGTTAGCAATGTTAACATATGATTTTATAAAAAAAAATTAAACATTTGATTCTTGATGAGAAGCAAAATTAAACTGAATCCCACTTAAAAAATGAAACTTGCGAGTCAACGGACTAAATCTGGAATGACGAATATCAGCTTTAAGGACAGGAGTTATTTTGAAGTATTTTTTCGGTGATAAAGAATTGCTTTAAAATTCTGCCAGATAAAGTTTTTTACTGGCCCTTTGAACGTGAGTTGACTGTTTTGAAACCTAAGATGCTACCCTATGATTTGCAACTTAGTCGGAAAAGTTGAAAACTAATGATAAAATGAAAAAGTAAACGCAACTATATCGTGCAACTAAAATTGACCAAATCAAAACTAAAATTAAAGAAATTGAATTTGTATATGTAAGTCAAATCGTTCGCGAATCCTAACTAGAATGGACATGAAAGGTTTCAAAGTAATTCCCGTAGGGTTTTGGTTTATAATTTGAGTTGCAAAGCAGTTAACTCAACTCAAATATTTAGCAATGGAAGATCCAAAAGTGCTTGTAAATCATCTAATTTTTTAACAACTTTATTTAAATCACTTTATTTATGTTCATTAGCAACTGATCCCTTCGCAAATGAGTTGCCTGTTTTCTTGCAACCTATATTTCTAAATTCTAAATCTGCTATTTTTAAATTGGCTTTGAGTGAAAAAACAATTATTGTGCAAATTAAATCGTGCACAACATGTACCTAAGTGAACAATTCGTAATAAAGTTTCACGCAAATACGCTTGCAAGATTCCAAAACGATTTCATGTGATATTGGTTGAATTTTCAGCTCAACTGTTTTACAATGCAAATTCCAATTTTTTTTATGTAAATCATATATCAAATTTTTTGAATCACTATAAATATGTTAATTAGTTCCTCCGCAAATGAATTTCCAAGTTGCAAACCTTTTGCAAATCTGACTGATTTATGGGTTTTATTTTGATTGATATTTATACTAGTGGTCTTATAAGGCTTGTATCTCAGAAACTATTGAAGATACGAAAAAACTATCAATACATTTGTCAGCTTTAATTTTGGACTTAATATTTTTTACGGTAGGATCAATCATTTCTAAGTTATAAGCGAAAAAATGAAAAAAAAAGATATTTAATTCCCCTCCGGTCCCCTTTTTATGGGATAATTCTCTTTGCTTGGGTAGGTTTATATGTTATATAAAAAGAACATTTTATCTCAGCTTATTATCCGAATGTTGATGGAAGAACTATACTTTCTCTCACAGATTAAATTTCGAAGAACATAAACAATTTTTTAAATGTTTTTAATTAGTTGCATGCAATCAATTGTCTTTCAGTTGAACCTTTATCAATGATTCACTTATATGGACTATCGAAATGTGTTTTACTTCATTGTTTAAACCAGTTGACTTATCTGCAAAGGACTACATTAATATTAATAATAAAATCACACTTTCAGGAAAATAAAAGAGACATGTGGTTGGTTATTCTAAATTAAAATTAAAAGGTCAGACCACAATCTCGTTTGACAAAGCAAAAAATAAAAATGATATCACACACTCTGCTGTCTAGTGTTTTGCTATGTAACACGTAAAAATAAGTTTTTTAATCACATTGTCCAGCAAAAGAGATTAAAGTGTTACTAAAGGATTATTTTAACCTTTTTTTTTGAGTAAAGGAAGCAATTATTATTGTACACAAAAGAAGGCACCATAATTTTAGTTTCAATTTAATAAAAGGAATATAATTTTAATGGCATTAGGCAACCCATGCATTTTAACTCAAGAGCACTTATGAACTTTTTGTTGAGTTTTGTAATGATGTTTTTTTTTTTTTTGACGTTTTGGCTTAGTTCCCTTGGTCTTAACTACTTGAGTTCTATGAAACTGTTGCAAGTAATTTTAACATTGTTATTTTTATAGGAGCTTTGAAATATTTTGCCTTGACTATGAAGGTAAATCAAATTTAAAGTTCAAAGTTCAATCGAGTTTTGTCTTGTTTTGAAGAAGAATTTTTGAAATTTTATCAGAATTTTAAGTCAAACATAGAGTTGTAAAATCCATAACATTATACACAAATTTGTGTATGATATTTTCAAAATACAAGCTCGTTCTCAATCCTATTATGATTCTCAATGCTCAACAATATTGATAGTTGATAAATATTGAAATTTGATATCTTAATGGTCACCGAGAATAATGCTGAATGCTTTGGATTGAGAAAAAAGTTGTTTTATATCAGTGGCATACATTTTTTCATTTGAGTTTTACAATGCCCATCAACTATCAATTGAAAGTTGACAATCGCTTTTATCTTCTCTCCATTTTATCAATGTTTAAAATAAACTTTCCTACACCGATTCTACCACGAAATAAATAAATACAAAAAAATTTACACTACGTACCTATATCTTCACAATTACAAACACATCAAGAATTTTACAGTCACTTAAAAAAAAATGTCATATCTAGAGATGCCATGACGCGTTTTGAATCCGGATTCCCATTTTTCGACTAGCATAAATTTCTGATTTTAGTTTTTAGCGATATGAGTCTGAAAACGAATTTAGAAATATAGTTTAAGCCTCCTGTAAAGAGACGTTGACAAAAATCACTGAACTCAACGACCAGATGACTATTATCCTTACTTAACTTCCAACTGACGATCTTGTGGAAAATATATGAAAGTCAGCAATTGATTGCAAAAAATTTCCCTTTTCAGTTATTTTTGGCCTCACTCTTCTTGAAAAACGAAAATCAAAGATCAAAATCTGAATCTAGAAGATAAATGTATTAAGCCAGCAGAGCTGCAAAAGAATGCAGTATTTTGGTTCTTATCTCTTATTTTTCGGAATGCATTTCCATTCTTTATACCACTTAAAAAAAATCCCAGTTAATTTTGAAGTAAAACAATCGTTTAGAGCAACCAAGTTGAATTAGAAAAGAATTACATTGAATGCTTGAAGTCTTTTTACAGCTTGAAGTCTTTTTCGGCGTCTCTCCTTAGTAAAGACAATACCAACCAACAAATTTTTCGGTCACAGAAGATGGCAGAACACCGAATGTCCAAAATGGATCAGAAAATGGACAGCATAAGTATTTCTTTGAACAATTAAATTTGTAACTAACCCTGTAAGAACAATTTGCAATTGTAATTTCACTACAAGTTCTTCCCAAACTTCGGATTTATGTTAATACTCAAGAAAACGTTTCCCATAGCTATACTGAAATATTTATCAGATCTTCTATTTCCCCTGTCCAAAAAATTTCGTTGCACACTGCACAGTCGTTTTGAAAGACTGAGGCGGAGATAAATGTTCTTTCAACAAAATTATACCTTTGAGAAGTTTGACTGCTATTTTCTATTTTTCGAACTTACAGTTTCAGTTCTGTTGGACAGAATTCCATCCCCACTTCTAAAAAAATCAATCTTACTATAATTTCCAACCACACATCGTGTAAATAATATTATAAAATGCAAAAAACTTTTATTTCTGAAACTTCCCATACAATTTACTCTGAAAGTATTATTCTGAAACCAATTCAAACATTCCAACTCATTAATCATTAATAAGTTTCCATAAAAATTTTCAAGTTAACTCCTCAGAGTATATGGCAACCCTATATTGAAATTTCTTATAAACCAGCCATTCGTTTCACAGATTAGAAATAATAGAGGACAAAAGTACCCTTGGCCATCAACCCTTGTTGTTCTTCCTTTGCTGATTGTAGTTTTTCAATAGCAATCTCCACACACACAAAACAATGTAAACTGTACCTGGGATTATAATCTAGGTATATCCTTGATTCTTTTAATATAGGCATGTCCATGTTTCTAATAGAAAAGGAATGCGGGAAAGCCAGGAACACAGAAATCACGATTTTTGTTGAAATTGTGAGTGGTGGACCAGTAGTGATTTTTGTTTCGGTGGTTGTTGTTTTGAATTTTAACAGTGAATCGCGTAAAGCAAACTTGCCGCATCGTCAGTTCAATCTCGACTTAAATAACGAAAGGGTGTGTTTTTGAATGTGCGTCCACGGATATTTAATTTCCGTTATCAAACAATTTTTTTTTTTTTGTGAATACATAAAGTAACAAGTAGAATGCAGCTGCATTTTATGCAACCCTAAATATTTTCCATTATGCGCGCCAAATCAAATAAATCTTTTAAAACTCACAGAGTTATTTTATCGAAAATTCGTCTAACAATGGAGCGAACCTTCAAAGATAATACAAGTAATTCGTACTCCAAATTATCCCCAGGTTTGAGACGTTCGCGTTCGGTTCGTGCTTCTTTTCGTTTATTAAAAGGAAAAATTCATGAAAATCTCGTTCAACAATCTCCTTTTAAATTCGGTAAAAATAATAATCCAAGGTGTTCTTCAACACAGCATTGTTTAGTGGATTGTGTTTGTAATGAAAATGTCAATCGCACCGAAACACGCAAAACAAGTGAACGTTTTTTCGAACGAAATCACACACATTGTGGTGATAATATCGTTTACTATAAACAGGATATTGAAAAATTAATGTCAATTATCCCGGATTCAGTGCCAAGCAAAGCATGCCAGTTGTTACAAATACCAAAAGATGTTTTAAGATGTGGTGATGAAATTGCGGTGGAGAGTATTAATGAGAGATTGACTGGGATTAGGAGGTGTCCTGTTGAGATGCAGGACATGTATCATGATGGGTCAATGACTATGAGAACAGCTACAATTCGAAAAAGATCATCAGTTAATCGCAGTAAGGATTTTTGAATAATTTCTTAATGAAATTAAATTAAAAATTTAAATGAAATGACACACGGAAATTAATAGAATAAAAAAGAAATTAAAAACTGTGAAATCGAAAAAACGAAACTCTTGGTTTTCTATTCCTTAAATTTGCATGATTATTAAGAAATACTGATTCAAAACTCTGTTTACTATTTACTATTTAGTAAGTTTTGCGGGCTCTGAAGAGAATGTTACTCTTAGGCTGTGTACCAATTGCGTTAAATTTGATACCAAATTTTGACCAAACTGAGGTAAATACAGCCGTCAAGAACTAACCTGTTCAAGAGCTCGTTAAAATTTTATCCAGTGAGTGTTTAGTTTTTGACTTCTGTTTTGCTGTGTTCATTGTTGCATCTTTTTTTTGTCGGCAGTTTTCAATCAATTGTATTCAATGTGATCTGGATAGCTGATGTATGTATGTATTCAAATAAAACTGAGACGAATACCTACCCCTTTTTTAACTCATAAAAAATTATGAACACATATATTTAAAAACGATTGAACGATCGTCGTTTCACTGTTGCTCTATTTTTACTTTTATTAAGTAAAACGAAGTTCGTTCTATCGTTTTTATTTTACGCGATCTGCCTGAACATTTCTGGATAGGTTGACCCTGTTTCGGATAGGTTCTTGAACACAACGAATCTCAATGGGTAATTTATATTTGAAAAAATCCTTTTTAAGTCAATTGACAATTTTATTCACCCCAATAAAAACAGATCAAATTTTACTGGGATCAAATCTAACAACAATTTTAACGCAGTTGGCGCACGGCCTTAGTATAAAAGTTCCTTAAGAATCGGTTACACCAACGAAACATATTATCAAAGATTCAAAGATATTTCTGAATGATTTCCAAAAATTTCAGATCTACCGACTGATTTACCTACCTCATTAAAACTTTCTCCATAGAAAGGTGCAGGTCCGACAAACACAATAATGCTGGTCTTACACTCCGGTGCTCTCAATGAGTCCTTTGTTTTTCGTCTTGAAGGTGTCAAAAAGGTGCTCATTCACCTCATTTCAATAGAATTTGACACGAAGTTGCTATCGGTGAGGTTCGACTGCATGGTAAGCAGCAAATTTTGTTGTTATTTTGTAGGTTTTTTTTTTATTTTTGGCTGTGTTTACATTCGTGTAGCAAAAAATCGAAAATTAAAAGCTAAATAATAATAATTCTGGATAGTTATCTATAATTTTACAAACGTATACTTTATTTTATTATGTACTTTTAAATTAACATATAGGTACCTAATTAAATCGGAAATTGAGTCCAAATTCAATTCCATGTAGACCTGGGTCGGATTAAAATTGGATTACTTATAGTCCTATTCAACTTTGCTGAATCGACGAATTTTTTTTTCTTATTTTTTATGATGTTAACTATCGAATTCAATCTTTCGAATCGGTCTTGAAATTACAATCCATTTTCCATTTATTCTTCCAATCAGCGTTGTGCAAAAGTGCCCAATTGAGCCATTTGGCCCCAAGATTTTGATTTTGGCCCCGTGCCCCGGGCCATCACAGAATGGCCTTAAAATCATGATATTAAAAATCTTATTGTTTCATTTAAGAAATACATAGATAACTTTAAAAGTAATCGGTTGCCTACTTTGACTATGTTATTTATGTTAATTTTGCTGAACGCGTTCATTTAAAAAATCAACACATAACATATTAGACATTGACAGACTCTAGCTGTCTTTGTCATGGCCCAGGTTTTATTTATAAGATTTCCAAAATGTCCGTATACTCAGAAATATTAACAAAAATGGATACATTCATATACAATACACTGTTTAAGCTGTTTTTGAGAAAACCTGTTTCATTCTATTTAAAAATCATTGTTTAAACCCAGATTAACCAAAACCGTAATTTAAAAGCAACTATGAATATGCTCCGATTTCTCCGCAAAATTTCTCACTTTTGCTGTCGAAAAACTAAGCCAGAACATTTTTAGATTCGTTTGCTCACTTATGTTTTGTCGCAATTGAATTGATTGAAAAGAGACAAAGAGTTTGTTGGAAACTGTATTGAAAAATTGGGTTTATATTTTTCATGCTCCTGCTCAATTAAGGTGACGTAGCATATTTTCTGAGCGCTTAGAAAATAGAAATAAAAACTGGCCTATTGCTCTGTTTTCGGCATTAATTTTGGAGAATTACGTGTTTTGTGATATCTAGAAAACAAAAAAAAAAAAAAAAAAAAACAAAATTCAGGAAATGAAAAATTTAAATTCTGGACCAGTTTTAAATACAATTTTTTTAATTCGAAATTATGTATTTAAATGTTTGCTTCCTCACGATTAACATTTTAAGTCTACCACATAGCGTACGTGTGTAGAACGGGTGTTAAAATATGAAAACCGAAAGCCGCAAAAGACTGAAGATGAAGTTTTAACGCACATATGAATTTTAAAGGTTTTTTGGAAAAATTGTGCAAAATGCAATTTTATTCCGTCTGCATAATTAATGAAAAAATTTAAATAATTAATTTCAAAAACTATCTACATACATAGGTACCCATTAACTTTAAAAAAATTATAATATGAAAACAAATTAAGGAAATGTTGTTCAAATATCACGAAACAAACAATGAAGTGACCCCAAAAACATTTAAATGGCCCCAAAATTGGCCCCAAGATATTTTTTCCTCGGAACAACGCTGCTTTCAATAGTACTCATGTAAATGTGGTAAAATTTGTGTACATTTATTTTTAAAACAAGTAGGTACGTACATTTTAGGATGAAAATATTTAAATCGAATTTCAAAAAGTTGAAGTATATAAATGTTAAATCTCAAAAATTCCTTAAAAATAAAAAAAAAAAACAAAATTATTCAACTGCATTTAAAAGGAATTCCAGAAACACCCGAATTCAACCTACATATAGCTCTGGAAAACAATAAAAATGTTTTAAATTCCATAGTCATACGCTTCCCTAGAGCGTGAAAACAATTTATTATTTGTTCTTCACAAACTTTTTACCACACAATTATTTGATGCCTCATGCCTCTGTGTGTTACGAGTATACAGACATTAATATTATATTTCACCTCAACTGCAAGATATCCTCTTAAAACCGCATCCAATAAAATAAACCAACTCTTATTTTATATCCTTTCAGTTGTAGAATTTTTATCTTCAGAAATATTTTCTCCACAAATTCTATCTATCATAAAAATAAAAGAAAACAAAAGGTTGAAGGATTTATCTACTTAAAATCTGATGCGAATTATATTTGTTATTGAATTGCAATTTGCATTTTTAACGTTTTATGTTTTTACCAGGAATTGAAAGATTAATTCTTCTTAGAAATCAGAGAGAATTAATTTGAAACTCATGGTTGTAAACAAGAAGAAGATAACGCTAAGAAAATTGAATATTTAATGAGGATGTTTTCAAAAGATATTCCATGTCAATTTTAATCAAATTTCAATTCTGTATTTTGAGTTGTTAAAAATACTTAAGAGGATTTATAGACTAAGTAAGAATGTATATCACAAATTTCAAATCGTATCCAAACAGTTGTTTAGTTAATAATATGCAAGTGAACCTTTACATTTACATAGTAATATAGATGTAAGAACAATGAACTTGTTACATAGTATGTATATATAAGGTATAAAAACCCTCTTTATACTGCCATCTTATTATGTGATTGAGTTTGAATTATTTTGAGTTCGACAAGGCTCACTTTAATTTCTTATTCAGTTCAAAGAAAAAGCACACGTTTTTGAAAAAAATTAGAAATTACAAACAATATACAGGAGTTTTTGGTTTGGTTTATTTGTGATTTAGACGGGTTGAAATTTATGAAGGCATGATTGACTTGGTAGCTTATTCTTCTACCTTTCACGCATCCTTTAAGAAAAAACGATGTTGGAATCAGTTGCGTAACTAGGATTTTTTTCTTCAAAACATGTTTTGAATGCAAAAAAAAATATACATAAATATATAACTATATAATAAAAAAAAAACAAGAAATCTGCGATATCTATTATAGTGTTTTTCCTTGTAATAAGCAAAGGCAGCCACTTTTCGGATGTGGCTTTGTCATCATTCGTTTACGTCTTATATACGTTTTATATACCATAAGCCATATTATCATTTTTAAAACAAATCTTGTATAGATGACTTAATAAGTATTTTATTATTTTTTGGTAAATTCAGTATTTCAAAAACCACTTGAATAACAAATTTTATTGTTTGTACAGCAAATGCCTTCATTTAGCATTAAAAATTGGCGTACTTAAAATTGTAAAACAACCTTTTTATAAAAAAATATTAAATAAATATCGAATTATTTCAAAACCGCTCCAACGATTTTATAATTTTTTTTTGGTTAGCTGGTATTAATGGACCAAAATTTTCTGCATTCTTGGATTTTGGCTTGAAACTTTGTAAAAAGTAGTTTTAGCAATTTATATAAAAAGTCACATGATTTTGTTATATTGTGATTTAAAAGGAATTATTAAATTTATTATTAAATTTATATTTAAATTGGAAGAAGCAAATATTACCCTAAATGTAGGATAAAGCTATTATTAAGCGTTTGGATTAAATAACTTATTTAAGGGCCATACCAAATTACATCGAGTTTTTTTTACTCCGAAACCAATAGGTTCTTGCTTTATTCAGCAAGTTGAAATACACAGTCGAAATTTCAAAACAAAATATTATTTTTTTGTTTTTAAATTATCTAGATTTTTTTTTAATATTGCACTATTAACTGGAATGTTTTTTTACCAAACTTCAACGCTTTTATTATATTTAAGCTATATCCTGAAAAATAAATCCGTTCGGATATGCAAAATGACGCTAGATAACACCCGCATTTGAGTCAAATTAGGATAAAACCTGTTTTAGGATTTTGATAAATTCAGGCAAAAAGATACTCTTCCAGTGCAACCTGAAAAAGCTTTAATAGAGTGGTTATTATTACTAATAAGAATATTGAAGTTTTTAGCATAATTATATATGGTTTGTGAATAAATGATAAGTGGCACGTTGTGTCAAAATTTAAATTTTTCCAATTTTTTTGTGAAGCAATGTAGAAAAAAGTAGAAAAATGTATGTATTTTTGATGGTTTTGGGGGAGCAATTGGACCTTTGAACCCCCCGTAGTTACGCCACTGCTTGAATTTAAATCCTTTTTTAACATAATCTGAATAAAAATAAACATAAATAAATGGATTTGTATTCTTCCTTTCCCATGTATAATTACTGTATTATAAGCTTAAACCATCGGCCCTATCTAAATAATCAATACAAAATACAATAGCAAGGTAATTTTTGTTTCTTTGATTGATTGAAACCAAATTTTGGTAATGAATCCGACTAAAAGCCTAATATACAAATAACATTAAAGAACAGATTTATATTTCATATATAAATAAATAATTCAAAGTTCTTAAAAAGCCTGAATGTCTTGCGGTCGATTATGATGTCATTAAGAAGTTTTGGGCTTGAAATTTTTATTTGTACCTATACATTCATTAAGTTCCATAAACAAACAAAAAAAAAACAACACATTGAAGTTCTTCACTCTATTATTCATAAACACTGTTTTTGTGGTTAATTACCCGACCACTAACCACCCAAAAACCACCGAATCCTTTTTTTTTGTTAAACCAGAATTGAGCATAATATTTTGGAAAATGTGTTTGTGTTTTTATGTGTGATATACATGAAATGATTTTCGACACGTCCCATTGTTTTCTGTAGCGACACATGGTATCTAAAATGAGGGACATTAAAGTGTGTTATTTTACTGGAGTAGATATAATAAAAGTGAGGTGTTTAGTACCGAAAAGCATGCAAATAATATTTGTCACGTGTTTTTATGCTAAGAGCTTGCATTTTTATTGATTTGAATATTTAAAGCAAAAACCTTAAAGTTAGAACTTAAATATAATATATTTTAAATCAAATAATAATAATAATAATAATACTTATTTTGTATGTAATGTATGTATATGTATGTAATATGTATATGTACTCTAAGTGGTTTTGTGTATTGGCGTTCACGAGTTTGTACTTTTTATCTTGTAACCGAGGGGTTTGTCACGGGCCAGTTTAGTGGTTCAATGATTGCAATATTTTAAATGACTTCAGATGATTTCACGTGATTTCAAGCAGTATTTAATGATTTAAATATTTTGTGATTTCAAATGATTTCAAATATAAGTGGTCATTCGTGACAAACCCCTCGCTTGTACCTACTTGTAATCCTGAACCTGAAGACCTGTTATGAAATTCCAGGATGTCTGCAGAGATGGCTTATTTATACCAAAATATATAACAGGTAGTTTTCGTAACAAACAAAATTGTTGAAGTGTTCAAACCGAATATTAATGAGTTTTTCCTGTCAATCTTTATAATTTAAGCATCAAACCTATTCTTAACTTTTTTTGAACTTTCAGCATTTTTAAACAGCAACCAACAAATTTCAGAATTAATGACTACCTATAGGTATAATATTCTATTTGGAACAAATAGGTTTATAGCCTTTTCACACCACATCAAAATCTAGATTTCGAGTTCAAAATTTCATCAAAATTTACATTTTCAGATCTCGAAATCTAGGACGAAATCTCCTCAAAATCTTCCTGTACAAGAAATTTGTGTAAACAAACAAACCTTTTGAAAATTCAGCATGCAACTGCTGACAACATTGGCGTCAAAACAAAACGACTCTAAAAAGTTTTTTTTTCCAAATTAAGGATGTTTTGCCGGTGTGCTTAGTTTAAATTTTTAAGAGAAAAAAAAAAACGTTTGTAAAATCAAAAATGTTGTTTCTATTACAGAAAAAAAGTTTTTTTTTAAGTAAATTCTGTTTGTGAAACCTTATTGTACCTCAAACAAAATCTATATTGCATTCGGTGTGAACGCTACAAAGAGATTTGGAAATCTTTTTGCTTACTATCTAGATTTTGATCCCGTGTGAAAAGCCTATTAGTTTCATTAAAAACACCTTAAAATATGTATTTTGACATTGCTCTGTCCATTCATCTTTCGTAAGGCCTAACCACAATAGTCGAAAGTAAACGGAAGCTAATGTCATTCCTTGAGTCGACCTTAATGGTCGAATGTGAACGTAAGAAAATTCCACATGTATTTGGCTGACTGTCAAATTTACGTACGTAAACTGCAATCGCGTCTCGAGCGCTCTTTACGTATGGAGGCAAAAGTGGCCGAAATTGAGCACTATATGAATGCCTTGTTCTCGCTTATTTTGTACGGCGCCACGTATCTATACTAATTATTATGGTTCTGCTTTCAGGCAGTTTTTAAGCTCAGAGCAGTGCAGGAGCTGTCAAAAGTAGAGATCTGTGTTTGTTTTTTAGATCCGAGTTGTGCTCAGAGCGCACGACTCGTGTTTCTTTTTTCGATCAGATTTAATTTGGTGCTCCGCGAGCTCATAATAAAATGATGAAGTGGACGGAGCAAGAAGCGGAGTGCGGCCTAAAAATTTGTATCTTCCAACAGCAGTTCCGTGATAGACAATTTCACGGTTTGCTTCAAAGTCATACATTTATGGGCATGTTTTGAAACAGTCAGAATTTCTGCTGATTCACACTACAAGTGCTACAAGTGGAATAAATTCACTCAAGGAACAGATTCAAGTAATATATTTCTAAACACCACACAAAACTTACGCGCCGTGTTAGGTGGTTCAGGTCTTCATAATTTCTAATTATCGTAACCCCCGGCTTTAATACTAACAAACAGAATCCAAATTACATTCTTAATCAGGCGAGTAATCAGGTGATAATACAAAGTATATAATTGACACATCAAAATATTAATATGCCTATGACTTAAAGTCCTCCAATAACAATTAAATTTTAAGGAATTCATCAAAAATGCTTTTAATATTTCAAATAAATTATTTCAGGTGGAAAAATGCCGAAAGTAATACTAAGAACCTTCAAATTGGCAAATGTCTTCGGTCGCCAGTGGTTCTACTTCGCCAAAAATCATTTGGAACTTTAGCTGAAATTCGTCATATAATCTGTCATACAACAGATTCTTCGAAAGTAATTTATCCCGGTAAGGCGTACCTACAAAATATAAATCTTAATGAAATACCTTCTTCATTCATCAACATTTTTACTTACATCATCACTGGGCTATAAAGTCTTTATTAAAAAATATTTACATACCATCCATTAACAAAAGTTTCATTCTAACTTATACGGCTGCCAACATATAATAAGTTTTCATAAACAATGGTATTAAAGGTAACACAAAGTTCGTTGAGCTTCTTAACAACCCAGATTAAGTCTTCATTCGTTTTTATTGCTCATTACATGAAGAGCGAACAACCTAATACTACTTCTATTACTCACAGGATTTCATCCTTAGATCCGTTACTTGCTTTAATTAATATGGTGATTAAGCGAATGTTCAACCTTTTCTGTCAGAAAAGGGAACATGCTTTGGAGTAGGTTGAAGGAATATAATCTTCCCTCATTCAAGATGTTGCGCTCTTCTTCCTTTATTGTTATCCTTATCGTCAAATTGAATGAATACAAATGAAAACATGTTACGTTTAAGTCGTAACATTTTTCGATCTATGTATTTTATTAAGGGTCTTTCATTGGCTTAGACAACTTTGTGCATTTTAAATTAACTAATGACTATTTATTCGGCCAATATGCTTTGGTAATATTTATACATTTCAACAATTGTATATAATTAAAGTGCTGTGTAAAAAAAATATAATTCTTTCGGTTTTTTTTTCAAAGAAGAGCTAAATCGAAAAAATTCAATAAATTTTCACAAAAAGTGCTTAAACAAACTGGGAACGCAGACCATATAAAAGGAATGAAGTTCAATAATGCTTTTTTCTTCTTTTTTTTTTTTGAATGTGGTGCATTTAATGATTCAGAATAATATTGAAGGAGGAGTAGAGAAGATATGACGTAAGATTACCCTTAACGAAAGAAGGCCAAATTTGTAATTTGTGTCGTATGGTATCCTCTTTTAGACGGAGTTTGTACATGAAAGAACCAGCTAAGTCAGCAGTGCTATATTTCGTTCACGAAAGTGTTTTTGGCGTCAAAGGATGCTCGGATATTATTAATATTAATTTGATTAAGAAGTGCTTGAATTAGACAACAACAATTATGTAGACACCAAAACTATTTTTTGCAGGAGTTTAGCTATTTCATTTCTACCAACACCAATGATCAGACTCCATTTTTATTAGTGTTGCTCGTTCATTTAAAATCTCATGTTTATTCGTAAAAAATGTTAATGACATTTTGCCTAGGAATCGAACCTAGATCTCTCACACATGTTTATCACACTATAAGCAATTCTATTGTTGTCTAAAGTCTAATTCACCCATTTTTCAATGTAAATTGAATTATGGAGTGCAAGCTACGCAGTCTTACTATAGAATGTAATCATACAAAAAACTTTTCTAATTCGATTAAGATTCATCGATTTTGCGTTAATTCAATTTACGAACATACGGGAATTTCTTCGGAAACATATTTCCCCATAAGATTTTTTTTTATAATAATTGTAAACAGCTTTCAAAAGCGATTTCTCGAATATTGTTGAAATTCCGTGGCGAAAAGGTTTTCGATAATCTCAAACATATGTAAGTCCTGGATGACAAGCTCCGTCAGCGTAGAATCTTTTCTTTTCTGACGCAGCATATGGAAGAATTCTTCCACCACTTCATATTATAATCTACTGGTACTGGTTTATCTTTTTGATATTGAGAAGCATTGTTCAATTAAAAATAAATGTCTGAAAAATGAAGCAGAAAATAGTGAGAATTCTGTAGAATGCTTTGAAAATAATATTCTGTAATAATGAAGAGTTTCGTCACTGGTCACTGCAGATTAAAAAAGATACCTAAACATTCTAGTTATATCCAGTGTAACCACCAAGACCAAGAAAAAATGCCAAAATATCTAATAGGCAAGTGTGCAAGACTAAAACATCTGGTAAATTGCAAAATAGAAGCAAATAATACATGAGCAAATCATACAGCTCTAGTAAAGCGCAATCGATCTATAGGTCGGATTGCTCCAAACCCCTATAATAATTACTCATTTATTCATTCAAGTATCTACCTGGTCTGTCTTTTTTAACAATTACAAGGCATCAAAGCTGACAAGTGCTCGTTGCCAAAATTAATCTTTTTTATTTATGAAAGCTCAAAGACAAATTCTCCAAGAAAACAGAATAATAAAATAATTTTTTTTTTAAGAAAACTAATCCATCAATTTACATTAAAGATTTAGAAAATTTTGCATACAATTCTAAAATTAAAAAAGTCTAATTAATAAGCTTTTTATTCGGTTTCATATGGTTTCAAAAACATCAATTGATAGCAACTACTTTCTATAGAAATAAAAGGGTTGATACTAAAAATAATCGATTTGCATCTTACTAAAACCTTAATCTCATTTTCTGGAAAACCTTTAATTCCTTTTTGTCAAACGTCAAAGAATTTATTGAATCAAATTAGCTTTTTATGGCCTTTAGTCCATGAAAAAATATCGTTTCGTGCGGATGCTCACTTTGCACTCATCAGTTGACGATCAGTGATCATCTTGTCAATACGCAAATTTTCGCTTGTTTCAGTTCAGCTTACATAACTTTTTTGACAAAAAGCTAAAGTAAACTATGCAAAGTAAACTTTCAACTAAGTAGAAAACTTAGCATTAAATTTAGTGGACTTGTTGAATTATTGATTCAAAATAGCTTTTTATGGCCTTAAGTTCATGAAAAGAATTTATTTAGTTGAAACGTACCCAATAACAATATTTTTCAATTAAACTTATAAAGAATTTAGCAAACAACACTGAATCTAGAATACATTGAGAGATGTTTCGATGGAGTAAAAAAATTGCACAGCACTGTAGTTTACCTAATTGAGGCAGGTGAATCTGTTATTCCCATACCATTTCTACAATCCAACTCCATTGTCATACCATAAACGATATTTCTTATTAAGAAAATACTTTTGCTTAGCTTAAACTGTCTATCACTATAGTGTCTATACCTATACTCTTTTTTTGTCTATCCAAACGTTATAAGAAAATCTTAATGAATGCGAAAAGCTTAATGATGTAAGTTTGTGAGTTTTGTTAATTTTTAGAGACATTTTGGCGGAGTGAATTGCTTGTTTTAATTATTTATTTGTGTGTTTTGGTTTAATTGTATTGTTTTGTGAAAATATTTATTTTGAGAAAAACAATTGAGAGGAATATTCAACTTTTTGGAAGTCAAAGTATTTTAAATAATCTTTAGATTTGTCGACTTAAATTTGAATACATACATAAACTTAGTGAATTTAAAATGTTTTTCAGGCGAATAGTATTATTTGTATCCTTGTTGAATAATCAATCATAGCATCAGAAATAATATTAATCGTAAGGACAAGAGAGACAAATATTTCCTTATTAACATCATCACTGTTTTCGTTTCACTAACTATCATTATTCATTAGTGTTTGCGTAATCATTGCAAAACTTTGCACGCCGCTGTTTTTAAGTTCTTTTTTTTATATTAATGAATAAAATAAATTGCATACATATTTTTAAACACTTCGGTCTGTATTAGCTATTTTTTGTATTTTTTTAAAGACCGATTTTTAATAAAAAATAAACCAGAGAAAAATATCTATTGCAATTTTCCATTGCAAATGAAAATGTCAATTGCATTTATTTGTCAATAAATAATATTTTATTTAATCCTTAACAAATATTAAAACTTGTTTACGTAAGCACATTCTATTGTTGTGTTTTTATGTTTACAAATTCACGAAATATGCGATACTCAGAACATGCAAATTCGTATCGAGTTTTTTACACATTCCAGTTCTTGATGAGAAACCCCAATAATAATAGTTATTTGCATTTGCTTCAATGTCATTTTATGTTATTTTTGAATGACAATTTATAGACCAACATTTGTAGGTACATATGTTATTGAAAATATCTACTTTTGGATTAATTTGTTCTATATTTGCAAACAAAAAATAATACTTAATGAATACAATCTATAAATACCTACATATTACGTTTATAATATATCCAGAGGGTATTCTCGCCATACAGTTTTAAAACTGTGAAAACATTTTTTCTTAATTACAAATTTAATTATGAAATTAATATTCTCAAATAGTACATACATACATACTGACAGCTCCGAAGAACCACGGCCTAGTGAATTTGAACTCTTAACCAATCCTTTTGTGTGCGTTATTAGTTCTACAGGATTGGAGGGGACCTACAATCTTACGTCAAATCCGAACGACTAAGGTGAGATGCAGTTTTCATGACAATGATACAAGGTGTTCTCGAAGCTGGGCTCGAACCCAGACCTTCGGTGATAGTCCGACTGTCCGAGCCTTTACATGCTTGGAAAACAAATCGTCGACGTTCAATGAGGTTCATTTTCGATGTTTTTAGAATTCGTAAATAAATATACGCTGAAGGTGAGCGTAATTATATTAAGGAGTTTTCATTGAACGAGGACGAAATAAGATTTTATTGACAAAATATTATTGTAGTGTATGTATTGCAAATTTAGTTTAGATGAAAAATTATCTTTCAGCACACCCAACAAAAGTTTCAAATGGATGATTTCAATTTTGGAATCTATAAAATAGATGCTGGTGTGCCTCAGGGCTCCGGTTTGTTTCCGATTCTCTTCCTAAACCATCTTCCGGCTGAAAGTACTTATCCGCTAAATTGTTTCTTTGACATCAGCACTCATTTTTGTTTTTCAGTTGTGGAAATGAAGCGGCGCTGCAGCTGCAGTGTATGATAAAGCTCATTAAATTTCAGACCATGGTGTAGCATTTTTTTTTATTCAATAATAATATTTTAACTATGTGTCTGTAAGGCACATTGCCTTTTAAATGCAACAGGTATTGCACGACACTAGTAAGAAGGAATAGAAAAATAGGAAAGAATTGTTTGGTACAATGCAATGGTAAGAGAGCTAGTTGATTTTTATTTTTCATTGCATAACCTCATGGGCGACTGGAAGGTATGCTGAAAAGGAAAAAAATGCTTTTGTACCCGAGTGAGGATTGAACCTGCACCCTCTGGGTTAACAGGAGGGTGCAGGTTCAATCCTCACTCGAGTACACAAGTATCGCGTATCGATTCTTATAACGATTTTTATAACTGGTTTACTCGATAGAACTAAAAAAAAAAAGCATTAAACATTTAAGGACTGGAACGCTATACACTAAAAGACCTTCGTAATATTTTGTGTCTTTCTTTATATTAGCCTGTTGTATTTCTCCACTAATTGAACTCGCACTTCAAGAAATGCTTATATTTTTACCCTATAGCCTAACTTCGGACGTGCATTGGAGTAAAGAAACTGTTTCTTTAACTGCAACTCACGAATGTGGAATGTTCTCCCCTGCTCAATTCTTTTTTCTCATTGTGATTGGCTTTGAAAATATTTCTTCTCAGTTCCTTTTATCGCTAAACGTTTTTCATAATGTTTATTAAAAATAACAACCAAAAAGATGGACTCAATGAGACTTTTCTCTTGAAAATAATGACGTTGCAATCAAAATCTAGATACTAAGCTAAATGAAAAAAGAAACGTTTTGGTGTGTGTAAAATACATATTATGTATATACTTAGCCTTTGAATATAGCAATTCTTCTTATCATTTAGAAGTAAATATGTAAATTATTTAGGTTGCTTATAGGTACTTTTCTTAACTTTCATAAAATCCATCAAAATATTCAATTCAAATAAAAAAGAGCTTTGAAATTGCAGAATTTCGAAAACTATTGAGCCGATATTTATTTGTTTTTTTCTCAAGTCTAACCTGAATTATTTAAAACGCCTATACTCAATTTCACAATCAAGTACAACTTTTAAATAATGCTTGAATCTTTTTCTTTTCAACCATTCACTGAATACAAAATAAAACTAACATGATCTTTTTTTGATATTCTTGCTCTGGAAAATACCAAAACTTGAAGATTTTTTTTTCGTTATACCTACCATAATTTTTGTTTCTTTTATTTTTTTATTTTTTATTTGAATCCATCTAGATCATGTGTTACCAGATTTAGTGTCAAAAAACTGTTGTGAAAAATCATTGCCAAATAATCGTCATTCTAAACCACCATTGCATCAAATCCCTAGACAAGATGGCTATGATTTTCCAT
This sequence comes from Baccha elongata, assembly GCA_951217065.1. Classification (NCBI taxonomy): domain Eukaryota; kingdom Metazoa; phylum Arthropoda; class Insecta; order Diptera; family Syrphidae; genus Baccha; species Baccha elongata. The sequence goes on from OX578273.1 coordinate 86,782,407, forward strand.
TGCCAAATATACGTCCACAACGAAGCAAACGCCACCTAAACTTTTCAACAAAAGAAAAACCCACATCACCATCAGAAGACAGCACACAGTCGCCAGCCTATGATTTCTATACACAAAACTCACCCTTGTTCAATAAAATCCCTGGCCAATTGAAACATCATCCTTCCACGTGTCAGCTTGAAATGGAATTTCTGGTTCCCCATCATTCAATAGACCAGCAGCAGCGCAAGCAAACTTCCGTACTAAACAGACAAAGCCACATGACGAACGATTCCAATAAGCTTTTCGTATCGCGTTATCCTCAGCAAAATCATTTGGCAATGAAAAAGGATCAAGAGGAAGATAAAATGCAGCCACAACAACGAGTAGTCCTACGAGCAAGTGTTACAAAAGCAAGGTCAAATCAACAACCCCATACGCCTCATCCAAATAAAATGTCAAAGAAGCAGCTGAAAATCGCTCAGGCTCAGTTGGATAAATTAACACAAATCAATACCCACTTACATGGTATGTTTATGATTGGTACTTGAGAAATCTTTTTTCCTTTACTTACACATAGTATATGCACACACAAACCGTTCGTTACCCTACTAAATAATATCTGCTTTACCCAAAAACACACATAATTCACCCTATAAGACTCCACCGTATAATGTATAACTCTAGTGAGTAAGTTGCTCGAATTCCGTCCTTTATAATATTTTATAAGATACACAAGCAATCATTTTGTGTCATGGATAATGTAATATACAGACATTTGAGTCCTTGATATGTTTTTCATTTTTATAAATTCATATTTTATATCCTTGACAGCTCTTTTCTCGGCCGTCGAACATGGTCACTTGGACAAGGCACGAACTATATTGGAATCTACAGACGTCGACGTAAATAGGTAAGTACCGATTTTTTATTTCCTTTTAATTTTTTGCAAAACAACAATTTTTATCACGTACCTTCAATTATGTTTAAATTAAATATTCAAAATAAAAACAACAACATTTTTAATGTGGCAAGGATCTTTTTAAGGACTTCTTTGTTATAGAAGGATGAGGATTTGCACTGTGTTCTTTTTTTTTATTGCTGTAATAAATCATCTTCTGGGTGAGGCCATTAAAGAGCAAATTATAAAAGATTAAAAATGGCTGGGTTACGTTATTGCCCCACGTTTAAAGGATCTGTTAAACATTCACCTGTTTTATAGTCAGGAAATAAAAGTTTGAAATGTTGGTTTACTGCGTTGTATGTGTTTCTTTTCGACAGTCGAAGCTCCTGGAAGCGATGTTCTTATGTCATTTTTGAACAGCAGAAAATTATGTAATGAAAAAAAGAATGGCTATAGCGGAATTGGACAAAAGTAGTAGTTTATTTAAATTCGAAGTTTTACAAAACTAACTATAATGTCCAATTACATCAAACAACGCAGTTAAAACATTTCGGAGTCATAAAATGTATCGGCATATTTACTTTATATGTATATGTAACATTAACCTCAAGGCGTAAACTTTTTAATAAATGTTTACTTTATTTTTATATCAATCCTGAATTTGTATTCACCACTAGAATTTTTATTAGATTTAATGAAAGGTGATTATATTTATTGAGAAGTCGCCGAATTCGGCGTGTTAGGGTTTGAAACAAAATGAATACATTTTATGTCGGGACAGATTTCATAAGAATGTACTCCCAGCCTTTTTGCTAATTCAACACGGATGGAGCTATTTAATTTTCCAAAAATTGAAGGGTTACAATGAGATGCACTTTATCAGGACAAATAAGACTCTTGGAGTATTTATTACTTACTCACCAGAGGCAAAGTCCCTGAAAAAACTAGATGCTAGGTATAATTTGAATCCAGTCCTCTGCGGTGAGACTTCAACACCAAACCGGAATACTATAATCATTAGGCCTTAGACACTGCACAACAAACGATATAATTTCTTGGTTAAATTTTTATGAGAACCCCTAATTTAGTTTCTATTATATTATTTGAAGTCTTGAAGATGATATCGGCCAAGTGTACCCCACCGAAATTGTGCTGAAAAGTGTTTAAACGAACCAGAACCATCTGTTAGCACCAACACACAATTTGCAATTTCGATTTCGGTTTAATTTCACTCGATTTCTGGAACCCAGCTGTGGTTGTGGTGCTCGTCTATTATAATCTGATGTTTATTCGAAAAACACATTTTTTTAATTTTGCCGATCGGGGAACTCATACCCACTCAATTTTATGAACAGTAACAACGCCATGTTCAGGGTAACTTGTCATTGTTCTTGATAGATGACCACTGACCATTTCCGCTCTTTTGACGTCTTTTTTCAATCGTTAGGCTATAAGTTATTACACTCTTTTTGGAATATTTTCTTTAAAAGCTTTCAGAGTCTGTATGGATTATTCACTCTGTGATTTAAAAAAAGAAAGAAACCAAGCGATTCGAGCTAGCGATATTGCCAGCAAATCGCCAAAATGAGACATTTGGCAGCATAGTTATTCTTAGACGTATGATTGATCATTATTGTCATGCAGTAATAGCTTAAGCTGTTTGTAAGTAGACCGTGCTCTACATGTCCTTCCCTCTTTCGTAATTTTATTCCAGTTTTATTTTCCAAACGAGGTGCTTAGGCTCAGTTTTTCAGTGCGAAATTATTAAAGGGTTAGATTAACCTCGAGTTGTATCTTCAGTCAGTTTGAGATCCAGAGTTAAGTCACAATAATCTTAGCTAAATGGGTGAGTTAACTCTGAGTTAATTCGGGATCTCAAACTGGCTAAAAAACGTTTTTCTAAACCTGGAATAATCTCGCACTGAAAAATTGGGGAGAAATTAGTGAAAATACACTTATCCACGAAATCACTGACGTTAACTGACAGTATTCATCGTCTGCAAGTGTTTTATGGTCTTCAAATAGTATGATACATTTTGAACCACCCTATATTTCAAGCAGCTGAAATCATACCATCTCTTTCTGTAGGGGTTAAAAATTGTCAAAATTCAAAATATACCATTTCTGTTCTCAGTAGACGACATTGCCGACTCGTAGTTTTGTTGGTGTTAGTGATGTATTTGTAAAACAACCCAATATACTTTTGCATGGTAAACTAAAAGTTAGAATAAAAAAGTCAGTAAGTAATAAAAGTGAAGATAAAGTTATGGAATTTCAAAAATAGCACTCAAGTGGGTTGAAGTGAATCAAAATATTGTGTGGAAAAAAAATCGATAGTGTATCGCAGGGAATAAGCTACTACGGAAGCAATATTTGATGGATTATCAAGTTTATGGTATAAAAAAGGGAAACAGGAAATGACATACTAACTTTTTGCATAACATTTTAAATAGTAATAGGAATAGGTATATACTGATTCTGGCCGTGTGTAAATCACTCATATTATAACCACAAGGACTGGATTTGGAAAATATTTTTATTTAACTCGGCTTATTTGAATTGGAGACTTACTATTATAACGCATTACTTTCTAACTGCTTTTAAGCTTCCAAATAAAAATATTGTTTACTAAAATTTCGATTTACATAGGTATATATGGTTTATGCTTTTTCCACTAAAGAAAGATAGAAATTGAAGAGTTGGTAAAAAAATGAGTATAGAAAATTTATCGACATTGGAATCACTGAGTTCATAGACGTCGCTGACTCTGTGACAGACATTCTACAATTTCTTTTTAATTTTTATTAATAAATTAAAAACCACGACTGGGGCTTCAAATTCATTCAAAAGATAGAATTTGGTTTAGTCGTTAACGCGAAAGTCAATATTTACAAAAAAAAGGACCATTTAAACTATTTTCTCCTATTTTCGTTTATAAACGTCTGAAAGAGTTGGTATTAAGTCTTATGGCTCATGCTCATATGAAATTTCAGAAGAATCTATCTTTAGAGGCGTTTTCGAAATGATTGCTTTATGAGAGGCAGGTAAAGTTTGGGTTGGTTAGATCACTTTTTTTTAAGTCTCCTAAATGACAAAACATTTACAATTCAATAATAAAATTGTAGGCTTTAATTTGTGTAATTACTCTCAGTGTAATATTCATGTCTATATCTGCACTATCTTTTTTATTATCACCGTATTATGTATCAAATTTATAAACTCTATATATACATATCTTATGATTTGCAACATGACTTTATGTAGATAAGTATATTTATTATATAATATCGTATGATTTCATTACATTATGTATTAAATATTCAACTATCGTATGATCATGATCATGTACATGCAACTGCTTATTGTTCTAACATGTAAATTTAGAAATAAAGAGTCAGTTCTTGTCGACTACTCAAAGAATCACCTCGCCTTTTAATTATTACTTTGCCACTTAAATATAGATTCTACAAAATGGAATTAAAAATAATTTTTCTACATTTTAATAAAATCGGGAACATTTTGAAATACACATTCAAAAGAAAATAATATTGTTTCAAATAAGACAAAAGTTCCAACTTGCACCACTGATATACATAATATTATGTAGAATGCAGTATTTTGGTATTGCATGACGTGAAGTCCCAGTCCTTTAACTTATTTTTGGGAATGCATTCCCATTCTTAATATACCAGTACTTTAACTTGCAAATAAATATGCCAGTTAATTTTAAATTTTAAGTCTTTACAGAAATTATCGTTTCGAGCAGTCAAAAGAATTAAAGTAAAAAGAATGAAATACTTTTCTTGGAAGTCTTTTAAATTCTTTTGACTGCTTGAATTCTTTTGACTGCTTGCAGGCTTTTTACTACTTGAAGTCAATGTACTATACCAAGAACTTGAATTTAATAAGAATAATAATAGTAAATTGACTTCAAGCTGTCAAAAGAATGTAAAGACTTTTAAAAAACTTCCAAAAATTCAAGCAGTTAAAAGGTTCATCTGGTCCAACCTACCCCACACCATACAATAAATCATTAACTTGAAAAACATTATCAATTTTTTCAGTGTGAGATGGTCTTCAGGGTAACTATCAACCTCGATTTAACTCTGATGGAAGCACATTTTCAGTCAGTTTAATATCCCCAGTTAACTCTGGCTTAAGTCAGACTTAATTCAGCTAATTTGGTGACTTAACTCCGGATCTAACTGACTGAAAAACGTGTTTCCATCAGAGTAAACTCGAATTTAATCTAACCCTAAGATAATATCGCACTGAAAAACTGTGACTTAGGCCCGTTTGCTCATTCTCTTCATAAATCTACAACATAACTAGGTTAAACTTAATTCTTATGTACGACATAAATTATTTTACGTTGTTACAAAAAAGTTATGTTCTACTTAGCTATGATTTAATTTCATTATAGAAATCTGAGTTGAAATGTCAATTTTGCAGGAACAGTCAAATTTGTTTTATTATTTTTAATTGTTTGCTCTATTTTTTGAAGTTTAACTAATATTTTTTTTTCTTTTTTCTTTTTTTTTATTAAAATTTACGTTCTGGTTGTGATAAAACCAATTGTTTCTTCTAAATTCCAATTCTAAATTCATCCAAAAAGTGACGTTATATCATTTTGTGTTTGTGTCTTTGATTATTATTGCGTGTGTTTATTTTTTTTAGTGTGAATAAAATGGGGAAAAAGAGATTTGCGTTTGACTTTGAAGTTCTTGCAAACCATTAAGTGGAACTTAAGAAATTATGTTGTACTTAAGGACTTATGTTTAGTATGAGCGAACGGGTCTTAAAGAGTTTTATTCCTCTTTGAAAATGTTGGTATACAATACTTATGGTTACTGAGTAATTCACTTGGGTTGTACTTGCCGCCTGGTCTGACTTAACCCGCCATCCCCATAGCTTTAGGCCTGACACTACAGACCTCATATAATCCGAATTTTGAACGAAAGCGGTTTAACCAATAACACTGTAGTTGCTGGTAACAGAGACAGAATGGCAAACTTACAGATAGACACACAAACAGAATTTTCGGACTTCCATTGCGCATTGCTACGTAGCATTGTCCTCTTACTCGTTTTAGATTAATTTGGCTATTAGATTTTTTATCTTTTTTTTTTTTTTGGTATTTAAAAAAAATGACCCAGTCGTTTTAATAATTCTTTTCCTTTTATTTAATGAGAATATTTTATTTTAATTTACGGCTGGATATACCTAAAATGTGTTACCCTTTCAAGATAAAAACAAAAGATGTTCACTTAAGTCTTAACGATTAAGGAAAGGAATTCATATTAAAACAAAAAAAAAATGTAATAAAATAAAAAAGGAAGCACTCAATTTCTTCTACAACAATAACATCTTAAGGGGAAATATTAAAATTCAAAGTATCTATTCAAAGTGTAATTTGTCATCATCGGGGTCTGTTGCCTTCGTTCATCTGATGGGAAAAAAAATCTTTCTGTAAACCCACGAACGAAGCTTATTTTATAATCGCCATTTTCATAAGTTTAGAATAAATTATCTCATTCTTTTACATCAAAAATCTTAATTTAAAGTACCTACCAAAGATGAATTTGAAAGAAGGCAAGATACTAATCATACATCACATTTATCCTCTTCAACATGCCTTAAGAGATTCATGGATAAATTTTAAAAATAGAATTTATAAAAAAAATGGTGTTGCGACAGACTTAATTCGTAGCCTGACTTTATGTCTTTATATTTTCGACTTCAATGAATGGTCATAATCATAAAGATTGTAGGGATGTGGTTGGTATTTAATTCTGGATATGTAAGACCGGTGAGTAAGACCAGGTATTTCTAAAAAAAGACTAGATTTCACATACTATAGATGCCATTACGAGAGGGATGCAATGCTGGACGTTTTTAAAGTTGTGCAGATATATTTAAAAAAAAAAGAAAAATCTTAAGAAACATGAAATGTCCAGAATCTTGTGACGCCAGTAGCGTTTCTTTGATCTTTTTCTGTCTTAATTAATTGGTATAAATATAACCCTTCTTGCGTTTGCCTTTGAGAACCTCATTTACGATGTAAACATCACCTTATAATTATGTTGACACTAATTTGAAGTTAAAAAGACTTTATTTAATATCTTAAACAGCATATAAAAATATGTACCAGTCTATTAAAATAAAGAAACTCTTAAAGAATGGGACATTATATGGAAGTTCATACATGATCTTCAGTGAACATTAATAAACCTTGGATTTTCTTTTACGATGCAATGCATATAAAAGTATTTTTTATGTATTTTTCGTCATTAAATTTGGTATATGAAAAAGCTCAACAGAACAAAAGATATACTCAACTGATGATGACATGAAAATAACAATATCAAAGAGTGTGCAGCCATAATTATTCTGCTTTGACACACTTAATAAATGCATATCAATATTTGAGTCTCATTCTAGTTTAAAAATGCAGATGTGAACGAGAACAGTTTCTTATCATGATTCTAATAAAAATGAAAAGTCGAACTGCTAAAGAATCCCCAACTATTACAAAATTAATGAGAGTTTTTAAAATTCTGCAGATATATTTTTTGATGTTTTTAAAATTCTCAAAACATTATTGCTATATAGCTTTACGGCCTTTCGCTGTATATAGTATGTCTAATTCAACGTATGCATTGAAAAGTTCTTCAAACGACAACAACCTTTAACACGAACACCATTGCGTGTGTATCAGCAGGAGTTACCTTTTTTAATCCGGTCAAGCCCATTACCAGACTCCCTCTTAGTGCTGCTGGTGGTTTTTCTTAGATTTATATTTTATTTAACAATTGTTCTATTAAATACATTTTTGATAAAAAAAAATTCATAAATAAGCATGGTAGCTCACGCGCCTTCTTCCAGAGTAGTGGTGCTGGTGTATTATTAATTTCAGCTTTACCCGACATTCGTTGACATTGTTTTTAAATAATTTTTGGCTTGATCTAGAAATCGAACTTGCACCTCTTCGTCACTTTGCAAAAGCTTTCACTGACATACAAATACATATTTAATTTAAAAATGTAAACGGATATTCAAAAATCAACTGACGATGGCGGCAGAAATTAAAAAGTGTAGGGTACTGATTTTCGTGCATTGCTAAAATAAATAATTTTTTGTCAACTTAACCAGTCAAACAAGTTATAATTTCGTGTAAAATAAAAATCCCGACTGTTTCGAACACCTATGTAGAATAAAAATAATACAAATCCCAGAGTTTCCAAGTATGCCAATAATTTTAAAGGTTTTTAACATATTTAAAAAATTTTCTTTTTACAAAATCAAGTTTTTGTATCAAGTTTTTAAAAAAATCATTTTTCTCAAACAATATTGAGTCAATTTGGGGAACTTTAATAATTTTCACATAAAAAACAAAGTTTTAAATTATTGTTTGATAAAAAAAAACGAAATATTAAGTTCGCCGTTGTTTTTTTTTTAACAATTTGGCCTTTTTTAGATATGAAATTTGGTAAAGTCGGTAGCGAAAATTGGTGCCGTTAAAGCTTTTTAATTGGAAATCGGGTTAAAACCACTTGAAACCAATCTTAATGACCGATTAATTTATTTAAAATTTACTAAAAATCGGACTGAAAGACGAACAGACTGGTATACTGACAGACTGACAGATCGTAAGACAAACACCGACTATATAAGCTTATTCATCTTCTTTTAATTCTTCTTTTCCGACAAAGTTAAGATCTCAAAACTCGAATGCAATCATAAATTTCACAATTCACCTACAGTAAGGTTCAATTCACTAAATAAATTTAGATAAAACAAGCATGAACTTGAAAATTTAAAAATAAATTAATATACAAACACGAGAGTGAAAAAATAATAAAAAATGCGAAATATTATTCAAAGTCCCAAATTTATTTTCAATCAAATTAGAAAAAAAAGACACAAATTCAAACAAATAAAAAAATTATTAAAAATTTAATTGAAATCGATTTTTGTAATATTTTTTGTTTCTTCTTAAAACTAAATTTATTAAAAAATCATAAACAGATTTTCAAATAATTATTGAATTAACAAATAAAAGTTAAATAGGTATCTATACACATAAGAAACATTATTTAAAATTAAAACAAAATTATTTAAAACGAAAAATGCTAATCAATCTTATTTAAAATAGTTTGACTTAAGTATAAATTTTTGTTAAGATCACGTCACTCGTTTTTGAGAAAGCATAGACATTTTAAAATGCCATTGTATGGGAGGTGTCGGTCGTGTCGTAAAACTAATTTTCCTGAAAGTTTGGTCCCCTCTATCATGTTGTGTTTCAATAGTTATAACATCAAGTGCTGTTTTCGTAAAAAATAAGATTTTCAATAATGGTTATATGGCAGGTAATTTCAAAGCACTCAAATAAATTAACAAAAATTCTAATTTCTTATAAGAAAATCACCAAAAATGAGTTCATATCAAGTGTAAGCAAAATCCAACCGCCTATAAATAATTTATTTCTAACTCTTAAGAACAAATTGAACACTTCATCAACTCATACAGTAATATACAATGCTAATATCAGTATTGTATATATACAATGTATATAACACTGTAAATATTTTAATGTTTGTGAAGCTTCCAAAAAGTGACCCAAGTAAACCCGCTCTTATCCTACTTTCCACATAAAAGTTTAAATTACTCCAGAAGTCCAAAACATAAACAGAATAACCGTTAAAAGTACAAAATATATATTATAAAATGATGAATGTTCTCGAATGTTGAGTTGGTTAAATGGTTATGTTAGTTAAGTTGGATTTCATTTTATGAACTTATGTATGCTACAAAGTTTGTTGTTTTATTGGACTCAATAAATTTAAACTTAAGTATCTACATTACTTTTTGTAAGAGAGCGAATAAAAAACGTTTAGGTGCTCGGTTTAGCCATTAAAAGGATTAATATAAATGTTAATGTAAGGTAACCGTCGCCGCGCCGCCATCTTGTCGGTCATTTGAAGCGAAGTACAATGCACGACTGGGTCGCACGAACTTGCTCTTGTAGCAAACTGTTGGATTGGAAAAATTTAATTTGCTGAACTATGTTGGAAAAGTGAAAAGTGGCCTTAATGTGAGACGAAGCTATCATTAAATGGCTGCTTAGCCAAAAACTTTAAATGCCATCTTATGTTGAATGTTGAGATTATATACCATATCAAATTTAAATGAAATCTGGTAAGCCGTTATCAATTTATGGCCAAATTTGTTAAAAACCGTTTACTCTAAATCTCCGGTATGTGCATTTTTAGCCAAAAACCTTAAATGCAGTTATATTAAAACTACTGAAAATATCACACACACAAAGTTTTATCGAAATCGTTAGAGCCGTTTTCGAGAAAATTTGTAAAAAACTAAAAAGGTTATATGGGAGGTCCCGTTATAGCCGGGCTTAAAAACTGCTAGACACGAATTTTGAAGAAAATCCGTCAAACCGTTGTAGATCGGTGAACAGACAACAACACACACGCACATATGCACATAATACGCACATACGCACTCACAGACCGACGGACGGCATGACGAAACCTATACTTGTTTAGTCTTCTCTATCATAGTAATGTCAGGTTTTGATTAAAACATCGAATCTTTTTTTTACACGAAACCAATACTTGCCCTGTTAAGCAAGTAAAATATATAATATGTTGCACGAGGTTTGTGCTCATTGAAGAAAATTTTCTATTAAGTCTCATCATAAAGGTGAAACAGAAAACTAGAACTATAGTAAATGTAAATGTACCTATATGTATATGTAGTTGCAAATGGCTATGTCAATATAAAATAGGTACTTTTGAATTGAATTAGAAATATACTTACGTTATCGAATCAAAAGATACTTAATATTTTACCTTAACTGAAGAAATCATCGATATGCAATCAATATCTATATACTAAAATTAATTTATGTATTTTTGTTTTCTTCTTCCTAGTATTAATGCAGACGGCTTGTCTCCTTTGGATGTTGCTGTGTTGAGTAATAATAGATCAATGACGAAAATGCTTTTGCAACATGGTGCAATTGAAGGATCCCAGTGTAAGTAATTTATTAATAAATTATATGTTTTGTAATTGAAAATATCGTCAGAAAGCTATTAATTTATTAGATTAGGCATTAAAACTAAGTGAGTATGTATTCCTAATTTGCACCCTACTTTGCCGTAGCTAGCCATTTAAGAAAATTATTTCTCTGATGTATGTGGATACTTAGTCAAAAAAATACTTAGTTTTATTGAAGCCCTGATGCCATTAAAAGTTTTACTATATAATGAACTTACCAATGTTTTGCATTAAAGTCTGAAAATGATATTTTCATGTAGAGTTTACCCGACCCGAACTCAAAATATATAAGTAAAAGCATTCTGTTGAAATTAATCTACTCCCCACAAGACCTATACGTATAGACATGCAAATATTATTTATTGGTAGTAGGAAACTTAATTTCAACTGCAGGTATCTGCGAACATAAAATGGTTTTATTGCATTTATTACAAATTTTTGATTCTGATAGCTTGGTATACCAATCAGGAGTTCTCCTTTTGATTGATCAGAGCATATCTGGAATTAATTAAATAGGAATGAACAGACATTATCTCCCACTGCTTTTATTTAAAACAAACCCTTAGTGGTGCATTTATTTACACAATGTTATAGACTCATACATATAGATACATAATGCGTGTGAACCTTGTTGTGAAATTCAATATTTATATTATTTATACAAATTAAAATTCTCGTTATACCTTGAGGAATATTGTGCGGTAGTATCAAAATCGATTTGATGATACACTAATATGATAAAAAATGTTTTAAATACTCATACATACCTTTTTCAACCACCCGAGGTTTGGACATTATTATGATTACAACCAACAGAATATTAGACTTGCATTTATGCATTTATCATTGCTGTGTGTAACTAAAATTCTTTTTTTAATTTCGACTGACCCGAAATTTTATCAAAATTAATCTTATTTTTTTTTTTTGAGAAAATTAGAATTACGTATCGGTTTTTAAGCGGCATCTACACAAGTCAATCATTTTCATCATGCATGTGAGAATATATTAGTAAATTTTTTTCGAAACTTCAAATTCATTACATTTTTGCATGCTTAAGCAAAAATCAAAAAAAAACTTGATTTTGCTTTAAGCAAACACACAACGTATACGTGAGCTGTTTTCACTAATACACTCTCTTAAATTTAGTCAAAAACGGTTAAACTCGTTCAAAAGACTCGGTATAATATAAAACGGTTCTATGGCAGGTACCGTTAATAAGCTGATTCTGAAAATAAAATTTTAGATGAAAGACATCCTCGTTGGAAATATATCATTCATATAAAATTTAATCGAAATTGATTGTATTTTTTTTCCAGAAAAATGGAATTATCGGTAAAAAATAAAAAAAACGTCCGGGGATATTACTTCAAAGAATACTTCTTACCAAGTTTTAAGAAAAACGGCCAACCGCGTTCAGGCTGCAGTTGTCGATACATACAGAAAGACAGACAGACAGAATTGCCGGACCCATTTTTTTCGACTTCTCTATCATCGTAATGTCATGTTTGATTTCTATTTCAAATTTTTTTTTATAGGAATGCCTAACCTGCCTTATAATAGTTATAGTAAAAATTACCTCTTTCCTCAATCCATTTCCGCTTCCATTACTTTTATTCCATAAAGCTTGAAAGTGGGAATAAATAAATTTCTATCTATACCCCAAGAAATAATTAATTAATGTAATGAACATTCGGGTCAAGTATCTATTATACAGGGCAAAAGGATCACCTACTCAATTAGCAATAATATATAGTGTAGCACCATTTAGGAAAAAGGGCTGAGTGCTTTTGAATTTACTTTTACCCTTCTGAATCTAATTACCAATGTTAGAACATATAAATTGGTTAAAGGTAAAACAAAACTCAGTGTTAATTATTTAATTTAGACACGAATTAAATGTTGTTTTTTTTAACCTTTAAAGGTATCTACTTATAGTGAAGTAGAGTCTTCTATACAAGCATTCCATTGCGTATAAATGCAGAGAAAAGAAAAAAATCAAATCCCAATCCCATAGCCGAAAAATTTTAAACTTTGATTTAAATATCCATAGATTTGGTGGTTTTATTTTGAGAAGTTGGTACGAATGATATTTGCGTATTCATTTCCCGTAGGGTTTGTTCGTAAAGTTGTCGTGCATTTTAAAATAAGATTTTATTCGCTTGACCAATAACATTCTGTAATTTTTTTTAATTAAAGGAACAATTTACAATTTAAAACATTAATACTCTCAGAGTTAATGTTATGCCATGTTTCCATCAAAAATAAACCCCTGTTTTGAGAGAAAAAGATTTAGCATGGTTTCCACCGGTCATTTGACAAAAGGTTTCACAACTTTGAAACACCGAAACATTTCATTCAGAATTTTTATATTTATTAACAATGAAGTGCACTTACATATTTCACAAAATTCACTAATAATCCATAATAAACCGTCAAAATAATGTAATTTAAGTATTTTATTTCGATAAAAATTAACAAAAAGCAAAAATATTTACAAAATTTATTGACAAATTCATTGTTGACATCTACAATGACATTTGAAATGAAAGTGTTCAGTCCTAATAGGGTGTGTGTTAAGTAATTTTCCAGAGATTTATAAGAGATTAATTTTTAATAATGAAGATTTGGGATTTTAATTTGTATGGTAAATCTAGTGATTTAAAAGGAGATTATGGATAAATCTGGTCAAATCAAGATTAAGTGCTTGGTGGAAACATAGTATTAGTTAGTTACTGAATTTTTATCTTTCAAAACCAGGATTTATTTCTGGTAGAAAAATAGCATTATTCAGTGACCAAATAATTTGAACTCTCCGTCTGAAAATTTTTAGATTTTACATTGTTCATATTATTTCAATCCAAGGAAAAAAATATCATATCTCAACATGAAAGAAGCAAAGATTTGACGAAGGATTGAACGATAAAGTTTCGAACTTTACTCTCTTTCTCTATTTTTCTATGAATATTTAAACACGAACATTTCCTAATTTAAAACTTAATTTGGACGATCGCTGAATATGACAGTGAATCGTCATCATTCACATTGACAAAATAATAGAAGAATATGAAGAAAAATTGTGGCTCCACGTTGCAGTTGAGTAGAGCGAAGAAACAAAAGTGCCTAATTTGTGTGATGATGATATATGATATATGTCCCTGCTAAACTTTTGGATTTTTTTTTTTTGACCGCTGATAGTTTTTTCAACAGGACGATTCGTCAAATAACGCAATTGATTGGTTTGAATAAAACGAGGTGAAAACTATGCTGGCAATCCTACTCTTTCGGGTTAAAATTCAACACAAGTGTATGAAACTGGCTTAAACTTTTAGGGCCACTTGCACGAAACTTTTTTGACATTAGTAACCACTGATTTATCCATGCATAGGCACTAGCCATCGATAAAAATATAAGCTCGTTGCAAAATCTTAAATATTTATCCACTCATTTTTTTCTGGATAACTTTTTACATCCGTCAAATAGAATTTGACAAGAAGTTGCTATCGGTGAGGTTCGCATTAGTGTGTGTAGCAAGCAAATGTTGTTGTTGTTTTGTGGAGGTTTTCTGTTTCGTTCCTATTTTTATTTTTTTATCTTTGGTTACCTGTGTTTTCATTCGTGCAACGTAAAGTCGAAAAAGAATCATTTATCTATTTAATCCTGGATAGCTAACTGCGATTTTATAAATATATCCTTTGTTTTCGTGCAAGTGGCCCTTAAACACATAAATGATACCATAAATAAACAAATTAGAACTTATAGATATCCGTTTGAACTAGTTAAAAGGTATGATAATAATTAATAAATAAAACTTCCAAATGAGGTTTTGATCGCCGAATTGAATTCAATCGTTGCACTTGCACTGCCGACCGATTGATGGGACGCTCCGGCTTATTGAACATAGGCATCATCAGGAATTTTGCTACAACATCCATGAAGAAAATATCCCTTAATAATAAATAAGTATACGTTCTGTCTCAGTGGTTATAGAGAAGAATTCAAAGCTTACATAATATTTAGGAAACACAATTTTTCAGATTAGATTTTTTTTTTTTACTTCACCTTTCTTATGAGTGTCTTGTCGGACGATTACAGGGATGGTGCTTTCATTGGATAACAATCCGAATCTTCAACACTATTATTTTGTTCTTTCTGTGATGATGTTTCCATTCAATATATCCTTATGTATTCCTTAAGTCCTTATGAAAACGTAATTTGCTTGGGTTGTCACTTTGTATAGTCAAACGGTCATGACGAAAAAAAAAAAAAAACTACACGGAAGACAGATGATGGATGAGAATGTTCATCTTTTTCTTGTGTGATAAAATAAATAGCATTTTTTAGCGTTCGTGTCAAAATTAATAGCATCTTCAATTAAGTCTTTAGCTGAGATATTGGCATAAGATTTCTTTGATGGAATTTTTTAATTTCGATTATACATATACAAACATTAGTTCACGTTACTTTTTGAGAGCTGTATTTTACATACCTCTTTTTCGCACGTTTCCATAGTCAGTGGACTTTTCTCATAGATTCGTGTCTAAGCGGACAAATGGCCCAGCTAGTGTAAATGGCTTAAACAACGCATTCGCCAAACTGTAATTAACTTTTAATCTTGTAGAACTATTACAACTTTATAACGCATACCGCACAAATGATTGAATGAGAGTGAGGGTCACTAGGCTTTGACTCTCGCCATGAAGTTGTCCTGCCAAACATTATTTTTATTATTAAAGCATTCCGACTAAAAAAATAATATCTTATCACGAGGCTGATATTCAACAAACGTTGGCAAGCCTCCCGGCAAGAGACTCGGGACACTCTTCTTTTTATAATAGTACCGATGTAATGAAGAAGAAAAATAAACATATCCTTTCTAAAGCTCTCAACTTCTGGATTCTATCCACAATATTCCGTGATTTTGAAGATTTTGCTTAATATTAATCCAACGTTAAAAACAGGTATAATATTACATTTTTTCGACTCGATATATAAAATATTAAAACGTATAATAATACAAAATAATGTAGTCTCATTAATAATACAAAATATTTGTCTGTTTTTATGAAATAAATGACATTGCTTTTCAGTGATAAATAGCTAATTTGTATAATGTTAGAATTTATCCAACTCATTGAGTTTTACGTTTATTTGTTTTCATATGTATAGAAATACTAAATATTTAATCCGTAAAGATTTCTATATACGTATAGGTATACCAATAAAGTGTCATTGATATATAAATGAATTAGGTGCTAAAAGAAAAGAAGACAAAAATTCATACCATCAAAATGTTAATTTATATCAAAAGAATATCCGAAGGCTTTTCAACTGTATATCCACTTTCATTTCTTTAATTCATAGAATGTCCATAAATAAACATTTTCTTTTTCCATTATTAATTATCTACTCTAAAGTGATTGATAGATAGATTAATTGGATTGGATCTTTTGGATACGCATTTCGTCATTTGATATAAGTATGTATGTATGACATCGAGATATTTTGGTTAAGACACAAGTTTACCGTTTACCCTCAAACTATAGACCAACAAAACTAGTAGTGATGCCTAATGTAAAAAGGCATCACTGCAGTTGGACATAAGTTAGAATTTACCAGAAACCTTAACAAAAATCTATCATCAACTCGTTCATTCAGTTGATCTCAATTTTTAAAATTTCAGTAAATAAATGATATAATTTGAAAGCAGTCGCCATTTGAAACCCTGGTCCCTTTTTCACTTTGCGCTTTGCAACTTTTTTACCAATTTTTGCAAAAATACATTGCTCTTTTGATAAGCTGAAATTGTTCCCCCTTGAAAAAACTGTCTTACTAATTATATTACAACTAGCTGAAAACCCGTCGAAAACGACGGTGGAAATAAACTATTTTTGGTAAATATTCTAAGTAGTTTTAATTGAAGTAAATTTTGTATTCCTGTTAAAAGAGAGGAATCGTGACATCGCTATGAATTGAAATAATACGGTAGACAACATTGTCTATAGTTATAAACTCCATTTTATATTTAAAAAAAAATGACGTAGGTACCTATGTACTTAAAATATCCTAAAATATCAACTTGCCGTTAAAGCTTTAAAACAAAAATAATATGGAGTCGAAATACCAAATCAATGAAGTATAGTATCAATTTGCCGTAAAGCTTTAATCTTTAAAATGTTACAGCTTTAAAATAAAAAAAAAACTTAGAAAAGTCCTAATAAATGGTTTATTAACCCGAGTTCAAGAAATTATTTTAACACAGTCAACAATTCCTTTAAAGTTTCTTTTAAGTAAAGTAAGTAAGTTATTCACTAAAATAAAAACTTTTGCACTTTATTTTTCACCAAAAAAGTAAAAGTGAACACAGCCGTTTTTGTTTGCTGCGTAATTTTCTACTGGCTTGGATCGGTAATTTTAAAGCTCATTTCGATGCTTGCCTCTACGCTCTACTTATCCATGTTCAGAATTAAAAAACATTGAACCAAAAAACTTTTACCAGCAATAACGAAACAACAATAATGAACCAAAAACATAGAACCAAAACGGTTTCCCCAACAATAACGAACCAACTGGCTTTTATTATATATTACAATTACAATTGGCGTTTTTCTTTTTTAGCTCTGAACAGAGCATGGAGCAGAGCCTGAGCTTATCGAGTATAAGCTCTGAGCAGAGTACGCTCCGAGCGCTCTGATTTAATTATAAAACACACTTGAGCACTTAACTATCATATCAGTAGAAATCAACTCACAATCTGTCAATGTCAAATAACATGAACATTAAATGAAGTTGGCCGCGCTTTACTTCGTCATCGGTCTACTCCATCACCTTACGAGTAAGGTCTTATCGTAAGGTTTTATCGCCAGTAAGGATTACAATAGGGATAAAAGAAGAAGTAAGAGTTATTCACTATAAAGTAATCATTATTGTTGTAGTGCATGCAAATTTTACTCTACATTATATAAAGTATTATATTTTTTTCAATAAGACACTCCTAATAAATCGTCAACTATAAAAATTTAGGTTGACTAAAATGCAATTTGAAACGTTTAAAATAATTCTGTATAACTGCCATAACATTATGAAGTAGGAATAGGGTTGCCAAAGCAACTCAACAAACAATAGAAAAACACTTAAAAAAGAAATTTATTAAATTTTTTGAGTTGCTGTTTCATACATTTTTTCGGCTTAACAATGTTATAGCAGTTATACATTATTATTTTAAACTACATACTTTGGGTTTGGGTTCTTTTTTCTGCAATTTGGAGGGCTGTATCTTTGGTTTTCCACCCATTTCGGATAGCCATAAAACATTTCGTATAGCCAGAAAGCCGAAGAAACATTCAGGCGCGCCAAAACACTGTGAGGTAGTTGCACCAAATGTAATAATTTTTTTTTAAATTTATTTTTAGCCCAGTAAAATTAAATTTTACTTCGAAAAAATTCGGACAAAGCTGGATTTTGCTAAAGACCTTTGTTTTTAAATCTTGATCCGAAGGTTTTGGTCTAATTTTTTTTTTTTTGGGGAAAAGGGGTCAACATTATTTTTTTTCCAAATTTGTCGGATACTATGAACTTTTTGCAAAAAAATGTTCAAGTAAAAATTGTAGCTTATATTATGATTTTCTGCAAAAAACGTCTTAACACTTTTCATCGTACCATCAACCAACTTCGAGAAAAAAGTGTTACAAAGTCTGTTTATAGACAACATTGCATTTTTTCACTGGTTTATATTTTTTTGTGATTTTCTCATAAGCCTAAACAGAAATTAATAAAATGTATGACTAAAATTAAACTAAAACAATTTTGATCCATGAAATTATGTATGTGCCGTATTAAATATAAATAAAATCTTTTAGCCGTTTTGAAGTTCCGACCAAATTTGTAAGAAGCCGTTAACACCAAATCTTCGTTGTGTGCATTTTTAGCTAACACTCTGAAGAACAATGCAAGTATAACGTTCAAAAAGTTTCATCAAAACCATATAAGCCGTTTTCGAGAAAATTCGAAAAAAAACTAAAACGTTTATATGAGAGGTACCCACTAGAGTATTAGCTTTTCCGAATTTTCTCGAAAACGGCTCATAAATTATTGTAGAAGCTTTGTGTACGTACTTGCAAGGTTTTGAATATATCAGCATTAGTTGCTTTGGAGAAATTTTTGGAAAATTGAAACTATCAAAACAAAACTTGAAATCGGTATTAAGAAAAAATGCTTTATTCATGAAACCAATACTTGACCGATTAAGCATTTTTATCTTATACTTTTTATTCATGTAGCAAAAATCTTTGAAGCCTTATTGTGATAAAAAAAAAATTAATTTATACTCATACAACACAGATACAGTTTTATATTCATTAGGTACACATATCATAGCCATCAAAAAAAGATGTTATCTTTTTCAACTTTTTTTAGGTATAGTTATGATTGTAGCATTTCTGCCTAAGGTCCTATAGAGTAGATTGACAACCTACCTATGATGGATGGACAATATATACGTATATATGCTTGTGTTTACAATTTTCCCTTACCAGTTATCCGGCGCCAGGATGATTGCCACTTATTTTTTCCATTTACTTGATTGTAATAATTCGGACCTGAGTATTTTTTTTTTTTTTTTTTGATTATTTCTTTTATTTGATTGAAAAAATGCATCTATTTATTTTGCTATGCCTTCTGGTACGAAAGTAGTGGATGGACGAAACATGAGCAGAGCATTTATGATCACTGAGGACAAAAAACAAAAAAATTAGTCGAAAAAAACACAATATAAAAATATTTCTTATTGTTTGTCCCTAGGGTATGAAAACGTTTCTTTTTTTTCAATTAACTATTTGACATCACACAGTCATAATGATGAAACTCAAGTCAGAATGGATTCTATGGCAAATATGACCCAAAAGCAAAATGTAGCAATTTTCCTGAAGAAATTGACACCTATCAACGAAAACAAAAGATATTTTTTTTGTTCTTTTCATATGATTTTTTTGTTTGTAATAAAATACTTTTTAAAGTGATTATTCAAGCAAGAGAAGAAAACCCCACAATTGACAGAACTTTCCCCTAATCTTTCTGTACTGTCCCTTGCCAAACTGAGTGGAAGAAATCACGCGTTCAAATAACTGATTTGATCTTTCAGATATCAATGAACAATGATTTGCAGGCCTTGGGGAAGTGGCTTGTGTTGATTATATAAAAATTTGATGAGAAAATGACATCCACTGAACAAAATATACTTTAATCCATTATACTATGGTCAGTTGGGTCATTCGCATCGAAAATGGTGTGGTAGATTATTGTCCAAAAGTAATTTGATGTTTTTATGCTCACACTTGCAATTATAAACCTATTAACTACATTGCATTAAAATTATGAGAACATTTTTATCTGAAAAGATAAACTGTTCCGAGTTCGTAGTTGTTATCAAAATTAATGTGTACTGTTAACAACGTGTTGCAGTCTACTAAGCCAAATCAGGTTATTATTGAAAGATTTATCCCCATTTGCACCAAAATAAACTTTAAACCATTTTAGTTATTAGGGTAGTATATAGCGGGTGATTTTTTAGCTGGTTTGGTTTTGGCAACACTGGTTTTGACAGCTGACGTGTGTTTAGTACCTTGTGTCACTGTCAAACAGCTTCAGTTTGGTTTGCAATTTAACCATGGATCGCCTTACAAATGAACAACGCTTGCAAATTATTGAATTTTACTATCAAAATTCGTGCTCGGTTCGAAATGTTCGAAATGCTTTTTTATCGAAAAATTGTGTTCAGCGATGAGGCTCATTTTTGGTTGGATGGGTACGTAAATAAGCAAAATTGCCGCATTTGGAGTGAAGATCAGCCAGAAGCATTGCAACAGCTACCAATGCATCCCGAAAAAGCCACTGTTTGGTGCGGTTTATGGGCCGGCGGCATTATTGGGCCATATTTCTTCAAAGATGATGCGAATCGCAGCGTTACTGTCAATGGTGAACGCTACCGAGCGATGATAACAAACTTTTTTTTGCCCGAAATGTAAGTTCTTGACTTGCATGATATGTGGTTTCAACAAGACGGTGCCACATGCCACACAGCACGCGAAACAATGGCGCAATTGCGAGGCGAGTTTGGTGAACAGTTAATTTCACGTTTCGGGCCGGTCAATTGGCCGCCTAGATCGTGCGATTTGACACCATTAGACTATTTTTTGTGGGGGTATGTCAAGGCTAATGTCTATAGGGACAAGCCCGCTTCGATTGACGCACTGGAAGCCAACATCCATGCATTCATTCCTGAGATACCGGCCGATATGTGTGAAAGAGTATGCCAAAATTGGACTCAGCGGATGGGCTACCTGAGACGCAGCCGCGATCAACATTTGCATGAAATTATCTTTAAAAATTAAATTGCAAGGTTCAAACTATCGATTCAAATAAATATTTTATTCATTTTTTCGAATTTTTTGTGTTTTTTTTTTTTTTTTAAGTTCTAAACCTCTTAAAAAATCACCCGTTAGTAACGGAGAAAAATGTATGTCTGTTTCACCAACGTCGGTAATTTATATAACAGGCTCCAGGGTCTGTTAACTATGTTCAATTGGCTGATGTGGTGACTGCAATTCACTACAGTGCATTCACCGTGGCGTATCTATAAATGTTGTGGACACTTTTCTTTATAAATTTAGGAATAGGGAAAACGTGTAATTTATTTAACATTGTTCAAACTAATTCACTATTTTTAATTAACTGTCGTTTTAACTCACTGACACTTCATGTTCACACTCACCACTAAATACAATGTTCATTTTCGTATGAGTAATCTCCGCTTACTGAAAATGATCTTTACCTTAAGCTTAAACAGTATAATGTCGTTTGTATTCAATAACATATTAAAACATATTACTAATAATATATAAGAGCACTAGCAGCGGAGACTATCGGTTCTTAAGGAAGAGGTAATTATAAAATATGTGTACTGAAAGAGATTTTATAATTTTATTCTAAAAAAGTTCTTGACACATATTTAAAAAATATTCATTCAATGTTAAGAGTTATAATAAGATTTTAAAAGGGACACTTGATCTTTATCCCAACCCCTTATGATTTCAATCACTGTAAGATTCCAACTAAAAGAAAAAGATCTTTGTTAATTGATTTAGGTCAAAACTTGAGCCTTTTGTCGCACTGTTCAAAGTAAAAGATTTTCAATTCTAAGACTAATCCATTTCAGTCTATTGAATATATTTCAAACCCATTCATAATGACATTTTTCAATTCTATTTATTGATAAAAAAAAAAAACAAATCTGTTACCTGTTTCAGTTTGTACAGAATCACTAGGCATCAAATTAAATGGACTACTGCAAGATGCCGAGAGCCGGATACAGGACCTGAGTGGATGTGAGGGTTTCCCACAGACGCCTTCATTCAGCAGCACCCGTTCCTCAATCTCCAGTATTATTATCGGTGAGTTGTGTAAGTGCCCCCATTTATGTCCTCATGTCCAAAGGGTCAAAGAATTTTGAAATTCAACAAAATTGCTGGCTGGATGTCATATGAAATAACATGTAAGCTTATACTGGATTTTCAGCTCCCGTGGGCATTCCGTTTTGTGTGTTGTGTACCTATATTATGTGTATATAGTTTTATAACCCATTTGCCTCTTCAAGCTCCCAATCAAATGCACAATGTTTGAAACCATAGGTGTTCATATATGTGTGTTCAATTTCAGGTAATAGTGGACCGTCAGTGACAGGTTGCACAGGAACTGAAACTGATAAACAAATTGGAATTTGGGAACGACGTGTAAAAGGATTGCGCCGCATGCTACTCGGCTGGGATCAGGCACGTCCCCCAGACTGCCCAACGGCTGTTGGTGTTGATGTCACCGGAGTAAGTTCTATTATGGTGCGAATATTGGAACCAACAGAGGGTGCCATTGGGACTAAATTTAAAGGTAAATTATTGTTATCGTTGTCATCGTGTTGTGTAATTTGGCTAATTTCATTTAATTCAGTTCAATGGTCAACACGAGCAGATTTCAGCAATGTGGTTGGAGAACGAGAAATTCTAGAATGGAATAGCTTTCAAGGAACAATGGGTTCCAATTGTAGAATAAGTGACCTCACTCAGGGACGTAGATACTTCATTAGAGCATGTTGTGGTAATGTCAAGGGATGGGGACCATCAAGATTGTCTGTACCAGCAAGTGTTGTACCATCAAGTAAGATTGTGTTGATTTAATAATGGTAAAGAGAAAACTAAGAATTTAATGGGGCATATCAATTTTACAGGCTGGCGGGACTTAACTGACCGAGATGATCGTTTTACGGGACGACTACGAATCCTTGATAGTCTTTTTACGGCTGTGCGATTAGCAAGACCAGAAGATGCATCCGAATTGACATTGGAATCGTCTGCAGCACATAGAAGGAATCCTAAAAAAAAGACAACTATTAAGCAATTATTTTCTGTGACGTCTAAGTTTCAAAAGCATCTTCGACGGTTAGTATCTTTTTTTTATTTCTGCTTTTAATAACGTTCCATCAATAAAAATGTATATCGTTAAAAATGTATATTAACAGTGGCATCTATCTGGCGTGCATATTGTACTATGAGGATAAAGTTTTAGTGACGAGTGAGGATTGTTTACCTGTAATTGAAATCGATGAAACTTATCCCAGTTCTCTGCATAGTGACTATCATTGGTTTATGAAGGTAAGTGTAGGTGAAGTGATTTTTATAAAATAATAAAACGTACCTTATTTGTAGAATTAATTTTTATTAATTCCAGCTATAAGACTCAGTGGCGGACTAAGCCAGTGAGGGGCCTTTAAAAAAAAACTAATAGCAAGAAGCCCTTGACTGTGTTTTATCATGCTTATGGTTAAATTTAGAGATAGATAACAATTGTCAAATAAATGTCGAAGTAATTGTTTGTTATGCTGATGATAAAACATATTGTTGAACCGTTTACCTATAATATAAGGTCGCTGTGACCACTGGAGTCAGAGTGAGAGAGCAGCAAAATAAAGCAAATACTATTAAAATAAACCAATTCCAGATTCAAGCCTTGTCCTTTTTGCTGTCAGAATCCCCTACTATACATCTGTTATTAGCAGCCTAATGAACTGTTTCAACTAGAATTTCTTCGAAATACTTTCTGATTAGTATTTGAGTTCCTTGTAAACTCTCTCTTGTTTTGTAAAGCCAGTTCAAGTTTTTAACATACCGATTTTTGGAAATCAGTGGTATAATAATTTGAACCAAGCTGACCAAGCTGGCCCTTTAGTTATGAAATTCAGTGGTTTACACATTTTAACCACGCTGAACCACGACTGTGCAACTGGCCCTAAATAAGACTCGTTTTTTAGTCAGAGACTTATATAAAGTGCATTTCCTGTTAAGGTCTTCTTCAGAAGACCACAGTTGACCTCTGGTAGTTTGTAATCGACAGGAGAAATACTATACCTACTAAGATATATTTATGCCACACTCGGGGCAGCCGAAAAAACTCTTTTATAGGACTAGTCCGGCACTGGCAAGAACTAGATTGTGTTACTTTACTTAACTGATACGCAGTTATTACAAAAATATTTTTTGTGGGAAAATACAGTGTTGTTGGAAATGGTTGCCTTTTGAATCTTTGCTTGGGACCTACCTAACAATCGATTAACCGTCTGGTAGAAAGCACAACAAGGTTACATTCAAGCGATCTCAAAAGTTGTGCTCGGTTGCGATCACAGAATAGCTCTTCGAGAAGTAGGCATGCAGGTCCTAATAGAAAGACAGATTTCGATTTGCCAAACAATAGCTCGCTAAGCAAACTTTAATCCAAAACTTGCAGAAAAATAATTCAAAGATTTTTGTTTTATTATTTAATTTTGTTTTACTAATAATTAAATAAAAATACATATTTTTTTAAAGATATGTTTTTTTCTTTCAGGTTGCATGTACCTGGGACGATGTGAAATCTCTCCGAACTGACATGGAGCGACATTTGACTTCTGCGGTACATTTCCGAACGAAACTACTCTCAGCCGCATGTCAAATGCAATCGGCTCTCTGTCTAACCGATCTTGGTCAATTATATCACAAACCCCTGAGAGATTCCCATGGCACTGTGGTGCTGTGTTGTGTCAATTCAGTGAAGACTCAAAAATCTATTTCAGTTTTAAATTCGCGTTGGTTGCCTGTAAATAAAATTCAAAAGAAAATAACAGCTTTACATGAAGATTACAACATCAACGAGATGCTTATATCTTCTATTAGCGATCAAATTCTGTATCATCAGACGTCGACAACGAAAATAAATCCTGGATTATATTTGGGTTATCTAAAGATGCAATGTTCTGTAGATCAGATTCAGGTGGTGGTTCCTGTTAAAAATCCCAATGTTCTTCCGCATGCTAAGGTTCGAGATAATTCACACATAACTGCCGACGAATGGGAAATACTCACAAAGCAAACTAAATCGGATGCAATGCCTTTAGAATTTAGTGCCAATCCAGAGGTCATGACAGAAGTTCAGAGAATTTTCTTACACGATATTACAACGGCAGCACATACACTTTTCAAGCACATGAATATCCGTCTCGAAGAGGCACTAAATTTTAGGCTCTATGACATTGAGATCATTGAACTGTCCAAGGACATAAGTTTCCTTATTATCTGTCCACCAGTGGAATCATCGTGCGCTGTGCCTGGTCAAACAGAGTTGCTGCTTCAACGAGATGATTTGCTCAGCTTGACTATTCAGGCATTTGAAATGATTCACTTGAGGACATACCAAAATGGAATTATCCAGAAGTATTCCAGACTATCCTGCATTCTGGAGTTAGACACAGCTTTAGCTAACCATTCTCACCGTGAAGCTTTTTCAACCAGTGAACTACAAATAGCCAAGGAGCGTCTGGCAAAGTTACAAGAACTAACCTTGAATTTGAATTCGGTTTGGAAGAGTGTTCGTTGGCTTATGGATGTTATCGCCTTTGCTCGTGATCGAAGTTGTAATCCAACCGTTACCATAAGAGAAATTCTGGATTTTGAGAAAATCGTTGAGGACAACGTCGATGGATCCTTGTGTGATAACAGCAATTGCCATCTATTGCAGCTACCAGTACGTGAAACAAAATTCAGCAAAAGCGGTCCTGGTCGCGGATCATGGCCAGGGCCAGCGGCAAACTGCCATCTTAATTCTGAATGCTATCTAGTAGCCGAACACTCTAAGTCAGAGCAAAATCTTGGCTCAGTTCAACCCCAACAGTTCCTGCATCCAAAAATTAATTCAAATAATGATGAATCTCTTAGAAAAAACAGCGCTGATTCAACTTGCTCCCAGTACACACAAAGCTATTACTCAACTGGAGGTGAGAACAGTGAATTAGTACTCTACCGTATGCCACCGTCCCGTTCTGAGGACACGCTATCAGCTAATAAACAATTAAAAAACTCTCACTACAGGAAACGGACAACTGTGCCGAATGTCCAGGGTGGTCCTACATCCAACTCAGCGCCGTATCTCTCAGTGAGTGCTCATAGTAGTAATGTTACCGATTCAGTACAGAGTCTGTCTAGTGACTCAGAAACTGCTTCCTATCCAATTGCTCAAAGAGTCAAACTAAAGACAACCGCTGCCTTAAAAGACGGAGGTCTCTTCCTTAAGTCAACTCTTAATGCTTTACAAACTGAAATAAAAGGCAGTGATGCAAAGACGCACTGCTCTGAACCGTCCTCACCAGTGTCCAATAAATCCAATAGACGTCCAATACCTCGTCAAGCTAGCATAGAAGACTGTTCAACAACTGCCTTGGCTGGTAATGCTTCTAGTACGGCATTAAGTGCCATTTTGCAGACAGGAATCATTCAAGTGTACACAGCCTATGAGACAGGTTTGGCTAGTGGTACAAGCCTTAAGCTTAATGTCACACCAAAAACAACAGCCAGAGAAGTCATTAATCTGGTAGTTAAACAAATCAATATGGCGGCAGTTTTAAAGGGCAACAATGGACCAATTTACACGGCTGATAAGTTAAATAATTTTTGTTTGGTTGCAGTTATAGGTGCTAGGGAGCGCTGTTTGCGTGATGACTTTAAGCCATTACAGTTGCAGAATCCCTGGAAGAAGGGTCGACTGTATGTTCGACAAAAGCATGAGTTGCTTGCTGCAATTGAACACTCTAATCGAAAATCACATCTCATATAAAAGATATTATTTTTGCTCCTCTTCCTATATGGTCATATGATTCGATTCAAATCTTTGATAGTCTGATATAACTCGCAAAGAAATCTTGTTGTTAGTTATTTAAGAACTTACCAATTTCTGAATGGAAAAATAGATAAAAGGCTGTTCTGTAGTCCCAAAACCATAAATACACTTTAAAATGTTTAATACATAGCTACTTTAAATAAAAAAAAAATAAGATTTGGATACAAAACGGATAAGACAATTGACCTTTGTCAATCCATTTAGCGGGATGTATCTTAATTTCTTGATTACGAGTAATAAAACCCACACTGTCAAACTCAAGTCCTAAATTAGATCCACACTTTAGCACTGTCTTCTTCTTGTTCTTAAAAAGACACCTCAATGTAGCCAAGTGCATTTCTAATAATTTCATTCGTGATTAAGTCTACTCTAGTTTCTCTTCTAGATAGTTATGCGGTAGCTAAATGACTATGTGACAAGCAAAACAATTTTTTGTAAAATGTTTAACCAAAGGGCACCTTTATCACGACTTAAGGTAGAACGGAATACGAAACGAGCACACAGCTGCCTTCAGGCCCCTCTTCTGTTACGTAGTGTTCCAGTTTTTCGTTACCTTTTCCAAAGGGCCAACCATAAATGGAAGCTAATGTCATATTTCTATGAGAAGTTTCCTTAAGTGCTGACAATTCATTTTTGAGACGCCCATAATAGTCAAATGCAAACGCGTGAAAATTTTACATGTATTTAGCCGACTGTAAAATTTACGTACGTGTAAACTGCGCTACGGAGCGCTGCCAGGTGGGAAAAGTGAACGAAAATTTGCGAAACCGAGCAGTCCGACACTTATGTTCAGTTTCACAAAAAAAGATTTCAGACCATTTTAGTTATCGAATTAATTAAATGTATCGGCATTTTAACGTCTCCGACGCACGTACGGTGGTGAAATTTGAAAGAGGGAGAAATTTATAACAGCCCTGGGTTTATATTCACCAGTCGAACACTCAAAGTTCTTTCCGTCTTATATTTTGAGATTTAAATACGAACTGTTATTTTATTTAAAATATGCTTTTATAATTGGACTTAAGTTTAATGGTATTTTTAAAACTGAAAGTTGGTCGAGCAATAGATTAGTAAACATTTTATTTTTTAAATCGAATAAAGCAAATAATGGTGGGCCTTTAAATGAGAGCGAATAAAACAACAGTTGTTTTCCTTTTCCAATTTCATAACTTCTCATTTGTTAATAGAAGTTCCAATATTCAACGATCTTGTAGATTATAAGGTTCTTTGTCGACGTCACATCTTGAGATAGAATGATACATTATGAGGCACCATAAATAGCAAATTCGAAGATCCGACATTGCCATTTAAAATGATGTTCCAGATGTCAGCTATTAAATCCGTTTTGTTTTTTTATAAAAAACAACACAATCAAAATGGTAAACGTAGAAAATCTATATATGCACATTTGCATATAAAAAATGCATGAATGTTTGGAGTGAACTAATAATTTAACCCAGTGGGTGGCTCCATTCGCTTTAAGAGGTTATTAAACTACATGAACTTGAAGGTTTCCAGTTGACGTCAGAATTTCGTCAGATGATTTGGTTTGGAAGCGGTGTGCTTTTTACGTAATGGGTTTTCACAATAATAAGCGTTCTTCTCTTCAGTAGCGTTCTGTGTTAAATAATTGAGACAGTTTTAAGTGGTAGCTGTCAAATTTCATGGCTGCCACTAGCAAGAAAAA
Organism: Baccha elongata; assembly: GCA_951217065.1. Taxonomy (NCBI): domain Eukaryota; kingdom Metazoa; phylum Arthropoda; class Insecta; order Diptera; family Syrphidae; genus Baccha; species Baccha elongata. The sequence goes on from OX578273.1 coordinate 86,811,299, forward strand.
AATGACATTATATAATAACCTGGTATGGTCTTACAACACCCGATAAGACAATACTTTTTGTTGCTTTATATACATATATCCTCTTTCACACATCTTTTTTAAGTTTATTTCAAAATCTTATTTTACCCGATGCGACGCATACATACAGAATTGTAAAATCACTTTTCTAGTTTTATGACCAAATTAAAAACTGGACTGACATTATATATAAGAAAATAAAGCATCTCCTCAATTTACGATCAAACATAACTGACTTTGCAAAAGCACCAACATCGAGTTAAAAAAAACTACCCCTAGTTGGATATCAAATGTTCAACCCTAAAAAATTATATTATTTTCAAGACTTACGATTCTAGACGGATAATGAAATACTCATAAAAATAAAAAAAACAAAACAAAAAAAAACTATTGTAACTATCATTTTAAGAAATTATTTTTGTACCTACAGTCTATTTTTTTAGTAAATATTTTGCGTTTATGTTTATAGATACAAATTATATAAGATTATAAATTTCTTTATTGACAAAAATTAAATGAAATGTAACATACATCATATAGATACAAAACAAAAATAATATAACATCCCTGCACTCAGATTCATCAGTGGTAAAAAGTAAAATTTTCGATGTCTTCAGTCCACTTGCTTCTTAACACACCACTACCACACCCACCCCACCTGTACTCTGATCACTGAATATGTTTTAGTCACTATACGAATATCGTTTGTTCAATTCCGACGTATTATGTGATTAGAGTGACTTAAATTGTTGTTTCATCCCTTGTTGCTGTTGTTAAGTACGTACTATAGTATTGTTAAATTGTTGCTGTTAAACTATTATACTGGATAGATTTGTTCTGCTGCTATAATGTTATTATGTATCTTATTCATTATAATGAGTGTTGTTATTTATTTTAAAATTATGTAATTAAGGGCCCGACAGAAACTAAACAAAAAAACAAAATTATATCACATCATAATACAAATGCGTGTCTCTAAAACGTAAGAAATAATAATAACCTGGATAATCTACCAACCATATAAACAAATATGTCTTCGATGATATCAAATCGATTGATTAAGATATATTCTTGCCAAGCCAACACTTGGATTCGAGTGCACATAATAAATTATAAAAATAAAAACGAATCGAACGTTGAGTCTTATGATTAATTTAAATGTTAAACTCTAATATTTTACAAAAAAAAAACCAACAAAGATAAAAATAAAATTAAAAATTTATAAATAAAACGAATTTTATTGCGTTAGTGATATTTATGTTTGAAAATGTAAGTTTTGAATTGAAGATATTTAATTTTAATAAATAAAAATGCCTAAGTATTGATCTTAGGAAATTTAATCAATTATTATAATTAAGTAAATATTATATAAATGGTATGTTATATAGAAATACATTATATATATTCTCATGTGTACTAGATGTTTATTTCGATAAGACACCGAACCAAAATAGTTTTATGTAAATTTATATAAATGTATAATATACATAAAGTACTATATGAATAATTATTACAAATAATTCTGTGAGGGAAATAAAACGACTAATAAATAAAATGAATGCAATACATTACAAAATAAAAATAAGTGTTTTTTTTCTTTTACTTGTTAAATCACGACGACGAGGTTCCTTTAAATGACCTGTATAATTTAAAAAAAAATTATGATCCAAAAACTCATGTCATTGCGATGAAAGGCGACAAGAAAATTTGTCCGACAACTTGTCTTGGAACTTTTAAACATTTTAATTGCAGTTATAGAATGGTGATCCAATTTCAGCTTATCATAATAATCTATATAATCTCTATAATAAAAGCCAGTTGCCAGTTTTTGGGTCTATGATTTACTTGCTAAATCTTATTTCTGAAATCCAAACCAGAAACACACATTTTTAATTTTGACCGGAAGCTAAGCACTTTTTGGAGATTGGGTAGACACATCTTAATGCGCCTGTGCTTTTTTGCAAGTTCATATAGACTTGTGTGAAAAAGCGACTTCAGTTAAACGTAAATACAACAACAACATAAGTCCATATGGACTTAAGTCCATGGACTTAGCTAACTCACGACAATATTATCGAGCTATAGCTAAGTCCAGATGGACTTACTGCATTACCGACAAAACTACATATTGTGTGTTATATGGGAACTAGGAACGTCACATTTCTTCGGTAATGGTGTGAACTAATTCCCTAATGTCGTTTTTTCACACAAGTCTACATGGACTTGCTTTACTGGAACGAGTTACACAGCTTACACGTTGTTGAAAGGGAAAAGTGTTAAACTATAGGTCGTGGGAACTATATTTCCGTTCAGTGCCAAAATTCAGCTAATTCAAACTTCCAGAGAGTGAGTAAGATGAGTCGCATTTCATTGAAAAGCGATTTAGCTAACAAATGGGAGTGTTCCAGGGAGTGAAATGAAACGTCAGATATCTCGCCTAACATGCACGAACCTAAAAATGTGTTATTTTCAAGTTACTTAAGATGGCCAGGCGGTGATTATTCAGCATGAAAATACTATGTATATACATATATAGTTAACAATTTGTTTAGATGGCGCTGCTCCATGGTTGTACTATAGAAATTTATATACAATGGTACAACCATGGAGCAGCGCCATCTAAAGAAAGTTGTTAACTGCACATTTGGAGGTTCTTACATTTACTAAGTGTCTATTCTGTTACCCTAACAATAGTCGTCTACGAAACAAATTGATAATATATAATGTATTTTATTGGCTCTAAAATCCATATTTCCTTGACAAGAGTCGTAAACAAAACAAAAATAATATATGTTTACGACTGTTGTCAGGGTTACAGAATAGACAACTATTAAATGCACGAACCTAAAAATGTGTTTATCACACGTTTCTCAAGATGGGCAGGCGGTGATTATTCAGCATGAAAATACTATAGAAATGTATATACAATGTTTATTATTTCAAACTTTAACCGGAAGCTAAGCATTTTTTTTGGAAATTCAGAAGACAAATGTTAATACTTCTGTATTTTGGCAATCACCGCAACGATTTACTTGGCTCATACGTTGTTGGATAGAAAAAATACAAACTTGTTCGTCAGAACCCTATTTTTAGTCAGATGTCTAGACTTTTTACCTTCATAAAAAAAAAGTTAAATTTAATTTAACAATAATGATTTAACAAGAACACTAATTTAAAAGAATCAAGAATCTTCACGAAAAATTATATATTTACATCGTGCGTCGTTTTCCACGGATTTTCAGCTAGTATATATGTATATTTGACAGATGAAAATAATGGTTTTAAAAATTTAAAAAGCCAAATATTAGTTCTTAACTACGCTTATTATAATAATCCCGAAGAGCTCTCCGATCCAGGATTACAAGCTAACAAGCAAACACAGCTGATTCGGTTCTGAAATATACGTTTCATTGTAGTGGTAAATATCAACGCAAAATTGTCATCCACTTTTTAAACATGTGAATACAAATGAATTGAAAATTGCATTGAATATATTCTTTAAACTATTTTTTTATCTTTTTCACTTTATAAACTTTATGTTTTTTACTAAAACTTAAATGCCCAAACCATAATAAATAAATAGAACATCAACTCAGGAGGCTCCACCCATTTTTGCCTACAAACTTTCAAAACTGCAGAGATTTAACTCTGTATGCGTGCCCGTGCATTTCAAATGGGACTGTCAAATTCGGATAGACCATACATTCTTAGAATTTTGCATTTTGCTGTTTACACGTATTTATGAATAGAAAAGCGCGTGTAAAAATTTTTTTCTACGGGAGGAGACGGAGGATTACAAGTTGATGACCTGTGAAAAATATGAATGTGTGAGTGCTTCTGTGGTTTTGATTCTGAATTGAAATTCGACGACAAAACTCTTCTTTCCAGGAGGGAACTGTCATTCTGTTTCTGAGTACCAAGCGAATGGTTTCAGAAGCCTTCTGCTGGATGCTTCCGGAGTGGCACACACTAAAACAAATTTAACAAATATCAGTTTGAGGTTTGCATCCTGCGCTATTGTCGCGAATTTGATTTCCCGCCGTATCAAATCTAACAAATTTTAGAACTCATAGGTACACTGTCAAAAACAAAGCAATCTCGTATCAATTTCCATGAAACAGAGTTCGTACTTTACTTCGATCAAAGTAGATTTGCTTCGGTTTTAAGAAAAAAATAAAATATGCTTACCTACTTCGCTTTTTTGCGATCTACTTCTCTTTTTTTAATTTAATCAATCGATAACTAAAAAGACAGTACTGGTCCACTCTATACATTTCTGTAGTGAAAGGCAGAACTATTGTTGCTCAAAAACTAAATGTAAAAATATTTTTTCTAAACAATTTTCGTTTCTATTCTTCTTCGTTTATTTGGTATTGTAGCGTAGAATGTCAGTCAATTTTGTTAAAAAAAAAATTTTTTTTTGAAAATATGAGTTTTTTCATTTTTAAATCTACTTTGAAAATTTTAGATTCACTTCGCGTTTTCAAATTCGCTTCGAAATTTCTTATCTTAAGTCCTTACCCTGCATGACAACCACAAAAATGCCAACAGTTTGAAAAGTACCATGGAAATCGACATTAAATGCTGTGAAGTGTACTAGGTACCTACCTATGTATGTCGCGCAGGCCTGATTAACTTTACCCTTAAAACCACCCACTTGATTGATTTAAGTTTTAATTTTCAATTTAAATGACTTATATACAAATTGCCATCAAGGAGAACATGACGAGGTGGCCGAGTGGTTAAGGCGTTGGACTGCTAATCCAATGTGCTCTGCACGCGTGGGTTCGAATCCCATCCTCGTCGAATTCTTTTTTTTATTGTTAAGTATATAATTTACTTAGTACTTAACACAACGGATGTGATAATACAATCATGACTCATGAGAATATGAGATATCAAGATTTTCTATAAACACTGAGGCACTAGATTTTCAAATGAAATTGGAGAAACACGTTAGGAAGTCGTGTTGGTGGCCTTCGATATAGCATAATAAAGTACATGCTTGTGCATAAAGCAAATGGATCCATCCATCGTTATTGTGTAATTGATAACTATGAGAATGAGTAATAGTATAACTCAAGTCATTTGTCATCAAACGTCGTTTCGTTCACTGCCGATTTCTAGAACCTACTTAATCAAACATAAATCAAATGTACACAATCATCTATATTAGTGTAAACATAGAACTCATTTATTTCCTTCCCTCTTCGTATGTACAACAGTATTTATTAATAAAAAAAATAAAATATATTTGTATTATGTAAAACAAACTATGGAATAACGTTAGCATAAAGAAATACAATATTTTCCTGGAACCATAAATTACCGACAAAGTTTTTCTTTGCAAAAAAAATGCAACGCGTGTAAAAATAGATAAGACAGACGATCATTATGCAATAGGTCGGTCGCTTCATTTACTTTGAGGCTCCCACAATGTAGCCCTTAGCGATGAGAACACCCCGACAGCGTAAATGTACTTGGTAGCGTACCACCCAATCTAGAGACAGGTCACCTAGGTTGAGATCCTTCCAAGATTCATCGTTCAGGATTATCTCTGGATCGCTATGTGTCAGCAGTTGAATGTCATTCTTTGTACAAAATTCCTGTAGTGGAGGTGGAACTACACAGCACGAAGCCAGGTTGATTTGCGCAATTGATGGGTGAACCTGAGAGTTTTTGTAGAGTTCAGTTAAAGTGTCCGTATCTAAATCAGACACTCCCAGCTGACAAATTTTTTCGTTCAACGAAAATTTTTCCAGTTGTGCCCATAAGTTCTTCAATTCTTCAGTGGATTTCTCGTTCTTACTTCCCCATTTGAGAATGCCATACGATGTATCGCCTTCAATCACCGCCGATGGCTTTGGATGATACGCCAAAACTACATTATCCACACATTTGATATCCAAGATGCTTAAAAGTGATGTCATTGCTTTATTCAGATTTTCTGTGGAATTTTTGTTGATAAATATTTTTGCGCCAATGCTTATGTTTTCTCGTTCATGCTCCGAGAGTTTGCTCTGCAGTTCCTTTACATTTCGATGCAATTCGCCGCTTGCCAGGTCGATTGTGGCATTGGGATCATCAAATGTTAGTTTTAATCCATCGGTAAGTTCTTCAGTGGATTTGCGACCTGGTTTTTTGTCAATGTTTAGGATATTGCCAGTGCTGATGACAATGGAATTGCCCGACAACTGGGAAAGATTGTTTATCATCTTGTATTGCGTAAGTGGTAAATGAGTACACACGATGTAAGGCCGATGAATTTATATGTTTATTTGATGAATGAGAAAGCGGGCGAAGGAGAGGAACACTACCTTGGAGCAATTCTTTTAGATAAAACTACTGACGCGATTCTAATCAGCTAAAAATACGAAACAACAACCAGAACAAACCAACCTCCGAGTTCCGAAATCCGAAGACTTTTTGACAACTGAAATGACACTAATGACAGTTATCCAAACTGGTCGAAAGCAAAATGAACGAGAATGGAACGAATGAAATAGATTAAATTGGAAAAACGAGTACTCGTTGGTATTCTTATGCTGCAACCACATTAAGAGGCCGGTTATAGCGATCAGGGAAAAGTAGAAACAAATGAGAAAAGAAAATTCCCGATCTGTGAAAATGTGAAATGATAAACTTTATCACACCTTAGCGTTAAATTCGATTCCCGATTTGTGAAAACAAACTTCAAAAACTTTTCATAATTATCTTATCACAGTAAAATCGTTCTGTGAGGAGCAGTGAACACGCGCTGACAGATCTTACACTGAAAGACAAAAAGGCAAATTAAAATTTAATACCTTAGCTCGAGTAAATTCGATTTAATTATGCTTCGTTCTCAATTTTTTTTTCTCAAACTTTGATTTTAAAACATTCGTATTCGAAGCAATTTTTTTTAAATAGGCTTAAATCAAAGTGGTTTTCTCTGATTGAACGTGATTTTTTGCTCTGGGTGTATCATTTAGTACTTTTTAGTACACACATTGACAGCTGTTTATCATAATAAGTTCGAGAATCGCATTATGCGAGTTCATGAAGTGATAAAATGAAAAATCGCTGTGAAAAGTAAAATTATAATTTTTTTATCACTTCACAGTTTCACAGATCGGGATTCCCCTGATGTGCATTTAAAAATGTGTCAGTAGACAGGCAGTTTTTCTGATTGAAATGAACACGAAAAAATTTTCCTGACAGAAATCTGTCAGTGGAACAAGTGAAAATTGAACTCAAATAATTAAAACGATTTGTTTCATTTAATAATTGGAACGATTTGTTTGACTTTTTTTGAAATGTCAATCAGATGGCACGAAAAATTAGTTTTCGTCAGGAAAATAAAGAAATACATTTTAAACAATAAATAATTATTCTATAGTAAAATTTATTTACAATAAAATTCTTTAAGTTATTTGTAGGTAGTCGATTAGTGTAGTATTTGTGTTTAAAATCGATTTAAAACAACATAAAAGAGCCATTCGAACATTTTTCCTGATGCGTTTTCCTGATCGCTATAACCGGCGCCTGATACGAAAAATGAGATTCAATCAGGAAAATATATAAATGCATTTTTTACAACAAAAAATTTTGTTAAATTGAACATTTTTTTGGCACAAAATATTCTCTGAGTTATTTGTAATTGATAAGTGTAACAGTTTTGTTTTAAATCAGATGAATTCATGGCTAATTATCAACTTGAACATTTTCCTGATCGCTATAACCGGCCCCTAACCAAAATTGGCAACATGCTATAAATAAGAAGCCACTCACGGTAGAGTCAAATCTTTGTAGAAACAAATTTGTTTAAATAATTGTATAAAAACATTTTAAAATCATTTTGACATTTTACAACATAAAAATTACATAAATGTGTGCCAAAATAACAAATGTTTCCTTCTTTTGAACTGTCATTTGGCTCGGCTGCGAGCCATTTGGCTCGCGATGGCTGCATCGTGTATGGTCAGCTTAAAAACATATTTATTTTTTTTTAAAAGATGTAGCCATTTGGCAGGTCGAAAACAAGTTAATGGCACTTTACCGCTGATCTCTAGGTTGATATATATTATATAGGTACGAGTTTCCATTACCCGATTTACCAATATCAATAAATTATTCATTTTATGTTAAATAAATAAAAAAGACTGAAAATAAATTATTTTGGAAGAAAGCCATGTTTATTATATTCATTCATCATGTTTGTATAAACAGCAACAAAACAGTTCGTTTAACTTTGACAGTAGGTCATGCTAGCTCATGCGAATTATATTTTTACCAGAGCTGCAAATTTTCAAGTACCATTACAAGTCAAGTACAAAGTACCTTGTACTTTAAAAAGCAGTACAAATGTACTTGATACTTGAAAAGCTCCAAGTACAAGTACTTTTTCAAGTACTTCCTGTCAAGTACTTTTACTGGGTACTGTTATACTGTCCAGTATATTTTCAATTACTTTTCAAGTACAAGTCCATTTTCAAAACTTCTCAAGTACAGGTCTATCATAAGTACCTGCGAAGCAAATTTTAACGTAGGTGACAATCTTTGTTAATTTAATGACGATCCTAGTGTAATATATACTTTTCAAGTACAAAGTATGTACATTTTTACTGCTTTTTTCAAGTACAAGTTCCAGTACAAGGTACTAGGTACTTACTAAGTACTGCAGTACAAATGTACTTAAGTACCTTACAATTCTGTTACCATTACCATTGAGTTTACCTATACACATCAATTCATGTGTATGTTTCAAATACGACTTGGTTTTTTATTTACTCTTGTAGCATTTATTCTTCAGTTAAGGGCAGCAAAAATAAAGGAAAACAAATACAAATGTACGCAGAAGAATTTTATTCGGTTCAGTTTGACTGTTTTTCGTTACAGGGAATTAGGGCAATAAGAAATCCTCGATATGCTCATTTAGCGACAACTACTTCGGTGAATTTGAAACCATCTTGATTCCTCTATGTGTATAAACTCATTGGTTTTACCGTCAAGTTTACGTCAATTGCTCTGAAATGACAAGATTGAAAAGAACTTATCGTTTTTAGACTTGTCGATTATCCAACAGGGCCAAGCTCGGTTAATGAATCTTGGCTTAGGGGACGGCCAGCTAAGTAACTTCCAGAAAATATTCTTAACATATACAATAATGACAAAAATCCGTACGTACTCCGTAATATTAATGGAGCGCTCCGCACTGTTCAGTCGATTGTAGTTTTGCTTTTACGTGCAGATAAAATAAATATGTTTTTTAAATGCAGTTTATTCTTATCGTTTTGTAAAAATTGCTTCTAAAATGTTCAGTTTCTCCAAACACTTTTAAATATGTTTTTGGTTGTTATAGTCATGTCTATAACCGTTATCGGTTGTCACTTATGCCAGCTGTCGTTTTCTCTGTCGTGTCGTTTTTTTACGACAAACGACAACGGTAATAGGCATGATTATTTTGTTTCGCTTTCCCCTATAAAAAATGTTTAAAAATGTTTAAAAATAAAGCAGTTAAACTACAACAATCGTCTGAACATCCTCAATATGGCTCACTTATGTTAAAATAAATAAAAAATGCGAGACAAAAATTATCAATTTTAATATTTTTTTTTCTTTTATTATTTATTTCTTTACAGGAAAATAAAAAAGATGAAACAAAATATTATATGTATTTCATAAGATACAACTAAAGAAAATTTGCAAGTTCTTAATCGTTTAATTTGTATCTTTATAATTTTAGTAACTTGCATGCAACGCATTTTGTAAAGCTTTTTGATGTTTTACTGAATGAATTTAATAAATATAATTGAAATAATAAGTTTAAATTAATTAAATTTGTTTTCTTTGTTGATAGGTTTTGAAAATAATTTACAGTAAACATGTTTTTTTTTTAATTGGCAATGCATTTACAATAAATACATACATAAAAAAAATTATAAAAAAATATCTGAAAATATGAAGAAATAAAATTGCATTAATGAAATTATGTTTACTTTTATTTTATTTGCTTTGTTTTTTTTTTTTAAATATATATATATTTTAAGTTCTAACGATTTTTTCATTATTTTTTTTTTCAATTGCCACTATTAACAGTACATATGTATTACAATTTGTTGTTGTTGACTTTTAAGATTTTATTTATAAATTTATGAACTGAAAAAGAAAGTAAAAAAAAACTTATTCGTTTTATTGTTGTCAGTATTGTGTGTGTTTAAGGAATTAAAACAAAAACGATTCGCTGATCTTACATTAGGTTGTTTAACTAATTTTATATTATGTAATGTATTTTGTTTCTTTGAACTTATTGAAAAGAAAGTTAAAAATAAAAACTACTATATTATATCCTACGAATAAAAAGTGCATTTAAAAAAAAAGTATAAACAGAGAACAAATATTAATTTATGTAGGTATTGTTTTTTTTAAGATGAAATTATTTGTCCATTTTTTTTTCTTTTTCTTTTTAATTAATTAATGAGCTGTTTTATTGATTGGTCTATATAAAAATACACTATTTACTTTGTTCATTATATTTTACAATTGCATTTTAATATTACTTTTCTTTTTTTTCTCTAAAATTTGTGTAAATTTGTAAAAATGTTATTCTTATACCTGGAGAGACGATTTTTATATTTTTTTTTTTTTTTTTTTTTTTTTTTGATGTTGTTGGTTGTTTGATTTAAGAGTGTTACAAAAATTACTTACGCATGTATTCTTTTTTTATGGAAAAAACAAAATTAATAAGGAAAATTGAATTCAAATAAATTTCCTTGTCTGGTAGGTGTTGGAAATGGTGAAATAGAAATGAACAACGACGAAGTGAAGAAGAACTGTTTTTAATAATTATAAAAAAAAAAGATAATGTTAAGAGAGAAGGAACAAACAATATGATTCTGTTTCCCTCAGATTTATGTTTTGTGTCCGTGTAAAAAAAATTGGCGGTATGTGTTTGATTTTAGTTCACAACAACTTCGTAGGTTTATCTAGAAGACATGGATATTATGTTCTATTGCTACCGCCTATTGATAAGTCCGTTTGGTGGTTGCTGTTGGCTGGCGGTGTGCATGAGCTCCAATTCCACCAGCAGAGGAAAGTGATCGGAAGGGATATGCGGATGTGGACAGCCAACGACTTTGTTTTCTCGTAACCAGTCATTCGAGACTGGCCCCAATAGGCCAAGAGGCACCATACCGGTTTTTGTATAGAAAATGTAATCGATAATTCCCTTAAAGTCAAATGTATAGTTCGTATGAGGCATAATATCCTCACTGTATGCGGATGCCAACTTAAAGGAATGATTATATTCGCTAGTTTCACTCGATAACAAGCGCTGCAAGCATGGCTTATAGCCAAGTTCCTTAAAGTCCTGATGGTCTATTGATACGCGTCCCTTTCCGAGAAATTCGATTACACCTGAATCGGGAAGAGAATTGAAATCACCACAAAGCAGAAGTTGAACACTATTCGAATCGTATTTATGACCCGGTCGGAAGCTATGGCTCGCCTCATCGATGATAGTTTTCAGTTCGTTGCTCAGCATTAGAGTTTGAATGAGTTTGACATCACAAAATTCCGGGTCCCAGTGGATATGCGCCGTGCAAACTAGCAAGGGTTGTGAAATTTGGTTGACCTCGGTCATTGAATCCCAAGCGTTCTCCTTGACCTTAAGTAAAGCCGCCAGTCCGATGTTGTCTTTTGGCATAACCCGATTAAGCATATTGTCTGAACCTTCAGCATTAGCCATAGCTAACTGATTAAATTCAATTAGGTGTTCTTTTATAAGTGAGAATCTAAAAAAGCCAAAGTTTAGATTTATGTTGTCTTCATGAAATAATGTTAAGAGCTTACTTTGATGAGCGAAAGAAGATCGCACAACCGTCAACAAATTTACGTTCATTTTCACCCATTGTCTTTGCACGAGACTTGGGCGAAAATATACCTTCAAATCCATCGTTTTTGAGTTCCTGCAGGAAGAAGCTGTAAAATTGTTCGGTTTCTATTTCCTGCAGACTAATTATGTCCGCGGAGTAATGTCGAATCTCGTCAAGAATTGCCTGCAGATTAAAACAAAACAAAAACAATTAAATTTTTCTATTTCTTAATTTGCTGACAAATTATTTAACCTTTTTTCTATAATCCCAGCTAAGAGCCCAGCCCGGGCAGTAGCCGTACATTTGTCTAGTAGCGTATTTGTCACACAACACATTGTAACACATGACGGTAAAGATACCTGTCCAAAAACATAAAGAAATAAACACAAATTAGTTGGCATCATTATGAAATATTGTATGAGAGGGAATCACTTACAGGACGGTCTGGTTTTGTTGGGCTTGGCTAATGGTATCCATGGTCGTTGCGGTGGAGCTGTTCCGGTAACTGAAAAAATATAAAAAGAAAAAAAAATATAAATAAAGTAGAGTGCGTTACTCAACAACTGTTCTAATGACCTTAGAGGCATAGAATGCTCTCGTACAAGGTTAATTGAGACGATTGCATTGCTTTAATGTTTTTGTGCCTGTACTTTATATTGTTGCGATGTGGTTTCGACATTATTGTCAGAATACCACACACACCATAAACATCATTATCTTTAGGTCGAACTGGACTTTTTGTGTATTTTCGTGACTGTTTGTTTTTTTTTAATGTCGATTTTATTACCCAAAAATAAAAAGAAAAGATTTATGTTTGATTAGGAAATTTGCTGTGAAAGATCCAAGTCACGAGATGCTTGAAGATTTCCGTTATGAATAATAAATTGCATATCTTGTGAGGAATACAATTGTTGTGGTGTCTTAAAAATGTAATCTTAAGGGTCAGCATCACGTATGAAATCACTTATTCAATTCTTTAAAATTTTAGCTTTTGATGGGCGGTCTTACAAAGAAGGGTTATGATTGTACTACCAAGAAAAAACTTATAGACATAACAATACGTACTGACTATCTACAGTTCAGGAAACCGAAAGATTCTGATCTTTAATATGGAGACTGCTATTATAAGCAACAGAAGTGATTATTTGGCAGATTTTCTTTCAATGATAGACGGAAACAAATTTGAATTTCTATCATATAAATGATATTAGAACAACGATCTGCACGTCACGTAGGCTTTGTGTAACCACAAGATCGGATATCAAGAAAATAAAAATATACTATTAAGACATTCTATGGACTTTTTGGAAAAGATTCTTTACGAGTAAATTTTTAGTCAAGACACTTGGGATAAAATCGAGATTCGTAAATCGTTGAAAATGCAAATTAATGCTGACAGATGTCGTTTTGTCCGTTTTCCCTAATTTAATGGCAAAGATTATTTTCGGGCGTATAAAAGATAGAATCGAGTCTACACTCAAGAGGCATCAAGCTGGCTTCCGCAGTAGCCGAACTTGTGTCCACCATATTAACATCCTGCCTATCGTCCTTGAGCAGTCGATGGGCAGCTATCCGACTCCTTCGAAGTGCAACAGGGTGTGAGACAAGGGGATGTTCTATCGTCAATTATCTTCCTGCTGGCGATAGACGACGTATTCAAGGCCAGTGTTGATACATCGGAGCGACATGGCATTCAACAATGAAGGCCGTTTGAAAGGCTCAGTCATTTAGACAATGCCGATGACATATGTCTCATGGCAAATAATATCTGAACGGGATGTGCCAAACACTGCAAGTGAATGGAGAGTCGAGTAGTCTAAGAATTAAAAGCAAAAAGACAACAATAATGCTCACAGGTTGCTCCACACATCAGCGTATTATTCTACAGGAGACGCCAGTGGAAGAAGTCGAACAATTCAACTACCTTGGTAGTATTGTATCTGCAAATGGTGGTATGGATCTGTACGTTAAAAGTAGAATTAATAAAGCTCGTGCTGCCTTCGGTACTATGTCCCCAATTTGGAAATCGAGTCAAATATCTTTAAGCGCTAACTTGAGATTCTTCGAAACTAATGTCAAAATCGTGCTGCTATATGCTTGTTAAACCTAGAAAGTCACGTCCACGAAAGTTGCAGGCTTTTGTGAATCCCTGTCCACGCTAAATCCTTAAGATTCGCTGGCCACTAATTATATCAAACTAAGAATTGTGGCGCAGGACAAGGCAAGAGCAGCTGGACGTGACACACTGGAGAAACCAAACGATGAAATTGCAAAACAGTCCTTTGAATGGAATCCTCAGGGTGCTCGGCGGGTTGGAAGAACAAGAACAACATCGAAATCAACTTTTTTAACAAAAGCAGAATCGTAGAGAAAGACATGGCCACAGTTAAAATACCTTGCTGTAGATCGTGAAGGATGGAGACGTTTTGTTGATTGACGCCCTATGCCCCAACCGGGGTTTCAGGATACGATGTTTATGATGATAAAATGTTTAGTCAGCCTGTATGAAAAATAATAAATAACAGTCATCTGGCAAATTGGACCTTTGGGAAGGGACCATTTTTTGGTTGGTTCTTGACTTCTGGAATCATTTTATTTACTTAAAACGAATACTATTTCAATGGTATGCAATTTATTGTTGATTTAGTCAAAACAGCATACCTTTATGAGTAGATGCTGAATATAGTGAAACATTTTTGAATTTATATTTTAGGTATTCTTAAAATAACGTTATCTGGTTTATAACCGTAAATAAAAAACATATTGTTTTCTTTAAAACAGCTCGTCCTCGTATTATTTTGATTTGAGTGATTTGTTGCCTATGTTAGGTTTTTTAAACGTTGAACCGCACCAACTTACTTGGATCTCGTTAATCCATTGCACTTTCGAGTTAGTTAGGGAGTGAAATAGAATCCATAGAAATAGAAAATAGTTAAAATAACGAAGAGTTCTTGAGGGGAAATATGATTTGACTGTGCTATGGGAAAAAATTAATAAGAGCATTGTATTTTGAAAATAAAAATAATAGTTAATTACATAAAATTTTGAAAAAAATCAGTATACATTTTTTTTTTTAATTTGAGCTTGAAAATTAATTTTTTTAAAACTGTTGACTTAAACAACTTAATTTAAAAATAAAATAAAAGAGTAGTTTTCTGGCTTTCCAAAAAGATAGAACAAGGCTTTGTATCATTCACCGTTGTTTTTAAATAATTTTTTTTCTGATTTAAGTCAATTTTTTAGAAAATTGCCCCTCCCGCCTAAACGGGGCGAAATAGACCTCCCATACGATTTTTTCTTGTCTTACCCCACCTACACGCTCAAGCTTTTCGGTGCACCTTAAACCAATCACCCTGTATGAACCGATCAGAAACTATACTAGACGGATTTTAACGGGAGTTTCACTGACACATGGCTAATGTAGTAACTTATGAAGTAAATTATCCCAAAGATGGCGTTGGGGTAGCTTTTTCGAAGACTCATATAGGTATGAGCTTAAAAGCTTTTGACAAAATGTTGGACCAATTGGATTATAATTACTCTTTCAAAATCAATGCTTTCTCTCTTATTTTTTCTGCGGCAGCAACGCGCCGGGTAACAGTTGGGTAATAATATAATTTTATATAATCTTAACAATATTTAGAAGGAATGATTCACTGCTCACACACTCTACAATCTCTTTATTAACTGCACTTGTTATGTTAAATGTAACTGAATTTGAGATGCAACCAAAAATTAAATTAAAAATTAAATTTAAAGGTATGTGGTCGAGTTTCAACCGCTGGGCGAGCCCAATATATATTATTCAATATTCTTCGGTTAACATTTAAGAAAAAAATTATTATTTTTTGACATTTAAATGAAAAACTTGGCTGAGAAGACTTTTCATTTCAATTGGAGTATAGATTGCATTTCATTAATTAATTCTATTGCGTTTCCCAATACCAACTTACAGCTAAATAGAATCGACAAAAGTCAAATAGAAATTTTGCGAATAGACTCTCGCATTAAAGCCCCATGTTATATGTCGACTCAAATTCCAACAACAAACAAAAGTTTATATTTTTTGAAAGTTCTTAAGAAGGTTGCTGAAATCTTTAATAGAACATGTTTTTTCGTTTTGCACCCTAAAAATATACCACACCATTCCACCTTCATCTTAGTCGTTCGGACTCTAAGAAAAATTGTATAGGTATCCCATTCAATTTTGTATAACTAACAAAGCACACAAAAGGATTAGTTGGAATGTAAGTCACTATTGCTTTTTTGAAGCTGTCAATATCCCTGACCATTCCATACACCTTAAATTATCGAACGGTAACGGGACTTTCCATTTTTCCTAGAAGACATATTTATGTAAAACAAATTGCATAAAAAAGCCTAGAAATTGATTTTTGCTTCCCAAATGCAAAATAATTCGCCTTAAAAGTGGAAAGCAATTTAAAAAAAAGTCATACTCTGATAAACAAATCTAGAAATACATAGATAAACAATAAAATAAACGAAGCGCTTCATGTTCAATATATCGTAACGCAATTTAAGTATTTATTTATTCAAATGCGATAAATGGTATGCGTGAAGTTGTATTGTTAGAAACCTCGAAAGACGATAAGACTTTTTATTTGGAATACATTCTTAATAACCGATCTCAATTGATGTTACCAATTTATTAAACCTAAATGTCAAATAAAAAAGTCTCTATTTCTGGGTAAGTAGGTATATCTCAGTACAGATTTCACCAAAATGGATTTTTCATTGCATTAAGTGTGATTGGAGCATTTCTCTTCTGAACATTAGCTTTGTAGGGCGAAGCGCACGCGCGCCGCCGTTAAAGTCAACCTTTAGAAAATTATAATTTTTTTTTCAACTCCTTCCCACTCTTTCAGTGCCCTATCTGACTTTATATTTTTGTATGTGCCTGTGCAGATTATACTTTTTAAATCAAGCTTCAATTCAGAAAGAAAGTGAAAATGGATCCATAAAATAAATCAAAAAAGGCATAAACAAGGAACAAGAAACACAAAAAATAAATAACGTAGGTAGCTTTACCAACACCAGTCACCACCAAGCCTTTGGTGTAATATTATGTTTTCACGTTGTCTTTTCAGTTTGTTCGCTGTTTAGTTTGAACAGCGCAATAGCTTACTGTTGGCTAACAATCACCTCACTATCATCATAAGCGCAACACACAGATATCCATTTCGAAAAGAAACGTGTTTTTTTTTAAACATGCCGAGCTCACTGTTTAACCAAATTGTGGAAGTTCCTTTTGTTTTCTTTTATGAAATTGCTTTTTCGTAAGCCGGTCCCACCATGAAGCCCGATGAATTTCCATTCAATCGGTGCGCTTTTTCTCAAGTCAAACAAACTTCCGTAGGGGTAATTTAAACACGTATTCTTAGCCAACTTAGACTTGGCTATACGACGAACTGATCCGGCTGTATGATTCGACTTGGCTTCGTCATCAACGACAGCAACCAAAGTAGTATTTGCGACGCACGACTTTAGATAGGTGAAAGTGACCTACAAATTACTTCCGTGTGACTGGGTCTTAAGAAACCCTGCCACTGGTGAATGTAACATGGCTACATAAAGTGCACAAACCATGGGTGGTGGTGGTAATTAAAGAAGAAGATGCTACTAATCGAGAGTTGTCAAGATGGATTTGGCAATAATAACTTTATCGAGACGGAGGAACTGTCGGGTGGTGTTTTTTTTTTAGATTTATTGACATGTTCGACTGAAATGAAAACGCCTCTTACTGACCTACCGTATCACAAATCTAAAATACTTCTTTATGATTATGGAGAATCGTATAATTTGCTATCTCAAGAATAAATTAGCATACATTTATTATTTTTGTTTTGTTATTATTTTATTTTTCCATATTCTGGTCGCTTTTTGTCTAGGTTTAGCTTGGGGAGAAATTTAAGTTCTTGTTGAAAGCAACAATTACGAAATGATTAACAGCACAGAGATAAGTAAAAGATTAATATATATTTTGTACACAAAGTCATATGTATACCTTTTTGAGAGAAGATAATTATAAAAAAATTATATGTTGTATTCTTTTTTTGTTTTGATTTTTTTTTTTGACTGGTTACACTCTTCGGAGAATAGGCTTTCACTTTTCTTGAGCAATATTTTTTTATGTACATATTACGTGATAGGTTTTTTTTTTGTTTTAAACCTTCTGATTTATGATGAAGCCCTACTGGAAGTATTTATTTTTTTGGTGCCTAAACACGATATCTTTTTGGCATACGGAAGTTTAAGGCGAGTTTGCAGCGAGTGTTACATGACAACCAAACAAATAAGCAGGTATTTATAAAAGTGAAGTACGAATTTAAGAGATTAAATAGTTAAATTAAGGGAGTGTAGAAAGGGAAATCACACTTAAAACATTAATGTAAAAAAGAGACATGCAGATGCAAGTGAAGAGTTCTACATTCGTACCTACGTGTCAGGACTCATGCGGATAGAATATACCATAGGGTGGTATAATCTTTTATTCATAAAAAAAATACAAAATGCAACCGTTTTATTAATTTAAATATTATTATTTATTAATTCAATATATGGATTTCAGACTAATGGCCGCCTTCACTGCAACCCACTTCTGCCGATGTTTTTGAAGTCATTTTTGATTACTTTTTTGCAAGTTTCGGTAGTTATTTCGGCTGTTACTTGCAGATTTTCGGTTTGAAACAACTCTAAATTTTCAGTTTTGTTGTTGTAGAGGAGACTCTTAAAAAACACATAAAAAAGTCGTAGACTGTTAAGTCACAAGATGTTGGCTATCAGATGACGTCTCCGAAACGCAAAAGAATTCGACCTCTTAGCCTTATCGGCGAAACACTAATAGTTTTACGTGTGGCAAGTTTTACCGTCTTTTTGCTAAAGACACATTTTTTCCACATCAGTAGTTGTGTTCGTTGAGCCCTGGGGCAGCCCTGAAGTCACTCCAAAGCGTTTTTTGAAAGACCTCAATTCGCCCTGGGTAACGAATTCTCTGTTTTTTGAGAAGTAGATCTAGGTATTTTGCTGGGGCGAGTTGAGGTAAAGAAATTGACATATGTGTTGTCAAACATATGTTTACAATTGAATATTTTATTTTGCTTTTGCAATGCAAAGAAAAGAAATTATAGATCTATTTTAATAAAAGTAAAGAGAAAACATACAAATAAAACAAAATGTAATTTTTTTATGTTTTGGAATGTACCAAAAGCAACAAATTTCAAGTTTAAATTTCGGAAACAAATATTTTTTGTTTCTTTCTTTTTGTCAACAACACAAAAGCTACCCTTGTGCGTTTTTTAAGAACCAAAAAACCCAGGTTTTTTGACAGCTCTTGGGGCTGTCAAGAAAACCTGAGTAGAATTGGTAAAACCCTGGGTAGAATTGGTAAAATTCGAACAAAACTAGTTTCTTTCGATTTTTATTCAGTAAAAAGCGTTGTCATTGAATCTTTAGCGTACAATTACTTTTTACTTGCGATTATAGGCACTAAGGCAAGTTTTGTATTCGTAAAAACAAAAGTTTTGAGATAACAATCAAACATGACATTACGATGATAGCGAAGTCGAAAAAAGTAAGTCTGGAAATTCTGTCTGTCTCTATGTCAGTCCGTGTGTATCAGCACCTATACAGCATAAACGACTGTACCGATTTATTTCAAATTATTTCAAATTTGGTATGTATAGGAGGAGAAATTGTTTTTTTTTAGCTCAAAAAATAACGGTACCCGCAATATAACGGTTTTGGAAAAACTTAATTTTCTCAAAAACGGCTCCAACGATTTTCTTCAAATAAATTAGAGATGGTTTTTATCCGATTGTATTTTGTGCATTTGCAGATTTTTTTTGTCTAGAAAAATTTAGATGATTTGATAAAATTTTGATACCAACATTTTGCAAAAGTGCTTAGTTTTAATTAATTTTTTAATTTTTTTTTTTTTTTGTAAATTCAATATTTCAAAAATGGTTTCCCCAAAAAATTTAAGTTTTTGTCGCTTTAAATTGGCATTTTTCAAATTCGTAAAACGTTTTTTTTTATAAAAATTGATTTATTTAAAAATCTGCTATACCAGAATTTCCTGCATACTTTGATTTTCATTTGAATCTTGCTTAAAAGTAGTTTTAGCACTTTTAAAAACAATTCATATGATTTTGTTTGTGTTTTTCATTTATATTAAAAAAATTATTAAATTTATATTTATTAAATTTAATATTGTTTTAGTGGTAACTTAATCTAAATAAAGTATTAAAAAATTAAATAATCCTCAGTTTTTACAGAATCATTGTTTTGTTGTCCCTATAAAGAAAAACAAACTTCGCAAAAATCGGTCAAGCCGTTTAGGAGGACAACACTCTCAAGTACCGAGTCCAACTGTAGCTAAAAACTATCATGTTAACTCCCTGAGTACATACATTTTATCGAAATCCACAAACCATTTCGTGAATGATTAGTTTTGGGTGGTATGACATAAAGCCATATTTCGAAGTATGACATTATGAGGCATTTCAAATTGACATAAGTCTGTATTCGAAGTTGGAGCTTATGAAGCTTTACCAAAGAGCCTTACCAAGTACCGTTATTTTTTGAGCTAAAAAACAAAAACATCTCAATTTCTCCTCTAAGGAATGGTCTACAAACTCTACATTCCAAATTTCGAATATGGTATTAGGCATTATTCTGTTTTAACTCGCAGCAGTGCAGTAAGATAGAAAAAAGACACATCTATGTCCCACTGACAACACAAAGCTACTGTACGCAGAATATCCGATGCATCCGAATATTGTTACATGAACATATAGAGTCCTAATATTGTCATGCATTAACATTCAAATATGTTTGGATATTAGTCACTATTAAGATTTCATTAAGGAGACAACTTTTAAAAAGGTCGGACCTCGATGAAATTTTTAGATGTTGTTTTGAGAGGGTTTTATAACATTTTCTCAAGTTTTTCAACTTGAGAACCTTGTGCTAAAAGAGGGGGTCGGGGAAAACTGCAACGGCGGTGAAAACGGCGGTCCTATGGCAAAAGCGTTCAGGTACATTTTGTATAACGTTAAATTTGCTACAATATTGTTTGTTCAAACGTGTTTGTATATCACGTCGTTACCAAGATATGGCGCTCCAAAAAAGATGTAATTTTTAAAATTTTGCTAAATAAATTAATTAAAATGCAATTTTTTACCTTTTTTCTTCTCTTTTATACCCCTTTTATCAGCGTTAAGGTATGTTTTGAAGAGCGTTAAATTTTCTACATTATTGATTGTCCATGTTTTTATGTCATTTCGTTCCCGAGATATGGCGCTTAAAAGAAAGGGTCATTTTACAAATTTTGCTATGAAAAAAAAATTGAAAAAATTGCTTGCAAAATATCAAAAACTACCCTTTATTTGCAGCGTCGTATCTTTTCAATGACTTCTGACCTTTTTTCACTCAAAAATACCTGCCGACTGGACTAATTAGATACATATTATTTTCTTGTTCAATTTGTTCTTCAATTTTACTAAACAAACATAAAATGTATTATTATTAACTTGCACAGTTGGTACACATTCTCTTAACATCATCCATAAGATTCTATTTAACCCTCCAACTACCGGAGAGAAAGGAACAACGTCTGACGGGGCAACTAGTTATTAAATAAAAATCGATTTATTTAACAAAAAAACAATATATTCTTACAAATTGTGATTGAATTGATTCATTCTCATGATAGAAGTATATTCCTAATTTGACTTAATTATTTCAAGAGACGTACAAATTACAAATTTTTGAAACGCCAAACTCAATTTGGGTCTACTGTGAGGAGCGCCACGATACACATTTTTTTAAGAAAACCTTAGTCTGTAAATCAAGTGAAAATAGAACATAGTTTTGCATGATTGCATGATGACCATAAATATAATTAGCAAACATTCGCAAAAAACAGAAGTAGGAGACAAAATTTAATTTTATGGTCAAATATCAAACTATGTCAGACCCAAAGACCGACGATTGTGTTTTTTTTTTTTTTTTGTTCCAAAATATGCTATCGAGACTTCAAGTGGACACTTCTAAACATTGCCCACGTTCATGTCTGGAGAACCAAGTGACGGTGTATGTGGCTCGATTTGACTTGACATTTTAATGTATGCACAAGTCGTTCGAATAAATTATTAGTTTTTCTTCACAAAAAGTAGGAGGGGGATTGTCTTGTCGAAAAGAAAGTAGTATTCAGCGGTCGAAGTCTTGGACACCATGACTTAAAAAAAAATCAACAACGAAGCACAAATGATTCTGCTTTATGATGATAGGACATATTACATATCATACCATAGCTTTGATTGAGAAACTTGTGTAAAATGAATTTTATGCACTTATGAGTTTGTGAATTCAACGTTGATAGATACAAACATAGTTAAGTTAATCAAGTTGGAAGCAACAGCTTATATGAAAAGCCGAACAGCTAGTCTGTCCGAGTTTGGTAATTTACTCATGTTTGGATTGGGGTCTATATTGGGTGGGAAACAAGATGCAAGCACGATGTGTCGGTCTGGTTTGTTATTATTATGACGTGAGGAGGCTGCTGCGTCTGCGTGGTCGCGCGCAATGAGTGATTATTATTTATAATCGCTAATGATGGCGCACGCGTTCACTTGCGCTATAAATCGTGTGGAGGGAGCTGTTCGTTTGAATGAGTTTCACTTTTGAGCTCGTTTCTTTTTATTTGTTTATTTGTTATAAGTTTTCTTTTCCTGAAATCACTATGGATCTTCTCAAACCAGAGGCTGTCAAATATTATAAACTGTAGGCCCCTTCTGTCTCTTTGAAACCCATCAGAGGTACATATGTAAGTTGATCAAATGGTATATGAATGAATGATGTGTTCTTACTTTTTTCGATGGAAACTTTTTACTTTCTTTATAAAATAAAAATATTCCCCAGAGAAATGTTAACCTTATCATAATATCATAAAATAATCAGGGTGTCTTTCCCTAAGGGGGAACAATCAAAAACATGGAAGTGAACTACTCAATACATAAACAGGTAAAGAGCGCTCATTACCGTCAAATACGTGGAATTGAAGAGACATTATAGATATCATTGGGACTTGGTTTTGTCCACCTCATCGTTCAATTGAGTTAGTTCTAGTTTAAACAGTTAAGAGTATTTTATCACCTAAACATCTTTATAGCCATAACTTAAATAAGTTTGAATTATTATGAATATATTATGTAATTTGTAAATTAATCAGAACCAAGTCTACATAACAGATGATGTGGCCGCGAATACTAGAGAAATGGAAATGGAACGCATGTGGTTCCAGTAGGACGCCAGCCGCTACATACCCCGCTCAAATTATGTACTGGCGCCTGGCCGATTTGATTTGAAAATTTTAGTCCGGACTCACGAGAATTCTTTGGCGAAATAAGTGAGGGGTGATTATTGTCGTGAAGCGGTTTAAAATTCCAAAAACCGGACTCATGAGTACTGTTTCATTTCCAAGTGCGAAAAAAAGTTGTTGGTCATGGGACCATCGACAGAAGTGAAACTTTATTATTATTTTATTATAAAAAAAAATTCTTTGATGTTTTCAGGGCCCTTTAAAAGCGACAAACGTTAACATTTTAGGTGCGCTGCTGTCAATTTAAATATTTTCCGCCCGAAAACTAAATTTAAGAGATTTTATGTTGTTTTATCGTGTAGCCATTGCATTGGATCGGGTTGATTTCATAACTGTCCAATTTTAGACGCGCAAAGATGCTTTATTGATCATGAAATTTGCATGGAAGCCGGACATAATACCGAAATCCAAAATCCCGAAAACCCAAAAGACCGAAAATTCAAAAGACCAACAACCCAAAAAACCGAAAGGTCAAAATCCCGAAATTAAAATTGAAATTATTTTTTGAAAATTTTCATTTTTTTTAAGCGTTTAAAACAAATTGACAGAATGATTTTCATTTTCATTGTAAAATAAATATATTTAATTTTGTGTGACGATTATTTTTTTTTTAGGCATTTGACAACGGTGGTGCGGAGTAACCCGCCTCCTACGTACTCACCCGACGCATTTTGACGTTTATATGTTTTTTCCCCTTCCCACTTTGTTGTAAGAAAGAGACGGCGTCCAGCTTTTTGATTTTTTTAAAATTCTCGTGGATGCATTTTGACATTCGCTATTCTGACATTTGTAATTTATTATTTTTTCGCTTTTTGCACAAATATTTTGAAAGTTCTTACAAAATTCGCTCATTTTTGATGGAAATTTCAATTAAACATGAGCATTTATAAAGAAAGTTGTAAACATCTAGACTCATTTCACATATGTAAGTACATATTTTGGTTTTTGTTTCGTGTGACTTTGATTAGACCAGTACTTTTTCCGTACGTTTCGTTATACGTCTTTTTGACATTTTGGGTGAGGGGTGAGGGGTGTAGAAACGAAGGAGGAAAGAAATAACGAAAGCACGTATGAAAATTCTTGCTCTTTTTCTTTTTCTGGTTGAACTTTGACGTTGAACAACAATTGAAAAGAAACTATTAGCAAATCATATTTTCTATCGAAACGTTCTTAATTCGTCCGATAAGCCATTCTTAAGTTCTTATCTCGATATAGTGGCTAAGGCGAACCCCCCTACCATGCCGCCATATTTTTTTTAATACATACCTACTCCTGAAAGACTAACGCCCATATCCAATCATAAAATTGGTTGGGTATTCTGTTGCATTATGGAACCCAAATTTAGTTCAAAGACGAAGAAGTTTTAATTCCAAGTAGACCGCTAAATCCAGTTTTCAATCATTAAGAACCTATGTACATGGTAACCCAAGATTTATTCCATATACATATATTCTGGTGTGGCATAACACAACAATTTGGTGGGGCAGATTCTGGTGTGGCATAACACAACAAAGGTTGGGAAACACGATTTTTTGTTAGTAAAATCTGAAAAACTCTACGGTAGTTCGATGCTATGCACAGAATATACCTATCCAAACCAATACTAGGTTCTAGTTAAATAAATTGACAGCTCAACCAACGGTTCATGATTGAAGAATGTTCCTTCCATCATCCAGCTTTTAAAACTCATGAGTTACGTCAGAATATAAATAAAAAACAAAGGAGCAAATTTTTAAAGATCATATTTTGTAGGTAATAGCATTATACTAGTTAACATTTGAAAGCATCATACTATTTTTTGCTACTTTTGAACACTACCTATATTAACTCTTAGTAAAAAAATATATCTCTGAAGCATCCACAATCAAGCGATGTTGTTGTTTGGTTTATGCAGTGTTTGTGTAGTTAAATGATTTTAAGAGAGAGAATGGGTTTTTTCTCTGAGAGATTTTGTCATGTTGCTTAAAACTTTAGTAATTTGCTAAAAAATGATAATACATGGGATTGATACTTTTAACGTAAGTATAATACTACTTGTGATCAAAATTTTTAAATTCAACAAATTACGCTGGTAAAATGTTAAATTCACTTTAGCATTATGCTAAGTTGATTAGAAATTTGCGCCAAATACTTCAACAGTCTGTCACAATAGCAAGACAAAAATTACACCCTATAAGAACACCATTTTCTCTAATGACCATAACAGCACAAGTCTTTAACATATTCTCTACTCCTCACATGCCTCTTCTCTTCTAACAAATTATCGACTTGCGCGGCAGCAAAAACTTTCAATTTCCTCAACAAATTAGAAAATAATATGCCAATGTTTATGTTTCCTTTTTTTGTCTATTCTCATAGTGCTGCTGCTGCAAACTTCTTTGAGTTGCCTTGTCTTTATGGCAGACATGTGCTATTTGCAAATGGAATAAAGAATCTCAAAAGAAAAACAGCCAACAAGAAAGAATATACAAAAAAAACCTGCTGCGATGCAACAGAAGCAGAAGCAAAAGCAGGCAGATGCAGGCAGCAGCATCTTCGTCAGCCAACGAAGCGAAGCGTTAACTGCAACTCAAGACATAATAATACAGATGTATTGACCCGAATGTCTAGTGACCCACTCTTCTTGTTGCAATGTAGTTTTCATTTTCCGCTTTAGGAAGATTTACTTTACAAATAGGCATAGCAATCGAGTATCTAGAAACCGTGTGTTTTGCCAGTGGTGTTGAGCCTTGTGTATATTTTCCGTTTGGGCTGAAAAGAAAACCTAAGTGCGAGCTGCTTCTAAATACAAATAGCATTACAAGGCAAAAGGCATCTCGTTGACGACGGTGGCGGTATTTCTTCTCATAATACTTTGGCTATGTGAGTGGTGAATTGAAATCTGGGAGTTCTCGATGTGATATTATCTTCGTTTTTTTTTATTGCAATATATGTAGGTACTTATAAGGGTGGGTAATGGTATTACAAAAAAAAAAAAAAGTATGCACAGTCAATAAAATTGAAATTGAAATTGAAATTGAAAAATACCAACATTCACTTTTTTTAATTGCATCAAAATACATCGACATTTTAAATTTATATCTATTTCACTTATGTTTTGTTTTTATTTAAAAGAAAACATATAAAGCTTTACACTTTAACAGGATGCAACCTGTATAGCATCGGAGTAAGTGGGAGAAGTATCACCTCTATAACAAAAGCCAGGGGTGGAATCGGCTAAGTTGATTTGTGATGAGTGACAGTCAAAATCTACACTTTCTGTCTGCGTAAGGTGATCATCACAGTGATAGCTAAATACCAATCACAAAAATATTGTGATAGTCATCTTCTCATGAAATTGACGTTTCATTTTTATTTTTGTGGCAATGTGACTAGAGTTACCACACGCATACAAAACATTATAAAATTCTTAACTTTTTTTCAATTTTAGTCACCAAATCATCAAAAACAATATTTCTTTTACCATATGAGTTTACAAAAATCGAAAATATGAATTTACTTGAAAATATGACTACGGCAACAATGTTTTTCACAAATGTCACTGACAAATTGAACAAAGTTGAAACAGGCTATCGGATATTTAATACGATGTTATTATTATATGTTTGAGAAAATGCTAAGCTGAAGTAAGCACCACAATAAGTTGCTAAAATTAAGCTAATAATCCGAATTTAAAATGTTTAATATCATACCCATGAAAGATAAATATATTTTTCGCATATTAGTTTGAGGTGCTTTTATTGGTGTTAAAATCCCATCCTCTCTGCTACCACTGTGATCTGCCAATTATTTTCTTTTGAGTTTTTCAACTTCATAAAAAATTTGGTTATGATCTAATTTTAATTTAACAGTTTTAACAAAAACACTTAATTTAAAAAATCATACATCTTTTCGAAAAATAATTCATTTACATAGTGGTTTTCTACGGGTTTTCTGTCTAAAAACAAATTAGAGATGTTTTGCTTTAAAATGTGGCAACAATGTTTTTCACAAATATTAGTTACCTAGTTTTTATGCAGCAACAAGAGATTGAGTTGTAGTTGAATTAAAATTCCAACACAGGTATTTTAACAAATGAGTTGAGTTGAGTTCAAAAAAGTTGTAATGACAGGAGAACGCCTATGCATTCCTTTGTATTTTCAAGAAAACAAAATGTATTGCTTGTATACATTTTGTATACGCTCGTATTTTTTCTTTCGCTAATTGGTGCAAAAAGCGAAAGGAGAATAAATGAAAAATGTCAGATTCGCAATTGTCAAAATGCACACATTAAACAAATAATAATAATAGCACTCACTGACAGCACCGAAGAACTAAAGTCTAGTGTCTATTGGAACTTTCCATTGGTAAATACAGATTTCAATAAATAAATAATTTTGTCATTGTGTTCAATGTAATTTCTTGTCTGTGAATTTATAAAGAACATGACTGTCAAATTTCAACTTATCGAAAGATCTTGCAGAATTAAAAAATCTATTTAAAACTACTGTTACACTTTTTGATAACAATTATTTCTTAAATATTTTGAAATAATGATTATTGCATTAGTGGTAGTACAAGGAGGGGTAAATCCGCCGAAAAATCCAGATTTGCAAAACTCATCAGAAATCAAAAAATAAATCAATTTATTTTTCCAATGGAACACGTTTACTGTCAAAAACTGATCGCTGATCAAAAATAATTTGATTTATTTTACCAATGGAAATTTCCATTAAACTCTCAACCAATCATTTTGTGTGTGTTGTTAAGGATTGGAGGACCTACAATTTTACTTCGATTTCGAACCACTAAGGTGAGATGCATTTTTCATGACAATGATACTCTTAGAGGATGTGTAACTTCCTCGCAAGAGGCAATGGTCTGATCACCTTACGCAGACGGAAATGTCAATTTGATTACAAGTTACTATATCAAAAATGTGACAGTAAATTAAATTTTGCAACACCTCCATTTTATCTACATACATACATATATGTATCTAAAAACACAAATTTAATTTTGTACCTACTAAAGAACTATTTTGTCTCCAACTTCAGAGGAACGATTAAACTAATTTATGATATTAAAAAAGCTTTAAATTTTAACTGAGGATTTGGTGTCAATCATGCGAACAGTTAATTTGCATAAATAAAGTTTCAAATCAATATCGGCGCACAAAAAAGTTGATTTAGTTCATTAGTTAAAACAATTGAGATTAGCGTTTGTTGGTTTTCAAGATTTTTTCTAACCATTTCCGATATTTTTTTTATTAATTGTCCGAATTGTATAAGGCAAGTTTTCTAACGTACGGGTAAGTTTATGAGACCCCTGTCGTGCATTATTATTACATTCGCCAGAGTGTATGCACGTAGTGATGCTGCTGCTGCAGCAGCAGCATTGCGTTAGAGTTGCAGCAGTTTCTTGTTTTTTTTTCTTCAATATTTTCAGTTTCGCTGCTAGACCGCATTAGATGGTTGTGCCTAGCTGACTGGAATTACCGGTTATACTTCTAACATGGTATCACAATTTGCCGTAGTTATAGTATATAGCTCAACAACTTGCTCTTGATAGACTAAATTAAAAGGCATTGCTAATGGTATTAATGATATAGTACACACCTGTGAGCAGGTGCAATTTCTCTGTCAAATATTGATATTTTCGCTGTTACAATTAAGCAGAATAAAAAGATTTTTAGGTATTTTTCATATCTAATAAACAAAACAAACCATCTATTATAGGGAGTCGCGGTAAAAAGAAGAATAAAAAAGAAGAAAAATTCCATTTTAACAAGGCAGAATCAGTTAGCCAGCAGTGGCAATTTTCATATAGTTTAGCTAACTGTAACTACCGACAATAATTCATAAAGTGCTATAAATTCAACACTGACACTTTTTGGATCTCTTAACAGAATTTGACCCACTTAAGTGACGGTGACGGCGAAGGTATATTTATGGACTTAAATGTTATACACAGAACATGGTGAATCATTCAGATGGTGGTGTGAAGGGCTTAAGAACAGTAAAGCTCGTTATTCCTTGGATTAATCCAAATTGGGATGACGATGCACGAATTTTACTATTTTACTGTGGTTCAATTCTTTGATAATAAATTATATTGCTTTATCGACTGATTCTACACTGTTAATGGGTGACATTTATTTTCATTCGTGATCTACCAAAGAAAAGAATTCAACTGGCTCAAATAATGTTATAGGTAGCCGAATAAAAAGATGCTTGAATATTATTTCGGTCAAATTTAATAACTAGGTAAAATGTCAAAACTCATCATGTTTTTTTTAACTAGAGTTTTCAATAGTTTGAACATTTGACATTCGCTAAGCAATGTTTTATTTTATTATTATAGTTTATGGTCGCTTAAATTATGCCTTTGTATTAGCAGCACTGCATACAAATTAAAAAAAGAAAAAGATATAATATTAAAAACAAAGAACAAGTAGAGTAGACAGATATCATCTTATTTAACATCCTATATCGATTTATGCCCGGCAATAACGTTGGCTAGTAAAAGTATTTCGTGAACACTTTGTTTTGAAAATTTAGTAATATAGCTAAGTCGAAAAAGATATTAAAAAAGGCTAAAAGCACAAAGCACGATGTAGTTCTGCATTTTTGGTAGGTTATATAATATATTATACCAGTTAGGGTATAGTCTTAATCCAAATTTGCAACTTTGAAAAACTGAAAAAAAAACCGAAAATTTAGGACATTTCAAGATTTTCTTACTTCATTTTTAGAATGCGACTAATAATTCCTAAACTATGCATTACATTGGTATGGTCACTTTAGTAACATTCTTTAAATATGTACATCTAATTTGTGACCATTTGAGCACTTATTGAGCTGTCTTTAGGTATAATAGGCGCCCAGATACAACCGCGTTCAAAGACATGCAATTTTCGATGTTTTCATTAAAGATATAATCCCAAAAAGAAAACCCTAAAGACAAAATCACCAAGAGAAAATCTTGCAAAGGACAAAATCCCCAGGGGAAAATAATAAAATAAGCAGTGCAAGTACATAGTGAATCAAGCAATAAAATTGCGCGCTTGATTTTATTACTTGATTCACTATTTGCACTGCTTATTTTGGATCCTTATTTTGAGTCAAGTTAAACAACGCATATTCCTGTGAATGGTCACTATGAATGCTTAGCAAGAAATACTTTTTGTTTCTATCAAAACACCACCTAACATTGTCAGTATTGTTCTTTGAATGATGGCTACCATTTAGTGGTAGCATCCTATTTAAAAAAAAATTCTATTTTAAACGTTTAGTTGGAAAGACAAACTTATATTGTTTGCGGGTGGTAATCCCGAAGAAATATATGGGAATACAAATGAATCGAGATATTCTTTAAACTATTTACTATCTCTTCACTTTATAAACTTTGTGTTTTTTGCTAAGCTTTTTAATTTTCATCAAATTTCCACCAATTGGTTAAAATATTAAATGCTTAAACCAAATAATTACAAATGAAATTGTAAGTGCTCCAAATTTTGATTCTGGATTAAAATCCAGAAGCATTTTTCTCTTGTTTTCAGGAGAAAAACTGTCATTCTGAGCCAATCAAATGGTTTTAGAAAGCTTCTGGATTCTTCGGGGCGACCAACCGAAAATGACATAAGACTGAATGCAAATCTGTAACACATACTGAATTAAAACGTGTCAAATATTAACTGGAATTCTTTAAATGCATCACCTTAAGCAAACAAAAGTAAAGATCACGACTGCATCGCACAAACTTGCTCTATTGGAATGACATGTTTGATTGTTATCTCAATCTTTTTTACGAATGCATAATTTATAATAACTTATAGTACCTAACGCAAGTTTGGAGATTTCGGTATAAACATTTATTTATTGGGGATTTTGTCTATTGGATTTCTCTCCCCATGGGAATTTTGTCCTTTAGGATCATATATCTTTGTGGATTTCGATCAATAGATTGGAATTATAAGTGATCCCCGCAAATTAATCAAAAAGTATTTTTTTGATACTTCAACCATGTTTGCACCTATATAATATCTCAATCAAGAACTATTTCGTCCTCATATACAGGGGTATCAGCTTGTAGCATAATTTTTAAACTACACATCGTATACCACTCCGCCATTCTTTGATAACATTAAATTTGTGACAATTTTAGATCTCTGTATACTGTAGGTATAATAAGCGCTGAGATACAACCGTTCAAAGACATGCAATTTCAACAAAAAGTATTTAGTTGTCCTTCATTCAGAAGTCAATGTTCCAGAAAGTATCCCAAAACACTTCGCCAACAACCAAAGCAATATAATTATTCTTTTTTTTTTTGTGTGTTTTCTTCACTTCTTTTATTTTTCATTCTGGAGAGGATTGACTTATGCTCAAAATGTGAATTCCCCACAAGTTGATCACTGATTTCCCAGTCCTAATTTGTAAATATTCGTTTAATTTTACCAATCTCATTTCTTTTTGCTTAGAAAAAAACGTCCACTCAATAATAAAAACATACTTTTGTTTAAATATTTTTATCAAACATTTTATTAGAAAAATATTATCTGTAATTATATCAGTACATTCATAACATAATTTCTATAATTTTCAAACGTTCCATATTGCAAATTATTTTAATTACATACATCTTTTTTTTATCGAGTAAATAAATAAATAGGAAAAAAATAAATCACTGAATAGCTACCTATATGAATATAAAAGTTGCAATAAGAAAAGTTTGAAGATTTAGGTACATTTATAACACTTATGCTGTGTTTATAGAAAACTTTTTTATAACAAAAATATCTCTTAATTTTCTTAAAACAAAACTATATGTAAACCTTAAATTTATAAATATCTAAAGTAATCATCTTCCACCTCAAATTTATCGCAAGATTAAAAAATTTAAAAAACAATTGTGTATATAAATAAACCCTTTTTATATTTAGTTAACTTGAATCCGGCAAAAGTATTCGTATTTGATAAGTTTTTTTCTAAATAAATCTTAATTTTAAAGTTAAATCTTTTGAATTTAAAGTTAACCTTGAACAAATTAAATTTAAAACATTTCAATGCATATTTTTTTTTTCTACTCAAATCATCTCAAGGTGAGAAAAAAAAACATAGTTTTCAGTTTTCATAATGGTATGTTGATCTGCAGAGAAGTCAGACTCCATTCAGCATATTTGCATATTGTAACTATTTTAAATGTCATAGGAGTGTACAACATACCGCTATGAAAAATGATGAAAAACCGGATTCAACAAATCAAACAATGATTCAGTTCAGATATTGAGCAATAGCATAGCTTGAGCAAACCAAACTTCCTTCCTTTGTTTTGGTTTTGCCTTAGGTTGGGACCATCTAACATTTAACTTGAAACATATTCCCCTCAAATTACTAACAACGCATATGAAATGAATAAGATTTAAAATAAAAAAAGCCTTTACACTGATGCCGGAGAAAAATTACAAACCATAAGACAGAAATGGTATAAAAAAAACAAAAACAAAACAAAACTGAGAATGAATGTGCTGAATAAATAAAATCGATTTGAAAAAGATACGTGTTTGTAAATAATGTATATATATATATATATATATATATATATATATATATATCTACCTATCTATAAAAATAAACGTCATGCAAAAAAGCATTGAAAGTGAAAGTTTCACTTTTCATCGTTCAGACAACGAACCGGTGTTGCTGGAGTTGTGTTTTTTTGTTTCATTATTTTTCATATGCCTTCTTATAATAAAAGTAAAATAAATACTAAAGCTAAGATTATTTGCTAAATGAAACCCTACACGGATGCTACTGTAGGCCGATAAAACGAAGACGACGAAGGAGACGTTGTTTGTTTGGGAGCGTCTGAGTGCAACGACGATGATGACGGCGGCGGCGGCGGTTGAGTACCCCACAACATGTCTAGGCAATTAAAGAGTTGCGGATCTATCCTGGGTGATCCTCCTCCATTGCCTGGTACATGAATGGTGTTATTGTTAATGTCTGGTGTGGAAAAACAATCGAAAATGGATTCGTTGGTGGGGAACAATACATTAGGATGATTCAAAGAGTTTATGGAAAGATTTTCAAAATTGAATATTAATTCATCGCCAGTAGGATTATTTTTGTTAGTTGCACTGTTTAGTCCACTATCTGAGAAAACACTGCAATTATCAGATGAAGACGTTGAAGATGGAGTGGTATTGCCTGCATTATTTGCTCCTTTGATGTCGCAAGTTTCCATTAGTTTGCGAGATATTTCGTTTATACTTTCAGTAAGGAGAGATTCGGCTGTAGGACTTAAAAGGAGATCAGTTGGAAGGTTATGTAACTGTAGATAACTATTGTTTCTAAAGAAATCATCACCGATTTGTATTCCACTTAGGATATCGCCATATCCAGAATCGCTGGAATCACTTAAACTGCCTGCGTGGGTGTTCTTAATCATGTTCACTTGACTTGAACGATTCGAACCGATTACTCCAACATTCTTTGTAGCTCTTTCAAATTCCGTGGTGTCAGACGAGTTATCCGAGTGTGATCGGCGCAGTGGGAATGCCCATATACGACTAAGTGGATCGCATTGACGGCAAAAACAAATAGATCCTGTTGTTGCGTCCTGTGCATCTACGACATGAGTTGGTTCATCATTTTTCAGATTACATTGGGTTTCAGGTTCATTGAAACCAAGAATCTGTGAGGGAAGAAGGTGTTGGTTTAAAATATTGAGCGGATGTTCCCTCCTTGAAACACCTATATCCGCATCATGATCTAATTTATTTACAAAATTATTTGTATTCGGTAAGGTTTTACGATCTTTTTTCCTTCTTTTTCTTGGCTTGATGATCCTGGGCAAACAAGCTACCGCTGCTGAGTCATTTTGCGTGTTTGATGCTCCTCCTCCACCAACTGGTCCGGATACATTGTTTTCCTTTGTTTTTTGTTGCATCGAACCATTTGGTTTGTAATTACACGGAGCGTATATTTCCGAAGAATTAGGATTTAAAGGTCTAAGCTGACGATTTCCATTCAAACGATTACGATTGTACGATCCAGTAAGGAGGAGAGGAGCTCCTTGAGCATGCATTGCTAAACGAGTCATTGGATTCAAGTCATATTCGTTGGAGTGTGAGTCTCGGTTGGTATTATACATTTGTAGTGAATTACAGGACATTGGCGAGGGCGGTGGATGTCGATATCCCGCAATACTTGGTTTCCTTTGACGACGGTTCGAAGAAGCTGCTGTTGAGATTAATGGTATACCTGCCCAACCATTTGTATTGTGTTGGTTAAAACATGGAAGCATTGCATAGTTTTGATGCAGTGGTGGTAGCTGCTGCTGTTGATGATGAGGATGCGATTGGTAGGATAAATTGTGTTGCTGTCGGTGATGATGCTGCTGTTGTTGTTGTTGTTGTTGCGATTGGCTGCGATGATGGAAATTGTAAAACACATTTTGCGGTCTACATCCTGATGACAATCCCGGTTGCGGTACAACTCGCCCCGATGCATTTGATTTCATAATCCCGTAGTCAGAACGGTAAAAAGCATTCCTTTATCTTTTCACACGGATAACGTTTTAAAATCACGATCTCAATTCCGCAAAAAAAAAAAAATATTATTACAAAATAATTTCAAACGATATCTTCTTTGTTGCCCATCAATTGCTTTTGTTCACCGTTTAAATGACATCGATGAAAATGACCAACATGTATTAAAATTTCGCAACCTTTACCGGAATTAACAACAGACTACGTTGAACGGCCACACAAGGCATACAAAAATATTTAACTTTGTTAGCCGTCCTCTTCAACAGCCGATCTTGCGCGCAATGTAGCACTTAATATCTGTTATTTGCCACTTTTCCAAGCAACACACAATACAACATCAAAGAAAAAAACGTACAACAACAAATCCGATATGAACGTGTTACGAAATGCTCTGTGACACACTAAAAAGCGAAAGAAAAAACAGTCCCACGACGAAAGACTCGAGACTTCGACTAGGATGTGAAGAAGAATATTCAATATACATACAAGGTAAACCGACCGACCGCTGTCAACGTAAGTGGCCAACTAAAAAAAGACTCAACAGCAACTTCTAGCCAAGCTGCGATTTGATATAACATACAAGACACAAACACAAGACTGGCAGTGGCACAAGCCTGGCTGAAAACAGAGTACAAAGCTGAGAGAAACCACGATCGTGAGCAACGAAATCAAATGGGAAAAAAATAAACAAAAAACTAAGTAGGGGAACAAAATACATTCCACAAACATTTGTATCAACGATGGGACTTGAGAGACCCACTTCAGAACATGTGGTGGAAGAAAAAACACGTTAGCAAGAAAAAAAAACTACCTAGTGTTTTGATTTTATTCCAAAACAATTGAAATTATAAGATTTCATACATGAACAGAATACAAATTTCTTAATTAGTAAAATTATTATTTCACTGGAATTGTTTTAGCTTTGATATGATATCATGTTTTATTAGGAGACTTTTTCACGTAGCTATCTATGTCGATATACCTATGGTTTCTGAAGAAATAATAAGGTAAGCCCAGCATTAAATAACCATGGTTTGTTATTTAAAATTGATTCCTCAAAAATGAAAACAAAATTGCAGACTATTGGAAATTACGAAAAAAAATATTTATCGGACTCGCTTCATTATGGATAATACTGCTGGTGATTTTTACTGATCAAAGTTAAGCAGGATGGCGTAATAAATGCTCGAACATTAGTACGTCGAAGTTCATGAACAATGTTCAAAGTCAATTTATTGACTAAATGACGGCTTTACTTTTAATTTCTAAACTGTAAAGAAGTGCCGGTGATCACAGTCTAAAAAGTAAAGTCGGGCTGTAAAACTCCAAAAACGCAAAAGCGAACGGGCCACACGGATTAAGTGGCGGGAGAAGGAGTTATCCACTGTAGTTGTTTGTCCAGCGCTTACATAAAGTTAACAATGTTCTAAAATGTACAAAGAAGATGAAACAAAATTGATGGCATTTAAAATCAAAATGCTTAGTATGATCATGAATGATCAGGAGTGTGAAAGAATAATCCCGTTATAAAGCAATTATAACACAAGTTCCTCTAAAACACAGCGAACAAGAGACTAGCGCTGGATGAAACAAATGGAATGACGACAGCATTCAGTTTGTTTGTTTGTCAAGGATTCAGTCAAACAGAACACAATCCAAAACTCGGAAAACGCCGACGAGTCCCCTGTTTTTAATTTCGTTATTTGATAGTAAGTTTGAAATAATTACACACATTAACAATATAATGAAATCTTGGTTAAATAAAAAGGATTAAATTCCTGAACAAAAATTTACCAAAAAAAATATTTCCTTGGCTCAAAACGAGAATACACACTTTTGTTATTTATTCACGGTTTGAAGGTCCAGCGACAATGAAATTGTTTATCTTCATACAGTAAAATTTCCAACAAGTTTCAGGGTGTCACTGTAACTTTCTCGGGATGTAAGTTAAGTATATCCAGGCTTGATGCTTCACATCCTTAGACAAGCATAAGATAAAGCAATTTCGTCAATAATAACTTAAATTTAATTAAACACACAATTATATTGTTTATTTAATAATTGCAGTCCCTAACAAAGATCAGAATTAAATACCAATGTCAAATTTCTTCCATTATCATCGTTTCGTTTCTGTGTTTTGTCGTGTCTTTATATGCACAATATACCCTCCATCTACTCATTGTTAATTTTCCACTTGATGAATATCGGTTACAAGGTGTTCTTAGTATAACAATCTAGTTTTGGTTCTTAATCAGGGCTTGACTATATTGACTATAATACGCTGCCATTAAGCATTCTTCTTACGGCATAAAACAATGGTCTACCTCAACTCTACATGTTCTCGAAATTGCAACTAAAATGTTTTTGCATTCACCGCAATTATTTACAGAAAGCAAACAATCACTGTAAAGATATTAAGCAAACACCAACGCTGTTGACGCCACCATATTGCTCCGCGCAGTTCCCCACTGTGATTATGTTTGTTGCCATATGTCAGTGCACCTTTCTTTTCACATTTTGCATTTTCACGGAGCAGAGTAAATCGGTCAACGGGAACCATGCATCATGGCAGCAGTAGTTAATGTTCAAAGACTATCAACCCAACTTAAGCTCATTTGCTGGTGATGAGATGGTTGCAAGAAGACAAAACTTTCTCTTTTCATTACCCCCAATCACCCCCGTAGAGGCGTATAGACATCGACCACAATCTACAGCCAAACCGACCGAGCGAAGTCGTCGTTTTCATTTTCATTTGTAAATCTTTTGGATTCGAAAGATATCTCTTTTGATCACTGCTTTTGTTAATGGGGGGAACTCAACGGATCAACGCAACAGCACCGCTTAGCATATTCACGGTCAAATGCGTTCAACGAGCACAACCAACATCAGATCTAATGAAAGTGTTTCATATTACCAACAAACAGTTTTAAATGATGCTCAAGTTTTTTTTTTATTCGTATGGCAATATGCACAAATACTAGTAACTGGTTGGTTGTGAGCTTGGTGAAAGGAGAGGCGTTGATTCGAATTACTTTCGATTTCTAATATATACCTACGTTTTAGTGTAGTTTCTTTTTGTGCGGTTTGTAGTGAGATATGATAAGGAATTGATTTCAAGCAAAGGTATTCTTAGACAATAAAGAAGAGCTACTCACTACCAGAATGAATGAATATGCTTACAAGCTGTTATGAAACTTTATCCAACGTTGTCTCATTAAGTCTTTTAAACTTTTACTATGATAATTAGATTACGAAACAGATTATAGATAGGTAGTATTCTTGTAGTCAACATGTGTTTTAGAGCCAAAAAATTACCATAATTTGTTTTTACTAGTGAGCAAAATTAATGAAGTGTTTTTTTTTTCTGAGTGACATCATAAAACATTACATGAATAATAAATAAAAATGGAGCGAGCGAATTAATGAATATATTTAGAAAATACATCCGGAAGTAATTGGTTTAAATAAAGGCAAAATGAGGTCTTCAGATTATGTAGTTATTTAATCTAACTTACTTTATGTTTGTGCCTTACGTGGCTTAAACATCTTAACCGTTGAATGTAAGTTTTTTGATACCACTTATTATACTGTATAGCATGTATTATTCTCATTCCATTGCGTTTGATTCGGTTCTTTTAGACAGAGCTCCTCTATTGATTTCTTAACGCTGATGTTTGCCGATTTTACAACAAATACCAAGTAGACAAAATTCATTGTTTCCTCGAAGTTATACCAACTTGTGATTTTTTTTAACCAAGTCTGTCGTGTGACTTTTGTTGAAGATAGCCATGATTCGTCTTATTTTAGGGACAAGATCCGTTCTGTGTCTAACTCGAAGATGAAGAGCACAAGTACTCAAAAGACTAAGACAAGATATTGCCAGATATAATCTTTTATTATTTAAACTATTACCAGCGACTTATAAAATAGATTTAGTGAGTCTGTGAGCGCGAAATGCTCAAGTGCATAGAAATGCTCCAGGGCGAAAGCAACATTTTTACATTTTCTGATTCATTCATAAGCTAAAATGAGTTGCATTACTTTTGCATCGATTAATCGTTAACTTTTAGTTATTATGCTAAAAAAAATAGAATTCAGTACTTCACCGAAACCGACAACGAAAAAAGTAAAGAAATCAGGGAATCGTTTCCTCGGGAAACATTGTTGAAATACGCATGGTCGCCAAAGGGAAAAAATTAGATTTCTCCCTGAAGAATCTAATCTAAACCAATCAACCAGAAACGATTTTGATGAAATCAAGGATTACCTTTTAAACTTTTCTGCACTACGAAGGGACAGGATAGTCCTATATAAGGCTTTACCTAATAGGCATTTATCACTCATACACTGTTATCTCTATTCGATAACAGTATGAACATGAACACACATTTGAAGAAGGTGTGCCTTTTTTTAAATCAAGAATGACCTGACTTAAGAATATGTGACATCGCTTAAATATATACACCAATATGCGCTGGGAGCGACTAAAAGTCAATACTATAGATACGTTGTAACTTGCAACTAACTTCGAGCTAGGATCAAGGACGACCTGCAAACCCTTAAAAATTTCAGAAACCGGTAGACATAAATAGACTCTTCGGAGGTGACTTTAACTTAAGACATACTCGGTAGCTTGATGATGTCTATAGTAAATTGACAGGACGAAAACTGTGGAACAACGCTCTCTGGTGATAGTATCACAGCCGAAATCAGCCTTCCAAAGAAAATTATGAACACTGAAAAACTTGTATGACAATATTGTCAGAAACGTCATTGTCAGACGACGACCTGACGACGAAATTGTCATCGTTCTGCAATCCTGTGAACAAATTTTTACAAGTTGGGTAACTGCATTTGAGAGGGTTATTGGTGTTAAACCCAGAAAACAGTATAACTCAGCGAAAAGACCCTCACCAGTAACCCTGCGAACAGCGTAAAAATCACCACTCCGTAAGAAATAACTGAAATGAAGTTTGGTCTAAAAACTACTTAATTGGCAAACATTGTTGAAACGAAGCATTTTATTGTAGAGTTTGCATGTTTATCAGTCCTTATCAATGCTTTGAACAAAAATTTTGCCGTTGCCTACAAGTGAGGAGACAAAATAAGCTTATGGCTCGAAAAAAAAATTAAAGCAAAATTCCTGCACAGGTTTACTCAGTCCGATTCTGCGTTGTCGCTACATGTTACGTTTTTAATTGTTTTTCTTTAGTTCTTCGAGACTGAACATTCTTAATGACCGATTTTTGACATCATATGGATGCAGAAAACGCAACAACAGCAGTTAATATGCTTCAGTAAGGAGTGTTTGGAAAGAGTTCCAAGTCGTATTGGTATGTCGAGACGATGTGTCCGAAACGAGTGGTAATGATTTTCTGTAAGCCGGGAGTGTGGCTAGATAGCGTACATTAGGAACAACCAGAGCTGCAACTACCCAAGGAGACCGATACATTAGAATAATTGCACGTTCAACATCCAACATTCCCGAATGCATGCTATTCAGCCGAAACTGACCATTGGGCAATGTCATTAATGTACCAACGATTTAAAGATCAAGTTTTCTAGTGATATCAAACGAGTATGCCTGTGGAGAAGACATTTTTAACGTTTTACCCACCCGAGCATTCACGGAAGTGAACGTTTTAGGTGCCCTAGTGTTATGGTATGGGCTGAAATAAGTTCCCTGAAACAGAGCTAATAGTTCTGGATAAAGGAACCATTACATCCGCCAGTTTAGTTTAAAAGGCAATACGATTTGTTGGGGACACGTTTTCACAAAAAGTTGGCAATGGGTATGTTTTTATGAGACAGTGCTCTTCCACATACTGCCCGTATTAACCAAGGACCTCTTTTAATGCCAATATAAAACATTTGTCATGGCCAACAAAGAGCCAACAAAACCTCAATCCAATCAGGCATTTATGAGATCAATCAAAAAGAAACCTAGCAGAGAACCACAGCCATGTAAACACTAAACAGGAGCTCATAAACGCGTTAAAAGCCTTTAGGGAGACATATCCAACCAAAATTTTACTCATATCTTATAGAAAGCGTACCAGATAGGTTAAGGCAGTGCATACGAAGCAGAGGATTCGTAATGATTACCTATTGATTACCTATCCTTATCTCAAATATAAAAATATAATCACTATTTTTTTTCAAATTAAGTGGGCCCTATTTTGTTTTGAGTAGTTTATGTTATCTTTTAAGTGCTTTTGGATTTTTCAAAAGCATTTCTACATGGATGAACTACGCAATCGTTACAACACAACTTAGGGAGGGACTTTTAAAAATGTTTTATCAAATTTTAATTCCCTGACCTCAAGGATCTATACTGCCCCCCTAAGCGAAAAGGTCTTAAAATACTTGGAACTAAGTTGTCAAAAAAAATGCAAATGTTTAATGATTTAAAAAAATACATATTGCATCGTCCTTTCAACCCATATTGCTTAACAACTTAACTATCAATTTTGTCGACTTTTGGAAACTGTTTTGAGTTTAGGACAATTATAAAACAAAACAACCGATATTCTTTAATAAAAAACACGTTTCCGGCATTCGACAAGCTGCAGTCATTTTGACCCGATTGAATTAATTAACATTGTCTTCAAAAATGTTGGTTTTGTTTCGCAAATCAGAACATTAATATTAATATTAATGATAGAAAATGGGACCATAACTCCCTTAATTCACCACTTCATCTAATGGTTTCCAGGGTTAGATTATCCCATGCTTTTAGTTGTTTTATCAACTTTTGCTACTTCGCACCGGTGATCTTCAGTTACATAATCCTACGACTTGCATGTACGCTTGGTGTTAATACCTTAGATGTGACTTATGCCTTATTTGCCTCTTACGACAAGCGGGATTCTATTCTCATTTAAAAAAAAAAACATTTTTTGAGCCACTACCTTTTTGAAAAGTTCCCGAAATTACAGTCAGATGACGACAAAATTCTTAACTGGTGTCAAAAGTATTGTGAGGAACTTTAAAATGAACAATTTTTCAGTTAAAATAGTCGCACCTAACTGATGAAGTTAGTTAAAGACCAGATTGGTTATCCAAACGTAAAAAGATGAAAGACATCGGATGGCTGTCGATTGTTATCTCCAAAAATAACATCGAATACCAAATGCCTTATAAACGGGGGGGGAAAGTTACTTTTTCACAATTTACAAGGGGAACGTAATACGCGAAACTGAGATAGTTGTATTTCAATACAACTCATATAGCACACAATAAAGATCGTTGATCAGTGCTGGTTTGTTGCCAGAGTATAAGAATCAAAATGGAGAAACATGTAATCATTAATATGACGGAAAAACTATGCCGTCTTCAGATACCGAAAAATTCTTCATCAGCTTCCTAAAAATAAGGCGACCCACAAACTGATTCGTAGGCATAGCAATAAAGTGACAGAACTGTGGTATCTTCGAGATCATTATTCATTTTTATTCAATTTGATTTTGATTGATAAATATTTATGTTTTTTTGTTTTATAATGTCTCTTATTTCAAATGACATCAACAAAATAATCAAATTTTTTTTTAAATATCATCCATTAATCAAATTTTTGATTAAAATCATTTGCCATATCAAAAGTATCAATTATTAAAAAAACATAACTTACATGAGAGATTATCCAGCATATACGTGAGTAGTTTTTGTGTACCATTTGGCTCGTTATATATAGATAGGAATTCCTTTTGTAATGGATTTCCTAGAAGTCCTAAGACATGTAAATGAAAACATTTTCCTATTTCATAGGGAAGAACACGCAGACAATTGTGATTTAAAAGTAGTTCCCTTAAAATGAAATAAAAAAAATACAATGGTGAAATTTTTGTTTTTATAAAGTTTATTTAAAATAGAAAATACCTTAGCTGAATAAGTTCTCCGAGTTCAGCAGGTAAACTTCTCAATTTATTACTAGACACATCTAAGGTCCGAAGATTGACTAATAATCCTATGTCTGAAGGCAACCGCATCAAATGATTATCATTCAGGTAGAGAGCAGTTAAATGTTCAAAATGCCACAATGTGGGACTTATATTACGTACGTATCCTGTAAAAGAATATGAAAAATGCATGTAGGTATGTGTTTCCAATATGAGTCAAAGCACATTTTACCTGTTATCTCGATTCCTGTCCAGCAAGTTTTCTTTCCAGTAGCAGCTTCTTCTGGCGACATAATAATTTGTTGCCGTCTATTACTGCTTTCATATTTGTCTTTGCTACGAGACATTTTGTAGCAGTTTCCTATATTTAAATGGATAGTAAAATCTTTAATATTTTTATTTGTAAAAGTACATTTTTTTTTATTTTTTTTTTATTAACTAAATGAAAACTTAAAGAAAAAATGTTGCATGAATTTATAACATTCTTCTTCCAAGCAAAATTCTTTCTAAAATGTTTTCACACAAATAAGATGTTTTTATTTATTGAACAACAACAAAAAAATATGTAAAAAATATAACCTTTCATAATAACCGGTTGTTGGTAAGCGTGTCTGCAAAATATTAATATATAGATTAGTGAAATAAAAAAATAAAAAAAAAAACAAAACAGAATAAGAAATCAAACAAACAAGCGTTTCATACAAAGAGAGGCAAAAGTAACTTTCGAATTATGTTGAGTTGGTATAAGTTAAATTTAGATTTGAATCCTCCTGGTCTTTACATCAAGAAGGAAGAAATCTTTTAAAAACTTATGCAAAACTCAAAAAATTAACAAGTTGTTAACACTTAACTAATCGATTGCATGAAATAAAATTTCTTTTATAAATTCGAACCTTTGTTTTAAATATAAAAAAAAAATAAGCAAATTTGTAGTTACTTTTGCCGCCCCGTATATGTATTATAAATAATGTGTATTTAAAAACTGCATGAACATAAAAATCGATGTTTTGTAGTCACTACACATGTAAAATATTATAAACACTACATAAATAATGTAAAAGCCAAACTTAAAATCAAAGACATAAATCGTAAATCAAAATATAAGTTCTAGAAATTAATTGTATATTTTTGATAGCGTTGAATGCATGTTAGCAAATTTAGTAACCAATGCAGCTAAATAGTTCAGCCAAGGAAATGTTCGCACTGTTTAAACCAGTTTTAACCTTCTTATATTGCGTTTTGAGATTTTTTAGATAACCATTCATCGAAGATATTATAGTCCGATTAGATCAGATCAGATCAGATGAGAGCAGCACAGAGATCAGAAAACTGCTGAAGATGAAGTAAGATCCTTAAAAGCAAGTGAAGAAAATCCAGCTCTTAACTAATCTGCTGAATGAACAGCAAATCTAGATATGTTTAAGTGGAAACTTCCCATTGAAAATTAAAATCTCGCTCTTTTATACCCAAAGTAGTTAAGATCAGCTCACTTAAGTGTAAATGCGTTAAATAAAAACGACCGAACGATCGTTTTGCACATGCTGTCTCTACCATATAGTAATAGGAAGAAAGAGAGGACA
This sequence comes from Baccha elongata, assembly GCA_951217065.1. Taxonomy (NCBI): domain Eukaryota; kingdom Metazoa; phylum Arthropoda; class Insecta; order Diptera; family Syrphidae; genus Baccha; species Baccha elongata. The sequence goes on from OX578273.1 coordinate 86,855,581, forward strand.
ACGTTGAAACGACGATACTTCAATCGTTTTTATTTTTTGCGATTAGGTCCTTGGGGGCCAGGGTTCATGCCAATCTATGCACACAAGAGATAATTTCATCCGGCTGAAACAAGTTTTGTTGGAAGTATGAAACGGTCTTAAACCTTTGGTGTGGAAGAAGGACGCGAAAAACTTCTACCTATCAATATCAATTTTCTACATTTAAGGGCTGCAAAATTAGACAGCAATACAAGGGAAAGAGGTATCCTATACCTATAGTACACTATACTATATATATAGTATACATTACCCCTCCCCCCAGCCTGATTCATCCCGTGTGTGCTTGAAATAAAGAGTAAAACCAGGTTAAATTAATCCCGTGTGTGGAGGCCAAATAGGCCAAAATAATGTGAAAAGAGATTATTATAACGGTATGTAATTAAATTGACAATATTAAGCTAATTATAAGTAGGTACATTTTGTTGGTATCTACAAAGATTTTTTTTGTTTTTTATTAAAATGAAATTTTATAGGTATATTATGTATGTGAAATTTGTCGATCCGAAACTGCAGAACAACTTCCCGTAGGATCTTCGAACCCACCACAGCAGGAGCTCACAATAGAGGAAGGTGCACTTTATTGTGCTTTCACTACGCAGAAGATCTGATAACCTTGTTAAAATAACATCAGTGCAGAAATCAAACGAAGAATTACTTTTGCCAACTGATGTTTCTTGGGAATTAGAAGACATTTAAATAGTAAGGATGTTATACAAAACGTTAATCATTCCAGTCCTGTTGTACGGGGTTGAACCATGGACCTTGGTAGACTTAGGTGTTTTGACAGTAATTTTTGTCTCCAGTGTGAATCGAATAGTGGAGAAAAGAAAGTTCAGTGACGAGCTTCACATTCATAAAAGACTCAGATATGATATAATCCAAAACTCAACAAACAGATTCATAACGAAACACTAACATTGTCCGAAATGAAAAAAAAAAAAAACATATAGTATAGGTACTTTCTATTATTATGCGCAGAGAGCTCAAATGAATGGGCAGGTTCTCATGTCTCTAGTAAGCAAGCGAGCCCTTGCACCTTTTCAAGTTAATTTCTTGTTGTTTCAAGTTCGGTTCTCTTGTGCCAAGCTAGCACACCATAGGAGATGATGGGTCGCACCATCGTAGCGTACCTACATTCATCAGTATGTTTTGTTTGCATATGATTTACCTGCAAGTCTCTTGCATACCATGAGAGTTTTTGTGACTTTCCCGAAAGTTGGATCGACATGTTTGAGAAGAGTTCGATGTCAAATGTAATATGTACCTAGATATTTAACCTCTCTCTTTGTTTATTTCTTCGCGGTTTCATATAAGGCAGAAGATTTATTATCATAAAGGTAACAATCGTAACCTTTTCGAACTTCCCATAAGATGTAATAACAATGTTGTGAGGAAATCCGATGCATCGTATCCTCTGTGAAGTAAGACATTCTAGAATCTCCTCTACAACAAGTTTTCACAGGAAGGCTAAAAGTACATTTCCTTGAGGAGATCCTGTTGTTGTTATTATTCTCTAGATGCTTTAATTTTGTTTTCAGCATTTTATCAATCCATCTCTGTCTGTAGGTATAGTTTTTGGACTGGTTTCTTTCTAGAGCTCGATTTACTGCCTCATGGGATGTATTGTCGAAAGATTTTCCAATGTCTAAAGAGGCGCATATAGAGCAGTTTCTTTAAGAGAATCCAGGACGCATCAGGAATAAGAAAAAATCAATACGAGTAAAGTAAATTCAGAGTTGCAGAAATGTTGTTGCAGGAAACAAGTTCAAAACGTCTAACTACATGAGCGTGAAAATATTAACAACAGGATTCACTTTACTATTTATAAAGTTATAGAAGGCAACACTTTAGTAGAATTACAGACAATTGCAAATACATACATACATACCTATATGGAGGGCATATTTCAATGAATCAACTGCCAAACGGTAATCACATCCAAGAACCTGCCATTGAGCAACCTCGGGAACGTAACGGGCATATTTCAATGAATCAACTGCCAAATGGTAATGACAGCCAAGAACCTGCAATTGAGCATCCTCGGGAACGTAACTTGGTTTATAATCTAGAGCTCCAACCACCTGACTAAAATGAGTTTGTCATTAGCAGCTGGTACTGATGGGCTACAAGTGGAGTTATTTAAGCAGTCTAGAGAAGATCCTCGGATTAAAATGAGTTTAAGATAGTCATCAGCAGCTGGTACTGATGGGCCACAAGCGGAACTATTTAAGCACGCTAGAAAGGATATGGTAAGTAGAATACACAAGCTCATGTGTCAAATATTGTCGACGGAAAGTATGCCCCATGAATGGAACCTCAGTAGTACCAACCCGATCCGCAAAATAGGCGGCCGTTTACTTTGCGCCGATTACAAGGGCATTAGATTTCTGAACAACGCATATAAATTTTTATCAAGCGTTTTAAGTGAATTTCAACATTAGGAAAGTCTACTATCGACCAAATTTGTACATAGCTCCAGATCCTGGAGACTATCAAAGATTATAATAACAATACACTTCACCTTTTTATCGATGTCGAATGATAGTGTGAGGAAAGAAGAACTACCTAGGTACATCGAAATTATAATTACACCGTAGAATTTATCAAAACTGCCCAATATAATTTGTGAAGCATCGTGATCGTGTAATGACATGTTTAGATGAAGGATTTAGATACTTTTTCATTTAAGATTAAAACAAAATTGAAGCAAATGAGAGATATAAAAAAAAATAATAATTTTTGTTATATATTATGTTTATATAAGGTAAATGAAAAGAGATAGATATGTAGGTACACAAAGAAAAATTAAAAAAAAAATGTGTCAAACGCAAAACGAAAACAAAGAAAGGTGTTTTTTTTATTTGCAAACCTTCATCTACTTTTACCGATAACAAAATTGTAGCTTCTATATTCTTTTTGTTTAATAAAATTGAAAATATTGACGATCTTAACAGGAAGAAGCAAAATTTCTTTTTCCAATTTGTATACCACACACTAAGACTCAACCCGTATGTTTTACTTCTCAAAAAAAAAGGAATAAAATTAAATAAATTTCTTTTTTCTTCTCATTCGACGAACAACGATTTGTCTTCGAAATTTTTATTTGGCGTTTAACATTTTTTATACCAAAAAAATTTATTAATTTTTATAGCCACCATACAGTACCTAGACATTAACTTTATTTTTTATGTTTTACCCCTCCGCAAAAAATTTAATAATATTTTAAAAGAATTTCAATTTTGTTTCCGTAAAAGAAAGTCGTTATTTTCTTTTATTTTTCGCACTTTGTTGGAACTTTTTTTCCCTCCGACTTTTTGACCACAATTTTTTTTCTACTTCTTTTGTCACTGAATAATTTTGGGAATTCTCACCACCTTGAGATCTAAAGGTGAGGTGGCGAAGAAATTGATTCTTTTGCACTTTTTTTTTTTGGTTACCAAAATCTTGAATATTTTTTTTTACATAAAAACTAAGAAATAAAAATTAATTGTTTTATTAAAAACTACAGAATAGCAGCTTTATTTTGTGATCGTTTTACTTTAGCATTTTTATTGGGAAATATGACACAACATAAAAGGCAACCAGAAAGAAATAATTCACCACGAAAGGTATACACTCTAGTTTCAGGAATAGAAAAACAATGTCGCACAGCGTTTTTTCAGTATATTTGCCAAAATTATTATTTGAATTTTATTTTTTCACTATGATTTACAATTAAAAATGATTTTTGATGTAAATATTTTATTAGAAACAATATTGATGGCACGAATTGCGAAGTTAACGCTGTGATACATCTCGCGTCCCGTATTTTATGGCATCGGATCGGATCTGTTTTTTTTTTGTTGGTTTTTACAGTTGTAAAATGTGGTGAATTTTTCTTCAGCTGTCAAAATGAGTAGGGACTCGAACCATTTTGTAATGACAAGTCTTATTGGAAGAATTCAGCAAGTCAGTAAAAATGTAGTAAACCACAAAACATAGAAAATCGACCTGTACTCTGTTGTCCTGTTTCATCCGTAAATTTTGTTCTTCAGTTTTTCATTTCTGTTGGGAAAGAAACTGAAGGAATTGGCGAATTACTGGCATGTTATGCAATCGTTTTTGTAGTTAAAGATGATATTGTATGCCTTATGCCAGAGAATCATAACCTTTTTTGCAACTTTCGTAGGTTGAAAGCTTCTTACTTCTTCCGCAAAACGCCGCCCTAAAGGAAAACACAATGAACACAACCATTAATAGTCGTGTTTTGTTGGTATTTTTTAGTTAGTCAGCACTGGAAGGAACCAACAAAACGCTATATTCACTTTTGTATCCACTTTCTTATTTTATTTCAAAGTTGGTATTCTTGACTATATGCCAAGCCAAAGTTTCAAATAATTTTATGGATGTGTCTGCAAAGTATGGCTATTTGAATATGCCGAGTTGGTCAACTTGTACCCCACCTTCCACTACAAACAAATAAAAACCGGATAAATAATCATTATTTAGCTTGAATATTACCAAATTAAATCCCAAATTATATAATTTTATTTAAAAATCTGCTTTAACCAATTTTTATTTGTTTTTTAGCGAAAAGTTCAAAATCATCAAACCTTTTTTGCAACTTTCGTAGGTTGAAAGTTTCTTACTCCTTCCGCAACACGCCGCCCTAAAGGAAAACACAATGAACACAACCATTAATAATCTTTGTATATGGAGTCCATGTCTTAAGCTGTCGTAGGTGCCACCAACCTTTAAGCAAAAAATGTATTGACATTATATTTCGCGCCAAAAATTTCCAGGCATTCCAAGATTTTATCTTCACTTTTATGTTCACTTTAATTACTGACCAATTTATCGCCACTTTTCATATCTCATACAAAATTTTGCTAAAGTGACTAAACACTTACCAATAAAACACGCCTAATATTCATTTTATATGGAGTCCATGTCTTAAGCTGTCGTAGGTGCCACCAACCTTTAAGCAAAAAATGTATTGACATTATATTTCGCGCCAAAAATTTCCAGGTATTCCAAGATTTTATCTTCACTTTTATGTTCACTTTAATTACTGACCAAATTATCGCCACTTTTCGTATCCCATACAAAATTTTGCTTAAGTGACTAAACACTTACCAACAAAACACGACTACTATAAACAATATCAAATCTGTGATGTGAAGTATATTAAAATTTAATGGTACACACCATTAAAATATCAGTAAAAATAATGGCTTTTATTAATTTTGGAGCAGTTTTTTGTTAATTTAAATTGTAAACTTTGGTAGAAGCGGAAAAACTGTACGATCGATCTACAACCGCAGTTATCTTTTTTCCGTTTAGAAACATAGAATTTCGAAATAATCATTTTTTAAAGATTTCCTTAAGCTATTTACATAGAATAATAAATAATTAGAACATCATCTCAGGAGGCTCCACCCACTTTTGCCTACAAACTTTCAAAACTGCAGAGATTTACCTCTGTATGCGTGCCCGTGCATTTCAAATGGGACTGTCAAATTTGGCTAGATCAAACATTCTTACAATTTTGCATTTAGCTGTTCACACGTATTCACGTATAGAAAAGCGCTTGTACATTTTGTTTTCTACGGGAGGAGACGGAGGAGTACAAATTGATGACCTGTGACTATCTACAAAGTTAATCACTTGACTTGCTTGTAAAAACATGGCGGTATCCGTGCACATTGTTGACGCTGTCGATGTTTGTTAGTTTGGTTGGCATCAGAGAAAGAGAGCCAAAGCGTCAACTAATTTCGGATAATAAACAAAAATTCTTCAGCATTTTTGTAGAAATAAATGGGATTATCAAATATGTACAATTTACAGTACATATGTATTATTTGCCTAGAAAACAATTTCCACCAAAAGATCTGAAGGCCAATTACAGAAAGCGATCTGCCGCACTTTGGTGGACAAATTGAATAGCATCACACAGGCCACAGGTGAACTCTTCCGTTACCTCCCGTAGCAAAGGTCATCAACTTGTACTCCTTCGTCTCCTCCCGTCGAAAAATATTTTTAACCGCGCTTTTCTATATACGTACACGGGAACGCAAACAGAGTTGAAAATTTGTAGTTTTGAAAGTTTTTAGGCAAAAGTGGGTAGAGCCTCCTGAGATGATGTTTAATTTATTTATTATTTTATGGAGCCTACTCTGTAATCCGATACGAAAGTTACAAAAGCAGATATTTGTGTCGTGGCCGTTACTCAGTCTGTTTATAAAAACGCAACCTTCCTCTTATGTATCTGTTCAACGACTGATTTATTCAATTCAAGTAATTCACAATTATGTATACAAAGAGTGTGTTCATAAACTATAAATATTTCATGAAAAGCTTAAAGGCAGAACCATAATAGAAGAATTAGTACGTACGGTGCCGTACGAAATTAGCGAGAACAAGGAATTTGTATAGTGCGCTCATAATGTCGGATTGCTCAGTTTCGGCAAGTTTTCGTTCACTTTTGCCTCCGTACGTAAAGAGCGCTCCAGAGCGCAGTTTACGTACGTAAATCTAACAGCAAGCCGAATACATGTGAAATTGGCTTGCGTGTGCGTTCGACCATTATGGTCGACTGAAGGTAATGGCGGAACTTAAGGAAACTTGACGTAGAACTATGACATTAGCTTTCGTTTGCTTACGACTATTATGGTTGGCCCTCAAGGCTATAACAATTTGGTACTCAGCAATCCGAAAATCGGAAATGTTTCTTTCATTCGAAGTTACCTAAATTCCCACCAAGCTGAAAATCGGTAAGATTCTTTAAAATATCATTAAAAACAAAATTTGAAAGTTCCCCATCTTTCCCCTGTAAGGAAAAAATTTTATTCAAGGTCAAAGGTAAAAAAAATCAGTTTTTCGCGATTTTCAGCAAAACGGTAAGTTTTATCAAAAAATATTTCAAACAAAAATTGTAGATCATAAAATTATCTACAAAAAATTAATTAGTACTTTTTTTTCTACGAACCACCGTTTTTGAGATATGTATAACGATTCAAAAAGTTGTAAAAGTTGTAATCGTCATAATATGCACACGTTTCCTCGCCACCTAGAGGTAGTGTACTTAGCGTGTTTTTTTTTTGTGTGGTTTTCCCAGTGGGCCTATTCCACGGGTCAGTTTTGATCCTGTTTAATTTGAAACTATTGAAAAATAACGCGAGTCAGTAGTGAAAACACGTGTTTATCCTAGCCTATATCGTGCTGTTTTGAGTTTTATAACAAAAATGTCAGATTATTGTTTTATTTTTTTAGGGTATATTACCAAGTTCAAGTGTGGCTTGGTTATCAGCTAGACCCTACAGAATGGGGTTGGAAGTTGGTCAACAATTTATTAGAACCAGTGCACACTTTACTTCCACCTGCGACGGAAAAACTGCTGAACTCTATTTTTTGCAACTGCAAAAAGGGATGTAGTGCTAAATGTGGTTGCAAAACAGTCGGACTGTTCTGTTCTCCGGCATGTATACATTGTCAAGGCCGGTTGTGCTCTAATATTGAATCACCAACAGTAGAGGATCCGTTTGATTCCAACGAGGCAACATGCGATACATCGCTATTATTAACGCAGTTTACATGCACTCAGGATGAAGATGGAGAAGAACAAGAACGAGAAGAACAAGAACTAGACGAACAAGAACAAGAAGATCAAGAAGAAGAACAAGAAGAAGATTTTGAAAGCTACGACTCGGACGATTAAATTTCACTACTTTTTTTTAACTTAAATTGCTTTTATCTTTTTAATCTCTGCTAACATCCATTATTTTTCAATTGTTTCAAATTAAACAGGATCAAAACTGACCCGTGGAATAGGCCTACTGGGGAAACCACACAAAAAAAAAACGCGCTAAGTACACTACCTCATAGGTGGCGAGGAAACGTGTGCATATTATGACGATTACAACTTTTACAACTTTTTGAATCGTTTTATCTCAAAAACGGTGGCTCGTAGAAAAAAAAGTATTAATTAATTTTTTGTAGATAATTTTATGATCTACAATTTTTGTTTGAAATATTTTTTGATAAAACTTGCCGTTTTGCTGAAATTCGCGAAAAACTGATTTTTTTTACCTTTGACCTTGAATAAAATTTTTTCCTTACAGGGGAAAGATGGGGAATTTTAATATTTTGTTTTTAATGATATTTCAAACAATCTTACCGATTTTCAGCTTGGTGGGAATTTATGTAACTTTACTCTTATTTTTTGGTCTAATTTGACCGGACTATTTGTTCAACATAATGTTATTGGTTTAAGATTGTTGTATCAAAATTATTTTTAAAATATTGGGAAATTGTTCTCTGTAAGAATTTTTTAGCAAATACCAAGGATTTTTTTTGAATTAATGAAATATTATTATAATATGTTATTCCATATATTTAACACTAAAGAATATTTCATAACAAAAACAAATACCTAATCACATTAAAATTTCAGTTCTCAGATTATTTATTAAAAATAAAACACACTTTAAAAATTATTTTAATAAATATTATTAAATTTTTATTTCTATGCAAGTTTTGTAAAGAAATAAATAATATTTTTTATAATACACACACATTTACATATATTATATATAAAAAATTCTTAAAACCTACTGTTTTTTTAAACAAAGGATTTTGCTTAAAAGCAAATTCATAAATATTGTTCACAGAAATGTTCACAGAAATGTTCATTTAAACAACAAAAAATAATAAAAAGAGAAAATAAAAAATTGAGGTTGTGCTACACATAAATGCTTAAAAATTACTTTAAAATATTTTTAAAAGAATTTTTAATTAAGTAATTAATTTGAATTCAATAAAAGTAGTTACTTAGCAAATAAATTTTTTTGTGAATAATACTTTGTACAACGAAATCATTAAAATAAAGTAGAGAAATCAAATAGGAATATGATATATGTACGTAAGAATGGAACAATGCACAGATCAGAAATGATCTATAAAATTTAGATGATTAAATCACAATCATTTTCTACCGCTAAGCGCTTACTACCAGGAAAACTACTACAGTGCGCAGGACAAAATAAGAGTCCTTAGCTTCGATCGGAATTAAATTTATTTTATATGCAGTTTTTTTTGTATTATTTATGAGAATAAATATAAAAAATAAATTATAAAAGTTTTTGTTTATTTATTCAGTTGCCTCTAGTGACGTTTTTTTGTTTTAGTATTTTGAAAAGACGTGCGTATTAAAATCAGACTTGAAAGTAATCGTCTACATCTCCATTTTCGCTAGCTGTTGCACTTTCACCAGTACTAAGAAGCTTGGAATCACTATTGGAATTCTTGCCATCTGTGCTGGATGGTGTGCTGAGTGGCATGTCAGAACTGACAGTAGTTGCTGTATTGGTAGATTCTGTTTGTAGCCTCTCATAGGGATTCTCCAAATCGAGATAACGTACTGATTCGTAATTTGGATCCGAATCGCTACCTGTCAACGACTCATAATTATTACTCGAAGGCAAAAGATGACTGCTGCTGCTGAGGGTTGTGGGCGTGTTGCTGCCGGTTTTAATTATAAGCACTTGATCTGTACTACTTTGGCTTGTTGAAGGAGAGTTAAGAGAATTTTCGAAAGAATTCGGCGGCAGAGGCGGCGGTGGTGGTTGTGACAGTTTTGAGTATATTTCAGAGTTTTTCTCATTATTATTATTATTGTTGAAATTGCAACTTATTGTGATGCTTTCTTTGAATTTCTTAGCTTCAGCTATGCTCGCGTAGTCATGAAGCTTACTACTGTCTTCGGTTTTGGGTTCTCCAATGCGACTGTAACCGGGAATATCTTCGTCTAAGTTGTTTCTTTCCTTAACCTTGCTATAGCCATCAATCATATCATCAAAGTCGATTCTAGGTTTTTCTATAACCTTTGCATATCCATCATCCGAGCCGTTGTTAGTGCAGTACTTAGAAGGATGTAGAACTTCGTAATTTGGGTCATAGTCAGAGGTAGTTTTTCTTTGGGATTGATTTTCATCTGTCTTAACGAGAGTCTCATAGCCAGGATCGCTATTATTTGCTGATGATTGGTCGGGTAAACTTTCGTACCCGGGTTCATTGGTTAGTTTTAATACCGCGTCTAATGATGAGTCGATTGGAAAATTTTTAATATCACCAACAGATAGGTGTGGAGGAGATAGGCCTTTAAAAAACAATAAACTTAATTAAAATATAATTCTTTTTTTTATATCATATGGTTGCTTTGATGATTAAAATAAAGATCAAAGAACTTAAAGAATAACAATGCAATGACAAAAACAAAACACATTAATATTTTATTTTTAGTTTTGTTATGTTTTTGAAACACTTAGGTATTAAACAACAACACTAATTGTATATCCCGGAATGGCTAAAGTAGGTTAATAACACAGTGTTAAAAATTTAAAATTAAAACGTGTCAAAACATAAATAAATTAAATTGGCAAAATAAGGTATCTTAAATCTCTTTTTTATGAGTTACTTAACTTTAATAGTATTTATAATTGAAAAGAACTTTTTACTAAGAGCGTCAAATTGCGATTATATGTACTATAACTGTCTGTTTGGTTTTATCAGCAACTACAGCCTTAATTGCTGGCCTTACAGAAGAAACTGAATTTTTTTAGTTCAAAGAATAATGGTTACTGCCTGTTATAAATGACCTTAATTTTATCGAAAACGGCTTAAACGATTTTTTTCAAAAGATGGTTTTTATCTAATTCTTTTGTTAAAAAAAAAATTACAAACAACTTTTTTAAGGTACCATAACACCATGCAAGGAAATTACTTGCTACAAAAAGTGACTTTTTAATTGGTGACTAGCAAATTTGAGGTAGTCATATTTGGTCACACAATGCATGCACCAGCAACCGCTTTCCATCAAAGATATCATTGACCAACAATATTAAGCGAACAATTCGTTCAGTAGCATATTCTAAGGTCGTAAGCTTTTAAATTTAAACACGGACAACTCAAAACCGGTAGCCTTTTCGGAAGTTAATCTGGTGAACCCAACAGAAAAGTTAAAAGTTTAAGATAATCACAGATCATCTTAGATAGTTAATGGGTGGTGTTAATAAAAAACTAGTGCGTGAGTTCATTATACTTTTAATAGCAGACACTCAGTTTGATCTGAATAAAAATATTTGAGGGAACTTTTGAAAAAAACACTTCAGTTCACTTAATTTTTTACTGAGGGAACACTCAAAAATATAAAGGGTGCTTATGACCAGCACCCTTAAAAATTCTTTATCATCTAATTCTGATTAAAATGATTTTTTTCTTACACGAACACAAATGTGTTTCAATGTTTTAACAAAATCGTTTTGCGATAAAATAGAACGAATGAAACGTTTAGACTTTTGTGCTTTAATGAAAAGAAAAATGTGGAGATTGAGCTCTTCAAAAATATCGTTGTTATGAAGCTTTGCATGGCGTATTTCGTCGGTTCGTTTGGACAACCCGGCCGATATATTAAAGAAATCGAACGTAAGTATTAATCGAAAATAAAATTTTAAAATTAAAACGCAGTGTGGTTATGTTGTATTCAGCAGTTCTGTTCTAGTAATTGTACTTCCTAATTTCGAATGCATAAATAAAATTGAGTTTTACTGAGGGAGTGATGGAACATTAAAAAATAGGGAGGGTGTTGTAATGAAGGCACGTAAAATCGATTTTTTTTAATAAATCAATGTTTTTGTTAATTTCTGGTGTTATAAAAAACTTTTTATCTAACTTCAACCCCTTCTTTATCTATTTAAAGTGTAGGTACTTTATAAAGCAGTCATTTGTCATTTTACATTTAAATACATACAAATAAAATGTTTCTATTGACAATCAGAGATCTTGAACTTAAACATTTTACATTCATTTATGTATGTTTTATAACCTTACTGTAAGGTGAGCTGTTTATAGTTTTCTATTAGTTTCTATTAGTTTTGAAGTGTTATCATCAAAAACTGATCGAAGGGGAAAACCTTATTCACACCAAATTAAGTGTTCTCTTCAAAGAAAGTACTTTATTCAAGAAGGCACATTTGAACTGCTCCTTTAGTTTTTATTCACACTTTAATATTGCGTATCATCTATAATATTTGTTTTAAGTTTTTCTTGGCAAACTCCATTTCTGCAAGACTATCTACCACTATATTTTATAGAAATAATTTATACTTTTATGTGATTATTATATAACAAAAATTGAAATAAAGAACAAAAAACAAAATAAAACTCAAAACGAACATGATACGATGATGAATTTCCATTTCAAACAACAATATAAAATTAACACACGAAAATTAGTCAAACATTTGGCTTACTTGCTTGGAAATCATTTGGAATTATGTACGTACAGAGGCTACCATTTATTCGGATTGATAAATAATATAGAAGCGCGCATTCTGTCAGTTCAGTGCATGTTTTTTGAGCTAGAATTGTTTGTTTGGCTAATAGTTACCCCGTTCCACTAGACGTTCACTCTGCAACATCTGTGCGTAGCAATCCGATTTGCGATTTTCAATTGTACTTGACTTTTCTTTTATTTTATCAGCTGGAATGGTCTCATAGCCATCGTCCTTGGTACAATAACTGTTACTTCGTTGTCGTCTTATACCTTTTAATTTGAAATAAAAAAACATATTTGTTTAAGAAAAAAATAACAGTAACTTAACAACTTACTTGATGATGGTGGTTCGTGCATAATATTTATCACATAATCATTAAAATTTACATTTTCGTTGGTAATCTTTGTCATTTCTTGTGTGGAAGCATTGTTTTCTAAGAGCTTACGACCGAGAATAGGAGAATTATTTTGAGATGAAGAATTCTGCGAAAACTTGTTTTTCTTCATAACCTAAAATAAATAAAGGGTAACTAAATATTTTGTCTTTGATTTATGATTCAAAACATACTTTTGCATACATTCCCTCAATGTCCTTATCCTTGGACGGACTAAAGTTCTTTTTCTTTATGGGAGAGTCTTCGATGCTACTTCCATCCTGTGGTAGTATGCATTCGATCACAGATGCGACTGAGTTCCTACCCGAGGCAATGGAACATGTAGATGTCAGATTTGAGTTGCTACTAAGGAATTGTTGATTTTTGGGAGTAGGTGGAAGTGGAGAGTTCGCTTGGCGTTTCTCTGGTTTCGGTGATCCTAAATTACCCATTGAACTATTGTTTGAAGACGACGATGCCTGTCTAGAGTGCATTTGAGCGCGTAAGCTATCTACTGGTGGAGGAATTGGAGTACAGTCTGGTTTTGTAGTAGTTCCCATAGCTCTAGTAGTACCACTTGCACTGTCGGCACTATCTTGCATTCGCAGTGCAGACGAGCTGTTACTATTGATTTCAACTGCCACTACAATTGGATTAGATGGCTGAATTTGAGCATATGTCTCTGATCCACTGGTATATATTTCGGCAGCTACATTTCGATTATTAGGATCTTCAATAGCAGCATAAGTTTCATCTGCAAGGGAAAAACTTTTATTCAATTCTATAACAACAAAAAATATGTCAAACCTGAATCATCCGATACCGTTGCATAGTGAGAGTCGTTTCCCTCCTTAATTAAACGATTGTGACGAGCTTTCGATTGTGCCAATATATTTGCCAAGGGCTCCCGTACACTTATACTGGTATAACCTTCTAAATAAATTCATTTGTGTTATGTTTCTTAAAAAAGTACAAATAAAATTAATTTTCAATCAAATTACTTGAAGAGTCTTGTGAATCGCCACTAAAGTACGGTTGTTGGACAATTGGAGGTGTCATATATGGAAGATCTTGACTTGCAGAAACCATTCCTGCAATTGCCGATGCAGCTGCAATCATTTCTTGCTGAGCATCTGACGAAGTGCCCAAAAGACTTTGATTTGATCCGCGATTAGACTCTGAGTTGTCATTGGAAAGTACACCAACTGTTTCAAATGTAAGTTGACTGCTACTTCCGGCAACTCCAGAGCTTGTACTAGGGGCGTTGAGTTGAGCGTATGGATGCTCCATATTACGAACCTATTTGAATTCAAAAAGGAGACAATTAATAGAATTCAAGATGGAAAATTTACTTTGACTAACAGATTTTAATTTAACATTAATGTTTGTTTTTAACGTATTAGAGACGTGTTTCAATTTTTGAAACTTCTTATGATAGTGGGAATCTAGTTTACGTACCTTAGCATAATCGTGTGGGGAGTTTTTAACTCTGGAATATGGTGAACTAACATCATCTGCTTGGCTAATTGAGCTGTGCTGGGATACACTTGTCTGTTTCTTTAAACTTGGATTAGCTAAATAGAAAAAAAAAGAATTTATAAGAATGTAATACAAATTTACAATTAAATTAACTAACGGCTTTTGTTCTGAGTTTTGCCAGCTAGTTTATCTGCCACAGTTTCATAAAGTTCCGACCCATTGTCAACAGTATCGTTAATTGGAATGTCCGGTAGACTTCTATGAGGTGCACTGCTGGCTCTATTAAACAAAACAAAACAAAAGACAATTAAAGTTAAAAGAAAACTATTTTCAACTGAAATATATTGTGATACACACCTTTTCTCTGAATCTCCATTTGAAACTGTTGATAAATTTAAATCGTTTTGTGAAGTTGTACGATCGACATTATATATAATAATTTGGTCATCAGGATTTTTTAGTTTTACCATTCCTTCCATTCCCATGAATTCATTTCTAAATAAATCACATTAAAAGATATTTGAAAAAAAAAAATATGAATTAAGGAAATCAAATAAAATGAAAAATGATGAAGTCCGTGGTCTACTCTGTATTTCGTTTTAAATCGTGCGTTAACAAAATTGTTACTTTGTTTTTTGTAATAGAAAAATTGTACTTAAAGAATAGGCTTGTTCTGCGTAGACGTTAAAAATTCGAAAGTCAGAAGTTCCAAGACAGAGGTCTGAGCATAAACCTATGTCTGTTGAAAGTGACAAATCCTCGAATACCCCGTCACGAAGAGCAAGATTTCATAGAATTAAACTTATGAAGACCATAAATAGTATTCTATAAGAAATTGCTAACTATATCTTGGTAGAGATAGTATTCTATGAGCTGTTAGGCTTTTGTATTTTCTGTGCAATTGGACTGAAATAGTAATCTATTTTATAGCATTGAAATTTCTTTCTACTGAAAGTGATAGATGGTAATTTATGAAATCTTGCTCGAGAAGACACCGGATAAAAGTATCAATTTGTTTTTAGGGTTCGGAACGTCCAAGTCCAATCCTGTAGAACTAACAGCGTACACGAAATGATTGATTGAGACTGTAAGTGCCAACATGCCTTTGCCGTCGTTCCAAAGATTCTTATTATTTAATAAATTAATATAATTGTCTAATTGGGAGATGTTGTTTTGTTTGTAACTTGTTTGGTTAAAAATTATAGCAAACTTTTCGAAGCATACTGAATACTTATTGTTGTATTGCCATTTGAAACCGTTAGAAGCAGTTGTTGACTCAAACATTTATATACAATTTGGAATGTCCAAAATTATAATGAATTATGAGAATAAATTAAGCTGTGAGCCCAAAAGTTTCGTAACCCCAAAATACAACAACGGAGATAATCGTGTTTAAAGAATGATCGCGTCCATAGAAATGCTGCAGGGCGGAAGCAACATTTTATCATTTTCTGAATTATTTAAAAGTTAAAATAAGTTGCACTATTTTTGTATCGATTAACCGTTAACTTTTCGTTGTTATGATGATGCATCAAATTAACGTTAGCTGAATCGTATGCATCTTGAAATATTATGGAGAAATATATTCATATTTGAGATATGATACATATGATTTGAATTTCTCTTATTACACATCTTCATTTCAACACAATTTCGCAATTTACAATTTAATTTTGATAAATTGTGATTGTGATACACTCTCATAATGTAAATGTTAACCTGTATTGAACATCCATTCGTAGACATTCATACATTAAAGAAAGTTCTTTTTTTAAATACTCCGAGTTATTTTAGTTTCTGAAAAAGTATCTTCCTTGTTATTCTTTTCTTAAGCGACAGAGAGGTTGGCAGTGAAAGAAGAAGTTATGCGGGTAGTAATGCAGAAAAGATAAATGGAGATTTTTATTATATAATGCTTGAAGATTCTTATATTCCAGTGACCCAAAAGAAACGAATGTTGCGCTGCGAGCCAAGAACCTTCAGAGCAAAAAAGGTCATATCATTTTGTGTTATTGAAAACATTGCAACCTCACTGGCACTGGCATGATCTCAATTGGATGATATCGCTGTAATAAGAAATCTATTTGAGGTTTTAGATCAAAGGTTTCTTTAAAAAAGTCCAGCAGCTGTAAAAAGGTTCATTTTTGGCATCGTCGGTAAAGATGTTTATCGTCGATTCATTTATATGGTATATGGTTTTCTTGACAGTCTTTCCTTCTTGAAAAAAATATTTTAAAATGTCTATGAAAGTCTAAACGGAATGGTGTGTAGTCGGTGCATACATTGATGCATTGATCCTGCATATCCTGCAGCGCATTCCAACAAATTAAATTATCATAAATCGACTAGGGCTGAAAGTTTAAAGGAACAAGCAAGCTTAAAATGCTATCATAGTTTGTTTAGCTCTTTTTTTGTTTATTTAAACTCTATTTAAGTGTTCTGTCTAAGATCACACCAAGGTGTTTGACATGGTTGAAGAACCAGTTCTGTCTTTTGCAGATTTGCTGCCCAATCACAGTTTTTGTTAATGTGTTAACCATGGTCACCATGGATGATAAAACCTTATCTCTTTGTTAGCTAGTAATATTTCTTTTTTCTGGCGCTAGCAGTCATCTGAATTAGCAAATGTTGGCGTTGATGCTTCTGTGGTTGATTTAAATAAAGTTGGCGATCGCATGTCCATCCAAACACTTTTCTCAAATAACTAGGTGTATTTTTTAGTCATTGCCAGCATATTTAAAAATACAACTATTATATTCATAGAATATCGAAGTTTTTTTTTATAAGGGACATTATAAGATTTCAAATACGGTCATTCTATAAAAAATTAGAGTTTTTGTGTCCTATAAAAAAAGTGTTTTTTTCAATTGTTGTATGATTGATTTGTGGGTCAGCAGCGCGGCGGAACTTTCTCCATGATACGGTAGAAAAGTTATGGTGTAAGTATTTTTCTTTTCCTTCAATTAAATAAATTACAATTGGAAATAAGATTTTATAACTTACTTGGGAATCCTTTTCTTGCAACAGAGACAAGCTGCCAGCATCATAATAAATGTTAAAGTTACATTTATTGTCATAAAAGCAATGTAAAACGTTGAGTAATCCATCGCCATGTAATTAATTGGTAATTAAATTGTCTTCCATTTCACGTAAATTAATTTTCTTTTCTATGTTATTTGCATTGGGTTTTTTTAATTTTTGTACAAAAACTTTGCATTTTGTTTTGTTGTTCAATTTAATATTTGTTATTTGTAATTGACATAAGTATTAATTATTGTTTATTTATAATTTTTAACAAATTTATAGACTTTATATTTTGCACTCAACTTGATAAATTTCAGGCACACCTTTCACAAAAATTTGACATATGTCGTAGATCGTAAGTGGTTTCTTATATAAAGGGTATGTTCGTAGAATAAAGTTTGTTTTTTCACGATTTTATAATATGGCATCATTCCATACTCCGTGTCTTTACAAAAATAAAATTTAATTCAACCTCTCATCCGCAATTTCATCAACTGGATCATGGATTGGATATTGGATTATTGGTCTATCTTATGAACTGGTCTCCATTGGAATATCTGATGACAGTTCGATAAGCATCACGATAAAAAGATACAAGGTATGCTCACTTCGAACCGTGACTTCACTATCAACTGTTTTTGTCTAAAAATGAATAAAATATTTCGTTCCATTTTATTGTTTTTATTATTTTATCTTTTCTCATAGTTATTATCCTTGCATATAGAAACTATAGTAGCTTCGTCGTCGACGATTTATTCTTTCTAACAATTTTCGTAAATTAGCGCTATTCGCATAAAAGAACTAGTGTAGACATATATTGTGCGAAAGAGTTGACTATATTATTTTGGCTCTAAAAACAATGACGGAGGGTGAGCAGTTTGAAAAATTCCTGTTTTTTGACAGATTAAAAACAAGAGGAGAAGCAATTGTCATTGGCTGCTTTGCCGCTGCCATGAAAAATAAATAAAAATAAATTTTCCGCCACATCGGTGTTAAGGTGAGCCGGTAACAAGTAGGTCTAGTCCTTACTTTTTTGTTGTTCCCACATCTGTTCTATTTCTAACAGAGTTTGCTGTAATCCAATAAAACAAGGTGGGATGCTTCTCTACCGTTATATCTCTATGTTGATATCCACCACCCTGATTGTTGGGATTCCTTGAGTATAATTTCTCCGTATTGAAATTATCGAAAAGATCATTCATCCTTTAAAGAAATTTTGCTGTTGATTCAGCAGTTTCTTTTTCTCTCGTCGGTTTCGAAGATGTTAGTGTTTTTCAATGCATACATAATTCCTGTAGAAACATATTGTGCGCTGAACACCTGTGTAGCCAGCTTTACTGACATAAATTCAAATATACTTGGATGAATATGTCCCTTTTTCAGTTTGAAGAAAACTTGAATATTCTTCGATTTCATATCTTCTTCATAAACCGTGTTTATTATATTCCAGTCAATAGTTTCACCTGGAATGGAAAATGTATGATCCAACAATCTATTCCGCACACTCTTGAAGAGATGTGTGGGTAATCATATAGCAAAAATATTCTGTGGTTATCGATTTATATACGGCTCTTTCTTGATACGTTCTTTGCCACCGGCAATTTTGTTATAGGCTGATACACGGCGTTGCTTTGACCTTGGTCGCAGCTAGTAGCGACAAGGTTGAGACCACATTTGATAACCTTTTTGCATACTAATTTAATCATCTCTGTTAAATGTACTGCCTTTGGTGATCCCGTGTAGAGTAGAGTAGACGATGGTTTGTTTCCAAGTTATTACTTTTCAAAAATTTGCATCGCAAAATGTATGCATACAACAACAACACAAGATCTTGCGAAATTCGAATCCGTTCCGGATAAGATGTTAGTAAGAAGCATTTTCAAAGGAATATGTAATTGTGACGTCACATTGTTTCGTGAGCAGCTACATTCTATTCTAATAGGTAGTTAGCCACATTTCATAATGTTCAGCATTAAAGCTCTGGCATCCGAAAATTCAGAATCAGCCAAATATTTATTTTTCTTACCATGCATACATCCATACATAATAAATTAATAACTTCTAATTCCCTTTGCTTACGAACAAAATAAAAACGAATAAGCTCAAAGAGAAAAAGTCAACAATTATAATTTTCATCAGCTTCTCGTTATAATATTTCCCAGTTTGTATCCCTCAAAATCTCTCCCAACAACAAGCCACTCCTCCAAAAGTCTCCCGAGAGCAGGTTCTACCAACTTTGCCCAGATGGCGCTTCGAGCAATTGAGAAATTCCAATGTGTTCCACATACGATGGACGAACTATATAGAAGTATACATACAAAATGGTTATTATAACTTAAAAATAACGGATTTAAATGATTAATTTTTTAATATAGTCATTACATAATACATAAAATAAAAGTCAAAGATGATAGTGACGTCACTAACAACCACGAAATAACTCAAAATACTGCGATGTGGGGTATCTTGAGTGAGCATACCTTCTATTTCTGTTTATCGTGGATAAGCGTATCAAGGCACTTAATGTCCAACTATAATGCACATGAGCTATTTTCAAAATCGCATGTGTAAATGAGCGAATACAAACAGTCACTAATTTGTAGTTTTCGTTAAAAATAATTAATTTAAGTGACTCTATTAAAAGATAAACAATTTATTTTTCTCGAAAACCTATAAAAATATATACGTTGCTCGGATCAAGTTAGAGGCTTCTGTGTGAAGTGATCCTTTTTTCACTTGAGTGATTTTAGTTATTAATTTAAGAAGTGTAAAATAAAACCAAAGGAATTTATTTATAAATATTTAATGTAATGCCCACTGTGTCACTGTGTGCTGCATAATATGCTGGTAAAACAAAGTGGGTGCAATCCACAACGTACGTTTTTGTTATTTCCAGAAGTTATGGTTGGCAGCGATAAACGGAAAAGGCCCAAATACCCAAATTTTTGGAATTCGTTTTAAGTATTTCTTAGCAACCCATGTGGTTTAAAATAAAACCAAAGAAGTTTATTTATAATTTCTTTGATTTTATTTTACACTTCTTTGAATTGTAATTAAAATCACTCAAATAAAAAAAAGATTCACTTCATACAGAAAACTCCAACTTGACCCGAGCAACGTATTTCAATGGTTTTTTGAGAAAAATTAATTCTTTATCGTTTAATTGATTTGCTAAAATTTATTTTGATTGAAAATTACATTTTCAAACTAATTATTTTCCACGAAAACTTCAAATTAGTAAAATGCGCCAGTTTGTTCACTCGTCGTCAACTGATGAGTGCAAAGTGAGCATCCGCACGAAACGTCATTTCTTCATGGACTTAAAGTTAATTTGAAACAATAACTCAACAAGTCCACTAAATGAATGCAGTCTTCTACTTAGTTGAAATTATTTTTTATTTATTATTTAATATTTTCAATGTATGTAGACTTTATATTATAACAAAATCATTATTTATAACTTAAACCCAGGCCACGGGTAAACACTTCCAGCTTAATGATTGCGATCGTAATCTTGTCAAAAAAGTTATGTAAGTTGAACTGAAACAAGCGGAAATTTGCGTATTGACAAGTTGCTCACTTATCGTCAACTGATAAGTGCAAAGTGGGCATCCGCACGCTAGTATGCAGGCAGTAAAATTGTTGGTCGTTTGTAAAAAAACTACGAAATTCAACTTCGTTAAAAAAAAAGTTTTAGAAAAATTATTTGAAACTAAGCGAAAATATTTAGTAACAAAATTGTTACGCGATCTTATTTGAAATAGCTAGTAGTATTTCAGTAAATTTTTTTTAAATATCGCTTCAACATCGAGAAAATCAAATTTTGAAAAAAACGTTATACGCAAAAATACGTCCGGGTCTATTACACTAAAAATACTAACTAGCAAATTTGAAGCGAACTAGCCCACCCGTTCAGGCGATACAGATAGACAGACAGACAGACAGAATTGGCAGACCCACTTTTTTCGTCTTCCCTATCATCGTAATGTCATGGATGATTGTTATCTCAAACATTTTTTTTTGCACGATTTCAAAACATGGCTTATAGAACCTATATAGAGCATGTAAAAATAGCCACAAAATTATACGAGCAATTATTGTGCCGAACAATTAAATGTATGCGCGAAAATAAAATCAACTTTTTTATTTTTATTCCATCATGGAGTAGCATAAAAGTAACACAAAACGGAAAAGTTCTTTTATGGTTACATCATTATTGTTAAGATTTTTCATTTCTCATCAGCAGCGTATTAAACTTTACCATATAAACATCAAGGGCAACATTACCGTCAACGATCTTACCTTCATAATTTTTGAATAAGGCTGAATAAGAGCTTCATGGATTTCTATTTTTACTTCAGCTCACAGATTTATAGCAGAATTTAAAAAAAAATAAGCCCAGATAGAACTAAGATAGTTTGATTTTTGTACTCCTCCAATCCAGCTTATTTTTCAAATTATCTTTACCAATCCATTCTTACATAACAAACAGAAGTTTTGAAAATCAATGATTTGCTCTCCAGAGCGAATTAAGTTTATATAAGAATACATGAAGAGAGCACTGCAATCTATTTATTTGTACATCCGATAGCCATGTGGAATACTAATAGATATGTATGTATATTTCAAAGTTGAGTTATAAACTTGCAATACACGTAGCAATATATTCATGAATTCATTCAATTGGTTGAAACATAATACATACATTTTTAAATCATATCGTACCCTATATTAGGGAGAAAATCATCCATACTTGAAAATTGACATCCGATTCAGAATTCTTATTATTCTTATCATTTTACAAATTACACGTAGCAAATAATCTCACTGAATTCATTCAATTCGACTAAAATTCTGTCCACATTAAATTTATTACATATATTTTCGGAAATTTATAAATAGCTACACAGTAATAAACATCAACTAGAAAGTCCTATAATACAACATTCTTTCTTCAAACATTTTTGAGACGTCCTCAGTGTGTATTGATATTTCAAGGCAAAAATGCCGGCTAAACTTGAAAGTTCATCTGCTGAAAAGCACGAAGGTGATGCTGTCTGCATTACATATTCTAATAATCACATTTTCAGTGGGGGAGCTGACGGAAAACTCAAAGTGGGTTGCAATTATTATTATTAATGAATACTTGATATTATTATAATACAATATATTACGCAATTCATAAGATATGGGATACCAGCCTCAACTTGAAAAAAACTCTTGATATGCATGAATCATACATTTACTCTATTGCGTTCAGCAAAAGTGGAAAACTCTACTCAAGCAGCTGTGATGGATCTGTTAAGTATATTAATGATCCTGTAAATAATGAACAAATAGAAGAATTGGTTCGTTGCGATGACGCGATAAAGTCTATGTACTGTGATGGAGATCTTCTCTACACTGGAGATGAAAAAGGTGTCGTCACAAAATGGGAAAATGATAAAATGCTTTTCAAATACAATATTGTCGAAGAAGTTAAGTCTCTGGCAGTAGAAAAAACATTTATATACACAGCTAGGGATCTAGATGTAGTGGTTTCTGATGCCTTGCCAGGTAAGTCTGGAAAATATTCAACGAAAGCAGTTTTCCCTGGTCGAGCTCCATTAACACTGCTGGGTAAAATGGTTGAAAATAAAAGAATTTTCATCGCTTTCACCGATCGATCGGGAAAAGGCTTGGTTGTAGCCAATAATATGCCTGGAGAAAAATTTGCAACTATTTGGGAATTAAAAGTAAGAATTTTTAAACATATTTTCATATCACATACAATTTTTATTTTAAAGGACTGTCATGAAATGATAATTAACTCGATTTGTGGTAGTGAAACAGCTCTTTTTTCTGCTGGATATGATGGTAAAATCAAAGGTTGGAGTGACATCGATAAGCAAAAGCCAACACTGATTGGTGAAGTTGATATGGGAAATTGTATCAATTCAATTTGTCTTGGCAATGGTTTTGTTTATGCGGCTTGTTCAAATGGTTTTATTAAAAAAACTGTGTTTTCATAGATTGACATGTTCAAATTCTTGAACATGGTCATGTTCGCATTAATGTGTACCAGTAAATCAAGAGAACCAAATACAAAAATATTTTAAATTGAAAAATAATAATAAATATTATAGTCTTGATATTTGATTATTGTGTTATATTTAGTTCGATTTGATATCTAAAATCAAACAAAAAACTTTACTATTACATATATGGTATAAATAAATGTAGTCTGCCACATTGGCTCAAAAATGAAAATCACAACTACTTGTGATTGTTTTTTAATTTTTATTCTGATAAAAATTTACGTGAATATTTGTATTCTGCTATCCGACGGAAAAACAAATCATAAAAGCATTTAAATTTCGATCAAAAATAAATTTTAACAATTAGATTCTATTAAGAATCTTAAAAACAAATATTGGATAAGATTTGAACGAACTATCAAAAGATAGGAGACTTTTGAAAAAAAATAGTGAACAATTTATTCACGTGAATCGAAAGATTCGATCATTTTGTCACTTTTAAACAATTATTTTACAAGGATTTCTATTTTTTACTTGCTCAATAATAGTCCAGGCATTTTAGGGTTTAACCTAGAAATTTAAGATAGCTGGAAACTCGTTTTCACCTTCTTATTGGCGTTCTAAGAGTTGTCTAGAAAGTCAACAAAAATCTCATGTCTGCAACATATTCAAGGTCAAAGTTAACGAAAATCAGTTTTTCGAGAATATCTCGTTTACTATGGCTCCGCAAGAGGTTAGCATTCATTACAAAATTACAGAGCATAAAAATTCCAACAAATTTTGTAACAAACATTTTTTCATACGATCAACCGTTTTTGCGATAGGGGGCGTAGAGTTCTGCACGCTCAGCAATACATACTAGTCTACGCGCTAGCCCATGTCACGTGTGCCGTTATATGTCCCCTCAGTTTTGTCATGAGGCATTATTAAGCACCCATAGGGGTATAAATCAACTTGGGTCAAATGGCCCAAATCATGGTCATTTGGCCGGCATTTTTAAAAATTGCCGCCAAATTGATTGTTTTTTTGGTTTTAAGATATTTCCTCGTGCAGTGGTCCGATTCTCATTTTTAAAGACTTATTTTATTTGCGTTTTAAAGACCAACAAATTTTATCAGACAAAGTTTTTGCTTAATCATATGGACTTCCTGAGATATTTAAGATAAAATTAAACAAGTATTATTTCTCATTTCTAAGTTGACCTCTTTCTTTTGCCTAAAATGACTGAAAAAAAATCAAAGTTTTAATCAAACCTTACATTTCAATGATAGAGAATCCTAATAAGTAAGTTTCGTCATGCCGATTGTCTGTGCACCGAACTACAGTCTAAATCGTTAGATGGATTTACTTCAAACTTCGTATAGCACTTGTTGGTAATTTTTTAGGAGAGAAATTCGATTTTTTGTTTTAACCCTGTTATGAACGGGTACCTCAAAAACGGCTCTAACGATTTTGATAAAACTTTGTAGTATATTAATATAACTGCATTTTATTTTTTTTGTCTGAACCGATTTCATTTAAATCTGGCATGGTACTTAAATTAAACATTCAAGACAAAATGTCATTTAAAGTTTTGGCTAACAGCTTAATTATAGCTTACAGTTTAATGATAGCTACCTTACAACATGATCTCACGTTTATTTTTTTTTTATTTTTTTGTGTTTTAAGTAATTTAAAGGAACTTTTTTGCAGTCCCATAGCTTGCTACAAGAAGAAGTTCATGCGATCCAGTCGTGCATTTTACTATTATATTGAAGCGCCAGCCAAATATTATGTTTATTTTAAAAGAATAAAAAAATAAACTTCAAGACTTCGCACGAACAAGAAAAACGCTTTGAAATGGTTGACAAAAAAGTCAATTATCGTTTATTTTGTAAAAAAAAAAAAACTAACAAAAAACATAAATATCCATATTATTCTTCATTCGTATTCTTTATTTATTCTTTATTAAAATACAACATTTAATTCGTAGGATTAATAAAAAATTAAATGTGTTTAATCTACATAATGTTTGTATTTAAAAGTCACATATGTTAAGTCACTGGTAAGTCCCAATAAAAACTGTATAACTGGCACAACTATCTGTGTATGTTATATGGGAACGTAAAATGTCGCTAATCCTAAATATCGTTTTTCTAGATAACTCTATATGGACTTGAACCACGATTCTACAGGGCCAATTGTACAATCGTGGTTCAATTAAATCCCCTATAGGATTTATATAAATTGTCCAATCTCTAATTAGGGGATTGGAGGCTATACATGTGGCGCCGCAGTATTCAAGTTTGTACTAAAGAGCACAGATAACTTTGTTCGTGTTTTGACTACCCATCACGCATTTCAACTTTACCAATCCTCAATTAAAAAAATATATAAGGTTTGATCGACTAGACAGGTTCGGTGCATGAATGAAAGAATACAAGATTACGACACTTTCATCTTTGTTGTTGTTTCACTTGTGACATAATTTTCACTTGTTACGTAAGCACCTTGCACACTTTGCCTCATAGGTTTGGGTTGTCATTACAAGATTCCGCCATTTAATTGTTTTTCTGTTTGTGCTCACGTCACAAATGATAAAAAACAAGGTTCGGTGGTTGTCTATGGATATCTTCACCAAATGGTTTACATTTTTCTAACTGAACACATTCATGCTATGTTATTCTATTTTTGAATTAATTACGTCATTATTTCTATGATTTTTGCACAAAAAACTTTCTTCTTTTATGACAGCTCCACAGTACATAATATATTTTTTAAAGAGAAACTTTCTCATTGGATTTATTCTTCTTTGCCGTCGTCGTGTACCATTTTCGTAAAAATTCTTTTTTATTTTTCTATAGAAAACTGCCAAATTATTTAAACATTCCAAATTAAATTTTTAATTTGTTTTTGTTAGATTTTCTAACATATTTCCTTGCACAATGGGACTCATTTATAACATAGGAGTTCGTATTGTGAACTTTTTGGTATTTTTTCTCATCGTTATTTTAATACCCGGCGTTCCACCACGGACTACTTTTCCCTTTACAGCATTCACGTAAGTTCATTGACATTATTTTTTATCAAAATTTATCATGAATTTAATAAAATAGTGTAACACCTGCGAAAGAGTTAAAAGGTGCATTAGAATCCAATTTTCATCTTGAAGGGGCGGAAAGGTTACTTGACGGCCGTGTCTACGGACCAGAGCATTTGCTGGCAAGAAAAAATGAGATCTATACGGGGATTTATGGTGGCGAGGTGATTAAACTAACTGCAGATCATGTTACGCATGTAGCTAAGTTCGGACAACCCTGTGGTAGATAGTTTTAAGAAAATATTAATACCTAATGGGCTTCATATAAGGTATGCATTACTTTACAGAAGACATCTTCGAAGAATCACGATGTGGTAGACCTCTGGGCATGGCCTTTGATACACTTGGAAATAACTTAATTGTTGCCGATGCCTACTATGGTCTATGGGAAGTTAATCTATCGAATGGAAAGAAAAAACTGCTTATTTCTCCACAACAAGAACTAGATGGTAAAATTAAGCGCAAAGCAAAATTATTCAATGGCATTGCAGTCGATAAGAAGGGCGATGTTTATTGGACTGACTCATCTTCTGATTACTTGCTTGAAGATATTGTGTTCTCGGTGTTTGCCAACCCATCAGGAAGGTAAGTGTTTCAATATTTGAAAAATATTAGTGTGTGCTATTCATTTTCTTTAAGTATAATTTTATTTGAATTATGAAGTGGTCTTGTTTTTCTGGATCTATCTATTTTACTCTTGAAAGAAACATTGATCTTCATAATTTTTGTTTCCAAAATAAACTATTTGTTTATATAAAATGTAGGTATGTACATTGTACATAGAACAGATGATTGATAAATCGGTTGTAGGTATAAATATTTTATTAAAGGTCAATCAAATGCACCGAAAAATATTGGTTCTATTTGCTTTTATTTGTATACCTACGAGATATAACGTGGCACGTACCTACTTTGCTGATGTGTGTGTTTTATTTGGGGTCTAAGTAAAGTAATCGATCTGTTTTGTTTATGTTTTGTTGAGATTCTTTATCTTCTAAACAATTATTCAACTAGAAAAACGAATTTATGACAAATATGTTTAGAGTATAGGTGTTAATCAATATCCCTACTCGTCGAAATGTTAGCTACCTTGTTTATAGAAACCACGCTCAAGAATGTGGTGGGCAAAAGTTCATTAAGAAAAAATTAGACAAATAGATATAATTCCGATTTCATTAGTGTTAACCCAAAAAGGAGTAACGAAAACGTGCTAAAAGGCTTATGTTTTTTAAAATACTAAAAGTGCTGAAAGTCGGAATTTTGTGAGTCATAACTTTGACAGTTTGGCTTTCGAAAATATAAAATATCTTTTTTATTTTATTGTTTTACTACTATTTTACTAAATTGGTATGGTTAAGGAAATGATTGGTAAGGAATGATAAAAATTTCAAGATAAGTTTTAATGAATAAAAAATGTTAAATTAATTATTAATTTAATTGTGATTTAACAAATAGAGTTAATTTATTCTAATTTGAAGCATTCAGGGTTAAAATTAATTAAAAACTAAATTATGAACAATGTTTCTTGTTAATCTATCCAACACGTGAGCATGCAACATAAAGGAGAAACATGGTTTCTTCAAGTCCAAGCCACAAATCTTGATTGTCTGCCCTTGCTATTTATTTATCGTCGTCGCGAAAGCCAAACAAATCGGGAATTGTAGCCTTTTGAAAGGTATTGTAGATTCGGACGGTATCATGGGTATTCAAGATAACAGGACAACTTCTCCTTTAAACTTTCCAGTCAATATCTTTGCTTCAAGTACGTTTCCAGTAATTTTTTTTTTGATGACATCGTGTACCGTTGCATAATTTTGGTGGATTTAAGTTGCGCAAAATAATGACTGGTGAACCAATTTTAAGACAGAGCTTGTGTGGCGGCATTCCTGGCATATCAAAAAAATTTAAAAATTCGATTGGAAAATTGACGATCTCATTTTCATCAACAATAGTGTCAATTGACTTTTAAGTCATCAAATCACCCGGCAGTAACTTTTGTATTTGACAGTTTATAACTTCAATATCGACATTTCTTGCTGCTAAAATCGCACGATTACTAAGCCAATTATGATCTAAGTAAGTGATAGGAATGATAAAAATTTCAAGATAAGTTTTAATGAATATAAAATGTTAAATTTATTATTAATTTAATTGTGATTTAACAAATAGAGTTAATTTATTCTAATTAGATGCATTCAGGGTTAAAATTAATTGAGAACTAAATTACTTTATTATTGCCATTATTAATAATATCTGGGAACATACTGTCAATAAGTTCGGTTTTTGAATTAACAACAGAGCAGAACTATCTGGTAATTTGATAAATTGCGTATTTTGATGCAATTCAATTTTACCGTTTCCAATATCAAGTAGTTGATTTGAAAATACTTGTGCCAATGGATCATTATGCAATTGTACTCGCATGTTCATTGTCAACCGAAGTGTTTTAACGTTTTTCCATACAAATGATTGTTTAAAGCACTCATTGATCTCATAAGCACACGTGTAGCGAGGAATGACAGGTAGTATCTGCCGGAAATCACCAGATAGTAACAAAACAACACCACCAAAAAGTCGGTTATTGCTGTTTAAATCTTGCATGGTTCTGTGAAATGCCTAGAGAGAATGTTTGTGACTCATAGTGCACTCATCCCAAACAACAATTGAACATTTTTGTAATACTGCAGCCATTGAGTTCCTTTTTTTTGATATTACACATAGCGTTTGAATTGTTGTGAATATCTAATGGCAGCTTTAGTGCAGAATGCGCTGTTCGACCACCATCTAACAAAGTGGCAGCAATGCCGGAGGATGCAATAGCTAATGCAATTTTTGTTGTGACCGTATCTTTGCAAGTATTAATGACACTAAAAATGTCTTACTGGCCCCACCAAGTGCGTCTAAGAAAAGAAAACCACCTTGTTTTGCATCTACAGCCAACATAATTCCATCGTAAATAATTCTTTGTTCAGCTGTCAACAATATCTCATTATATGCAATAATCGAACCTAAGTCAACTTCGTCATATTGTTGTTCTCGTTGCATATCCATGTTCACTAAGTCATTGGCTGGGCGATCAGGCAATGGCAGACCATAGTGGTTAAGCGAAAAGTTCGAAATCAAAATACACAAATCTTCGAGTATTACCAATACTTCATTGTACATCTCCGGTGTGAAATCTTTGTTCGGACATGCTTCCGCTATTCTTACACGGTTTAAAATATCTTCAGTCATATAGTTCCTTTATTTCTGCCATAATGCCAATGGCTGTGTGGGATAAAATGTCGTCAGAATAATTGCGAACAGTTGACGAATATTATTTGGCGTAGATACCAAAGCTGCATTAGCAAATGCCAAATCCCAGTGATTAGAAACTTACATTAACTGAAGCTCACGACATGCATCTTGATAGGTATTAAATCTTCGACCATTAACTGAATCGTATTACTGCTGGAAAACAATAGAAAACGCAGCCACACGTATCGCATGCCAAATGAAAACGGACGTACCTAATTAGAAGTGCCCAATGTCGAAGTTCCGCTAAAGGGCAGTGTCGCTATGTGCGGTCTTACCTTTAGTTTCCCTTGCTATATAGTCTCTTTTAATTTATTATTATTAATAATATAGATTGTTAAAAAAAAAAAAACAATAGATACTATGAAAAACTCGAAAACGATGTTTTATTAACACTTGAAGAATTCAACGAACGCTATGCGTTTGATACACCTACAGGATTTTCCCATAAATTTAGCAATAATTGTTTGAAAACTAAATTTCCATTATAAGATACATTTCTTGTTATTCTATTTATGAGGCCTAAAGCTAATACTCAAAAAGATGGTTTCATTCTTATTTTTGTTTTCAATAACATAAAAATGAAGTGGTAACCCTGAGGAACGCGGAGAATCGCACATACCTTTTGTTTTGACGTTTCATTTTTTTTTTGTTTGCTGTAATGCAAATTTAATAAAAGTTGAATTATAAATTAAATAATAAAAATTAAGGAATAAAAAGTATCCTAACTTAGGACCGCCAGCGAAAGAAAAATTATAAAAAAAAATTGTGCAAATCGGTTCGATAGTTTCGGTGTTCATCGTGTGCAACAACGTGACACTTGCTTTATATATAATAGAAGATAGATAATAGATAATATACTGCTCTAGAACAAACTATCAGGAAAATAATAAAGTCAAGATAATGCATTTAAATCATGGGGCTACAAACGAAACATCCGATAGGATGTACACCGTATAGATAGGTGCTGTCCATCATCACCTGGTACAATGTCTCGCTTGCGTTTGTATTACTGAACCATAACAGGCTAAGAGCAGCAATGCAGGTTATTGTTTCCAGTACAAATAATTATTAGAAATCCTGCTAAGGGAGCAATTAAGAGATCTTGATCTAAGCAAACGTTATTTTACGAAAGTTACCTTCAGATTATGGTGAGCGTTATTCCAATTTCTGCACCCCTTATGTTCCGAACGTCGTAGTATTATTTTCAACCCATCAAGTAATTGGATGTTGATCATTTTAATGTGTCTTTTTCTCAACACCTATGGTCATGCAAAAATCTTGGAACGGTTGCCAATTCATCTTCGTTCAGTCCATATTGACTATTAATCCCCTTGTCTTGACTTTAATAAAAGTTTCAATGATACGGTGACAAAAAAGTATGACAACACAATTTTCACCCTCTTTTTGTAATATCATGTTTCTTTTTTCTATATTTTAATAAGTAAATAAGTACTTTGCCTAAGTTATGTATAAGTTATAACATTACGATTTTATTTAAGTTCAATTAATAGAACCAAATTATATTTTTTAATTCTGCTTTAGACTTTTCCACTACGATCGAGTCAAAAATGAAAGTAAATGCCTCATCGATGAACTCTTCTTCCCTAACGGAGTTGTGATTAGTCCAAATGAAGAATTTGTAGTTGTTGCCGAAACTGGTGCAGCACGTTTACTAAAGTATTATATTAAGGGACCAAAGAAGGGACAACATGAGGTATTTGTTGACGGTTTGCCCGGAACTCCCGATAATCTCTCATCAGATAGCGACGGTATTTGGATTCCACTCATTATTTTTAAAGATGCCGATCATCCATCACTCTTCGCTATATTTTCGGAATTCCCAATGATCCGTACATTCATATCGCGTTTGCTGGTTCTTTTCGAGTTGCCCTTCCGTATGCTCAACAATTTTTACCCCAACACTATAACTCAGAGATTCATTCATTCGATTGGTCACGGTGAAGTGGTTATACCTTTTATGCCAAAACGTTCGACAATTGTTCGTGTAGACTGGAACGGCAATATTTTGGGATCTCTACATGGTTTTGATAAATCAGTTGGTCATGTTTCACATGTTCTTGAACTTGAAGATAACTTGCTTTTGGGATCACCATACAATCGTTTTATTGCCAAAGTAAAACTGCCTAAATCACCGCAAATTAAAGTCCGTAATGTCAGATATGAAAATGCAAATATTGAACCCGTTGTCCCCGTTGCTCCAAAGCCTACAATTACTACTGCTAGGCCAACAACAACCACCACCACTACTACTACACCAAGGCCGACTACAACACCAAAACCAACTACTACCCCAAGGCCAATCACAACGACAACAACCCCAAAACCAACTACAACAACACCAAAACCAACTACAACCACTCCAAAACCAACTACAACACCACAAAAACCTACAACAACTACAAAACCAGTAACAACAACACCTAAACCTACACCAAAACCAGCAGGTAAGCCCACAGCTCCAACACCAACTGCTAAACCAGCCCCGGCTAAAAAGCCTACTTCTAAACCAGCTCCGGCTCCGACACCAGCGCCTCAAGCCATACCTAAAACAACTCCTCGTACTCCCCCTAAAGATCCAGCCCCAATTATTGAGAAAATCCCTGAAGACACTAAACCACCGGCACAAGAGAAATTAAAGGTCATCAAAAAAGGTGGCGAGCACGTTGAGCTGTAAGAAAAAAGAAAAGCCATAACTCTTATGTCTGCCTATGACCAGGCAAAGCGTGAATTTTCAAAATATAAATCAACTTAAGCATAGTAAATACGAAAAATGGCACACACACACACCATGTTATTGATACTTAGGGGTTTTTAGAACATAAGTGAATGTATTAAAATTAATAAAACAAAAGCACTTTGCCTTTGTTAGCTTAAAAACACACGAACAAATATTCTCTTCAAAACTATTTTTTTTTAATTCCTACTGGTTTTAGCTTCAAATGTGATGTTTTGTAATCTTTTTTTTTTATTAAATAATATACATAAAATTAAGTATAATGAAAACTATTAAATATAAAAGCCTGGTCATTTGTTTAGCAATAAATTTAATCTAAACAAATGCCAAAGCTATATGAATTTCAGGGTCTGTAGAAATTAGTGAATTAGACTTGAATTATTATAAATTTGTGAATTTAACAATGAAATACATTCCTTTTTTTAAAGTTAAATCCATTTATTTTTATTCGTGAATTTTGAAAGAATGAAAACAACAACTTTTGTTTGATGTTGAGGATTTGGTTTTTGGATTTTATAAGATGACTTGGATCTCCATCCTCCTCGATCTCGCACACTCTGATGGCTGTTATTCATTTGAAAGACAGTCCCGCCACACTTTGGACGGCCTTCCTTGTAACCTAGAACATGGGGTCTTAAATTCAATTGCTTTCTTATTACTAATTTTATTATAGAAAATTAAATTTTGTCGTTCTCCGAATTTTGTTTTCTACACCCACATGCTATTAATTTATGGCCAAATCCGTTATGTAAATTTTTAGCCAAAAACCTGAAATGCAATTATTCTTACAGCACTCCAAATATAAAGTTCAAAAAGTCACATCGAAATCGTTAGAGCCGTTTTCGAGAAAATTTGGAAAAACTAAAACCGATATATGGGAGGTACCCGTTATAGCCGGGCTAAACCAAAAATTCGAATTCCTCCTCTAGGGAATCACCAAAAAGTGCTAGAGCATGTTTTTCGAAAGGAATGTCTGGATTTAAATGCGCTTTTGATAATGTCAATAGAACAAACTAACTGAACTTGTCCCCTCCACGTCCACCCATACATATGTTAAGATACCAATGCAATTTAAAAAAAACTGCACTGCTTCAAATTCATCAAATAGAGTAACTCCAAAGACCTGCCCCATGTCCCATATATATATTAACTTTTAATTTGGCTAGCGGAAATTTTGGGTAATATCATATTAACCCTTAAACCACTAAGACCGTCTACAGACGGTCATCACTTTCGCTCTCAATAAAAAAATCTGTTTTTCGACGTTGAGTCTGTCTAACGGTGCCAATTGTAATGCACTGATTTGAAAAGGTAAGCAAGTACGGCTATTTTAGTCAAGATTTTTGTGAAATAAGACTCGAAAATTATTTGTGATTTTAGTTCAAACCTTTGTGTATGTATATATTATAGTAGTAACCGCATAACTCAATTTCCCCCGTGGCCAACTATCGGTGAAATTAGACCTCTGAGTAGCTTAGGATATTTCTAAGACTCAAAGAATTTGGAAAACAAAGTATACCAACCAATTGGAAAAAAGAACGAGAACAATGGTATACGAAATTTCAAAGAGAGAATGAGATGTGTATCATACGATTTTGTGTTATAATGAACATTTCTCTCATTTATTTTATATTTTGTTGACGCATGAGCACAGAGGAGCTAACCTTTGCGCATGAGTAAATACAGTTGCTATGGTACGAAAACATATCATTTTTGTTGTTGGAAGTATAAATTCTTGAATACAGTTACTAAGGATAGTAAGGATACGAAAATATTATCGGCTCTCTCTCAAACATTTTCAATTTTTTAATATATTTATGCTTGTCTATCGCATTATTGTTGTCAGAACCTCCCTTTCCAAACAATTATCTTTATTTCTTCATTATACATGAAATATCCATGTATTATTATATTATTATTATATACAATGGTTCAAACTAAAATTTAAAAAAACAAACATACTACATACTGTTACGAAAACTTAAAAGATACTTTGTAAAAATCTACTAGTTATTTAGTTTTCATATTACTTATTAGATTTTTGTTCCTAATGTCTTTATGATTATTGAATTTTATAATCATTATTAAAAATAATATTGAAGAGCGAATCGTGTCAGAATTTTTTTGGTTAGTAATTTGAATATATTGTTTGATAATTTGTTGCAGGTTTGATTTGTAAAAAAATTGTGTTGTTGGTGAGTGTTTAATAGAGACCGTTTGTAGACGATTATAGTGGCTTAGTTGAAAAAAAATGTCTAAACATAGTCTTACTTTTGGGTTGTTTAGTCGCTTTATTGATCATGTGTGTACCGTTATCAAACGTATTAATTCATAGGAATTATGTTTTTATGTTGTTTTTTTTGGAAAATTTCGTAAAGAAGCGGAAGAAATAAAGACTGCAATAGGCAGCAGAAAATCCTTTTTTATCTTCCATGAGTAATGAAGATATTGAAAATCTAATGGATTCAATTGGTAAATGACTTGAGCGAAACCTTTTAATAACAGTTCCTTATCGATGTCTGAATATGGAATGGCTAATAGGTAGGGGGTATAAGCCGAGCTAAAAGCTTCTAAACTTGCAAAAAATGGATCCCAAAAACTCTTCTTGAGGCACAACGAAACCTTTATAGGATCGTAGTTTAGGGTCTAACTAACACCAATTCAGCAATGCCAGACAATCTGGCCGGGTCTTAAGGGTTGCCAGACAACCTCAAAGTTGCATTTTTTTTGAATCCCAAAAAATCTTCTTGAGACACAATGGAACCTTCATAGGATCTTAGTTTGGGCTATAAATAACACCAATTCAGCAATGCCAGACAATCTGGCCGGGTCTTAAGGGTTGCCAGATAACCTCAAAGATGCATTTTTTTGACCCCCGAAAACCATTCTTGAGGCACAAAAAGTCTAAAAAGTTGACTTGAAACAGAAAAGAAATTATTAAAAAACAACGGTACAAGCTATAATGCCATGCTTTTTGGAAAGCCAGGAATCAAATCTATTTTATTCTTTTTAAACAAAGTTGTATTAGTTTCTAGTTTTAAAAAAAAATTATTTTCAAACTCAAAATTTTGAAAAAAAAAACTTTTTTTTAATTTAAAACTATTTTTTTCAAAATTTCATGTAATTAAGTATAATTTTTGTTTCTGAAATTCAATGTTCTTAATAGGTTTTAGTCAAAAACAGAAAACCGGAAGCATAAATGTATTGTAGTTTTTAAGAAAATTAAAATTAAAGGCACACTTGGAGTGGTCCCTCAGTTTTTATTCACACCACCCATTGTATATTCTGACAATTTCTATACATTTCTTATAATCTTGGCACTGTAAGAATGAATCGGATTCATTCTCACAGTGCCATTCACGAAGAATGTGAAACTGTGATCAAATGTTGGCATTAATAGAAAAATCGTATGCAGAAACGTTGATTACCCACAAATTATCCAAGAGTACAACACGCGCATATGGGCGGTGTTAATTTAATGGACTCTTTGACCTTTTGTGCTCTTCCAAAGCAAAAAACTGTTTCTCAAATTTTCACGTAGATCAATTACTCGATTCTTTTTTAATATTTATCTGTTAAGGTCAATTTTTGTTTCACCTAACCCATTTAGCTAGTCCACAGACGGTCTTTCATTTTTCTCACTAGGTGCTTCCAGGTAATTTTTTGTTTTTGACTTCATATTCGTATTTTTAAACCTAAAATTTAGCTAGAACCAAAATTCTCGTAACAAAATACCTCATATTACGATTTCAGTGGTTAAAGGGTTAAGCTTCAATTTAGCCTCACTTCTCTCTTCATCATTAGCATCATTACTGTACTGTATTTCACGCACCACATACTTAACCGACTCTCGAAAACCATAACTTATGGTGAAGGTCAAATGCTTCGAAGTACTACTGCAGTCTATTGTTTTGAAGTTGAAGCACAAAAGGGTTGCCTGCCATCAAAACCAAATCGTTAACATTTATAAGATAACATTATTAATATTAAAATTTATACCCACTAAGTTTTTGTAAAATAATCTATCTTATTAATTGCAAGCTGTTTTAGCTTCAATCTAAAAAGCAATTGATAGCACGTTAGTCCTTAAATTTAACTGTTCTGCAGCAGTTTTTATCAAACGCTTCTTATCAAGTTAGGGGCATGTACATACATATGTTACTATACATATACGTTCGTTGCTAGCTATTGCTCTTTCGTCGGAAGCGATCGGTTTAAAGTTTATTTTTTTTATTTGATTCACTTGATTTTAAAAGTGTATCTATTTTAAATATATTTTTTAAATGTGGGTTAATTCGATCTGAATGAATATCCACATACTATCAATCTATGAAAAGAAAATTATACACCAACAGGATTCTTTAAGAAGCAGCACTAGATTTCTTTTGATATATTACAGGGAATATTTAATTGCTTCTTTCCCAACCTAAATTTGATACTTAATTTTAAACTATCATATCGACTAAAAATGATCTTCTTTGAATGTGGGTGCCTTGTTGTATGGCTCAGTTACATGAAGACGCCATTCTTCGTCATCTTGATGGCATTCTTTAAAACATGCCTTGCAAAACAGATCTCCATCACAACTTTTACATCGCAATGCAGCATCTTCATTGCAAATAGTACACCAAGGAAGCTCTTCTGTAGCTTCTGTTAAATGTGTTGATTGGGGTAATTGTGTTTGGTTTTCTGTTGAAAGTATATCACTGCCGCTAGCTGAAGGAGTAGGCAGTCGAGCTTCATCAACGTACTGAATTATAAAAAAAAAAATCATTTGTGAATTTATAACTTAAAAGTTAATGTATGTACATACTCTTTGAATTATGTTCTTAAGTAGAGTTTCGTCGTCTTCTTCGTTGTCACTTGGAGTATTTAAATCTGACGTTGGGTTTTTATTTGATTCGGAAGAGTCTACATCTCTTAATGCTGCTAAACGCTTTTCAATGTCTGATATTGGATCACGGTCACCGCTTTCTACTTGACAATCAATATCCTTTTCTTCGACAAATTGTTTCAAAAGGTCGTTAATCTTTTCTTGTTCAGTGCGTTGATCTGTCGTAAGTAGAATATCTTTTTTGGAATATTCCTTCGGCTCGAATCCTTGTAAATTGCACAAACGCAAACGAAGATTTTCATCATTTAAAGGGTCTTCGCTTCCTTTAAGACCATTTAGACGTCTTAGTATTTCAGAGTCTAAGTTTTCCGTAATTTTACTCGAGGAAGTTGCAGAAGTGGAGGAAATAGGCTCTAAAACAGGACCTAATGAATTTAGGGGATCGGTTCTGTAATGCAGAAGGTTTCAATTTACGAAATATATACTATCAAATAGATTGTAATACATTTGGAATATTTCATTTGCTTCAATTTTGGTTTTGACTAAACTGTTAGTGGGATTTCCTGGTTGCAATCTATTGCCGTTGTCATAAGTTGTGGGAGCTTCTAGTTTCTCATAACAACGCAAACATACTTTATGCTTTTCATTATTCCGACGAGGAACTTCAATTTCTTTTTTAAGGCACTTAAGACAGAACGAATATCCACAATTAGCACAGCCAGACTGTTAAAAATGAAACATCATTCCAGACCATTGTATAATTGATTCAGGCCAATGTTAAAAAAAACTAGATTTAAAGTTTTTGATTACCTCTTTGCAGAACATTCCATATTTTCGCGTACACGCATAGCACGACATTTTAATTTAAATCAAATATATTTTTATAATCTACAAATATTTTTAATTCAAGAAAAACAAATACTTCTAATTTGACATTTGACATTTTTTCGAGAGCAGAAGAAGAAGAACGTTAGTTGTGTTCGTTGAATGGGTATGGCAGCGTTAACCTTATGCGACTTTAGTCGCATTTTTGCGACCTTTTTTTTACTGTGCGACTATGCGACGACCTTTTTAAAAATGCGACTTTTTTATTTTCCAGCTTTGAATTTAATTTTTGTTTAACCTTCAGCATTCCGCTTGAAGTTTTATTCAACATCCAATAAAACGAGAATGTGTGAGTATGGTTGTCTTTGCATGTTTGCATCGCCTCTATTACTTGCATAAATTGCAATTTTTTTTTATTTAAATATTTGCATACAAAAAAATGTACTTCAATATTATTTGACGCTTTGCGAAAAAAAAATTTCAAGATTTAATGTAAAAGAAGAGAAGCTTACACTAATGAAAAATAAATTAACAAAGGAAATCCTGCGAAGAAAATAAAATAAATATATAAATATGTTACCTTCCAAAAATCTCATTGACTGTTATATAATTTAGTTGGTTCCTGAAAATAACCTTATTAAAAAGTATAGAGAAACTTTAAAAAAATGAAACCAATTCTCTAGTGCAATTTATTTAAGATTTAGGTTGGATAAAATTGTTTATCATTTTTAATGAGACTTTGTAATCATTAGCCCTGTTCCTTTTAGGTGGCAAAGTACTCACGTGTAGTAATCTAGTACTACTATCTACACATGCTCTCAAGCGCGAGTAGATGAGCAGAGTAGTTACGCATCTAGAAACCGCCAGATTGCAGCGTTTAGTTTTTTTCTTTTCTATTAATAAAAACAAAATAAATACATAAAATATTGCTCAAAACATTATAAACATATCTTACCATTATTGTTTATCGGAAAAGCAGCCAATGATTAAGAAATAAACAAAACAAAAAGTTTCTCAATATTCGTTTCTGTACGACCTTTGTTAATTAAATCTTTGTTTCAATTTTTTTATGAGAAACTTATGTCAGAGAGTGGACGCACTTTTGACAGATAGAACTGTCAAAAATCTGCCTTCTGATAGAGAAGTATCCGAATACGTCAGAGTCAAATATCGAATTAAGAAAAAAAATTGACAGCTAAATCCTTTGATGGTATTAACACTAACACTTTCACTATTTTTAATCGAATTATTATTTAAAATATTTAGACACTATTTGTTAATTGTTTAGTAGCAAAGAATAATAAGAAATTCTAGTACAAGATAATTTTTCTTTGTATTTTGTGGAAGACCGATCTCTTTTCCTTGCAAAAATCACAACTTTTGGTTTGTTTTCCAACAAAGGATTTCGTTTGACGTTTTTTAATGCCTTGGAGTAAGAGAGAAAATAAATATATATATTTCTATATAGCCGTTTGCTTAAGAACTCTATTGGCCAGCTGTCATAAAAATTCAGTTGACGTCGATTGGTATTTAGTTATGTACGTTTGTTACGTTTTTTCCCTTATTTTCAGATGAAAATTTTTATCTGAAAATTCAGATGACAGCAAAATCAACTAAAAAACAATAACTCCGTTATTGTGCTCTCTTTTTGCAACTTTTTTGAGTTAACAAACACGAAATCAAGAAACGTTTTAATTCGTCGCACAAAGTTTTACGACAAACCTAGCTAACAACATACCTCATAAATGACACATTTCGTATCACGACAAAACTATTAGAAAAAGAACGTAACACAAAGGTTGTAAAAAAAAAAAAACAAAATTGACAAACAAAAGTTTTCGTATTCGTTTCGTGCGATACCTGCCTATCTAGTACGACGTCAACAGAAAAAATATTTTTACACATTTTTATTTAAACCAATACAAATATTTTTCAAAGTTATTTCGTTCCTGTGATTCTGTTTAAATAAACTTCTCGGATATAATTTAAAAAAATAGAATGTCGTACCTTTCTCACGGTAGCGAAATTATAAACTTAAATGTTGGTGGCCAGAGGTATGTAATGTTTTCTTTTTTTCTCAATGAAAGGATGTGTCCTTTAGTTTAAAACACAATAATATTGCAAACATAGGTTTTCGACATCACGCCAAACCTTGACCTGGATACCAGATACATTCTTCACAGCACTCTTGAGTGGACGCATTTCGAGTTTGCGTGATGAAAAAGGGGCAATTTTTATAGACCGCGATCCGTTTCTGTTTTCTGTTATTCTTAACTATCTTCGCACCAAGGACATCGACATCAGCAAGTGTGATGTTAGAGCTTTGCGACATGAATCTGAATATTATGGTATAACTCCATTAATCAAGCGTCTTATGCTTTGCGAGGACTTAACACATTCGTCATGTGGTGATATACTCTTTTATGGGTTGCTTCCCCCACCTACTCTTCCACCAAATGATATTCCTATGAGCTCAGGCTCTTCCACAGCATCGAACAACTTTACTTCATCATCGTGTGGACAAACTACTGTAGAGCAGCAAGCTCCTACAACAAATGCTCAGGTGGCCCAAACAGCTGGACCTGCCCCCAACGCCCGACCAGGATCAATGGTTCGGGTACCCGAATTGTCTAGCTCATCGAGTGCCAGTGGAAGTAGCAGACACTCGACGCATTCAAGAAACTCTTCATGGGACCTTCGTCTTGCAGGAAGGCAAGACAGTCGGACCTGGTCTTCCAATCCGGGGCATTCAAGAACCGCTTCATTAGATCTAATGCGTCACTCTCGAAACTCGTCAGCTGACTTAAATAAACTGATTAAAAACGATGTAGGTTTGGTCTTTAGTCCAACTCTTACTTCAAATTGGGTAGATCCGTTGCGTGTACAAATTATAAAAGCTCATCACAATTGGATTTCCGTTGCGTATGCCCACTTCGTTACATGTTACCGCCTCAAGGACTCCACTGGTTGGCAGTTGGTTTTTACTTCGCCACATATAGATTCCACAATCGAACGCATAGCGATGGACTCGAAAGTAAATTTCTCGTGTGCTGACCAGGTTCCAAGTAAAATGATTGCAATATCATATGGAAGTCAAATTAGGCTCTGGAATGTTCAGGAGGATGGCAACAAGACCGATATAGGAACATTCAATCTAAATGTACGAGT
Organism: Baccha elongata; assembly: GCA_951217065.1. Classification (NCBI taxonomy): domain Eukaryota; kingdom Metazoa; phylum Arthropoda; class Insecta; order Diptera; family Syrphidae; genus Baccha; species Baccha elongata. Next base: position 86,896,782 of record OX578273.1, read on the forward strand.
CGAATATTTCTTTTTTATTGGAAGCCAACTAGTTGCCCTATCGTCGTCGGGAAAGATAGGAGTTTGGCATGCAATGACTCAACACTGGCAAATTCAAGATCTTGTTCCGATACTCTCGTTTGATAGTGCAGGGTCTTTTTTGTTGCTGGGATGTAACAATGGTTCCATATACTACATAGGTAAAGATTTTTGTAATTTAATAAATAACTTTTGTTCATTTTTGATTTACAGATATGCAAAAGTTTCCACTGCGAATGAAAGACAACGATTTGCTTGTAACCGAATTGTATAAAGATCCTGCATCTGACCCAATTACAGCCATTTCGGTCTATTTGACTTTAAAAACGGCAAGTAAGTTAAAATGATTCTATTAATTTGTTGCTTACATAAAGTTATGATTTAATTTAATGGTTTATCTAATGCAAAAACTTACTTAAAATACTTCAAACATGATAGTTTGTAGGATCAAAGAGAAGCATTTGTTCTTCTGATCGATGCACTCGAAATCTGAAATTCAATGAAAGAGAAATACGCACCTAATAATAGGTCATGAAAAAACTGCTAACTTAATTTTAAACTTCCAATTTTGTATAACTATTTTGCTACACTTTTTTTAGCTGTAAGTTCCATGAGAAAATTTAACACTGAAATCATATTTTTGATGTAGTCATATTTAATTAAATAAACTGAATATGACTGTTCAATGTTATCAATATTATCCAGCGGCTAAACCACAGGATAAACCATATTTAGTGTGCACTTTCACCTCTTCCACTATCACTATTTACTGAATAGGGCATACGAAAAGAAACAACTAAACTGTACAAAATTTCCAAACCTGTTGCATTTTAAAAGCAATGTGCCTTACAGACACATAGTTAAAATATTATTATTATTATTAATATGGATTGAGCACATCAAAATAGAAGTAGTTTATTTTAGAATTCTCTTGGATCGGCTTGTTTTTAGACCGCAATGTGATTTTCAAGTGCCCAAAAACACTTTATGTTAGAGACAATTTTCCATAAAATGCTGAACTGTTTTCCAAGGTTATCCTCAAAATGTTTGTGACTTTGGTTCAGTAAGACTTTGATGATCTAAAATGCATCAGAACACAGCTTTAGATAACTTTAATTTTTATTTTCATGGCTCATGATTGTAATCAAAGTTTAGATCTTTTTGTTTTATAAGAGGGATTGGCTGGACAAGGTCTTCATCAAGTGGTAATGTATGTGTCCTCCATTTAAATTTGGACCAACTGCAACAGAACTGTTATGCATTTAAAGGTTCTACAGGTACATTACCACTGTTTAAAATTAGAAAAATTATTTTTTTTATGAAAAATTCAAAAATGAACAATTGATTGTTTAGGCAGAAGAAATATTTTTGGTTGCAGTATTCGGTGGAACAAAGCAATATTATATAAACACGCTTTGGTGTAAACAACCAACATCGCATAGGTACCATTTGCTGTCAAAAAACACCAACACACAAATTCGTGTTGTAAGCTGTTTACCAAATCTTTAAATCATGAGATCACCGTAATTCATATTCATAGTAGAAATGAAAAAACAAAACAAAATATGAGCATATTTGGTTCTCATCATGAGGCTATCCTGCTAAACGATCCCATATCGACAAAATCATTAAATTAATCATTAATTAAACAGTTAAATAGCTAGGACTACATTATTCATCTCGGTAAGCGAACAAGACAAATTTTTTTATAAATATTTTAGGTAGGTGCCACAAAACTACAGGTTTTTTTTAGTCTACACGCTTTTTTATCGTATCTTGCCGGAATCACTTTGTTTATGTTGTAATTGATGAAAAACAGAATTATTTATCACAATTTTTCTTTGAAACAACAATTTTCTTCAACCTTTTTATACTTAATTGATTTATTTGATTAACTTTGTTCAAATTTATAAATGGAAAATGCCAGCAACGGAAAGAGAACTTGAAGGTAATATTAAATTATAAAATATTTTACTTTTGTCTTGTTCTTGCCTTTGTGTTGTTTTCGTTTGAGACGTTTTATTTAATCTATGACTATTAATATGCAATTATTTGCTGGGTCGTTGCTTTAATAATAACACACATATATCCCAACCAATGTCTAATCTTACGTTCATAATTTATTTTATTATATTTTTAGATACATAATACCTTATAAAGTTCTTATACCTATATATCTGTACTTTTTTTTTGGTTAGAAAGTTAGGTTTTAATCAAAACTTTTTTGAAATCTAAATTCTAGCTCTTCAAGTACCTATATGTGTTCGATCTGATTGGAGACCATTTCAGTTTAATATAATGTAATGCAACACAACCTGTAGTTTTTTTTTAGCTTTATATTCGACTCGCTGCTTCAACTAATTCATTCCTCCTTTTTTGCTTTCTATTCAAAGTTTTTTTTTTTATATTATTAGACAACGAACTCCATCCTGGAGAACCAGACTAATATAATTCAAAGAGTAAAGAGATGGATAAACTGCTCCTTATAGGTCTGAGCTACGAATATTTTGTAGAAGTCCTTATAAGGGTTCACCAAGTAGTTCGCCTTACCTGAAACAATTAACGATGCCGTTGTTTCTGTCGTCTTATCATGGAAACACTCTTTTGTTACAGGGTAATTAGTAACGACATTGCAACCTGTCGATCAGGCGTGACATTTCTGCTGAAACAATTTTTGCGATAGCATAGCTTTAGATTTTATCGTAGTAGTCACTGAAAGTCATTCCTCTACGGCAAGGCTTACCCCATTGTGGGAAGTGATAAGTCTGAGAGCGAAAAGAATGGGCTTTTAGTAGTTCTAAGCTATGGTTAATCAATGGTTTTATCCTCATATTTGGTCATCCTCATCATTTAACCACAGGCCTTTAAATTAGTCATTTAACCATTAAGCATTTTGCATCTTATGTGTTCAATATTTGTTGGGTTAAATACCCGTTAAGTAATACTTACCATGTTTTTAAGTATATATTATACTCCAGTGATATATTTTATTAGTTCGTGCTTTTGTGCTCACAATTTTGTTTTTCGGTGTTTAGTTTCGTGTCAAAGAAGTTGTCTTTAGTTTTGCATTACCCACTACTTATACATTTATATACAAATTGGCAAACCTCCCAATTATCGACAGGTTGTAAGCATTCAATTTATTCTAAACTTAAAATATAACCTTAGTCAAAATTACACTTTCGAAGTTTTTTTTTTTGCCTCCTTAAACTGACCCGGTGCTGGCATATTTCATTAAGTTGTTCTACAAACTTGTCATTTGTTTAAATATTTATTTTATGCAATGAATTGTTTCTTTTTGTGTTGGTTAAACAACTTTGTTAAGTTGGAAATGGGCAAATCCATTAAGAATATACAAGTATGTAACTTCATGAAAATTGCAGGTCTTAGTGGAAACTGGATAGAAATTGCTTATGGTACAAAATCGGGTTCCGTTCGAGTAATTGTGCAACATCCTGAAACTGTGGGACATGGACCTCAGCTATTTCAAACTTTTAGTGTGCATCAGAGTCCAGTGACAAAAGTAAGGCTTATTAATAAATATGGAGAATTTTTAACAAAGTTATTCGATTTTTTAAAGGTTACCTTGTCGGAGAAATATCTTATATCTGTATGCAGCGAATACAATCATGTTAGAACATGGGGCGTTCCTCGATTTCGTGGCATGCTATCCACCCAACCTGGCTCAACACCGAAAGCATCATTTAAAATAGTCTCTTTAGAAGCCACTGATACGAACTACGCATATTCAGCGGGCAATGATTTTGGACCATTTGGTGGAAAGTACGATAAACCAATTTTTGTACAAAAAGTTGTCCCAGAAACAGATCAACTATATGTGCGTTATGCTTCTGATGGCGAGCGGGTGTGTGTTATTAAGTCAGTTGATGGCACTACAATAACATCATTTTGCGTTCATGAGTTTGAAGGTCCATCACGAATGGGTTCACGCTTTATTCTTACTGGTCACTGTAATGGCGCAATACAAATGTGGGATCTTACTACGGGTTTATCATTGGAATCTAAAGAAGACGGACATGTAAATAAAAGTCCCGGAGGTCCGGATATGGTTGAATTACTGCGTTTGCTCGATCAGTGTGATATAAGTACCAGTCATTGCTCGACGCCGTGCATGTCACCATGTTTGCCTACTGTATCGAATGCCACTATTGCCAGACTAAAAGCCAGCAATATTGCTTTGCTCAATCAATCTCAGCATCAAAGCAACAGCGACTGATTGTGACTACTAAAACACTGCGTGAGAATATGCAAGTGAATCAACTTCTATTTTTACTGACAACATAATAAAACGAGGAAAAGTTAATGTGTACGACGACATAGGATGTGGTGATAAAATATTTGTCACTCAAGTAATTGTTATTAAACTTTTAGAAATATTTTTTTTTACACTATATTAAATTAATTATACTTACTTTAGGAAAATTGAATCTGTGAAAGGAATGCTATTAAATAAAAATTTTAAGTAATTTTACCTTTTAAGCTATGTGTGCTATTAAAAGATGATTCTAAAATCTCATGCACCTTTTCGTTAGTTGATGGCAGAGATAAGCTGGAAATTACGACGTACAGTTGTGGAAAAAGTTTTTAATGACACTTTTTGGCGTTTTTCTGTTGTTCGTTGTTCAAGCTCATCTGAGAATGCTCGTTGCTCCGTCAAAATCGGAAGAAAATTTGCGGCGCAATGCATGTAGCTATCCAACGACTTAGTATAAATAACCTAAAGGCTTAGTATAAATAGCCTAGAGATCTAGCCGCTTGCATGGATTTAATGCTCCAGACCCAGGATCAGAAAGCGTAGTGCCAATTAAAGTAAAGTAAGTATTATAGTTCTTAACCAATACGAAATCTCTGTCTCTGTCCTGACAGTTTAAATTTAAAAGAATAGGGTTGTAAATTTATTTTTTTACCAACTTAAACACTATATAAAAATGCAATTTACTTTAAATATTTTTTATCTTTTACTGCGCAGTTCAATATATATAACAAATATAAAGATATTCTATTACAGTAGGTATTACATTTATAAAAAAAAACTCGATTGAACTAAAAATCTAATTAGTATACATGTACTAATGTATAAAAGGGAACATCAAAGGTGAACTAGAAATATATTGCAAATACAATGTTAAAGATTTACAAAAAAGAGAGAGAAAAAAATTAAAACTTAACAACTGAATCATAAAGGAAGACAATTGGAATATAATGTTAACATTAATAAAAAAAAATTGTGCACTCTTCAAAAACACGTCAATAGTACACAAATATTTAAATTCGAAGTTTTTCCAAATATTTTGGAACTAAATATTCAGCTGAGTACTTGTCATATGTAAAATATTCAAAAAAATTATCTCGCTGCTTGCGGAACATCACTGGATTCCTAAACCAATTGTATAACATTTTTATAAGTTGATTGGATGTATTGTAGAGATTTTCTTTTGGATAAATTTCTGGATATACTAATTTATTTGGTGCTATTGGCATACATCCGCAATAAGTCGCTTCAAGCCTAAACAAGTATAAAATTGAATTAAATTAATAAAATAAGTGTACAAGATAACTGATTCAGCCATATTAAGATTACACCTTCATTGTTTAATAGCTTAAAACATAAGCTTGCCAATGGACATTAGTGTTTAAAAAAAATTAAAAGAGAGAATATTAGCTTTAAGTTCGTGGAAATATTCACCTATATTTCGATAGTAGTTTTGGTAAAACACCAGTTAAACGTCACGCCTCCAGTAAAGATTATGTCGTGTCAGACATAATGCTTTGCAAAAACACTAGTTGTGGATCTTAGAGCCGTGTCGTTTTACTGTTGTTTTGTTAATCGAGTATCTAAACACGAACTTTAAGCTATCTGCCTTCCAATGTCTTATCGAACTATTTGTTTGAGAAAGATAATAAAATTTTTAGAGCTTCATAAAATCTTTTTTTCAGAGTAACAAAATGAATAAGTATTATTTATATGGCTGGATCATATCATTATAACTAATACATACATGGCAACACCATAGAATTCATGACCAGCTGTCGATATCACAATATCGCCAGACATAAGTGCCTTCATGTATTTATCACGTGTCAAAAATCCGAAATTAACTAATTTATGACCAAGCTTCTCTTGAATACCTTCAAAAGCTTCCGGAACAAGCTGGTAGTTCTCACCGCAGATTGTAACTTTAAAGTCCACTTGGCGTTTGTTTAACTCCAAAAGAACTTCAACTAGAAGTTTAGGATTTTTATCGTGCTCCCATCTGTGCGGCCATATCAGATGCAGACAGTCGTTGGCACTTTGTTCTTCATTCACAAGCAATCTCTTAGGCATTGAATGAAACTTTATTGGATAATAAAGAACTTCGCATTTTGGTTCAATTTTTTGCTGAACATGCCGTAGTTTAAGGTCCGGCTGAATGTTCAAAAATGGGGTGATACTTTCTAGGAACGATGTACGATTGAAATTCGAGTTGAAAATTATTTGGTCAGCTGATAAGCTAAAAAAAAATTGTGTTGTTAAGAAATGAGAAAAACTGATGTCATATTCGAGTGGACGTTCGGAGGGCCCTCCGAGTGAAAAAACCTTGCTAAATTGGTCGATTGGCTGTTCGAAGTTATGTTTGGGAGTGCTAATTTGCCTTCCTGAATTGAATTGGGAGTGTTGGGAGTGCTGTCACAATTGACTACCACATATATGTATATTGTTTACATCGATCATATGGTCAAAGCCATATAAAACAAAACGCACAGTGTGTTTTCATTTCTTTTTTATATTTCAAGAACTTAAATAATAAGTGTAAATAAGGAACAAATATTGAAAAAAACATTTTTTAACTTCGTTTTCGCTTCGTTTGATGTTACAAAAAATAAACGTAAACAATCTTTGGTCAACTACCACATGCACTATTGAAAAAGGGAGCGTTTTTCATGATCCATTGGATTCATATTTCCCTCCTCTTCGGAGTGAAACCACTTGAATATGACATAAGTTTTTAGGAATAATTTATATTAAACTACAACCAAAGTTCAAAAAAACAATTAAAGTTAAAATTTACGGAAATAACAGCATAATTTATATTATGTTTTATGCCAGTATCGTATTACGTAATAAAAGTTTGGATACCACTTCCCGAAATAGTTAAAACCACTGCAGCTATTTTTGAATAAAACAAGTTTTTCTGTGACGGTTTTATTTTGAATAATAAATTCCGTTTAGGCTGTAAGACATGGGGAGACCTTAATTTCTGATAAACATTTTTGAACTGTTGTCTTAACAGCAGAACAAAGTTGATGGCAACTTACCTTGGCAGAGGAATCTTACAAATTAAATTTCAAGATAAATAGCGAAGGTTTTTAAAAATGATTGGCGATAGTTAGTACATAGTTCGAATATCCCACTCATTTAATGAGTTTCTCGATGATCGAAGATGCAACCAAACTTAACACATCGGAAATGGCATTTTAAAATTCATATTATTCCATAGATAAGAACATTCTGTTTTTCTATGTTTTTGTATACTTTATGTATGTTTTCTAAATCTAGGAATGGCAGAAGAGTGGTGGGGGCAATGGTACATTAAATGATATACTAATGGAAAAGGAAATGAATCCATTCCTCAAGTAGCATTCTTTGTTTTTTAGTTGCTCTATAGATACTATAAGGCAAGTTTTGGATTCGTGCAAAAAAAAAAGTTTTGAGATAACAATCAAACATGATGATAAAAAAGACGAAAAAAGTGGATCCGGCAATTCTGTCCGTCTTTCTGTCGCACCTACATCCTAAACGGGTGGCCCGATTCACTTAAAATTTGGTAGGTATGGTTTTTAAAGTAATACGCCCAGGGCATTTTTTGTAGGCCACTGTAAGTCTAAAATTACGGTACCTGCCATATAACGGTTTTCGAAAACCTTATTATTTTCGAAAACCGCTCCAACGATTTTGAAATTTTTTTTTCATAAACTCATACTTAGTAAAGAAATTTTTTCAAACTTAAAAAAAAAAATCATACGATTTTTTGTAAATTCCGTTTGTACTTTAAACCCTCAGATTACTTTGCCACAAGAGGAAGTTTGTGCGGCCAGTAGTGACCTTTATTTTTGTATGATCCCAGTCTCAACTAGACGCGTTCCATGTGAAATTATTTGTGAGAGCTAATTTTCACTCAACTATGTCAAAAACGATTCTATTTTTTTTTTATTTCTTTTTAACTAGTGTTGTGTAACTTATAGTTATAGCACTAGAAAAGGTAAGGTGTCTTACAAACTCTGAGTTTAAACATCATTATAAGACTCCGCTTAAAATTGTAAATTGTATCTACAATCAACAGCTTATGTACCAAATTACATAATTATCGTAGAACAAAAATTTATGCTACTCTAGCATGAAGTTGAGATAGAAATTTAGGGGTCCTGACAAAACTTATTACATACTTTTTACTTTCTAAAAACTTTAAAATAATGTATTAAAAATTATGTACCACGTTAATATTTGATTAAGTCCATATTGGCAGTCTCTTTCCTTAGCTTCGCGCACAGGATAAACTAATTGATTTTCATGGAAATATACAATTTTTCGGCATCCTATTAAATCGGGTCTGGTACCAATCAATTCTGCCAAATTTAGTATCGAACTGGTGAAAATCACTTTGTAGTCATGCTCCAATGGAATAACTTGAGAGAAATACAGCGCACTTGTTCGAGCCCTCCAATGCCATTTTTTAGCAGGAAGACTATAGATTTCATATTCTCCTGATGGTATACCTAAAATTGATAAGGGACTAAGCTTTAAGTATATAATTATTTTGCAAGAAGTATGATATTGTATACATTCTATTATCGTCTCTATAAGTTGCTTGTGGCTTCCACCATAAAAAGGCTCTAAAATCAATATTCTTGGGCTAGGCATTTTATTTATGATTTTGAATGCTTGTTTTATTTTATGAAATTAATCTAAAGTTCCGATGAGTGATGATAACATTTTTAACAACTTTTTATTACCGGGCCTTGATTCCAATTTTGGACGGCGGACAAACTTTCTGCAGATAAAATTTTTGACAGAGATGTTGATGTTGGTCGTAGGTGTGTTTGTGTACATTTCGTTTTTAAAACTCGTGTTATGTCAAATTTTTAAATGTGACTTGGAATATATCCGATATTTTCAATAAAACGATTCAGTATAACATCGCCTATAAGGTTTTCGTTTTTAAAATTGGCACTACTTGTTTACCACGTGCTACTTATGTACCAACTTTTAAAGATAAAACTCAGAACTATTGTGAATATTTTATGCTCAATATGAATTACTAGGTATAAAAGGAGGAGTAAGAGTTATTCGCTATAAAGTAATTGGCGCAAAATTATAGTCAAAATAACACGATCCTAAAAAGTATTTAACACTTTGTTAACGTTTTTTCAACTTATAGACCGATAGAGCTAACTCTTTGATAAAAACATACTTTAAAACCAGGAAATCTCCATTATATCATTTTAGATCCGACTCTAATTTTTTGACAAATATACTACCCACCCAAAAGAGAATGAAACTACACACAAACACTGTTTAAATCCAACAACAAAATCTCTCACTTTAAGTTATTACTGGAAATTCCATAAATTGTTTATAATACGATACAAACTTATTACCTGGTGATAATGTTAACTTAATGTTTGTTAGGATTAACTTAACAGATTTACACAGGTCATCTACTTGTAATCCCCCATCTCCTCCCATAGAAAAAACATTTTACACGCGCTTTTCTATACATGAATACGTGTGAACAACAAAATGCAAAATTGTAAGAATGTATGGTCTAGCCAAATTTGACAGTCCCATTTGAAATGCACGGGCACGCATACAGAGTAAAATCTCTGTAGTTTTGAAAGTTTGTAGATAAAGGTGGATGGAGCCTTCTGAGTTGATGTTCTATTTATTTATTATTCTATGCTGATTTAAAAGGAGGCGACTATAATTTTGCGCCATTGTTGTTTTTGTAATGCATTGAAATTTTACTCTACTTTATACAAAGTAAAATAATTTTGTTCAATGAAACAAGCCTATTATTTGCAAATTAACATAGTAGATGTACACATTTTTCTGACTCCAGCATTTTAAATAGTTACTGGAAATCTATTTTTAATCGCTCTCAATTCCTTCTTATTCTTAAATGTGTGTGCTCAGTAAAATACCAACTAAAGCGAGGATGGAATAATTTTTTGGGTAGTTGTTTTGTTTATAGCTGATGGAGCCATTTTGCTTCAATCTACAAATAGCTACTGTTCAAAACATGGGGCCACATACGACCGGGGCCAACTAATTGCAGAGCCAAATAAATTGAACAACGATCATTTATTTTATACAAATATTCTGGACTCGCCATATATTTCAATGACCGATCTTTTCAGTGTTCTCATTTGTTATTTGATACAATTTAAGTTATAAGATTACTTTGCAACAAGAATTGTTAAAAAATTCACAGATTAAATTAAAAAAAAATTGTAATGTTTGTTTGGATCATAGCACACTACTGAATGTGTGCCCGTGCATTTCAAATGGGACTATAAAATTTGGCTAGACCATACATTCTCACAATTTTGCATTTTGCTGTTCACACGTATTCATGTAAAGAAAAGCGCGTGTAAAAATTTGTTTCTACGTGATGAGACGGAGGATTACAAGTTGATGACCTGTGTTTTTGATACAAAGTGAAACAAATTGAAACATCTCGTTCGTTAACTTTGTAGCAATTTCGTCACACTCTGAGAGAATTTTCTCATTCTTACAAAACTAAAAGTAACCAAACACAGCTATTAAGTACTATTCACATGAGCGCGAGCAACGAACGACGAATGAATTAGAAAATGTGAGTTTATATACGTTTGAAGACATATTTCCACACAAATTCTTAACAAAACGATAGCAATAGATTTTCTATTTGATTTATGATGCATAGTTTTACTTTTTAATATCACATATTAATAAATTTAAGAAAACAAATTTATTCGTCGCGAAAAAAATTCTAGTTGAAACGAACTGTCAAACTTTAATCGCGTTCCACTTCGATCCACACTCGCAACGAATAAAATAATCGCGCGGATTTAACCTAAAAAAAATCATTCTTTGCATTAAGTGGATGCACATGAAATCTTTTTCTTGTTTTGTTTATTAACAAGGACACCAATAACCTTTTTTTAACAAATATAGCTTCGACCGCATTTTCTTAATAGTTTGTTTTCAAAACAAAACAAAATAATGATAAACAGAAAAAAAAACAATTGTCAAAGTGAAACGTCATTCGCGACGAATTAAAAACTCTCATGTGAAAGAAATGTCAAAATCGAGGAATATTCGTTCATTCGTTGGTCGTTGTTCGTGCTCATGTGAATAGTACTTTATGTGTTTTCGACATTGACGTACTAGATATGGACCGCCAGTCGGTTGAAATTTTCATACAAACAGTCAAGAAAAGTTGTTCCAGCTAAAAACAGCCTAAGAACGCCATCATCTTTTAGTGTTAAATACGTGTACTAATTTCGCCATTAGAATTTAAATAAAAACGATAACATATTCACCTGTAAGTTACTCATGGCATAAGGAGTGGATGTGTTTTGTAAAATAAAAGTAGTTTAACAATAATTTCCACCAAAATATTTCAATAGTAAATAATTAATTAAATAAATCATTTCACTACTACGCAGATTCCCTGCTAGTAGTTGATGGCGCCCCTAGTTATGTTGGAACACGCGTGAAGTTGGCTACTGGCGGTCCATACCTAATACGTCAATGGTTTTCGAAACCAGGGGGTCGATTCCCGATCTGTGAAAATGTGAAATGATAAACTTTTTCACGCCTTAGCGTTAAATTCGATTCCCGATTTGTGAAAACAAACTTCAAAACTTTTCATAATGATAAATATCTTATCACAGTAAAATCGTTCTGTGAAGAGCAGTGAAAACGCGCTGATAGATCTTACACTGAGAGACAAAAAGGCAAATTAAAATTTAATAGATTAAATTTGATTTCCGTTTTATAATGGTACCTTAGCTCGAGTAAATTTGATTTAATTATGCTTCGTTCTCAATTTTTTTTTTCCCAAACTTTGATTTTAAAACATTCGTATTCGAAGCAATTTTTTTTTAAATAGGCTTAAATCAAAGTGGTTTTCTCTGATTGAACGTTGTTTTTTGCTCTGGGTGTATCATTTAGTACTTTTTAGTACACACATTGACAGCTGTTTATCATAATAAGTTCGAGAATCGCATTATGCGAGTTCATGAAGTGATAAAATGAAAAATCGCTGTGAAAAGTAAAATGATAATTTTTTTATCACTTCACAGCTTCACAGATCGGGAATTGACCCCCAGGGGGTCGATTCCCGATCTGTGAAAATGTGAAATGATAAACTTTTTCACGCCTTAGCGTTAAATTCGATTCCCGATTTGTGAAAACAAACTTCAAAACTTTTCATAATGATAAATATCTTATCATAGTAAAATCGTTCTGTGAAGAGCAGTGAAAACGCGCTGATAGATCTTACACTGAGAGACAAAAAGGCAAATTAAAATTTAATAGATTAAATTTGATTTCCGTTTTATAATGGTACCTTAGCTCGAGTAAATTTGATTTAATTATGCTTCGTTCTCAATTTTTTTTTCCCAAACTTTGATTTTAAAACATTCGTATTCGAAGCAATTTTTTTTTTAAATAGGCTTAAATCAAAGTGGTTTTCTCTGATTGAACGTTGTTTTTTGCTCTGGGTGTATCATTTAGTACTTTTTAGTACACACATTGACAGCTGTTTATCATAATAAGTTCGAGAATCGCATTATGCGAGTTCATGAAGTGATAAAATGAAAAATCGCTGTGAAAAGTAAAATGATAATTTTTTTATCACTTCACAGCTTCACAGATCGGGAATTGACCCCCAGTGGTAAAACACAAAATAGTCAGACAAACCTAAAAAAAAATTGACACATGACATGACATAACCAAGTGAAGCGAACGAACTGAAAAGTGGTCGAAATTATCCCAGGTTTTTACTATTTTTATACAAATTATAAATTATTCCCAAGAAAATTAATTAATTCAATAAGTAGAAACATGTCAATTCTTCAAATAAAAACCGAAGAAGAATACACAAAGCTTATAAGGTTAACATGCACGCATTGAATTTTCAACCAACCAAACTAATCGACATTCTATTCTAGCTCGGACCAGACCACCGTAGTTCTTTTCTCCGCACCTTGGGCAGAACAATGTAACCAAGTTCTAGATGTCCTTTCCGAAATTTCCAAACTAGGCTATACAAATTTACAATGTGCTAACTTGGCTGCCGAATCGTTTCCGGCAATATCTATGAAGCATCAGGTGCCTACATTATATTGCAGATGAATTAAATTTGCAATAAAAAGAAACTAATATTTTCTCTTCGGATCTGTTTACCTCTAGATTGAAGCTGTTCCAACTGTTTTATTCTTTTCAAAAGGCAAAGCTGTGAATAGAGTAGATGGTGTGAATATTGCATCCATAACAGAGATATCCAAAGAACTCGGGCTTAAGGGCGACGCTGGAAGTGGTGCTTCTCTAGAAGACCGACTGAAATCATTAATCAATAAGTCGGATGTGATGATATTTATGAAAGGATCTCGTGACGCTCCAAAATGCGGGTTCTCTAAGCAGCTAATTGCTATCGTAAATGAAATTGGGTAGGTTAATCATATTTATGTAAATAGATACATAATCATCCATATAGGTATACGTATACATATTACGAGTTTATAAACTCAATGATATTACCCTTTGGAATTTTATGTAATAGCATTTTTTCACAGTTTAACATTCTTCGAAAGTATTACTGAGTTTCGTTTTTGAATTGTGCAACCACGTCCAATCTATCTTTCTATTCTCAACTATTGCTATATGCTAATGAATTTTGTTCACTTCTGGGAAGCATATATTATTTGAAAACATGGGCATCAGCAGAGAATGTAGAGAACAGTCTCCTCCTGCTCCTCACCCATGCAGCTTTTGCAGAAGCTGTTTGAGAAAACGTCAAGTCTTGTGGAGAGTTTTCCCATGAGACAGTCCAGTTATTACACAACTTACGGAGCTACGATAATCTCCCCGTTACTAAATTAAGACTTGCCTCAATTACACTACCTTTCTTAATTTGCACTGCACTCGAAATCGGATGTATAAATTGATTCGCTATAACTCTTGGTATCGTTCGTTTCTGTCGCCATATGAAATACAAAATTGTTTTTTCTCAAATATTTTATTGTTTTTTTTTATCTTCGTATGCTTTGTGAAGTCTGTTATTATTACTGGTGGAACAAAATATTCATCAGAATAAATGATTCATCCTCTTCATTGACTATGCGTTCTTCACAATGCCTTAACAGCCATTTAATGATAGCTAACATACAACTTCATCACACATTTAGGCCACTCTTCCACCTTTAAACTTAATTCAGTAAATTAAATTTTCCCACTCACATAGTTTGCGACAAGAGCATGTTCGTGGACCCAGTCGTGCAACCAGTCAGGTTGCAATATTTAGTACCATTATCCCTTTTATAGTTCTGATTCGTTTTTAAGTCTCGTTCTCTTTTTGAATCTTAAATTCAATAAAATTGTCTCTTCCTTTCCAGCATGGACAGACGTTCTTTAACTTAATAGTTAATAAAACTTGTAGTTGCATTTGAAATATTGGCTTTATGGTACACATAAAGCATCTTTCATCTTCAAACATACTTCAATGCCCAACTTTCTTATCGACAAAATTTTAGCACAAGATTTTGACGATTAAACATATTTTTAACTATCACTTCTACTGCACTTCCACTTGCCGAATGTCTCATAGATTCCATTACCAAATTATAGCCTATAGATAGATCCTCACTGTCATCTTTTGAAACGTCTTGAAGAAAGACGTTTCAAAAGACCCACTTATGGGTCTAACCAAAATCTTCGTCTTGATTTAATCAGATACCTATACCGTAACTTTTAATTTCCTTTGTTTTCATCAAGGGCAACCAACAACATAGAGCTACTTTATTTACATAATTCTCAACAAATCCACTTTCTCTCAAATTGGTTGTTATAAGAACAAGCCTTATCAATGATTTATCATCGACAGCTGCAGATAGCTTCTCTATAACAAATCGTGATCTTTTAAATCTTTTCATTTTCAATAGTTATTAATGATCACATGTCTTTTCAGAATCCAATACGGAACATTCGACATTTTAACGGACGAAGAGGTAAGACAAGGCCTTAAAACCTACTCAGACTGGCCCACATACCCACAAGTGTACGTAAAAGGGGAACTCATAGGCGGGCTGGATATTATAAAAGAACTTTTAGCATCTGGAGAACTTGAGAGCACTCTCAAAGCAGCTTAAATTCCGAAACCTATTTTAAAATTTTTATTGAAAAAAAAAAATTATCAATAAATTAAAAGCATTTGCACACGTGAACAAGAAAAGAACAGCACGATATATTTGTGTTAGGTAAAAAAAATATGTTTGATATTTACATGTTAAGATGCGTTTATACAAAATAAGTTTCGATTTCACTTAATTTCTATGGAAGACAGTCAATTTTGTTCTTAGACTTAATTCAGTCTCCAAAATAGAGTATTCCCATACCAGCTCGGATTGGTTACAACCGGTAACAACACTATCCAGCCAATTAGTCCTACAACGTAAAGGCTACAAAAAAGAATCTTTTTCGGAGTGTTCTGCTGAAAGAGTTCCTGAAAATCTGGGAATCCCATGTGATTACAAAAAGCATGTGCGATTACTGGAGCAATATAATGTCCTGTTTTAGCAAATAAATATGCTGAATAAAATCCGAAGAGTGTGGTGTACGTTAGTTGAAAACCTGGAAAACATATTAAAAAAAATTTCATTTTTTTAATATAATTTTATAACTTACAAGAAACTATCACAGCCGTCTTAATGTCTAGGCCTGATCTGAGCCTTTCTGAAATGTGATGAAAATGTGCGACTCCGAAAAACAGTGGCGTTATGAACACAGATTTAAGTGGAGTAAAAGATTGAAGTATCAAAGGCATCATGCAAGCTCGAAAAGTGAATTCTTCTGACAATGGGGCAACCACATGATTCCGAAGCCAATGAATGTTATTGAAGCAATTACTCCAATACTGCATTTCTTTAGGGAGACAAAATAAATAGGTATTATAGAACTAAAAATTACATTGAAATCAATTTGGAAATTATTTACGTGAGTATATTTGCATATGTCCATTAGATAACTGAACGCTGAGGGGTCCCAAAAAAAGGAGGGCTGTAAGTAATGTCGGAATAACAATGGCAGCCAAAAGTCCTTGAAATCTAAGGCCAAGTATTGTAAAAACTGAAAAATGTGCCAGTAGTTCTTTCGATGAAAAAGTATAAACAAATATTGGTGCTATAAGCATCACAATGAAAACACTGCAAAAACGTTTTTTGACAGTAGATGGATGATCTCTAAGATATTTGAAGAAATATTCGTTATTCCACTTGAGCACAATTTGATGTTTATTTTAATTAATAGTTACCTTTCACGTTCATTTCTCCAAACATATAGACTAGCTACATATAAGATGGATAAAATAAAACAGCAGCTCACTGAAATAGCTCGAGATATTTTGGGTAGATCCTCAAAGGCTATGTCCATGAGCTTTTCCATCTTAAGAACATAAATTTATTAAGCGTTTTGAATCAGATAGCAGACACTCCAGTCCTGCGGCAGTCCTGAACTTTTTCCATTTGATTCTACTTTTGGGTCGTTCGGTACCTTTTTTGCAGCAATTTTTTATTAAACTATCAAGAAGTGTCAAGGTCTTTTTTTTACCAAAATCGATACTCGATTTCGAAAACGTCAAAAGCATTACTTAAGGCCCAAACACACCGTCTGTAAAAATGACTTCCCAAAATATCAGTTCCAAAAGGAAAAGAAGGTTTACTTTACCCTGCAACCACAGGTCATCAACTTTTGTAATCCTCCCGTAGAAAAAAATTTTTACACGCGCTTTTCTATACATGAATACGTGTGAACAACAAAATGCAAAATTGTAAGAATGTTTGGTCTAGCTAAATTTGACAGTCCCATTTGAAATGCACGGGCACGCATACAGAGTTTCTCTGTAGTTTTGAAAGTTTGTAGGCAAAAGTGGGTGGAGCCTCCTGAGTTGATGTTCTATTTATTTATATAACAAGGGTCTGATATATTTAGGGCCAGTTGTAACTACAATCGTGGTTCAAACTTTTAAATCACTGATTTCCATAGATAATGTTTCAAAATCGGTGGGTTAAAAACTTGAACCACGATTGTACAACTGGTCCTTAGTTTTGATAATGTGGCGCAAGATCAAGCGGAATATAATCGGGTTTGGAAGATAAAAAAATGAACCCCAGTTTAACATCATAGTCTTTAGGGCCAGTTGTACAATCGTTGTTCAAGGTGGTTCAAATTATTGAACCACTGATTTCTATATCTAATCTGTCGAAATTGGTGGGTTAAAAACTTGAACCACGATTGTATTATTATACTTGAACAATCGTGCTTCAATTTCTTAAACCACTGAATTTCCAATAGTCTGTCAAAATTGGTGGGTTAAATACTTGAACCACGATTATACAACTTACCTTTTGGGCCAGTTGTACAATCGTGGTTCAACGTGGTTTAAATTTTTAAACCATTAATTTTCATAGTATATGAAATCTCAGAGACTGGAGCCAGTTGTTAAATCGTTGTTCAGCTTGGTTAAAATTTCTAAACTACTGGTTTTCTTAGCTAATCTGTCAAAATCATTGGGTTAAAAACTTGAACTACAATTGTCGTTAGGACCCGTTGTACAATCGTGGTTCAAGTTTTTAACCCACCGATTTTGTAGCTATGAAAATCGGTGGTTTAAAAATTTGAACCACGATTGTACAACTGGCCCTTAACTGAAGTTTCCAATGAAAAACCACATATTTTGATTATGGTAATCTGGCACGAACTTGACTGCTTTTAAATTAAGCAACTTCTGCGTTGCGACTTACGTCAATTTTTTTTTGTGTTGCTTCCGAGTCTCAGCATCACTTTTAAACTTTGCTGAATGCAGCACTTCTCCCCAATGTTTTTTCTAAATCCTTTTCATTTCATTTTCTCTATTTAACAAATCCCATACAAAAATCAACTACCCGTCTACGAACGACGAAGATGGAATAAATCAAATATGCAACATAAAGAAAAACTCAAAGCGAACAGACACGAGCTGTCTGAGCGACTCCGTCTTCCCCGGCCACCACATACGTTTCTTTCATTGACGTAATAATAATATTAGTATCTCAATAGTTTCTCTCCTCAAGCTCAAATCATTGAGTCAAAAACTAACGAATTGCACACAGGAGTTGCTTAATTTAAAAGCAGTCTCAGAGCCCGCGCATGCGAATTGGCACGAATCAAACGAAAACAAAAACGAACGCATCTTGCTTTTGTGAATGCACCCACAAAAAAGACGTCAAACAAATCAAACTTACCTACATACAAGTTTGGCAGTTTTTGGACTGTGGCTGAGCTCCTACACTTTCTATCAAATATTTTCCTGCAAGTGACTTTTTTTTGGTATTTAAATAAAATATTATGCAATTTTAATGCTATAATTATTGCATATATTATCAAATCAATCCATTACCAACAATATTCTCATTTCGAATTTGAAAAACAATGTTTTAAGTTGAAAATTGTGTCATAAATTTGGAAAGTAAAATTCACAAAACCAATAATTTTTTTCACATACAACTTGTCTCGTATACATGTTAGTAGACGTAGAGTATAGAAGTACGTCGAGTTTTTCCTTTCGCCTTCGCCGCCGAATTTGAGTGTGTGAGTGAATTGTGTTGTGTGTATCAGTTTGATTTCCTATCCGAACATGGAAAATTGATTCAGATTTTTTTGTTGTAAAAAAATGCCGTCCACCACACGGTGTGTATATCGGGAAAATTAAATATGGCGTCGCGGGTTGGAACCAGAACCAGTTTTCTGCTCTTTGTTTAGGGGATTGATTGAAAAAATCACCAAAAAATCTTCCCCGAATAAACCAGAAATCACTAGGATCTGCTAAGTCCTTCGATTTTGCCTTAAAAAAGCATGTCCTAGACACAAAGACTAGTCGATTTGTTTTATGTGTGATTAAAAAAAGCTTTAATTGTACTTAGCAGATTCGAAAGAAAAAAAAAACGAAAAGAAAAGTGGCAAGTGAAAAAAAATTATTTGTTCTGGCTTCTAAGCAATAAGTCATCAGTCATCATCGTCGTGGTCGCTTTGTATACTCGAGCAGAAGCTGAACTAAAAAAATAAAAAAAAAAAAAATAATAACTACATACACACCATAACCGCTGAAGAGATTTGAAGATGCCGATGGCTTCGTTTACATCATCCAGATCGTACGTGAGACGGTCTCGTCGGAAAGGTGCAAACAGAATTGCCTTGCCCTCGAGAGCATCTGGTAAGTTGGTTTTTCAGTTGGTCCATCTCCATTGAGTTTCATAATGTAACGTAGGTACCTATAAACGTATGCGATGCAACTAAATCTTAAAAGTTCAACACTGATTATTTGGAAATCGATCCATTTGGTTCGTCCGTGATGTATATTTGTAGCACTGGAGTTTCATACAACTACATATTTGGCAAATTAAAATGAAAAAAGTTTCCCAAAGAAACATTTCCTCAACTAATTAAAAACCAGTCGTACTTTTTGTTCTCGTTTACAAAAAACAAAAGAAATTGTTTCATATGAAACAACGTATGCATTTTTATGTAGGTATCTAATGAAATTTGCATTTATTAAAAAATTAGAAGAGTAGTTAACAAATCCAAATATTATTTTGTAATATTCAATAATGTTGAGTGATCAAAAGATACATTATTCAAGTGCATTGAACCGCAAGGTAAATGCATTAAGGCAGGGCAAATATAATTTGAGCAGAAGAAAAAAAAATTAAATTCAACTTTGAAAAGGAATAGCTACTTATTAAATGTGAAATTTGCTGAATGTATACGTTTGCGTGCGCAGTCCTTAAATATAAATTGTAAAACAATATATTATTACAAATGGAACTTTCGATCGAGAAATAAGTATATTGAAAATAAAACTAATAATAACAAGATGTAGGTAGGTATCTCCACCCTGGATAACAGGAACTTGAGTTTTTAAGTGAATGTGAATAGTCTTGGGCATATTGAAATCTTAAATTCGTTGTATTCTAGAAATTAAATTTTAAAATCTTTATTATTGTGGTTATTATGAAGCAAAAGATGAAAATGTTTTAAATTTTAGGCATAGAAAAAACCTGTCTTTCTTATTGGGAGTTTCTTGTTTTGATTTTAATAACAACATTTCGGTTGTCAGAGATGTGTTGTCGTTAAATTATTCATCAGTGGAAGTTCGCATGGCATGAACCCCGTACCTACGGTAGCGTGACCAAGCGGAAGAAGATCTAAAAAAATGTGATAGGAATGAGAAACTGAAGGCGAATAGCTAAAGTTAAGGCCGGTGGTGAGGAGAATTGTTCCATCAAACGTCGTAAGTCAAAAGAACTACCAAGTTACTAATCTGTAATATTTAATAAAAAAAACTGTTAACCTCCAAATACATTTACTTAAAAACTCCTGAAAATCTGAAAGAAACCATGTTTAAGAACTTCTGAAAGAAACAAATGCAAAGTTACCAGCATTATTTAAATTTCTGCTTCAGGGATAGAACAATCAATAACCCAAAGAATTGCCGTTGTTATCTGACTTCTGACTTAAACCCTGCGAACAAGCAGTTATATTGGATATGTGAAGTGGGATGTTTGATCCCATTCGAGATCATAGCATCGTACAACATAAAAATAAAACACTTCTATCTTGCATACTGTAAAAAAAAGTTTACCAAATTATTGCAAGTAGATTCTAGTAACAACGAGGATAAGTGCTAACCGAAAGTTCGTTGAAGCTAAATGCGCTTTATTTTTAATAATCGTAGATTTCTATACCTCTGTAGTACTATGTTCACACAATTAGCAAAAGATGCAAAGATTTGCGCGCATGACATCATGGCAAAACTTGAAAATATTGTGCAAATAATATCAATTCGGTCATTCTTGCAAATGTGCAAATAAACGTGTTCACACGATTTGCATCTTTTGTCCTAAAACTTCCTAATGACTTGCTTGCAAATGAGTGTGCAAATTTTGACATGGTTTAAGATATATTTCCGAAGGAATTTTATATGTAGTTCTTTTGATGCATTTTAACAGTTAAGGAGATTTGAGATGTTATTATAAAATGTTTCCGTAGCTATTTATGGTTTAAATCTTTTGATAGCGTTTTATAACCGTTTTTGAGGAAACCGAAAAAATTTCATATGTTCATTGTGGTAGTCAAACAAATAGGGGCCGAATGATTGGCAAATTGGTCTAGCCAAGTCCGGGGGCAGTAGCAGAGATAATAGCCGTGGTTTTTGCAAGTCCATATAGAGTTGCCATAAAAAAAAACGACATTAGAGATAAAAACAAAAATCCCTACCGAACTTAAAAAAAATTCCCTGTGGGGAAAACCCCAAACTTTTTTTTGGTGGACGGCTAAATAAAATTAGGGCAAATTTGTATGAAAAGTGACGGATGTCCTTTCTTATGTCGAATTCCTTGTAAATAAAAAGTTGATTTTTTTCGGACTAAAGTTACATTTTTTCCAAAAATCATGATCCCTTCAGATCAACTTTTCTTGAATCTTGATTTGATACCAAGATTCACATGTATTTGCACACATATAACAGATTTAATTCCTTTTGTCATTCAAGCTTTTTAGTTGTGTATTGTGTGGTTTATTTTAATAGGGATTTCCCAAATAAAATAATTTTAAAACAATCTTTTGGACGTGAATTTCGTTATTAAAAAATGCAACGTGAATAAAGTGTGTTACAGTAAATTGTTTACATTGCATCTATTAAATATACGAAATACAATCACAAAAAATAGCAACTTCGTTGTTTTAACATCCATGGGAAAAAAAGTCAACTTTTCCGATCAAATCTAAAAAAATCCAAGGAATTCGACATTTTAGTTTGACAGATTGGTTAAAAGGGCAATGAAACAGTTTTGTCCATTAAGGTGTGTTTTCAAATTTTTGAAAAGAATTTCAGTATCAGGGTGTGTAAAGTTTAGATTGTTTTGAAAAAAAAAATGACTTTCCAAAAATCCGTCCTTTTTTCCCTACGGTGTAGTTTTCAAATTTAAAATCCCTACATCACTACGTGTACCACCATTGCACACCATAACCGACGAAATTTTCCGTTCTCATATAGCATACCTACATGTATGTAGTATTTATGAAGTTAAATGTAGTAAATGTAAATTAATTTGCATAGTAGAAGGAATAAACTATTGTATTTAATGGATTGAATATAATAAAATCGTTTAAATTAATAAGAAAAGTTTAATTTTATATTGTTTTGTGTATTTGACCAGTTATTTTTATAATTTAAAGATGGTGATGTTTTGGTTTTTTTTTTGTCTTTTTGAAGTTTAATGCGAATAAAAAACTCTATTCCATTATTCTCCCAACGTTTCGTAAGAATTCCTTACTTCTTCAGGGGATATTTATTATTCAATCTGTTACAAAATAAAACCAATTGGTAGGTAGGTAAGGTACATTTTTCAAAAACAAATTATCTTACTTATTACTAAATCGTATTAACCTGCTACTTCACTCCCACTATTGCATCAATCCGATGGCTACGACACAACATTGAAAATAAATTAACATATATTAAACGATTAATGATGACAAAAAGAAAAAGACAATCAAAATAATAAATTAAACAACTAAGTTATCACAGAATCAGGCAGGTACTTTAGTTACAATGCTAACGCATAGCTTTGTTTAATGTTATCGGTGTCTTCTTTTGTGTTCATGGTCCGTTTTATTTTTTGTTGTATACGTATGCTTTCTAATGTAAGTCTTGTGTTTAATCTCCTCTCCCTGTCTAGAATTTTTGCCCCTTCGAAGTCCACCAAGTGTCCACTTTGTGTTACGTGTTGAGAAAGCCCTGTTGCCTCTTTGTTTTTCTTTACATCTGCTTCGTGTTCCGCAAGTCTTATACCTAAACTTCTCTTTGTTTGGCCTATGTATACCATATATAATTTTAAATGAACTATGTATGAGAATAAATATTTTCTGAAAAACAGTTTTTGATTTTCTAATAAAAACTTACAAAAGTTTTAATCTTGGTTGTCCAAGAAGTGGTTGCGCCATAATATCGGCGACTTGTTTTTCTGTTGATACTTGTTGAATTTGAATTTTACCTTAAGTGACTTTCTCCCGAATGAAAAAATGTTTCGTTGAAATGTGTTCACTTGAAGAACTGGAGTTTCTTTTAATTCCGTCAATCCTATGAATAATCTGGATAACCAAATTATTTTCATCGCTGCCTCATTTGCTGCTACAATCTCGGCTGCAACCATTGCCTGCCTTTGACTAAGCCACGAAATAGCATCTCCTGCATGCGTTATAACAACGCCAGAAGTTGAACGTCCAGTATTTTTGCATCCACTGCATCACTAAAACATTCTAAAATACCGTTTCCTATGCTTGGTCGATATTGAATTCCATACTTTAGAGTTCCAGCTATGTATTGGAATACTCTTTTAACTCTTGTGACATCTTCCGTGGTAGGATTCTTAAGAGATCTTGATAAAAATCCTATACTGTAAACCAAATCTGGTCTAGTTCCTAGCATAAGATACATGATCGCACCAACAGCCTGTCTGTGTGGGAAGTTATGTTCTTGACTGTCTGCTTTCCCTGATTTTTTAATTTCTGAAGACTTCACCATAGGTGTTGATGCTGGCCTGCACTCCATAAATTGAAAACGCTCAAGTATTTTGTTGCATGCGATTCTTCGCTAACTTTATTCCTTCCTCTTTTTGTTCAATTTCTGGTCCCAAAAAGAACTATGCTTTCTTTGAAACAATCTTGAATTCTTTTCTCAGATCTTCGAGAAATAATTTAAGTTCGTCTTCATCGGTTGATCCCACTAGTCCATCCTCTACGTACAGAACAAGTATTATTTTTCTTCCATTTCTCTCCCTCATGTATAAACAAGGATCAGCGTCACTAGCTTTGAATCCTAATTTAGGAATAACACTCCCGAAACGTTTGTTCCAACATCTTGATGACTCTTTAAGTCCGTATAAACTTTTCTGGAGTTGACATACTTTATTGCTGCCATATTCGTATCCATCAGGTTGCTTCATGTAAATAACTTCTTCCAAATCTCCATACAGGAAGGCTGTTGAGACATCAAACTTAATTAGATGCATCTTCTGGACTGCAGCAATACTAAGTACGGATCGAATGGTTCCTAACTTTGCTACGGGACTGAACGTTTGACTAAAACCAATGCCTTCTCGTTGACTAAAACTTTTGGCTACTAACCTCGCTTTGTACTTGTTAATACTTCCATCTTTGTTTTTCTTCAAACAGTAGACTAACTTGCAAGGGATGGCTTTCGCTCCTTTTAGTAAAGATGTTAATCTCCACGTTTGATTTTCGTTCAACAATGTCATTTCATTCTCCATATCTTTAAACCATTCTGTTTGCTCTTTGCTTTTTATTGGTTCTTGATATGTTTCAGGAACATTTGAAGAATTAAAAAAATCCTACGCAGCCGTTGTACTGATGAGGCTTTCTTAGCGTGGATCTATCTCTAAGGCGTTCATATGTTGATGGAGGCGGGGAGTCATTGTCCTCATTCTCAAAATTGTTCTCGCTCCCAGTTTCGTACTCGTCCGAATATATGCTACTCTCTCCACTTTCTCGTTTCTTCAATTCCCCTGGTTGATTTTGAATATCAAGTTCAACGTCTCGAAAAGGTAGCTTTGTTGCGTTTTATAAAAGCTTAAGTTAAGTTGAAATGAAACCATTGAACGACAAAACTAACTTAAAATTTAGTGGAATGTCAAAAATGTCATGCCTTTTTTGTTTATACTCAAACATTTCCTTTACTTACCGCTTTTACTTTTGAGAACAATTGATATTGTATTTTTGTTCATGATAAAGTTATATTGGAAGAGGTGACTACTGCCTTAACTTTTAAAGATGAACTTTTAAGTCGGTAGTATTATCATTTTACAATTATCTTTGATACTTCTGCTAGAATTCTATCAATTCTACTCAAAATTGACCATTATTTTCTTTTTCTTAATTGTTACCTACCGACCTCAATTCGTTGTTTTTGTTTATTATTGCATTTGCAATTTTAGTATTTCTTTTAACCAAAAGCATTGGAATATATAATATTTGCAACCGCATATATAATATTTGCAATCGCACCACCTAACTACAGAATGAAACAAAGTTCAACTTTTCTGTGTAGTATCTACTTCAAATAAAAAATCAGCTATAGTTGTTGACGTTTCATATCAGACCATCTAAATTTTTTAGTGCAAAAATTCTCGACTAAATTCTTCTCTAAATGTCAGCTAAATGTCAACTAACTTTTGAGGGGATCTGGCCAATCAGAGCTCGTCGACTAACTTTTAGCCGGTGCATTGAACGTACCCATTGTTGGTACGAATGACCATGTTTCCACGTGTAGAACGTATTGTGTTTCCACGTAAAGAACTTACTCTGTATATTTCGCTCTTCCTTTTGTGTTTTTCGTTTTTTTTGAAATGGCGGCAAATGAAATATTTGGTGTGCATTTACAGCGCTGACTAGAAAAATTTTTAAAAGTAAACAGTATCTTGTCAAATCTGAAATTTAATTTCTTTTTATTATACAGATTCGCATTTGCGGAATATTCAGTGCGAACTAGCTGTCATCAGCAAGCAAAAAATATTTGACACTTACTCTTTTAACAGATTTTTAGGGCCAAATGTGCAAATATTATAACTAAGGCTTAACCACGATTGTTCAACAGGCCGTTAAAAATTCAATTTGGATATTTGCAGAGTTTATAGTTAAGTTCTATCTGTCATTAGAAGCAATAGGCGAGTTTATATTTCTGAGCGCTCACCTGAGCAAGCGAATCCAAAATTTTTCAGGCTCAGTTTCTTGACAGCAGTGTAAAATTTTACTGAGAAATTATGTTTATAATTTCTAAGCATACGGAGATCTCGAGCCAAAAATTTATTTCTTTTTTTGATAAAATTCATCGACTATTCTGCTCTTACCTTTCCCTTGGTCGAATTTAACATTTTCTTGTTCTGTTAAGTATAATTAAATTTCCACCACCTTTAAAACAGCTTGTTGTGCATAATCAGATTTTGTTAACTTTCAAGCCATGAAATAGTTCCATAAAATGAATAGAGCGAACAAAAAACTGATCAGTTTATCAAAGATTGTTTTTACCCCATTTCACCATATGAAATAAAAAAAAATATACCTTAAACCATCCTCTATGTCTATTTTTCCCAACGCAAAAAAAAGTGTTTAAATCGGTCCAGAGGTTTCTGAGATTAGCCGTGACGTACAGAGCCCTGACGAAAAAAAAATTGTGTTCACCTCATTTCACCCTATAAAATAAAAAAAATAAAAAAAATATATTCCTAAAACTATCCCATATGTCTTACCTTTCATACACAAACAAAAATCAAATCGGCCCAGAGGTTTCTGAGATTAGCCCGGACGAACACAAAAATATGCAAATGCCCTTTTCCGCTTTATTAATATGATGATGATTATTATGATGTAATGATGATGATGTATCATCATGCTACAAAAAAAGGCAAAAGTGAACAAAACCTATCCCTGTGTGACCTTCGAACGAACCCTGAACTGAGCTAAGATCGATCGGATTTTTTTAAGAAACCCATTTAAGTTGAACTATTAGTTTTAATAAACTACAAATAAATGGAAACGGAATTGTTTTGTGTTGTTAAAAAAATTTCAAGTAAACAAAACACCCTCAATCGAAAAGCTGATAATATTTCTGCTTCACAAATTTCTAGTCAAACATTTCTCAAACTGACAGTCTGATTTATTTTCATTTGTTGATTTATGGTGGTCAGTTGATCAACCTAATACAATTATGTAATAACAAAATTATACTCAAACTTTTCAGTGTTCAGATTAAATCATTGAATTTAAATAGAAGAGGTAAGTTTACTTCACAATAAAAAATAAGTAATTAAAAACTGATTTTATACATTTATGTATTTTGCAGATGAGAATTATATACAAATATTAAAATTTATTGATAACTGCATAAGCAAAATTTGCAAATATAATTAAAATCAAGGAATAAAAACGGAATGGACGGTAATTTTTCTCTGGAAAAATAATTTTAAAACGAATAAAAATTATTTATCAAGCCAAAAACTACTTCGATAGTAAATTGAATTTTCCACCCGCTGTGAAATTAGTCCACACTGAATTTTGTTTCAGTTGAGTGCAGTGAAATTGTCAACAGTGAATTATACACTCTGAACAACCTGATGAATTAAGCTAGATACACATTTATTAATAAATCAATGACTTGATTAGGCATCATTTTGTATTTTTGTTATTGCAATCATTTACTTTGAAAATCTATAAAATGTATTTTCTCTTTACTTATTGCCAATAGATAATGTACTGGAGCCATTACTTCAAAATTTGCCAACAGTTGGAGCTGCTCCTACTGGAGCTGGTGGACCAAGCGTAGCAGCCGCCACGGGTGGTTCAAGTACTTCCTCTAGTTCTGGAAATTCTACAAATGCATTCAATACAAGTGGTAACTCAAATGGAGCATCAACTTCATCGTCATCAACATCTTCCTCGAATTCCTCGTCATCATCCTCAGCAACATCATCCACCGCCGCCGCCGCTGCAGCATCTACATCTTCCTCGTCATCTGCGACGTCAACAAATAATGGTGGCAGCGGCCCACCCGCCACCAGCACTAGTTCTTCAGCACTTAATTGCATAAGTAATATTAATAGATAGATCATAATCAAATTTCAATCTAAACAAATTCTATTGCATTTTTTAGATAGCACAAATTCCATGACTAATACAAGTAGTAGCACAGCGGTTAATTCAAGTAAGTTATTTAAGAAAATTCAATAAAATCTCAACAAGCTAAATATTTTTATTGAAACTTTTTAGCAGCGTCATCAAGCTTTGTCTTGCCTTCAACGTCAGCCAATGCAACTGCAGTTGCCGCTGCAGCTGCAACAGTCAGCAGTTGCTCATCACTAGGATGTTGCCATCAATCACCATATGATCTGCGTCGTAAGTTACCATCTTCTAGCCATGAGCAATGGTGTGTTGCCAGTACGAGTATTGCTTCGGGCAGTGCAACTGCATCATGCTCCGCAGCTACTGTTCCAACGGCTGGCCCTTCGTCAAGTGTAGTTGCGTGTGGTGGAAACTTTACTACTCATTATCACGCAATTACTCCATCGACGTCTACGTCTGCCTCGTTAAACTGTGAAGACAGCTGTTATATGCTTCCAGCGCGAAAACGGTCTAAGAGAATGTACACGGCTACAAGTACAGATACTAGTGGTCCTTCCGCTGCCCACTATTTGCAATACGAGATGCCCGACGAGGTTCTTCTCACAATATTTTCCTATTTACTAGAACAAGACCTCTGTCGGTTATCTCTTGTTTGCAAGCGTTTCAACACAATCGCCAATGACACAGAACTGTGGAAGCGCATTTATCAATCTGTTTATGAGTATGATCTGCCACTGTTTAATCCAGAAATATGCAAATATATATTTGTAAAGGCTGAAGACTCAGACTATGCCAATCCTTGGAAGGAGAGCTTCCGACAGCTTTACCGCGGCATTCATGTTCGTCCTGGTTATCAGGAAAAGAAGTTAAAAGGTCGTCACATTATTCACTTTAATACGATTCAAGCAGCTCTCGATTATCCAGATGATAAAATTCCACATGGTTCTTCTAATAACCCAGCTTTAAATGCCGCTGCCAACATTGGCATGCCGAACAGTATTTCTGGTCTTAGTTCACAACAGAACGTTGCCAACTTGTATGGGGCCGACGATAATGCCAGCCCTGAAAATGTGGGGACATTGATCTTTTTGCATGGAGGTCATTACAAGGGTGAATATTTGTTTATCGATTCGGATATAGCTTTGATTGGTGCTGCACCCGGCAATGTGGCGGAGTCAGTTATTTTAGAAAGAGAGGCAGGTTCTACAGTTATGTTTGTTGAGGGCGCAAAGTATGCCTATGTCGGATACATTACTCTAAAGTTTTCGCCTGATGTTACATCGACTGTTTCGCACCACAAGCATTACTGTCTTGACATAGGTGAAAACTGCAGTCCTACAGTTGATAATTGTATTGTTCGGAGTTCATCGGTAGTAGGAGCTGCAGTTTGTGTCGGAGGTCTAAATGCTAATCCAGCGATAAGGAACTGTGACATAAGTGATTGTGAAAATGTTGGTCTCTATGTGACTGACTATGCACAAGGAACTTACGAGCACAATGAGATAAGTCGCAATGCCCTTGCTGGTATCTGGGTAAAGAACTTTGCTAGTCCAATTATGAGAGAAAATCACATTCATCATGGACGTGATGTCGGAATTTTTACATTTGAAAACGGAATGGTAAGAATTCAAGTGGTTTTTTGTAAATTTGAAACTTTTTAAACTTGTTTTTGGTTGTAGGGATACTTTGAGAAAAATGATATTCATAACAACAGAATAGCTGGATTTGAGGTAAAAGCTGGTGCTAACCCAACTGTGGTGAAATGCGAAATTCACCATGGCCAGACTGGTGGTATTTATGTTCATGAAAATGGTCTTGGACAGTTTATCGAGAATCGCATACATTCCAATAACTTTGCTGGTAAGTTTAATTACATATATTATTTTTATATAAAACAATTTTTCACACATAACATTCTGCTATTTATATTAAAATCATTCCGTCTTATTGGACCAACATTTACAAGATCTAAAAAAGCACAAAAGTTATCAGACTCCCTGACTAAAATCAATAAATCTAATTTAGTGAAAGTGCATTTCACTTTTTTTTTATTTTAGAAGTATCAATATACTTATATTTTTTTCATTAAACTTCGATAGCTAATTTATGTTTAACTTTCACAGGAGTTTGGATCACTTCCAACAGCAATCCCACAATTCGAAAGAATGAAATTTATAATGGTCATCAAGGTGGTGTGTACATTTTTGGTGAGGGACGTGGACTTATTGAACACAATAATATTTACGGCAATGCTCTTGCTGGTATTCAAATACGCACGAATAGCGATCCAATTGTTCGCCACAACAAGATACATCATGGCCAACATGGAGGCATTTATGTTCATGAAAAAGGACAAGGCTTAATTGAAGAAAATGAAGTATATTCCAATACATTAGCTGGAGTTTGGATCACAACTGGGAGTACTCCTGTGCTTAGACGAAATCGCATTCACTCTGGCAAACAGGTACTTATTTAATTACACATTACTGAGTTGTTTAAAAAAAACAAATGGTTGTCTTCTTTGTTTTCTAGGTTGGTGTGTATTTTTACGATAATGGCCACGGCAAGCTTGAAGACAACGATATTTTCAATCATTTGTATTCGGGGGTACAAATACGAACTGGAAGCAATCCAGTTATCAGAGGAAACAAGATATGGGGTGGCCAAAATGGAGGAGTATTGGTCTACAATGGTGGTCTTGGGCTGTTGGAACAAAATGAGATTTTCGATAATGCCATGGCTGGTGTTTGGATCAAAACCGATTCAAATCCAACACTAAAAAGGAATAAAATTTATGATGGTCGCGACGGCGGCATTTGCATATTTAACGGAGGAAAAGGTATTTTGGAAGAGAATGATATTTTCCGAAATACTCAAGCTGGTGTACTGATCTCTACGCAAAGCCATCCCATCTTGCGAAGAAATCGAATATATGATGGCCAAGCAGCCGGAGTTGAAATCACAAACAATGCCACAGCCACTCTGGAGCACAATCAAATATTTAAGAATAAATTCGGTGGATTGTGTTTGGCAAGTGGAGTGCAACCTATCGTTAGGGGAAATAATATTTTTAACAATGAAGATGAAGTGGAAAAAGCAGTATCAGGTGGACAATGTTTGTACAAGATCAGCAGTTACACTTCATTTCCTATGCATGATTTCTATCGATGTCAAACGTGCAATACAACCGATCGTAATGCAATTTGTGTTAATTGCATTAAAAATTGTCACGCTGGCCATGATGTGGAATTCATTAGACATGACAGGTAAGTCTTGCATATAAAGGTTGATATAATTTGACATTATCATCATCACATCTTTTATATATAAATGAGACTGCCGTACGTGTGTGCGTGCATAACTCAAGAACGGATCGTTCGACTTCCAAGATTTTGGGTTCGATGGATTTGTATTGGCCCAAGGAAGACCATAGGGTCGGAAAATCTTGAATAAAATCCATCTGTGGGTAATCTGTATATCTGCAAAAATCTCATAAAAACCAACTTTTTTTGTAATTGAATGAAAGAGAATTGTGTATCAATTAAATTAAATTTTTGAAGTGAAACGAAATTTGTCGATAGCCCTTCAGGTTTTGTCGGTAGTCTTAGGTATCGTTTGGGACTTGCAGTGAACGAGATTCATGAGAAACGCACAAAAGGCACAAACAAAAACAAGCACAGAATGAAAGAGAATTAAAAGGTTTGACTCAGAGATGACAAAAATGCTATTGGTTTTTCAAGTCTGCTTTACGTCAAACTGAATAGCCAAAAAATAAGAAATCAGGGCAATGTGACAATAATCCAATGCACTACAATACATGTAAGGCAAAAGGTATTAAATTACTCAAATTAAGATTTTCGTCGAAAAATATACAAATTTACGGCAGCGCACTTAAAATTTCAACAGTTTGCGCTGCGTGTTGTTGGTACTACATTTATTTACTCTTGGCTTTGTACGCTAACTACATTATATCTACGACAATTACACAGATTGAACAGATTTAAAAAATGTAAGCTACTCTATTATTTCTGGTTAGTTGGTTCTGGTTGGTTAATTTTTTTCTATCCCGTTCCCGAAATCATCTTCTTTAAGGAGAACTGCACACTGCAGTAAAGCAAGCACGAAAGACATCATTGCATTAATAACTTGCAATAGGGGATGTTGATCAATGATTTATGCTTCTAACGACTGACAAAATCCCAATAACCAAAATCCCAAATCTAGGTAGGTACCAAATTTCGACTGAGAAAATTCCAACAACCAAAATCTCAAATCTAAAATGGTGATGAATACTAAATTTCGATAACCGAAATCACGATTGACGAAATCTCGTTTACTAAATTAGCGAATGGTAAAATTCCGACTGAAAAAATCCCAAATATTTTAATACCAAAAAATGTGATAATCCTTTCATAATTTCAAGAGAAAAGTAAGAATTATTTTACACACATAAATTCGGGTTTTTTTTACTTACCTCGAAGATGCTTCAGTTTTAGACAAAAATAAACAACTTAGGGCCCAGAAAACATACAACTCGAAGTGCTTTTTAAAAATAAAAAAAATATCCTGTCAAGTTTCACTTCTGTCGTGGGTCACAACTTATTTTGTTTTTTTGTGATTTCCAGGAATTTCGTTTAGAGAAAAATTGCATTTTGAAAAGTGAAATTACAAAACTGCTTTTGTAAATCAGTGGAAATTTTACTTATTTTTCTGACTTAAACCAAACCAACTGATGTTTCAAATGTTTTAATTTCAATGGCCCTTCGGTATACTAATAATCAAACTAAGCAAGGGCTTAAATTAAAATCTTCACACTTTAGGAACATTTGTTAATAAATTTGATTATTAGTAAGGCACAATGTTTTTCTTACGATAAATTGATTCAACTGAAAACGAACATCCGAGTTGTTTTACAAAATTAGCACTGCAGAGTTTTCCAGGTAATTGTTAAATATGGACGATGGTTTGATTCCAGTAGATTCTATACTAAGTCACCATCATGATTGATTATCCACCAAATTTTTTGCAACTTTACAAAGACACTGTAAGAGCTAATTGTGTACCATAAAGCACTTCAATGAAAAATAATGGCTTCAATTATTTCCATTGCATTCAATAGAATTTTTGATTAAAGAATTCTAATTGACCAAATTATCAAGAGTGTGTGCATGCTAGGATTTATTATTTTCATTACATTAACAAATTTGGGCGGAATGAAGTCCGCTGGGTCAGCTAGTTATTTTATATAAATAAATTGAAGGTGTGAAATAATTAAACATATCCTTAACTTAAGCGAAACACAAGAATTGAGAGAGATGCATTCTGTATTTTATATCTTGGACTTAAATAATAAGTTTTTAATAATGAAGAATTTTATAATATTAATTGAAAAAATTAAATGGAAATATTCTTCAACTAAGACTTAGCACTATTTATATACATATATATTAATATATCTTTTTCAATTTATCAATATATTTTTTTTCTCTTTTTTGAAGATTCTTTTGTGACTGCGGTGCTGGCACCCTAACAAATCAATGTCAGTTACAAGGTGAGCCCACCCAAGATACTGATACCCTTTACGATTCAGCAGCTCCCATGGAATCTCATACTTTAATGGTAAACTAGGATATAAACTAGAAATATAATAAAATCACAAATAAGAAAAAATCAAAGTCTTAAGATAATATGTATTTTATTAAATAAAACTTAAGTCCACAAACAAAAGATTATTTCAAATAAACTACAACACTACATTTTACAACTAACCAATTTACCAATTAGAATACGGCTTACTCATATAGCTATTGATAACACACACACAAAATCTGATGTTTAAAACATTCAGTGAAATAACACAACCCAGAAATAAAAACTTAAAAAAAAACTAATGCCTAACTACTAAGCGAAATTAAACTCAAAGTAATCAAAAAAGTAAGCAAAGCAATTGTTTGTGTATGCATAGACGATAATAAAATTCTTCTTATAATTTTAGGTGAAATTGAAATTATTATACAATTTTACTTAAAAAAAAATAATCAAATTAATGTTACCACTATTGTATTGAAAAAAAATTATATTAAGTACGAGCGGAAGAAAATAAAAAAAAAATCATAATAACATTAATAAAAAAAATATATTCTAAGATAGAGTACATCCCAGTTGCAATAATTTTTTGATATATTTGTTTTGTTTTTCTTTTTATATAAATATAAATACTTGTAAAAAAAATAGAAGGATTACGGAGAAACTTAAAAACGATAAAAAGAGTGTTTTAGATGTAAGTCCTCGTGTGTCATGTTTAGTATTAAAATTGATTGAACTTTTTTTTTATATATAACAATTTAAAATATTTATGTACCTTGAAAAAAAAGAGATTTTGAAATTATATTTTGTGCTTTATTCATCGTATTAACATAACACAAACAATCATCAATATTAATTTTTTTTTATATACATACATCTTCATACAAAAGATTGATTAACGTTTTGTAAAACTTTAATGTTGAATATTCTTTAAGATATTTGCATTTGAATTTCATTAAATACTATCTACTCTGTATTTGTGTTATAACAAACAAAGCAATTGTACGTTTACAGCTTGTCTATAGCGTGCTTATTTAAAATACATTATTAGAAAAATACAAAAATATATATGCATATGTATAACAAATGTCACTCGAATTAATAATAATAAATAAAATAAAAGTTTAAAACACAAAAATTCACAGACACACATATTATGTAGGTACACGCAACAACCCAGTGATTAAAATTAAACACAAAACATAACAAAAAAAAAACCGTAAACTCATCACATGTATTTACTGTTATATATTAATCGCAGCTTTTTAAGTGAATACAAAATGATATTTAATATAATACTTTGTTTAAGTTATGTACTATACAATAAAAATAGACTACTTACTGTTTAAATTGTATATACTATTAGCACTGATAAATTATTTAGAAAACAAAATAAGAAAAAAAAAAACAAACATAATTCAAAATATATAAATGTAAATTACAATTTATGAACAAAAATTGAAGAAACAAAAAAAAATTACTTACATAATATTTAGAGCTAAGATACCACGAAATATTGATAACCAACCAGATTTAAATTATACATACTATTTAGTAAATGTAGGATGTTAACTATATATTAAACAGAAAACAAACTCATAAATGAAACGCTAAACATAAATTAAGAGACGAATAAATTCAGATTCAGATGTTCATATAAATGAAAGTGAATGGAATTTACCTGAATAATCAATATTAATAACAACAATGTGTTTTTTTTTTGTTTTCTGTAGCTGTAGAGAAATTCAACAGTAAACAAGCCAC
Organism: Baccha elongata; assembly: GCA_951217065.1. Classification (NCBI taxonomy): domain Eukaryota; kingdom Metazoa; phylum Arthropoda; class Insecta; order Diptera; family Syrphidae; genus Baccha; species Baccha elongata. The sequence goes on from OX578273.1 coordinate 86,932,141, forward strand.
CTTCCTAAGTTTGAAACCAACAAAAAACTGCTAAAAGCGCTCTCATACATTAAAGTTGCTTTTACTGATATTTGTTTGTTAAAAAACATAAATGTCAATAGAAGAGAAAGAATTAAAAGTAAAATGATAAATTTAATTCCTCCATTAACAAAATACAAATAAATAAATGATTAGTGTTCAATGAACTACTTAAAATATTAATAGTTCCGTAAAATTAACTTTGAAACTTGAAAAAATACTGTAGTCGAAATTACATTTTTATCGTTAGTTTCCATCTCCAATAACTTTATATGGGGAAGATCAGTCAAAAATATTTGTGAGACAAAGTTGTAAACAATAATTTTTCTCAACAATTATGATTTCGACTACAGTATTTTTTGCAAATATTTGTTAATTTTTCTGCTAATTTATAGCCAAATATGTATTTCACTGCTGTGAGTCGCTAGTTGTTATGTTGGAATGAAACACCACTTTAAAGTAGAAACTTAAAGTTAACTACTCTTTTGAATTTACTGGGGGGTCATTTCGTAATTTTGAAAACGATAATCGTGCAGACGATAGTAGTGAACGGTATCGTCTTCAATTTGCTTCACGTAACCTTTGCATATAAAAACTATAGTAGCTCTGTCCTCGATGATTTATTGATACAAGAAATTTCGTAAAATGGCGCTGTTCGCACAAAAAATTTAGTGTAGAGTAGATTTTGTGCGAAAGAGTTGACTATAGTATATTGACTCTGACAACAAAGACGAGGATGAGCAGTTTGAAAAATTTCTGTTCTTTGACAGATGAAAAATAAGGGGAGAAGCATTTGTGATTTGCTTTTTTACTGCTGTGCTATCCAGAAGTAGAAGACCTTGAAGACGAAATACAAAAGTAAGTAGCTAAGTTTGTAATTTATATTTTATTGACTGCTCTGCTGCCAAGGACGTTGAAGACAAAATAAAAAAAGTAAGTAGCTACGTATGTAATTTATATTTTATTAATTATCTAAAAAAGTAAAGAGCTAAGTATGTAATTTATATTTTAGTAGGTATAAAATTATTAAAATATTTTATGTCAGAACTCTGGCAAATATAAGTTTATTTCAATTAGTTTCCTCAATGAATTAACGTTTTTTTCTTTGCAGATGAATGAAAATTATGGATTATCAAAGGACATCATTTTGCTAGTCCCTGTGTGTTATTATACTCATTTACACAGAGAAGACAGAACACGAGGAGACATGCGAGCGTCGTCCATATCTATGTCCCTGCCCTGGAGCTTCATGCAAATGGCAAGGACCCCTTGATCTAGTCATGCAACATTTGATGATGTCGCACAAGAGCATCACTACCCTACAAGGCGAGGACATTGTATTCCTGGCGACAGATATAAACCTACCCGGTGCAGTTGACTGGGTGATGATGCAGTCTTGCTTCGGTCATCATTTTATGCTCGTTTTAGAGAAGCAAGAAAAATACGATGGTCACCAGCAGTTCTTCGCCATTGTCCAACTTATTGGGTCGCGTAAGGAAGCCGAGAATTTCGTCTATCGTTTGGGATTAAATGGAAATCGCCGTCGACTGACATGGGAAGCAATGCCACGGTCGATTCATGAAGGCGTCGCCAGTGCAATACCCAATTCAGATTGTCTGGTATTTGATACTTCAATCGCACAGGTATTTTCCGATAATAGTAATCTCGGTATTAACGTTACCATATCCATTGTCTAAATTTAGTAGATGTCGGCCAAACAAAACATTTGTACATTAAACCATAAAACCTAATTGGTTTATAAAACAATATGAAAATTATAGTGTGCTAATAAATACAAGATCATATTGACTTAGTTGGTCCACATGTGGAAGTTGAAGATCGAGGTGCAGGTGGTTTAGCATATATAGGGCGAGGGGCTGGAACAGGAGTGGGTCGAGATACTGAAGAAGCAGGAGGTGCAGACGAATGCGTATTGATGGTAAGTCTATAGCGCGGGGCTGGAAGAGGTGTTTGAAGAAGAGAGGGTTGAGGGTTGAGAAATCCAGAGGTAAGAGGTGCAGATGAATGATATGGGATAAATCGAGGGGCTGGTTGAGATGCCTGAAAAAGCGAGGGTTGAGAAAAAAGTGGAGGAAATCCGGAAGGAGGGGTCTGCAAAACTGGAGTTGTTACCAGTGGAGTAAATTCGGAGGTAGGGCTTTGCAAAACGGGGGCTGCAATAGGTGTCTCAAAAAGAGAGGGTTCTGATGAAAGCGGAGAAAATTTAGAGGAGGGAAACTTTTTGAAACTTTTTGAAACTTTTGCACCAGAAGTGACCGTTGAGGTCGATTCGTTCCGGGATTTCAATGCCACCATTAGCCGAAGACACAACGGATCGTTTTCAATTTCCGAACAACTGCATACAGACGGGCAAGATTTTGGAAGGGCATTCTTGAAAAGACATTTCCACGTTGATTTAAAATTAATGTCTTTATCATAGAAGTGCTTTTCACACATCTTTGATGTCTTTGGTACATCTGAGATGTTTGAAATTCTTCCATGCCTTATCCAAATTCCCCTTCGGTGGTCAGTTGGCACTGAGAAAAATGAAAGCTGCCCCCCCGCTGTTCTTCTCTCTTTACAATTCTCATAACAGCAGTAATTAGACATTGTATGTATTTATAATAAATAATAATATTTATAATAAAAAATAAGAATAAATATGATAAAATATAAAAATAATAAAAATGTGAAAAAAATAAAAATGTTTATATTTTGGTATAAAAATAATAAAAATATGAAAAAAAATAAAAATATTTATGTTTTGGTATAAAAATAATAAAAATATGAAAAAATAAAAATATTTATGTTTTGGTATAAAAATAATAAAAATATGAAAAAATAAAAATGTTTATGTTTTGGTATGAAAAACCAACTAAATTGTAGAGATACTAAGTTTTAAAAAAAACTTATTTATCTCCGAAACAACTTACAAAACCCAAATCACTTTTCACGTAAATTAGTTTTTTTATAAAACACAAATCAAAAGTTAAAAACAAAAGTACTAAGTTAATCACAAATACCAGATAAACACAAATCAAGAACTAGTTGTATCGAAATCAAATCAAAATTGCAAATTTATAATATCTAAGATAATTATTCAATCACAATCACTTGCTTTCTGATGGAAAAGATCAAAATATTTCCTGTATAGACAATAACCTTGAATGAAAATTCGTTATAAAACCGTTACAAATGTCATCAAAAAATGGTTACCATATTGATAAATTTGTAACTTTTTTTTTCTTTCGATGCCAAACAATTCTCGCATTATACCTACTCAAGTGAGGAAAATAAATAAAGGTACGTTCATTTTTCCATATGGCAACCATGGTTACATAACAAAAATTTGTATACAAAATCATCTTATGTTTAGTTATTAAAAGATACCATTCAGTTATATGTTGCCACATTTCAGTATCTCTTTGTGATTTAGATTTTAAATTTCCTGTCTAGTTTTGATGCTTAGTTTGACGCTTAGTTTAGCCGCAAACCAAGTTTAAAGATAAAAGTCTGTTTTTGAAAACAAGTGATACAGCGTTTGAAAGGTGGCACTCCCTAGATCACGAATATGCATTTTTTAAGTCTCTAGGACGCTTAGTTTAGCCGCAAATCAAGTTTAAAGATGTCAACTTTGATACCCGTATCCATGATTTTCTTCCAATAAAGCAAGTTTTGCATCACCAATTTATAACTTTATTTCGATAAAATTTGTAAATTTTATTGAGTTATTTACTTTTCAAAAATTTGCATCGCAAAATGTATGCATACAACAAATCAGATGTTAGTAAGAAGAATTTTCAATGGAATATGTAATTGTGACGTCACATTGTTTCGTCAGCAGCTACATACTATTCTAATAGGTAGCTTGCCACATTTCATATAGTTCAGCAATAAAGCTAGCACCTACACATTCAGAAGCAGCCAAATATTTATTTTCCACCAATTCCACCAATCATACATTATAAATAAATAACTTCCAATTCCCTTTTCTTATGAACATTCATTATCAAAATAAAAACGAATAAGCTCAAAGAGAAAAAGTCAACATTTATAATTTTCATCTTCTTCCAACTCTTTGAAATTTTCTATATGCCTTTTCGTAATAATATTCCCCAGTTTGTATCCCTCAAAATCTCTACCAACAACAAGCCACACCTCCAAAGCTTTGCATATATATCAAAAGTCTACCAAAGAGCTAGAGCTCCCAACATAGCTAGATGGCGCTTCGAGCAATCGAGAAAACGACGCACACTTTGCAAACGACGCACAGCGATGGACGTACTATAGAAATATATATGCAATGGTTCAACGGACATAATAAATCCGTTGTGTTCCGTCGGTGTTCAGTGCCGCTTCCACAGTTTTGACAAAAATTCATAAGAAAGGTATTCATCTAACGACGTAAATTCACATTTGATGTCAAAAAGTATCTTTCCCTCATACGTTTTCATGAACGCCCCATGAAAAATGTAAATTGGCATAAATCGTATTATGACGTGACTATTATCTTAAAACTGAACAAAATGGGGATTAGAGTATATTGAGTGAGCTACTTTGAATTTTTGTTTATAATTTGTTTTTATATAATTTTTTTTATTCTCACTTTCTTAATTTTTGGAAAATTGTGAATTTGTTTAAATGAAGTCCAAAGAATTGTGTCTCTCAAATAAATAATCAAAATTGTGTATCATCGCTTTCAAACATAAATAACTTTTTATATATACACATGTAAATTCATTCTGTAATTACTTCATGAATAGGGCTTTTTAGATAACAACGATATATTTCTTTCTCGTTCGCAGAGCAGTGTCAAAATCAGCAGTACGCGGATGACAGCTGAACATTTTTTATCATTGTTGAAAAATTGTATTAAAACAATAGCGGATATATTAATGTTGTGCGCTAAAATTGTTAATAGTGTATTATTAAACCATTTAGTCACGTAAATCTCAAATTTCACATGAAAAAAAAGATTATTTACGAAATTCTTTTACAAGATTTTGAGTTTGACAGTTTGAAAAAAGCGCGATACGTAATTTCAATCTGTCATCCGCGTAGTGTGAGCTCTCATTTATTTTTTTGACAATATGGTTAAATTCCCTATTGATAAATGAAACAAAAATAATTGTCACTTATCTAAATAACACACTGGCTCCACTGGCCATGCCCAACAACTCAACAACAATCTAATCCACTATCCAATTCTCATTCGGTCTGAGGGCAAATTATGTCTTGTTGTTTCATTTTATTCTTCGACAACGAGTAAAATAAACATTCCCTCTTCAAAAGATACAAAGTACATTCAAAATGAAAGAGAATGACCTGAAGAAATTGCTCATATACAACAAAAATTCTCCAAAAACCATCCCACATATAAGAAACGTCAACATTCATGTCTTAATTTTCAACAGCGCTAATGTCTTGTCGAAAAAATGGATTTCTACGACAAGTCACCTGATTGGATATGGATTTTCCAAACTCCATTGGTTTCTTTCATGGCGTATTCAAAATTAGAGCAGCGTTCATTCCTAGTGGAGCCAGTGTGTAAAGTAAACAAATAGAACATACAATGTCAAAGCAAAAAATAACTCATTATAAACTACCGTCCACAATCCAAAGTACCTACTTCATATATACCTATGCAATGTTAAAAAAAAAATAGAGAAAGAAAGAAGAACGAAATAAGAATCTTTGGCATTTTGAAAAACAATTTTTAACACATCTGACACCTAATGAAACTTTTATACACATACTTTCACATCTTATCTTAGTTTATGTCAGTTTTACACAGTTTAAGAGTTTCTGGAATAAAACACTGATCTCAATATATAACTGGATAGCATATTCCATACAATGTATAACAGTTTTTTTTGAAGCAAATTGAAGTTAACAGATGGTGGATTTTATCATAATTTGACGTCTACTTTGGAAAAAAAAAATATTTCAATGTTTCCCAAACAATTTAAAAGCAAGGTGGGTTTTTCTGTGATAAAAAATAAAAAATTAAAAGAATTAAATGTAATTTCTTTAGAAAAAAAGATATATAGTGATAAGGTCAATTAATTCATAGAAAGAAATATGAAAATTTAGACCGGCGGATAGTTAGCAGCACTTTGTCGGGAATTGCATTTTTTTTTATGCAAATAATTAGGTGAGAATTTGGTAAAATTTAGTGAATCAATTTTAGAATTTGGTGAATCATAGTTTAAAAGTTATAAACAATTTAACGTAAGGCGTATAGTTAGCAGAACTTGTTCCGAATTTAGTGAATCTTATTTTGCTAATTAATTAATAAATTAAAAATTATAAACAATTAACGTAACGCAAATGCAAAGTGACGTAACGTTCTCAAAAATATAACAACCCTGGTTAAAAACGACATTCCTCATCGGCTAACTCCGATATTCGGAATGTCATTTCGACATTTTTAACGTGAAGTTTAATCGAAAAAAAACTCTGAAATTTGCTTTTGATTCAGGAGGGTTTTGGCATCATGCACGTCGTGACAAAGCTGGAGAATACTGTTATGTCAAATAAAAAAAATAAAAAAATAGAAACTTGAAAGAAATACACTTTTAAATGATAAATAACAAAATATTTGTTTGATGTTGTTTTTTTTTACTTTGTGATATGTTTGCACAGAGAAATGTGTCCCACCCAGTCCAACAAAAGGATTCTGTTTCTGTCAAATTGATATGATATCTCAGTGAGATTTTCGTTAGTAGGACGCGCCTAATACTTGCACTGCTCATTTTGGGATTTTCTCTTGGGTATTTTTGTCTTTGGAGATTTTTTTTTTTGGATTATATCTTGGAACAAACATCACCAACTCGCCGCGCATGCTATGCATGCGTGTTGAGTGCAAATAACCCCCTAATAACAATTTTCTGTAACAACCATGGTTTGAGAGCAAGCATCCTGTCACACATGACATTTGAGGTTGTTGCACGATATTTTTTGCTAGCATTTTGTAATAGTTTGTTAGAAAAATTTAAAATGCAACCACTTTTGAAATATTTAAGGATAGATGGCCAAGGCCACTCAATGGACTTACTAATAAATGCAATAAGGTTTTAAACAGGCGGATGTATTCTCATAACTACGTAGAATTGCCTCTTTCACACCACAGTAGTTCTTCTGGGTAAAATTCTGTTAGCCTCCAATTCGTTTGGGGTGATTTTCTTGGATTGACAGACTCGTTAAAAGCTGAATGGTAATTTTCTTGTTTATAATCGGTACAGCGGCTTTCTTTGTGCTAAAAATCATGAACGTTTGCCATCCCTGGCTCTAAGTAGTCTTTCATATTTTCTCTCAACCGCCGCAAGCGCTTTATATTCAATAAATTTTTTTGACATTTTCTTTTCCTTGTCATCTTTCTTTTATATTTTTTTTTGCAACTTCGTTTTATTTCATGATTTTATCTGAAATGATGAGTGAGAAAATACTTAAATTACTAATCAGAATAATAAAATGAAATTAGTTTTTGCTGTATTAAGTAACAAATAAATAACAAAATTCGTTAAAATTCTTTTATTTCTTTCCTAATAATATATTTAAAGATAACTAACGTAAGTATAATGTTGAAAATTTCACAGAAACATCTTTTTTCACGACTTTTCTGCTGAACTTTTATCTTGTCTTTGTGCAAACAAAAGAAATATAACGCATAGCTACCTAGTTGCAGTGGACAATAAATTAAATGCAAACAATAATTTAAGGATGGTAAACAAAAAGATAAATTTAATTATTTAATTCAATTTGAATCGACTTCCATAACTCAATTTTTCTAAACTACTGTTAAATAGGTAGACATAATCCGCCATCTTGAATCAGCAAAATTATATTTTTTCCACTGAAAGTAATAGAAAATAGATCTTTTATTCGAGGCTACCTACTTCGGTAACGAAATTCATGCCAGCGTTGCCAAAATTAAACAACAATTCTGGAAAAAATTCAAAATAAATAACTAAAAATAGATTTTGGGAATTTTCTAAAGTGCTTCGAACCTTTCGGGTGTAAAGAATTAATTGTAAGTGGGGTTATAAGCACTGGGACCAGTAGATAGGTCGGATCAGGTCTGTTGCATTGAGTAATTTAGAATGTACTTTCATATAGAGTAGTTTGCTTACTTACACCTGGACCTACTAGATAAGAGGCACAGGTGTGTATTTCTTTTTTGAAATGCTCGAAACGTTCTTTATATAATCTGCATCTCGAGCTCTTTATTCCTACAACTTCCTTTTTAATTTTTAATTTAAAGTGTTTATAAGTACTTAAATCTTCCTTGATTTAGCCTGTCTCAGTTAAGGAAGTCCCTTTTTGGTCATTGTTCTTTTGTATTTTGTTTATTATAACGTTTATACCAAAAACCGCCGTAGGGTTCTGTCATCTGACCTCATTGTGTGGTGTTTGGTTGATTGTTTCAGTAAACGCCATGTGTCCTTATGAATTCCGGAATGGAAAATCACTTGCTGCTACATAAAATGTCTTTACTCACCAAAGTTAATCAGCTTTTGGCCTTTATCGGATTATCGTTTTGTTGTGAAAAGCTATATGTTAAACAGTTCATATGTAGGTAGCTCGCTGAAGCTTTTTTTGTTGGTGTTATTCTTATATTGAATTGAATTCTGGTATGTGATAATAGTTTAATACATCTTCCTCTTCGTCCAATAAACAAAGTCCCATCCGAACAATTGCAATAAAGTCTGTTTTATGACATTTGCTAATAGCAAAAGTTCCTTATTTCACTTGCAAATCTGAAGCTCTTCCGTTCATATCCGAGTGAGTTGCTTGTTGCTGACAATTTTTGTTTCAACCGCCGAGATTTACATAACACATACCCTTCAAAAGTTATAGTACCAGCTTCTTACATAGGCACAAGAAACGCGACAGGGTTTATCCGTTTCTAGAAGACGTCAAAGTGGACATACCCTCCCCCCGATTCGTATTAAGTTACTAGAAAAACTAATTTAACTTCTGCGCATTTGGCTTTCCACTTTATTTAATTAAACACTACTTTTTAATCAAGACTTGAAAATTTATTTTATTTATAGGAATGACCGAAACTTATTGATAGAGATATATATAAAAAACAAAAAACAAAATGAAAGTCGATACAAATCGACTAAAAAAAGGCACTTCGGAGCTTACTCCGGAGTGTCGACAACTAATTGAGGACATGAATTTACGCAAGTCGAGAATAGAACTTTTGGAATATTTGGAAAAGCTTCGTGGTTGGGTATATGGAAAATGTGAACTTTATCACTGGATTGAGCTGTTAGATCGTTTTGATGACATACTAGCAGAAGCTTCAAAAGAAAATCCCGATAATGAGTTCGCTTTGTATTGTGACACAAATTATACACCATCAGTAAGTAAATTTTTTTTATGAAAAAACAAATAAATTTGATAATAATTTTTTAAATTTTCTTAACAGGATGTTCGACTTTTGATTTATGTTATAAATTTTACAACACTTCTAATAGAGCATTCATTTTCAAGACATTTATATAATTCCATTGAACATCTGACACAGCTTCTATCATCTACAAATATGGATATAGTTATGTGTGTCTTAAATCTCTTATATATGTTTTCAAAGCGAAGCAACTTCATACCAAGATTAAATACCGCAAAAAAGGTGTCACTCCTGAATAAACTATTCAACTTTGCTGAGGTAAATATGTATATTTTTGAATACTTATGTATGGAAATATGTACCTAATAGAAGAATTATATTTTTCCGTTAAATAATTTCATAAATAATTTTGATTTTTGTCGATTTTAATATCTAACGTATTTTACATGAATGGCAATAATGTAAAAATTAGAATCATGGTTGAAGAGGTTATGTTATATTAAGGAAGTCATATTTTATGTACCTATAATTTATTATACGCATGGTTTTTAAAGATTATTTAACACTACTTAAGAACAACTAAGATACTTGATACCTATTTAAAATTTGTTGGATCATAGGGGGCCTACCGGTATATAGGTTATTTTTCTGAGGTTTTACTTCTACTGCGTGAGAATTGCATACACATACTTTTTTTTTGTTAATATAAATGCGAAATACGAACAAAATCATACAAATTGTTTTTTTAAGTGCTAAAACTACTTTTTTATAAAGATTTAAGCCAAAATCCAAGTATGCAGAAAATTTTATTAATTTTTTATGACCTCTAAGTTTACTAAAAACACTAATTAGAAGGAGTAGAAAGAGAGGAAAAATTTGTATTGGTACATTAGTTATGACTAACAGTCATAAGAAGGTATTTCGTTTAGATAAGAAAAAAGGCAGAATTATACGCGCTTAAGTTGAATACATTTTGCTCTAAAACAAACTATCACTATATATGTATATACATTAGTCCTTTTGATTCTGACGAAGGAGCCTTCAAAGAATAACTGATTCACTTTCTCGCAGATTAATCTTGGTTGGCTTTGATATGAACCACTGATAACTACGACTACAAAATGTATGACCTGCATCATAGGCTTACCATTCGTTCCCCTTTCGTTCCCCTTTTTTTATCTCAAGGTATATTTTGTCCCCCAAAACCAAAAATGAGAAAGGGGGATGCAAATGTCCCTCCTTTTTACAAATGTTTACTTTCATCATCAAAGCAACATTCCAAACTACATTCTTCATTTTTATTTTATTTTTTAAGATAATTTGGAAAAAAGCTGCTTTAATGTATTTATCATTCATTGTCAATACAATTTTCAATGCCGGAATACATACATTTTCTTCATTAACGAAAAGTTTCCAACTGGATTTCTGTACATATTTTTCTCTCTGTCACAATCGTGTTTAAATTTTCTGTGGAAGCGGCTGAAATGTGAAATGTTTAATGACTGAAAAAAATTTTTATTGGGCTTTTTCTACAGACCGGATGTGTATGAGTGGTAGATAGATGGAATAGGGTATTTTTATCCCCTCCAACTAGTTCTAAATTAAGCAAGTTTAAGTTTTTGTCCCTCCTAATTGAACTCAAAATTCCCCTTTTCTCATTTTCTCAAATGGTAGCCCTACCTGCATATGTGATCTGCAGATAAATTCCTGGTCATGTATCTGCACAAAATTGTGAAAATAAAGCCTAAATATCTACATACATAATTGCACACTAACCAAAGGGCCAGTTATAGCTATCATTCAAACTCATCATTGAAAATGTTCTTTACCAATTGTAAGGCAAATTTTTCAACAAAGTTTGTGTTAATTCGTATTAAAATGAAGCTAATGAATTAATAAAGATTTTTTCTTAAAAAAAACTAGCAATTTGAGCTAAATTCATGAAATATATTAACACTTGTTATTTAAATGATAATTGCAATTGATTTCCATGATTGAAATCACAAAATTGATAATATTCTGCTGTGAACTGCGAACACTTTTCTTTTACCTACAAAAACTAATATTAAATAGAATCTCAACTAACTTACAGTTAGTATAAAATACTTATTTTTTTTAACATATTATCCTAACATACAATATTACTCATTGCTTTATATTTATTTATTTAAAAGAATGAACTGTTAAAATTGTAATGGCGTTTTAATTGTGTAATTTATTAATAGAGCTGGGGTGGAAAGGAAAATGGATTTTCACTTGCTCAGTGCTGCAAAAAAGATGCCCGGCTACCACGTTCTTCGTCAACACTTTACTTTGAATATTACAACGCTGGAGGACAACTGGATTTTATTGAAGTGCCTGGTCTTGACAGAATCAAAGAATCCCCAGCATCAATGGCTAAAATAGTGTGTGATAAAATTCCACACTTAGGAGATGATCAAAGGGTAAGTTTAAAAAAAAAAACAAATGTATTAAAGCATTGCTTATACAAAATTAATGCAGGCGGCAACCTTTACTTTTTTGCATAGGTTTTTAGCAGTTTTTATAAATAAAAATGTGAAAATATCGTTTGAAATTTTCAAAGTTTGTAATCTTATTTAATTACGAGTAATAATAGTATTTCAAAGACGAAGAACGATAATATTTCTTACCGACAAAAAATACATTTATTCGGCCCTATCATCGTATCCAATCGAAGAATCCTGCGATCGGAGAAAAGTTCCGATCCTATAATTTATTGTTTTGTTCATGGCATCCGAATGGTAACTAAAATAAGGACGCCTGTCGGAGCATGTAATTGACACATATCTCTATGTAAAATAAAAAAAAAGAATCAAAACAAATATCTATTTTTGTTGTTAATATCAAACAACAAAAATATTCGTTTCCTTGGTCACAAGCCATTCAAATACAGCAGTCACCCCTAGTTTATGTGTTAAATTATTTATTTTTTTATATCATCGGACGAAATTCCACCTTCAATTTTTTGTCTGAGACAATCGGAACATTCTTAAATCTCACATTCGCCATGCATCTCATGAGTTCATAGCGCGTTGCTGTGATTTTGGCATTTTCTACGCAAACTTTATTTTTTTTTTCGGAGGCATGTCCGATTAATCAATCGGAACGGTTATCATGATACAAAATTCGTATATTTCGGGCAAATCGGAGACAATTTTTCTCCGATCGGATGATAGGGCTGATTAAAATTGAGTGAGAAGTAGACATTATATTTATTTTATAATTGCGATTAAGTGAGATAACAGTACAACAATGCTAATAATTTGCAACCTGTACTTGTACAAATTGTACAAAATTTGATGGCCTGTAATTAAGTCTTAGAGAATTTTTCCCTACGATGCATGTACCATTTTTTTTCAATATTTCGAAGGAATTGATTAAAAAAAATGTATGTTAGTACCTATGAAGACACAAAACGCACAAAAAAACCTAAGAGCTTCCTGCAATTTAAGCAATTTTTTGTAAAATTGATTCACCTTCCGAAAAATAATACAAAATAGCTTTACTAATTAAATAGAGCCCTACGGGTTTTTCCTTTTCATCTTAAAAATAAATAATTTTTTTCTTTTATTTGTTTCCGTTAACTTCTTTTTCTCATTAGATGCACATTTTAACCAGAATTCGTTTGGCAGCAACTTTCCACAACTATCGAATGAGGTTACAATTTGTTCAAGCACGTCTTCAAGCAATATCGGTCTTGGTTTACTCCAATGCAATACTTGACAATATTCATAATCTGCTTTATCCTGGTTTCTTGGAGGAGCTGGTTGAACTTTTAGAAGTAAAAGATATTCATCTGGTGGAAATAAGAGCAGCCGCTTTGCGAACATTGACTTCTATCATTCATTTAGATCGGAATCCACATTTTCCAAAGTAAGTTCAACTAATAATGGAGTTATGTAATTTGAATACATCATTTTTTTTTTATAGAAAACCTGGATCTCGTCTGTCAAAAATAATAGAAGTTACTGGAGCAGCGTCATATCATGGTTTTTTGCCAACCTTAGTGCGCGCCTGCATCAATCATCTTATATCCATACAATCAAAGGAATCCGATCTTGTGACATCTTACTCAGTAATGCACCAGTATACATTTGCATACGATAATACCGAATTCGACCTATTTAAGCAAACAAATCAATTTCCATTATCATTAGCTACAGCACTATTTAGCTTTCTCTACCATTTGGCTTCGTATGAAGCTGGAGGTGAAGCTTTAGTAGCTTGTGGTATGATGGAGTCTTTACTACGTGTAATTAATTGGCCGGGAGCTGATTTAGAGCATATAACGTTTGTGACGCGAGCAGTTCGAGTAATTGATTTGATAACCAATATTGATATGCACACGTTTCACAGCAACAATGGACTAGGAGCTTTTATTCAGCGACTTGAAACTGAAGTACATCATTGTCGTCAAGATCAACAAGATGGCAAAAAGAAGAAAAAACGTAGAACAGGTGACATAGATTACATAAATAAACATGACATCATAAAAAGTCCCATTCGTGAGGGTGAAGAAGATTCCGATATGACCGATGCAGAAGGAATAGGTTTGGAATTCGAAAACGAAAGAGAAAGAGATGAAAATGAAGATAGTAATATCTCATCTGAAAGTGAGACAAAGTCACAGCAATACAATGAGTCTCTATCATCTTTTTCAAATTTGAATACTTCTGGATCAAAAAAAGAAACGGATTTAACTGAATTGAATAAAAAGATGGCATGCGTAACTCAGCGTGCTGCCCTTCTTAAATCTATGCTTAATTTCTTGAAAAAAAGTATTCAGGATAGTGCATATAATAGTGGCATGAGAAATGTTATGGAAAGCAGCCTGCCACGTTCCTTACGCAACATAATCAGCAATGCAGATTACTATGGTCCATCGCTATTTTTGTTGGCCACAGACGTTGTAACAGTTTATGTTTTTCAAGAACCATCTCTCTTATGCACATTACAAGATAGTGGATTAACAGACATTGTGTTGCGCTCACTTTTACGAAAAGAAGTACCAGCAACAAGAGAAGTCCTTGGCTCCCTTCCCAATGTGTTTTCGGCTTTATGCTTAAATGCACGTGGGCTAGAAGAGTTTTCTTCTTATCACCCATTTGACCGACTCTTTCAAGTATTATTATCTCCCGATTACTTGATAGCAATGCGAAGACGCCGAAGCTCTGATCCTTTAGGAGACACGGCAACAAATTTGGGAAATGCCATGGATGATCTTATAAAACATCATCCAAGTCTACGCACTGATGCAACTAAATCAATAATAAAACTATTGACAGAACTTGTTCGTATTGGAAGTGATCCCCATTTCATTTGCTGGCGAGCAAATAACAACAATGCAAAGTCTGACACTGCATCAACATCGCAGTCAAATAGCGCTCGTAATTCAAACAAAGACAATGGAAATGGCAGTAGTGGGGAAGACGACGACGACGAGGAAATATCATCAGCCTCCCAGCAGAGAAGCTCTAATCGAAATGAAGCTGCGACTTCTAGTTCAAGAACATCTTTTTCACATAGCACAACATACCAACATTCGACAAGTACACCAGAAGAACGCGAACCCGTTCCATTGATTGATTATATTTTAAATGTAATGAAATTCCTGGATGCCATTATCAGTAATGGCACCAATGGCGAACACTGTCGAGAATTCGTAAGCCTTGGAGGACTACAACCACTTCTTTCTATTTTGTCTTTACCAAATTTGCCGGTAGATTCTCCAGTTACAACAACGGCTCAAGCTGTTGCAACAGTTTGTAAATCAGTTTTAAACTTAGCTCATGAAACTAAAGTAATAGAAGTAGCAATAGAGCAGCTTTCTCAAGTTGTTGAAAAGCTAAATCCATTAGTTGTTCATATGAATTCTCCAGAAAAAAGCATATTACTTAAAGAATTGACAAACTGTCCAAAAATGGAAGCTGGATTTTCGAACGCAGATTATACCCCTTTGCTACATTCAATGAGTGCAGTTCATGGGTATGTAGTTATGTTGGTCCATATTTGCCGCAGCAGTCAAAACGATGTTCGTATGTTATTGTTGCGTAAGTGGGGAATAGATTGTGCAAGAGGAAAGAAGTTACTTCAAAGCTTGGTTCAACTTTATACATCATTAGTTTGGGAGAGTACTATATTGCTAGGTATGTGCTCAGAAGACAATGCTGCAAAAGGTTCTGATTTCAATTACGACGATATAAATCGTGTTCAATCTGAACTTAGAAGAGAAACGGTAGACATAGGGGAAGAATTATCAGAACAAATTCCGCCACAAGCTTCAACGTCATCAGGTTCTCCTGAACTTTCTACATTAACTTCAGAGCAAGTTCCTGCAGGAGATGCTTCCTTGAGTGATTCTATTTCAACGTTTGCCACTACATCCTCAATGGAAGAACGCATAATTCTACAACAATCTTCCGAGGCTAGAGTTGATATGGAAATTGATGATGACGTCATTTGTTTGACACCTTTCCCCTCCATATCTAGCATGGACGAGAGCAATGTGACAACCCAAGCCACAGGAGCAGCGAACGACGAGGCGATTTCAATTGACTCAACTACTTCATCCTCAGACTCTGTAGTATATGTTCCAAACATGTCTGGAGAAAATCGTGAATCAGGAAAAGGTGGAACTGTTGTGTCTGAAAAGACAGATGGAGACACAAAAAGAAGAGAAAAAGGAGCATCTGGTCAGCTGCGGTATATTAAAGCATTGTTGGCGGCATCTTCAAGGCTAGGACGTGCTTTGGCTGAATTATTTGGAAATTTAGTAAAACTCTGTGTTGGCACTCCTGGGCGACAAAGACGCACAAACGAATTGTTGTCTACTGCTAACTTTCCATGTACTGAAGCAGGTGATATTGCTAGGGTCTTAAGCTACATTCTAGTTAATGGATTTTGCTATGAGAAGATAGTGTCTCCTAGTGTGCCAAAACTAAAGCTGACTTTCTTAATTTGTTCAGTGGGATTCACTGGACCTATGCTTTTCGACGAAAAACGCTATGCATTCCATTTAATGCTGTCACAATTTTGTGAGGAAGGTGGCCTCGAGGCATTTTTTGATATGTTCAAATGGGCATTATCATATGGTTGTGCTGACGAAGATAAGGAGGAATTTATCAAGGGTAATGAGTACGCTGAAGGAACTGGGGAATTCTTAGACGCTTGGCTTTTACTTCTTGAAAAAATGGTTAATCCTCGAGCAATATTCGAATCTCCCCATTATATTACAATGCGTCCAACATCTGGACCTCCGGGTCAATTACTCGAGTTCGAACCTGTCTTCTACATGGTTAAAGTTCATTCATTAGCTTTGAATGCTTTATCCGATATTTGGGATAAAAAACCGCTTCCAAATTATGGTATACGAATGGCTGAATCCATAATGGCCATTATGAAACATATACTCAAAAATGAAACAATGCTGCGCGAAAAATTCCAAAAACGAAAGGAAGAAATTAAAAAAGTTGAAGATGAAGGAGAAGCGCGTAAAGTTTACAGAGATTCTATTAAGAAGTCAGTGAATTTAAATCACTTGAAACTATTCATGGACATGGGTTTCTCAGAAGTACATGTAAGTGAAGCGCTCGCTGTTACAAATTCTGTAGAACAAGCAACTGATTTCTTGTTAAATCGTCCTGAATCAAGCGAGAATGTCTCAGCAACAGCAATGTCCCGATTGATGAATGTCGAACAAGAATTAGATGTCGAAGACGATGATGACAATGATGATGGAGATGGTAGTGAAATAGAAGTTCAAAATCGGAATAAGCCTTCAAACATTGAGAAAAGTCCAAACTCTTATATTGAAACATCTGAAGCTCCTCAACAATCAACAGAACCTGAATCGAAGAACAAGGCAACCTGGAAAGTTGTGCAGTTGCCTGATCCAGTGGCTATTGATAATTTTTGTCGTGAAGCTTTGAAAAAAACGTCCAATACAATGGACCAACTACCAGAAACTGTAACTTCGGGCGCTGATCTTTTGGCTGTTCTTTATAGGCGTCACACTCCAGAAATGAAACACAAATTTGTTCTGACTTTAGTTCAGAACATCACAGATTGGGCGGAAAAAATGTTGCATAATCTTAAGGCCCGTGATGCATTAAATTCTAGCAAACGCGAGGAAATTCTTATAGGACGCTATGGAATAAAACTGTACATCAGGCTTAAGGTAGGTTGTTTGCTGCTCGACGAAATGTACAGAGACATGCGAAAACCCTTTTGTATGGCAATAAGACATGAAAAGTCATTGAGCACTCTAATCATGCTACTTCATAAAATTGAATCAATTCTTCAAGAACATATAGCACTCGGAGCACCACCAATTACTCCGCGATGGTTGCAACATTTAATTGAATTTATTGATTCAATTGATAATGCATGTCATATAATGCAACGTAAAACAAACATGATTGCAGTCACAACAAAAACATGGAAGTGGTTTGATTCTCCAGCTGGAAAGTGGAATGCATATTCAAATAGCAACAATGAAATAATACACAAAGCTTTTATTTCTGGAGAACGGTCAGTTCGGATCACATGCGGTAGACAAAAATACACAATTAATTTTAACTGCATGTCGCAAGTTAATGAAGCCACTGGAAATCATAGACCTATTATTTTAGGACTTAAAGTAACTGAACTCTCTGATGGAAATTCAAAAATTGAATCGTCAATAATAACATCCGAAACTTCTTCTGATTCTGATTCTGGAGATCAGTCAGAAACAGCTGACCAAAGTGCAGTCAACACACGTTCAGCAGGATCTCAAGCAGCAGCTGACATTCTGCCTGAATCCCGCTCTTCATCTGAAGGAGGAAGCATAGATTCTAATCCTATTGGAAATGTTGAGTCAGGTTTGTTTGAAATCGATGATGATAGTAAACTTGAAGAGGAAATGGGAGATGGTTTGGATTCTGGATTGAATAGAATAGTTCTTCACGAAGAGCCGACTGGTTTACAACAATATGATACTGGTGCCATTGTAAGTTGTCTCGCGCGTTTGATGCGACCCAAGCTAGCCATTGATTTGGACACAATAAATTCAATTCTTAAATTATGCGTCAAACTTACAAAAGATGCAGAAAGTGCAAAAGTATTTGCAAATAATGGTGGTATTAATCTTTTGTTGAGTATGCGGCAAATGTGCGGCTATATGGGATTCCCAACATATGCAATTTTGTTGATTCGACATGTTCTGGAAGAACCTCAAACTCTACTCGCCACTATGGAACGAGTGATTGCATCACGTACTTTGTCTTCAATTCCTAGTAATCACCGGGATTTAATATTTGTGTTAAGACAAATGAGTTCAGCAGTTTCACGAGATCCAAAAATATTTATGCGTGCCGCCTCAAATGTATTACGCTTAGATAACAGCATAATGAAAGGAAAATCAAATTGCTACGACGATACACGTCTTATAGTTAAAGCATCAACAATAATAAGAAAAACAGGAACTACATCATCATTATCGGTCGATGATAATGTTGCAAGCTGCAGTAACATACAACATGCTGGGGAAAATGATATAGCTACAAGCGTTATAAAAGACTTATTAAAAGCTCTTCTTTTACCATGTGTACATTTTCCACCACCACCAGCTGCAAGAGCAGTATTAAACGAGAAAACGCAATTGACGTTTGGTGGATTGTCATCAGTCACAAAAACATCTAATTCAGCAACTGATACTACATTTGAAAAAACTCAAGGAGATGATAGCCAAAGTGACCAATGCTGTGGGTGGCATGTTCCAAGCAGTAGTCACTTGCATGATAAACCGTTGCTTACAAGGTCAACTATTTTGAAGATTCTCGCTGATGCAGTTCGTTCTTACCAAACGTTTGCTCCAAAATTAATTACCGAACATGTGTATTATGCTAAAGATAGTGTTCTCATAAAACAAGACCAATCAGCTTTGTCTTTCATGCTTGATAATTTTTTGCCACTTAAAGAGAACAGTCAAGATCGTGAGGTCAGTACAATGGCACGTGTTCTTATAACGTCACTATCAGACTGTGTTGAGCAACTTTCAGTTCAGAATACCGTAATAAGTGAAGTTAAAGCTGCTATACAACGAGCTATTAATATGCCAGAATGTTTGGACAAGCACATGCGTCTACAGGTATTCGTTGGTCTCTTACCCACAATGATTGATAATTCTATGTCACTGAATAAAGTTACTCCACATCGAAATGAAATACTTTTAATACTCTTACGTAAAGGAATAATGACAGATTTAGCAAAAATGATTTTACATCTTGATTTGTCCAATCCCAACTCTGTGACAACTCTAAATGCTGTACTGAAACCAATGGAAACACTTCTTCGTTTGACCATTTCTCCCGGATTAACGACTAAAAAAAAAACATCTCAATTACAATGTGATCGGCGTATCCGAGATCAGCTTTTAAGTGCTGTTCAGGGTCAAGCAAGTGGTACCTCTACCAGACATACACTATCAAGACGATCAACTAATGATTTAGATGGAGATCATATTATCCTCGATGTAATGGCAGATCGCCCAAGAGCTTCTGGATTCTTTTTTACTGGTGATTCAAGAACAAGCGAACAGGTTGGTACTTGAAGATCTTGTAATTGATTTTCTTTAATTATCTTTGCTTTTCAGTATAACACTATTTTTGATGGTCTTCTCGGAAACGATCAAGAATACTTTAACGATGGAGTATTGATGGGACGAACTTATTCTGACCGAAATCTCAATGATGGTTTAAATGATACGGAAAGTCCAAATGCCGATGTCGCATTTGAGACAAGTAGTGAGTCAAGTGATTCCGAATCGAATGCATCCGAGGAGAACGATGAAAGAGACGCCGATGATGATGGTAAGTTTTCATCAAATTCAACAAACAAATAAATATATTCTTCTTAAAACGTACTAAGGCTGGTGATTTAAAATAAATATCCACTCTCTTTTTGCACACCATTAGTTTTTAAAATTACAAAATGGATTCCTGTGTCTTTATTTCCTATATGTGGCATAATTTTTACTAAAATGGAAATTTCACTTTTAGAGAAGCTTATGCTATTGTCGTACGTGCAAACTTATTGATTAACCTCATTTATAGACTTGTCTCTTATTCTCTAAACCAGATATTTGTTCTTTAAATAATTAAGCCTTGCTATAACGGCTTATTTACTTGCATGGAATCGCACGCAAAACTACTTCTCGTGACTAAGCTGAATACAGCGTTGATGAGATAATCTGTACTTAATTTAAAATTTAATTTCGTGTACGTTCTTAGTGATTTTATGAAAACTTGCCTTATTTGAAATATGAGCATTAGGATGTTGTTAGGGTTCTCAATAACTTAAAGAGCGGATGTGCATTACTATAGCTTCATGGTTTAAATAGTTACCCAACCGACGCATGGAAACACAAATTATCCAACAGACTGCAGCCTCGCACCAGCTTCTCAATAAAAACGCTTCACCGGTTTGTACAACCTGCAACAGTAGATTGGACCTACCGCATATCTTAGAACATTGCTCGTTAATACAAACCTTTATCAAAAATATTTTTTAATAATAATAATATCATCTGCATAAACGCTGTGTAGTTCAATTAGGTATTAGTATTTTATTCGTATTTAGACCGCAGTATAGTATCACAATGTTAAATAAACAATTTTTTAAATTCAACAAAAAACCATGCATGATTTTGTTTTCAGATGGCAATGAAGAACATGGAGAGGAACGCAGTGAAGCTGACGCAGATGAAGAAACACGTCAATTTATTGAAATCTTTGATCATGCATATACTCCAGAGCAGGCAAGAGCTACTACAAGTGATCGTCGCTTAGATGGAGTTCCAATTATTCGCTACACTGTATCATGTAAGTAACTACATGAAATACACTGCAAAACTCGTTGCATTTAAAAGGAAATGTGCTTTACAGACACATATTTAAAATATTAATATTATTATTATTAAAAGTGTTTGGGGTTGAATCTCAAAAACTAACAGAAATTTAAACAAAAAAAATTACTAAAATATTAAAATCAATAATTAAATACATGGCTGGTTGATGTATAAAGTATAACTAAAACATTAATCGTGTTTCAAAACTTTGACAAAAAAAAACTCCTTCATGGGAATACAAATAAAGTCATGTTATAATAATTTGTCTCTTTCTTCTGCTTTATCAACTTCTTATAAATTTAAATGTAATTCTGCTTTCTAGCTAATTTAAATCCATCGGGTTCAGGAACTAGTAGTAGTGCATCAAACAATGGCGCTGGAAGCGCTAGCAATCTTGATAATTTAGTTTTAGTTCACCAAACACGTCCTCGTAATACGAATGCCAGCGTATTAAGTCGCTCATTTAACCCCATACATCAACAACAACTTCCCAGTATCAACATCGGTATTGTTCGTTCTTCACCAGCTACTGGCCCAAGTACCAGTGCAAGACATGGAAATAATAACAGTATTGACGATGGTATTATCCTAGCTCTGTTCAAAAATAAAATGTTTGTTTATACTAATAAATATAATTTAGATTTAATTGCCCGATTCAACTATTACATCCATCATGGTCAAACATTGTCTAGTGGATCTGGTGCAGGTTCAAATCCAACTGTTCCCAGTAATATTAGCAATTTAGCAGGAGGTAGTAATATGGGAACCACAAATACCGTACAGTTTGGTACAAATGCGAGCTATACGGTTGGTGCTGAAGATTCAACTGAAGGGCGTGTTCCCAGTTCTAATAATAGATTACAACGCGACTCTCGTCGATTGTTATTCGTTGATCAGCAGTATTGTACATCACATTCATTTAACAATTCTGATGAAACCCAAAATGAACTATTCAATCAGGATGGTATTTATGCTGTTCTACATTTCTTGTTAACTTTTTATTTATTTCTTTTATTTTAGCTCTTCACTGGTGGCTTGAAGAAGCCAAACATTTAGATATGGAATCTCAACCGGATATATGCTTAACAGTAGCTCATCAATTGATTCCAGTATTACAAGAACTACGTGCAAAAACAAAGAAGAGAAAGAGAAAACCAGCTTCTATTATAACCCAAGCTGGATCAGTCGATGAAACAGTCAAAACTCAAGAACTAGAGTCAAGTGGAATTACTACACCAAACATTAATACAACCGCAGCAGCAGCTGCACAGAATAATACATCACCTAGCAACAGAAGAAGTGCAATTCCAATTCTGTTACCAAGAAATTCTGATTCAAGAGATGTGAACTCATCTTCAGACACTGTTGATCCTATAAGTGAGTTCAATGCTCTTGATGACGAAGAAACGGATAACCAAGAAATTAATACAAGTAATTCGATTAAGTTTTGTTTTTCATAAAATGTTTACAATGGTAGTTCTGTTTCCAGGTAGCCCAACAACATTGAGAGAAAATGAAGTCAACCCTAATGTTAGGCAGTCTCCGGACACCAACCGAAATATCACGAATGGTAATTAAAGATAAAACTACTGGGGACCTTTTTTAATTTTAAATAACCTTTGATATTTAACTAAGTAAATCTTAAAGATGTATGCATTTTTTCTGTTTAAGTTTAATTATTACAACAGCAGATTAATTAAGTCTAAGCATATATGTATTTGCTTAATGGTTAATAAATTATTTTCTTAATTCAACAAATTTATAGAACCAGATGCTGCTGAAAGTGGTGATGATTCTAACTCGGAAGGTGAAGCTCTTACGCCACAAGAGAATACTTCTCAAACTAACCGTCAATCAAACCAGAGCTTGGCTGAGTTAGCTGCTGATTTGCGTCAACGAATAAATGAAGATATGGGTCAAGCTGCTTTAGTGCCTTTTTTACAAATTAGTCGGCAATCAAACCAGAGTATATCTGAGTTAGCAGCAGACTTACGTCAGCGAATTACTGGGGAAATGGCTCAAGCTGCTCTTGCTGAAGCTGCTTTAGTACCGCTACCAGACGACGAAGAAGATGATGAAGAGGATGAAGATGAAGAAGAGGAAGGTGAAGTTGAGGAGCGTCAAGAGAACGATGAAAATGACGACAATGATGATGAAAATGACGAAGATGGAGAAGACGAAGAGCTTAATGTTGAAGATGTCATAATGGACTTTGACGATGAAATACAAAACGTTTTGTCACAGGTAAAGTGGATGAATATATTATTCAAAAATTGAACTTGTCCCAAAAAATTTAAAGAAAGGTGTAGGTGAAGCAAGTATCAACACAAGTGAATATTAACAGAAAATACACCGATTATCTGTAAAAGCAATTATTTGATCAATTTGCATTGTTTTCACAATTTTATGGGATACCTATTTGTACTTTTGATCTTGCTTTTCTCCTAGAAAACCGGGTCTGTCTTTGTTCCCCTTTGGGGTGTGTTTTTCAATCTTCAATCAACGGCAAAAATTAGTAAGTTCAAATATTATTACTATCCGTATTTTATTATCCCCTCTGATCTGATCTATTTTGCATCGCAAAATACACGCACACAACAACAACAGCTTTGTTTCTATATCTTGCAGAAGGGGTAATAAAGTACTGCTAATAATAATATTTTAACTATGTGTCTGTAAAGCATATTGACTTGCAGCAGATTATAGGAATGCTTTTGACACAATGGATATATGATTTTTATTTTTCATTTCACATATCAACAATTATTTATCTATTTTTGTATTACTTTCAGTTTTCGACACCAGCCTTCTCCCAGGACGTAGCTAGCGAATCTATGGTGCATAATTACAGTACTGTCTCCCAAAATGAGGAAACAATCTCAAATCAAGCAGATCCTAATATCGAAAGAAATTCAGAAACATCTGTGACAGCAGCTTCTTCATCTGTAACTTCAACTGAACTAGCATCTACATCTTCAAATACAGTTAATAATTCAGGTTCTTCAAATGATAATTTGTTGTTGACAACAGCTGGAGTGTCTAATAGAGTTGCATCGGGTGCTATACCCAGAACAAGCGAAATAAGCCCAGAAGTTCGTCAGGTACTTGGTGATCTGCAAGTACCTGATGGCGTTGATCCATCGTTTTTGGCAGCTCTTCCAAGTGAAATGCGTGAAGAAGTTATTCAAGAACATTTACGAGCTCAGCGAAATCGCCAGAGAGCTCAACAAAACGCTATCGAAACTGAACATGAATCGTTGATTGAAGTAAATCCAGATTTCTTAGCTGCTTTGCCTCCAAGTATCCAAGCCGAAGTATTATCACAACAACGAATTGAACAGCAGAGACAAGCTGCACAAACGGCTAATCCTAATGATCCTGTTGATGCTGCAGCATTTTTCCAGAATTTACAACCATCTTTACGTCAAGCGGTGAGTATGCATTATATATAAACATTTACATAATTCGTATGTATAAAATCATTTCTTTTTAATTTTGCGCACATATAAAATTTTAAATATATATCAGATTTTAAACATATTTGATTAAGTAAATTAATCCATTTTATTCAGCTTATTTAAGTTTCATTTTTGTTGCTTTTTTGGATGATGATTCTATCTCCCTTTACTTTATTTTTTATAGTCCTGTTCAGTGAGCTATTCTAACCTACTCTGAAAGAAAGAGCAGGATTTTACTGTTCAGTGATACATTATCTGATGTAGATGTATCTAGATTTGCTTGATTTGCTGTTCATTCAGCTTTTTAAGAGTAGAGCAGAGTAAGTTTAAGTAGGATTTTCTGCACTTGCTTTTGATGAAGTGCAGGTAGATCACATAGTGCAATTGTCAGAATCAGCTGTTATTGATTTTTGTGTGATATTTTTGCATCGTGTGAGATCATTTTAAATAAATATTCCTAAAAATACATAAATAAAATATAAATTACATATTAAAATTATAATTTACTATTAAAAATGTACAAAAATCGAAAAATACATCGTCTAGAATTAACTAATGATGAAAGTTCTAGTAGACTGGCGCCAAATACAACAGTCACACACATTTATATTTGCACATATACACATTTGAAATGTCTGCTCTATATTCATCTGAAATTTCATAGGTGTTTTACTTTGCAACTGATTTCGATAACTCGTTACTTTTACAACAAAAATCATAATTGCAATAATTTCTCACTCGCCCGGCAGTGTTGTAGATGCACTTCAGATTTAATAAAAAAAAAACAATCCCGGTCCTGGTTGTATATTTCACAGCCGTTTTTATTCTTTCAGTCATTTGGAAGTAAATAGTACCACTTGTTTTGAAAAGTCTTTCACGTAAGGCATGACAATCTTTCTTTGATAACCTCTTGTGTAACGACCATATGAGGCTGTGTTTAAAGAATGCTAGTGTCAATAGAAATGCTCCCAGAGCTAAATTTGACTTGTCTTGGAGGTGTTTCAGTTATACTTCTTTTAAAGGGTCCAGAAGTATTTTTTTATAAGAAAATAATAACAAAGTTTCTCTTCTGTCGAGAGTCCCATGACCCACAACTTTTTTTGTATCAAATGTCAGATTTGATACCGTCCAAAACACCTTAAATAGAATGATCTGAAATGTAATATCTAATCCATCGAAGAAGAGGCACACATTTTTAATAAGAACAATTCATTCCAAACTCTATCAAATGTTTTTGAAATATCAAGTACAAAAACCTTCATTTCACCAAACTCTGCTGTTAGGATCGGTCCCACTTTTGTATAAGATATGCCATCTGATAAGCAGTGGACTTATTGCTAAAAAGCAGAACTGCTGGCCATTGAAAAGCTGTCGTTCTTCCAGATATTTCTTTTACTGTTTATTAATGAGCGTTTCCATAACCTTAGAAAGAAATTGGTGTGTACCTATTATGAGGGTGAGAGATCTTGCCTGTTTTATGGACTGTCCAACAGTTGCAAACAATTCAACTTTTAATTATTGGTCAGGAAAAATGAAAAAATTGGTCAGGGATAGTTGGGGAATAGTCAGAGAAAATTATTTTGATAAAATAGTGGCACCTATGTAAATACTAATAAATATTTGCGATTTTTTGTTTTATCTTTTCCATAAAATTAAAGATTCATTCATTCATCCATAATAAAATTTTTTTTTTTTAATTTTACAGATCCTAACAGACATGGAGGACTCACAGATCGCAAGTTTGCCTCCTGATCTGGTTGTAGAAGCACAAACTCTAAGACGAGATTGGGAACACCGTAATCGCCAAACTTTACATGAACGTTTAGTTACTCAAACTAACTCAACTCCAGCTATAGGTGGAACAGGTATGTTTTGAGATTAAACAGACTGGAAAGAAATTACATGAATGTTAAATATTTCGAAGGTTTCTAAACTTCAATTGATTTATAAGCAATCGGTGCTTACTCTAAAGTAATAAGTTATTACATACTTTCATTTTTTAAACCCTCAAAAATAGTAGATATTTTAATATTAGGTTAACATAAATCTTGTTTATTTTTTATAAACAGCATATATTCCCCCTCGTATTCCATCTATTCAAAATCTTAGAGGTCGTCCCAGTTGGCATACAAATTCGGTTTGGTACAATTCTCACTCATCCTCATCTAACGCCCCTGGCGAAGGAAACTTCCCGAAGTTACAGGGTAAACCAGTTGCTTTGGCTTTGATGGAAAACGAAGGGAGTCTCCTCGATGCAGACGCTTTATCTTCACTTCTTTTGATGTTATTTATTGATGATGCAAAATTCAACATACTTCGCCTTCATCGTGTCATACGTCATCTATGCTATCACCCCGGCACAAGAGAGTGGATAATTGATTCGTTGATTTCAATAATTAAAATGGCTGACAAAACTGATATCACAAGAACAGATGGTAAACTTATTAGTAGACCACAATATCTTACCCTAAGGGTTGATGCTGCCCTCGGTTATCGATCAAGTGTATTTCTAATAAAACGGGGTGTAGAACAGCTTTCAAAAGAGGACACTTATGGTGGAAGTGAAGGTAATGCAATCCGAATTCATCCCCAAGCAGCACAAATGGTTTGTCGAAATTCATTAGATCTTCTTATAACATTAGCAAGACACTTTCCGAGAGATTTTGTACCATTTAGAGATCCACAAAATGTTGCAGATAAAATAGAAACAATTAATGACAAATTAAGGGGAGAAAAAGATGGACAAACGAATTTGCAAAACACATCAAATCATTTGGGAGCTTGGTGTACGAATATAGCAAAGAAGCCTAAAATTTCTCATTCACCATTAGTCACCATCTCAAAAGATGATGTTTTAAAGTTACAGCCTTCGCCTGCACCGAGAAGAACACCATCCATTTTTGACGTACTCCTGAAGCTTGACTGTACAACTCGTCCTTTTGACCCGAACAGTAGTTCTAAAGATGTTACGACTATATTTTTACTTAACCCACAACCTAATCGAGTTAAATTAGATTTTCTATCATTTGAAGAGTCTCCATTTGCACAATTGATGTCACTTTTACCAACGACTGTTATCAAAAGATCTCAACAACTTACTGATAAACTTGTTCGTCTACTCGCTTCCTTGGGAGTCGAACTACCAAAAGAAGATAAAATTACAGCGGTTGCTATTGAGGGTGATCTAGCTGAAACTACTGAGCCTTCCAAAGCACCACTTGCAGCAGAAACACCAGTAATACCTGTTCCAAAAGCACATATAATTGATGTTCATGACAGTGATAGTGAACCTGATGCTATTCCTGGTAGTGATGAAGATTCTGGAAGTGACAAAAGTTCACACAGTTATAAAATTAAAAAAAAAAATGCTTCTCGACCAACTCTACTATATCCAAGTAAAATTCACCAACTTAAAATTGCTATTGAAGTTCTAACAACAAAAAGTTGTTCAGAAGAAGGCCTGGAATATGTCACCGAATTGATTGTTCACTTAAGTCAATGCTCAACTAGAGCAAATGAAATTGTAGTACAATTGTTAATTCAAGGAGTAATGGGTTTGGCAGAATTGGTACGAATGCAAATAATTTGTCTTATGAAAGAAGTTAAAGAGAATAATCTTAAAATAACTAAACAAAATGATTCAAATGTTGCAAATAAAAGTCAGTCAAAAATGGGACGCGGAGGCATAATAAATGATCGTTTTACCGCTGCTCAAGTTGTGATATCAGCTCCAACAAAGTCTAAGCCGACATGTGAGCTTCAGTTACCGAGCATGAGTCCATTACTTGCGAAATCTTCTTCTCAAACATTCTTCTTACGAACTCTTAAAGTTTTTATGCAAGTTCGAGATCTTGTAGATTATAAAACTATGCAGACAGTAACAAAAATAGAGCCGCTCAGTGAAATAATTTGCCTAAATGAACTTTGGGATACACTTAGTGAGTGTTTGGTCCATTTAGAAAAGACGAATGATCAACATGCCGTACTAATCCTGCAACCAGCTGTTGAAGCATTTTTCTTAATTCACGCTTCGAAGAAAAAACAAGCCACAAAAACAGTCCGCCCAAGTAACCATCGTTCGGATACATTTACAATTACCAGACGTTCAATGAGTGGCACATCAGCCACATCGTCCTCAATTCCAAATACATTAGATTTCACCATTAATGAGAGAATGCCTCAACGCCCTATTCAGACTAGGGCTGCTCTTGGGGATTCTGCGGAACAAGAAAATAGTGATTCTACAGCTACGGAATCTACAGAATCTATAATATCTACGGCCGACGGTAGCTCAAATAAAACAGATGTCGCCCCATCAACATCTGGAGCAGCTACAGCAGCGGCTAAGGAAGCCGAAATACAACGTCGTGATCAAAAGAAATTCCTTGAATTTGCTGAAAAACATCGCACAGTCCTTAATCAAATTCTGCGTCAATCAGCTACTCATCTTTCTGATGGACCATTCTCGGTGCTTGTTGATCACACTCGCATTTTAGATTTCGACGTTAAGAGAAAATACTTCCGAACTGAATTAGAGCGCATGGATGAAGGTGTCCGACGCGAGGAATTGACTGTGAATGTAAGGCGTATTACCGTTTTTGAGGACTCATTTAGAGAGTTATATCGCCGTGGTCCGGAAGAGTGGAAAAATAGATTTTATATAGTTTTTGAAGGTTTGTAAATTAAGTTTTTTTTTCTATTTGCTAATAACTTGTATTTTAATAGACGAAGAGGGTCAGGATGCTGGAGGCCTCCTTCGAGAATGGTATGTCATCATCTCAAGAGAAATCTTTAATCCTATGTACGCTCTATTTTGTGTTTCACCGGGTGATCGAGTTACCTACATGATTAACCCATCCAGCCATGCGAACCCTAATCACTTATGCTACTTTAAATTTGTTGGCCGTGTCATTGGTAAATATTAATTTGTAATATTTCATAGATGTTTACAATTGTAATAAATTCTTTTATTTTACACTATCAGCAAAGGCAATTCACGACAATAAACTTCTAGAGTGTTACTTTACGCGTTCATTTTACAAACATATTCTTGGAATTCAAGTTAAGTACACTGACATGGAGTCACAAGACTATGAATTCTATAAGGGACTTGCTTACCTTATGAGTAACGATATTTCAACGCTCGGCTACGATTTGACATTTTCAACAGAAGTGCAAGAATTTGGCGTAACACAAGTTCGTGATCTTGTTCCAAATGGAAGGAACGTTACAGTGACTGAAAAAAACAAATTTGATTATATACGTTTGGTTTGTCAGCTTAAAATGAGTGGTTCCATTCGGCAGCAGTAAGTTTATTTTTTTTATTTATTTAAATTTCATATTAAGAATTTATTTCTTAGGCTTAATGCTTTCTTGGAAGGGTTCTATGATATTATACCCAAACGCTTGATATCTATTTTCAATGAACAAGAACTGGAGTTATTGATTTCAGGACTTCCAAATGTTGATATAGAAGACTTGAAGCAAAACACAGAATACCACAAGTATAATTCAAAGTCGCCACAGGTAAATTTTATTATTGATTTTTTATTTTGAGTAAGTTTTAGAAGAATAAAAACTTTTTTTTATGTTTTAGATTCAATGGTTTTGGCGAGCATTACGAAGCTTTGATCAGGCTGATCGTGCAAAGTTTTTGCAATTTGTTACTGGAACTTCTAAAGTTCCTTTGCAAGGATTTTCAGCACTTGAAGGCATGAATGGTATACAAAAATTCCAAATACATCGGGATGATAGATCAACGGATCGCCTGCCTTGTGCACACACTTGGTAAATTTTTTTATTATTTAAACTAATATAGAATTTTCAATTGCTCAAAAATATCAATATCTGTTGCAATAACCTTAAAAAATTTAATAAGAATCGTAAGAAAAAGCACCATGTCTTAAATTAATCCAGACAAAATATTGCACCGAGCTTAAAAAAGTACGAACTTCATAAACATGAAAGTTCGATAACACTACAAAAACTGTGTTATATTTCTGCCCACATGTTATCTCATTCAAAATTTCCCAATAGTTTGAGATTGTTGCTGTTTGTTTTTAATTTGTTAAGAATATTCATACAATGCTATGAAAAATGTTCACAGATAATTGAGTTTTTATGGAATAATATCAGGAAATTGTTTAGCTGAACCTTATGGAGAGAACAAATGCGTAGCAGCTTACTCTCCACCAATCTCTGTGTGCTCTACTAGTTATACGTAACTCGAGGGCACATACGATTTTCAGGCCAACTAGAATAGATAAGACGACTTTACTAAATCAAGACAAACTATACTCTAAGAAGATTTGTTAATTCCTCAAAATAGGTAGTGCCCCAAATAAACATTCTGAAATCGTACCGGATTATAATCCGAGTATAATCCTCTTAAAGTTATAATTTCTAATTTATTACTATTAATTCCTTTTTAGCTTTAACCAACTGGATCTACCACTTTACAAGTCATTTGAGAAATTGCGAACTTGTTTAACGAAAGCCATCCATGAATGTTCCGAAGGATTTGGATTTGCTTAAGTTAATACTTTAAAGAAAACTTAAGATACAATTATTAATCACTACATATTATTATAAAAACATATTAAAATACTAATGTTCATTATCTTATCAAAATAAATACACACTGAAAAATTTTATTTTAGAGTTTCATTTAACAGTGAGCTTCCTCATTAATGATTAATTTAATACTTCGAAGAATGAATTATCAGCAATTCTTATACCTATTGCGATTGCGAAACCTATCTGCTCCGATTCGATTTCTACGTTGTATTTGAAGCACTTTACATGTGTTTAGATTTTGAAGTGAGATATACCTTCGATAACGTACTTTAAGAGCTATTATCCATCCATAATTGTCACTTCGTTAAAGTTTTCGATGAACATCTCTTTTAACTTTTATTTCCCTGTGTCATTTTGAAAAAGAATAGAACATCCTCGAAATGGCTCCCGAACGGTAATACTTATGTGGAAAGTTACCATGACAAAAAATAAAGAGCATGAGGGAGTAATCTATAGTAATATATTTTCATTAACAATAATTTTTGTTCAAAAAAAAAAGAATACTACAAAACCTATTAAACTCAAAAATGAGATTACTTTTGTTAAAAATATGTCATTTTTGTATAGAGGTGGACAAATATCGATTACTATTATCGATTTATAGTCGATAGTTTCAACCACTATCGAAAGCTTTCTATATTCATAATATTTTGGAATAAGTAGTTGATATAATAAACAACTGTTTATTCCGACAGAAATATTTCAAAATTGAGTGAATCATGTGTGAATGATGTATGTAGGTAGGGGGAATCTAGCTGATGAGCCCACCATCAAACTAGGGCGAAACGCAATACCTGTAGTAAAGGCCACAAAACCTTTAAAATTGAATTTCATTCATAAATACTCCACTTAATAAAATCTAATTCGACTATTTTTAGTCTTTTTATTGTTTTTATTTTCTTATAAGGGGGAACTCCCGTTTTATGATAAGCCACGTAGCATCAGAAACAATATGCAGTTGTTTTTAATTATCTTTGAATGCAGTCGGCTTTTAAATGGTTCTTATATATGGAAGGAATAATTATTAGTAGTAAGCAAACCGTTTAATAAGGATCAAAAAGACTTTTTTAATTAAATTACACTTCTATTACGTTATAGAGCCACAAGTCATGTGTTATCGGATGTGTAAAAACACTCATATTTGTGTAATCTATTTTCTGTCATACGTTTCTCATATTTGATCACTAAAATGTTCTTATATGTATTTACTTTTTTTAAGTCACTTGGTGGTAGCTTACTTGAGCTAAAAAACAAACATTAAACTATAGAAATATATCGATAGTTTAAAACAACTATCAATAATAATCGATGGCGTAGGCTATCGATATTTGTCCACCTCTTCATTTTTGACATAAAAGCACGAGTCTTGAAACATTTATCCGAAAGTTGCAAGAGTTGCTCAGCAACATTTTTGTTCGATTCTAGTCTTACAGAGTACCAACTCAAATTCGAATAGGAAACAACTTTCGAACAGATTTAACTTTCGAATCGGATTACAGAGTAGGCCCCCAGACATCAGAACTGCCGAAGGTTCTGAGGTCAATTGAGGAAACAGCACCAGCAGATGGTGAAGGGGTGAACATTCGAGATTATTTTCTTTCACCACAAGGTTCAAATTTGGGCGCTAAATAATTTTAATTGACATACGAAATAAACAAAGTGTCAGGATACCTCTACAGTGATTCCTGTTTGTGAAGATAAGCGAATAAGGGATAAATTAAATCCAGACAAATAACACCAAAGCTAACCTGTAAGCCGATTCCTGGAAAGCGATCCGCTCTTTTAGTGGCGGATTCGAATTTGCCCCTGTTCTGATTTTCGAATGGAATTGAATTTGGAAATGAATTGACCTTCGTACGAATTTAAAAAAGGTGTTCTGATTTTCGTTCAAATAAATTAGATTAATTGGAAAATTGAAAGTTGCCCCCAAAAACGCGGCGGGTCGCTTTTTGCAGAACACCATGTATTATGTTCATTGAAAATGTTCAATGTTATGCTAGCTGTTTTTTAAAATCTTTTTCAGTTTGGTATTACTTTTATGTTTTTTTCATAGAGCTGGCCACCGCCATATTATGTTAGACAGATCGTTTTCTGTAGAGCCCTTTTTACAAATGCACGCATACAGACTTATTTTCACAAACACTATATTACAGATTGATGTCAAATGACTGACCGTTCAAAGTTCGCTTAAGAATTTCAATCAGGAGGGAGATTTGGGGCTTACTAAACCTCGCGCCTTCTTAAAAAGGGCAAGTTGGGCGATTGAAAGGAAAGTTCATAGTCCGGTTGGTGTCGTTTTCATGCCACTAGTTAACGAGTCTTGAATTTTCGTCATGGTTTTAAGATTTACCTTATACAAAAAAGGCCATCAGATCAAACATGCAAACATCAGAATTGGCCTTGTGCATTCAATAAATAATTTTGGAAATTTCCCCATCTTTTACCAAAAATTCTACTGCACGTACATTTATGTATATGCAATCAAAGCATTCTTTTCTGTTTCTATTAAATTTTGTTTCCAGTTCTGTTTACGATCATGTACAAAGCCAAGGTACTTTGCTTTGTCAGCATCTTAAGGCATTATTTAAGAATATGATGAACCACAACTATATATCCATAATACCATTTTAGGATTCAAGCCTTATTTTTAAATATTTTGCTACATGCATAGAAAGCTGACTTTCGTTTATCAATATTGATTTTCCATTCAAGCTTAGGGTCTCAATAAAATAACACCTAATATCGGTCAAACTTTAACCGTTTTAATTTACAGTTCATCAGAATAAATAATAGTAAGATTTAAATGTTTATTATTAAATTTATTATAAAATGTATTAAATTTTATATAATATGTTTAAAAGATTTTAAATGCAATATGTAGTTACATAGTGATTAAAGGAATTAAAAATTAATAAAGAAAGTAAAAAATTATTAAAAAAACCGGGAAAAAATGAACAGAATAGTTTTTTTTTGTGAATAGTTTCTTATAGAAACACATTTGCATTATTTACTTTTAAAAAGATTCAGTTTCATCAGTGATGTTTACTTTTAACATAACATTAATGTTAAACTTTATTTTAAAATACTTTGTTCTTTCTTACAAATTAAACAATTTTTATTTTTGTTATGGTTGTTTTTTTATCAGATTCATTATCTTATATCATTTCCTTTGACACTGGACATACTATCTTACTTACTTTCTAGTCATCTTAAACTGAATGAGGATGAGACCATTTGACTTGATTTCTTTCTTATAATTACGTGTATGATTTTAAATTTTTTATAGATGGTTTTGGTTGTTGCGATGCGAAGGCACGTATGTATTTGTTCAGAAGGCCTCTTTATCGAAATCCTTTCCTTGTATTGGTCGCACACTAGATGTTTTTCATCCGTGTTGCAGAGAGTCGTGTCATCTTGTTTGTTTTAAGTCGATCTATGGAGCAGTTTTGCGATTTGTTTTCATAAATGAATTGTTAAAATAAAGTTGGCATTCTTGATAATATTAGAGGTAGTTGTAGATGATTCTACAAATTTTAATATGAGTAATACATTTATTCATTCAGGCTAGCTTTAAAACTGTTACTGCCATTTACAGTGCTCTCTTTTGTGTTTGTTCATATTGTCTCTTCTCAGGAATCTCTGCTTGCATTCACACTGGAATGGCTTAATGCCAGAGTGTATCTTTAGATGTCGGGAAAGTGCTGTTTTATTCGGTAAAACCTTACCACATACTTTTACGGGGCAGATGAAATTTCCATCATTTGGACGGATAGTTAGGTGTCGTTTCAGAGCAACTTTTCTCCTAAACCTCTGCAGTGATTCCTGTTTGTGAAAATAAGCGAATAAGGGATAAATTAAATCCAGACAAATAACACCAAAGCTAACCTGTAAGCCGATTCCTGGAAAGCGATCCGCTCTTTTAGTGGCGGATTCGAATTTGCCCCTGTTCTGATTTTCGAATGGAATTGAATTTGGAAATGAATTGACCTTCGTACGAATTTAAAAAAGGTGTTCTGATTTTCGTTCAAATAAATTAGATTAATTGGAAAATTGAAAGTTGCCCCCAAAAACGCGGCGGGTCGCTTTTTGCAGAACACCATGTATTATATTTAGATGTCTAGTGGGAAAATGTTCAATGTTATGCTAGCTGTTTTTTAAAATCTTTTTCAGTTTGGTATTACTTTTATGTTTTTTTCATAGAGCTGGCCACCGCCATATTATGTTAGACAGATCGTTTTCTGTAGAGCCCTTTTTACAAATGCACGCATACAGACTTATTTTCACAAACACTATATTACAGATTGATGTCAAATGACTGACCGTTCAAAGTTCGCTTAAGAATTTCAATCAGGAGGGAGATTTGGGGCTTACTAAACCTCGCGCCTTCTTAAAAAGGGCAAGTTGGGCGATTGAAAGGAAAGTTCATAGTCCGGTTGGTGTCGTTTTCATGCCACTAGTTAACGAGTCTTGAATTTTCGTCATGGTTTTAAGATTTACCTTATACAAAAAAGGCCATCAGATCAAACATGCAAACATCAGAATTGGCCTTGTGCATTCAATAAATAATTTTGGAAATTTCCCCATCTTTTACCAAAAATTCTACTGCACGTACATTTATGTATATGCAATCAAAGCATTCTTTTCTGTTTCTATTAAATTTTGTTTCCAGTTCTGTTTACGATCATGTACAAAGCCAAGGTACTTTGCTTTGTCAGCATCTTAAGGCATTATTTAAGAATATGATGAACCACAACTATGTATCCATAATACCATTTTAGGATTCAAGCCTTATTTTTAAATATTTTGCTACATGCATAGAAAGCTGACTTTCGTTTATCAATATTGATTTTCCATTCAAGCTTAGGGTCTCAATAAAATAACACCTAATATCGGTCAAACTTTAACCGTTTTAATTTACAGTTCATCAGAATAAATAATAGTAAGATTTAAATGTTTATTATTAAATTTATTATAAAATGTATTAAATTTTATATAATATGTTTAAAAGATTTTAAATGCAATATGTAGTTACATAGTGATTAAAGGAATTAAAAATTAATAAAGAAAGTAAAAAATTATTAAAAAAACCGGGAAAAAATGAACAGAATAGTTTTTTTTTGTGAATAGTTTCTTATAGAAACACATTTGCATTATTTACTTTTAAAAAGATTCAGTTTCATCAGTGATGTTTACTTTTAACATAACATTAATGTTAAACTTTATTTTAAAATACTTTGTTCTTTCTTACAAATTAAACAATTTTTATTTTTGTTATGGTTGTTTTTTTATCAGATTCATTATCTTATATCATTTCCTTTGACACTGGACATACTATCTTACTTACTTTCTAGTCATCTTAAACTGAATGAGGATGAGACCATTTGACTTGATTTCTTTCTTATAATTACGTGTATGATTTTAAATTTTTTATAGATGGTTTTGGTTGTTGCGATGCGAAGGCACGTATGTATTTGTTCAGAAGGCCTCTTTATCGAAATCCTTTCCTTGTATTGGTCGCACACTAGATGTTTTTCATCCGTGTTGCAGAGAGTCGTGTCATCTTGTTTGTTTTAAGTCGATCTATGGAGCAGTTTTGCGATTTGTTTTCATAAATGAATTGTTAAAATAAAGTTGGCATTCTTGATAATATTAGAGGTAGTTGTAGATGATTCTACAAATTTTAATATGAGTAATACATTTATTCATTCAGGCTAGCTTTAAAACTGTTACTGCCATTTACAGTGCTCTCTTTTGTGTTTGTTCATATTGTCTCTTCTCAGGAATCTCTGCTTGCATTCACACTGGAATGGCTTAATGCCAGAGTGTATCTTTAGATGTCGGGAAAGTGCTGTTTTATTCGGTAAAACCTTACCACATACTTTTACGGGGCAGATGAAATTTCCATCATTTGGACGGATAGTTAGGTGTCGTTTCAGAGCAACTTTTCTCCTAAACCTCTGTTTGCATTGTTTGCCGCCAGAGTGCACTTTAGAGTGCATTATAAGCCATGCTTTTCTTAAAAATGTTCTGTTACAACCCTCAACTGTGCACTTGAAATTTTTTTCATTTGCATTCATTTCTAAAAGAGGTTTCAGAACGATTTTTCTCCTAAGCCTATTTTTGGATTTGCCGACGGCAACGGTCCTTTTCGAGTGTTTCCGTGAGGAAGAGTCTTGTTTAACATTTTCTTTTCCCAACGATTTTTCGCCAATGTGTTTCAGTTTAATATGTCGTTTGAGACCCCCAACACTTTTCATAATTTTTCCACATCCTTCAAATGAGCAACTGATTGGTTTGGATTCAGGGTTATGTTTTTCTAAAATGTGTTTTTGCAGATGGTCTTCAGTCGAAAACTTTTCTTCGCATTGGCTGCACATATAAGGTATCGAAAGAATTTTTCCAAGCCTTTCAACGGAGCCACTGATTGGTTTTGATATCGGGTTATGTTTTTCTAAAATGTGTTTTTGAAGGCGTTTTTCTGTCGCAAACTTTTTCTCGCATTGGCTGCACATATTATAAGGTGTGGAAAGAATTTGTCCAGCCCCTTCAACGGAGCCACTGATTGGTTTCGATATCGGGTTATGTTTTTCAAAAATGTGTCTTTGAAGGCGTTTTTTTGTCGCAAACTTTTTTTCGCATTGGCTGCACATATAAGGTGTGGAAACAATTTTTCCAAACCCTTCAACGGAGCCACTGGTTGGTTTTGATATCGGGTTATGTTTTTCTAAAATGTGCCTTTGAAGGCGTTTTTCTGTCGCAAACTTTTTCTCGCATTGGCTGCACATGAAAGGCCTTTTACCAGAGTGTGCCCGAATGTGGCGGATAAGATCGACACGTCGTTTAAAAGTCCTTCCACAGCTTTCTACAGAGCACATCCAGGTGGTTTGCTTTGGTAAATAAGAAACACCTAGTTTTTGTAAGTGAGGCATTTTAGAATGTGTCCACGAGTGTTGTGTGAGATCATCTTGCAAGTTAAAAGCTTTTCTACAGCCATCTACGGAGCAGTTCCAGATTGTTTGTTTTGGTAAATTATGAACTCCTAGTTTTTCTATGTGATTATCGAGACTTGTTTCACTCTCAAATCTTTCCTGGCATTGGTCACACTCAAATGGCTTTTCAAAATGTGTCCACGAGTGTTGTGTAAGATTCTCTCTTTGGTCAAAAGCTTTTTCACATCCATCTACGGAGCACATCCAGATGGTTTGTTTTGGTACATCAGGTTCTTCTAGGTTTTGTATGTGATCATTCAGATCAGTTTTTCTCCAATTATAAAGATTCTCATTCGACGTTGAATTCGACTTATTTGGAGTGGAGAAATTATAGATGGCATATGACATAGAAAATGGCATTTGTAACAAATGGAAAGCACGTATAGAAGGTTCAGTTTCAATTTGTATGTCTTCTACATTCGGCCCGATATGCTCCTCGGGTTCAATTTGTATTTCTTCTGCCTCGGACTTGGTAAGCTTTTCAGGTTCAATTTGCATTTCTTCTGCCTCGGTTTCGACATTTATTTCTTCTACCTTGGACTCGATATGGTTCTCGGGTTCTATATTAATTTCTTTTAGCTCGACTTCGATTTTTATTTCTTCCTCTTCGAGCTGTTGTTCAAAATGGTGAAATAGCCCATCTATATTTTCTTTCTCAATAACATCTAAGTTTTGTGAAAAATCGGATAATAAAGGTGTTTTATTGAATTCCAAATCACTGATTTCTGAATCATCATTCTTCTCCTCTAGAAATCTTTCGAGAGTAAGTGCTGTATCCGTTTTTGTTTCTTCGGAATTGATAGGAAAGTGTTTCGTAAAACTGCGAGTGCGTCTCTTTCGACACTGGTCAGTATCAGTCAGGGTTTCCTTAGAATCAGTGCAAGTGTTACGGGCTAATTCGTAGGAAGTTCGAGTAAAACGTCTTTTAGAGGAAGGATTATCAGAAATAATAGGTTTCTTCAATAAGTGTATTTTTAAAGTTTTGCCGAATGCCTTATCACATCCTTTTGTTGGACATGCCTTCCGTATTTTTGGGCCTGTTGCATCTGGTGAAGGTAAGACCATCGCTTTGTTTTTTGATTTAGTCATTTTGGTATATGAACGTTTAGTTGAATAATTATATTTGCGTTTGCGATTGCGAATCAGTCTTATGCCGTTAATGGCGGTAGGAGACCCTGCTCTTTGTATTCCTGTTTCTTCAGCCATTTTTATGGATGCAAAAAATAAATTTCGTTTTCAGACGCACTTTTAATATGTTTAAGTACTGTTTTTTAAAATGAAAAGATTTGTGAAGTATTAAATAACTTTAAAATTAAAATTTAGGAAACAGAAAATACTTTAAAAAACACAAGAAAAAAAGATATTTTTTTTAATTTGTAATTATTAAAAACCCATACTGTCATAACAAATAAAACGCGCTAGGACCGTGTTTAGACTTGGAAATTTGAGACGGGACTCATGAGAGTTCGTGTGCGAGAGGGGTGAGGGGTAAGTACTCTGGAGAGGCAGCTTCAAATTATAAACATCGAAAGCGTGAGTACTGTTCCAATTCCAAATTTAAGTTTTTTCCCATTTTGTTTATTATCTGCTTGACTGCCGATGTGTTAACATCGCAGTATTTTCATAACTAAGCTAAATGCAGAGTGATAGAAAATGATTTCGTGGAAAAGGAAACAAATAGAAGCAATACTAATAATTTATGAATGTTATCTTCTTTTATAAAATGCAAAAAATTCGCGTCGTACAACTGTCTCACTTCACAAAAATTCCACCCGCTTGAAGTAAGGCGTCCTCAATTGAGGACCCGTGTAATCACGAGAGTACTCACCACAACAGGCTCAAATTTCCAAGTCTAAACCCGGTCATTCGACCTGCCAATAGAATATTGTACTAGAGCAGTAATACCTGTTAGACCGTGTTTAGACTGGGAAATTTGAGACCGGACTCACGAGAGTTCGTTGGTGAGACGGGGTGAGGGTGAGTACTCTCGTGAGGCAGCTTAAAATTATAAACATCGGAAGCATGAGTACTGTTGCAATTCCAAATTCAAGTTTTTTCCCATTTTGTTTATTATCTGTTTGACTGCCGATGTGTTAACATCGCAGTATTTTCATAAGCCTAGTATGCAGCTGAAGTGAAACGAAAAATCCCATACAAAAATTACAGTGAAATCATAAACGAAATTTTCCGTCCTTCTTTTCGTTTTGTGCACAGGTAATCGTGTGAACAGCAAATTGCAAAATTGTAAGAATGTATGGTCTAGCCAAATTTGACAGTCCCATTTGAAATGCACCGGCACGCATACAAAAATAAATCTCTGCAGTTTTGAAAGTTTGTAGGCAAAAGTGGTTGAAGCCTCCTGAGTTGATGTTCTATTTATTTATTATTATGTGATTTTGTGGTACGCAGCTCCACGGTGAAACGGTTGATAACCGGTTCAAGTCTACAATTAAATTGTGCGCGAAAAGAGTGTAGAGAGTAGTGGACACTTGAACCGGTTATCAACCGTTTCACCGCGGAGCTGCGTACCACAAAACGAAAATAAGGACGAAAAATGTCGTTTATGATTTCACTGTGTCATTTTTGTATGGGATTTTTCGTTTCACTTCAGCTGCATACTAGGCTATAGCCTTTTCACACTAAATCAAAAACTCAGTTTTTGTGAAAAATCAAAAACACACGTTTTTCCATACGTTTTTGGCAAGTAACCACTAGTTTTTGCAAAAATCAAACATAATTAGTGAAACATTTAGCACTCAATCAATTGTGAAGAATGAGAAATGAAAGAGGACTGTCAATGAAAATTATTTTATCTGTGTTCAATGCGACTGCTACGAATCGATAACGAAAATAATAGAACATGTTATCAGTGCAAAATGTGAAATTGGATGTGCTGAAATATTCTGAAAGCTGCTTCATAGTCCTTATCAGAACAGTTCCAACCGTTTTGGGAAACATTTTTTTCTTGCCTTTAAATCAGAACAGTTATGTCTTGCTTGCACCCAACCTGTCATCAACCGAAGTACGCTCGGGCATTTTCTCCCGAATTTGACCGATTGAATAAACATACATCAGTAAACGAAGGAAAGCACTAAAAAACTAATAAATAAATAAATAAATACTACTACTACAAACCTATACACTACACCGCTTTAACCGGCATCACCCGATGACGTCCTTTGATTATACTAATCAACCAATAAATCCAAATTTGTTTGGATTTTCTGTCAGTTTGCCGGTTATTTTATTAATTTTGCGTGAATATATTTGAAGAAAAATTGTTTGTGATTGTTTTATTATTTATTTGTGGATGGATAATTCGGTTTCAGTATGCCCGAAGCGTTCAAATAGATTTGTAAAAGTGTAAGAAATATTGTTTTTTCAAGTTTCGGTTCCGACCTCAGGGCGTCTCATTGAACAGAACTTTTACAATAAATTGCAATTGTGAACATTTGAAACCGAATTTACCAAATATTCATTAAGGATTTTTAAAAATGCACTAAAATCAGTTTTAAATAAATTCTTTTCAATTTTATTTTTATTTGAAATTAAAGTGGAGTACAACTTAGTTTATTTAAAAGAAAAATTTCAATGATGTTGACAAAACAAAATTAAATGTCAAACAAAAACGGGTAAATGTGCGGTGTGAACGTATTTCGAGTTTTTGTCAAAAACCGTGTTGATTTGGGGTGAAAAGGCTATAACAATAGTTAACAATTGTAATTAAAAGAACGCACCAACGGTCTGACAGAACAGAAGAAGATTTCCCAAACAAACCTAATTAGACGCACACACTTTAAACTGTCACTAGCAGGAGCAGCCACATTGGCACATTTTGAATTTTATAAATTAAATTTACCGTGAAAGAAAATCACGATTTATTTAAACAAAATAAATATTAAAATAATATTAATTAAAATTCAAAATGCCGACAATTGGTGTAAAGCGTGAATTGCTTTTTGGTGCTTTGAGTAAAAAGTACAGTGAGTAACTTGTAAAATTCGTACACGAACCTCTAAACAAAACTCTATTTCAGCGGATGAAGAGTTCCAGCAACTCTGCTTCGCATTTGGTCTTGAGTTGGATGA
The DNA here is from genome assembly GCA_951217065.1 of Baccha elongata. Classification (NCBI taxonomy): domain Eukaryota; kingdom Metazoa; phylum Arthropoda; class Insecta; order Diptera; family Syrphidae; genus Baccha; species Baccha elongata. The sequence goes on from OX578273.1 coordinate 86,974,539, forward strand.
AGTGGTAAGAGATACTTATTGAATTTGATATACTTACCTTGTGTCTTTTATGCAATACTTAATAATTTTGCAGACTACTGAAAAACAAATGCTTACAAAAGAGCAAGGTGAAGTTGCAGCAGCGCAAGATGCTTCTGAAGAAATTATTTATCGCATCGATATTCCAGCCAATCGATATGATTTGCTATGCATGGAGGGTCTAGTAACTGGATTGCTAGTTTTTCAAGAGAAGTAAAATTTCAAAAATTGTATTTTCAATTTTATATTTCACATGTACTATATAAATATTTTTAGAATAAAACCGCCTCAATTCCGATTAGTTGAACCGGAAAACGGAGTTACGGGTCGTCAAACTTTAAAAATTCTGCCCGATACCGCTCAAATTCGACCGTTTGCAGTAGCTGCCGTTTTGAGGAACATAACTTTTACCCAGGAATCCTACAATTCATTTATCGATTTACAAGTAAGTTGAACAAATTGCATATTGCTATTTAAGATTTAAACAACTATACCTGACTAGTCTAAACATTAAATTTGTTTCTTTTTATAAGATCTAAATTCTAGACAAAGATAATTGAGTTTTAAGTTAGATAGGTTGTCAGAACTGACTGTGTTCTTAGGAAGATTATCTCAACAAAAACCCAATCAAGGCTTGTGGTACCCCGGCCGTTTTGATATCAAAGTTGATTTTATATCGCTTGTAATAAAGTAGTATATATTTTGATCTTTATAGTCAGGTATAGTACAGGTGAAGAGATATTCTGTAAGGGGACAAAGCCCCAAAAAAAAAGGCTTAGCTAGACCTACCAGTGGGTAGTTTAAGTGTTACTGATATCAGAGTCTAGATGAATAGTTCTAGGATGGGCTCGTGTTTCCAAAGAGCTGTGTCCGCTCATGCCTTATAGATTTTCTTATGTATGTGTGGTCGATAGTTCGTACCTTTCTCCAGAAAACAAGAGACCTTCGGCTACCTCACCGGTCTTTGTGTCTACTTAGGCAGGTTGGTAGCTGGCTTAGGGAAGACCGGTCTGCACTTAAGATTGTCTGAGATGTAATTGACATTACCCTTCTGCGCTGATATTGTCCCGACGGAAATTAAATTCATATGTGAAGAAATAGGTGGTATTCACTATGTTTTTAAATAGGTATTTATATTTTAGAATCATTTGTTGCGTTTTTTATTTTTGGTTTAACAAACATTTTGTCGCGTTTAGGAAAGCTAGTAGATTCCTTTTGTTCTCTTTTGAAAGGTTGTCCACAAAATATTTGCCCAAGGATTGAAGTCTTGGTCTGGCGAAAGCAGGGCAGACATAATGCCTCATTTGCCTTCTCTTCTGCGGGAGCTTCATCTTCCTCATTATCCTCAATTCTATGTCTATAGTGTTCTTTCTACCAGCAGAGAATATCAAATTTGTTGTTTGTTAGTTCGTTGAATTCTTTAACACCTTCCCAAACTAGTTTTGAACTGATTGTATAGGAGTTTTGTGCTAAAGTGCGGCGAATTAGCTATCTGACGTTATGACTATGTTCCGTTTCCGGTAGTTCTCTTCGATATTTATTTGCGCACATATTCTTGTAGCGTTTACTACCTCTTCAAAATCCTAGAGGACTGTCCCATTGGTACATTTGTTGCTAAATGTTTGTTAATGAGTATTTTGCTATCAAATATAAGGCCTAGATATTTTACATTCAGGTTAAGTTCTATTATTTCTAAAGAAGTCTGATGACTTGCTTAGCCGCGATAACAGAGATGTCATTATCAAATAGTGTTCATGTTCACAGGTTTTTTTTGGTTTATTCACACACTTCTCAATGTAGGTAGATTGAAATAAAGAGCTGCCTGTAACTGTAGTACGTATGTAATCATTCAAATAGTCAATACAAAAATTTGAAAATTTGTTTGTTCGAAATTCTCAACTTTTATTAAAGTACGTATGTAATCATTCAAAAAGTCATTACAAAAATTTGAAAATTTGTTTGTTCGAAATTCTCAACTTTTATTAAAACTTAACAACATTCAATTTCAATTATAGGACAAATTGCACCACAACATCTGCAGGAAACGAACTCTTGTTGCCATAGGTACACATGACCTCGACACTATAAAAGGTCCATTTACATATGAAGCACGTGAACCACAAAATATAAATTTTGTTCCTCTTAATCAAACCAAAAAGATGAATGGAAAGGAACTGATGGAGTTCTACACAAATCACGCTCAATTGAAGCAGTTTCTTCCCATAATAAGGGACTCGCCTGTTTATCCTGTTATTTATGATTCAAATGAAGTTGTTCTTTCATTACCTCCAATAATAAACGGAGATCACTCAAAAATTTCCCTTAAAACTAAAAACGTATTTATTGAGTGCACTGCAACTGATCTGACCAAAGCCAAGGTGGTGCTGGACACTATCGTTTGCATGTTTTCTGCTCACTGTGCCGAAAAGTTTACCATAGAGCCCTGCAATGTTGTATCCCCAGACGGAACCATATGCACCTACCCCGAAATAGAATATCGGACTGAGAAGATATCGGCTAAGTTGGCAAGCGCAGCTGTAGGCATAACAGAAGAACCCAAAAAAATGGCAAACTTGCTGACCAAGATGTATTTGGAAACAAAATTGTGTGGGGATGATGAATTGCATGTGAGAATTCCTCCAACACGACACGATGTTATTCACGCTTGTGATATTTATGAGGATGTTGCTATTGCTTACGGCTACAATAACATTCCAAAGTCACTTCCATCGTTCATGCACATCGCCAAACAGTTCCCTTTGAATAAATTAACCGAGCAATTGCGTGAACAAATAGCTCAAACTGGTTTTACTGAGGCATTAACTTTTACTTTGTGCTCCCGTGACGACATTGGGACGAAGTTGAACAAACTGATTGAAAGCATGCCGGCTGTGCATATTTCGAACCCGAAAACGCTTGAATTTCAGGTGGCGAGAACGTCGCTTCTGCCAGGTCTTCTTAAGACACTCGTTGCAAATCGGAAGATGCCGCTTCCACTTAAATTATTTGAAATAAGTGATGTAGTTTTGGCTGATGACGAAACAGGTAGGTCATTTGCAAATAATTTATTGTTTTTGATTGTATAATTAAAACCTGTTTTTTCATGTAGAAGTTGGTGCAAGGAATGAACGCAGATTATGCGCGGTTAACTGTAGCAAATCAGCTGGATTTGAAGTTGTTCATGGTTTATTGGACCGCACTATGCAGCTTCTTGAAGTTCCATGGAAATCTGGAGAAGGATATTATTTGCAGGCATCTGAAGGTACATAAAAAAGAAAATACAAATCGTATATTATTTTGAAAATAAAACTGTCTTACAGATTCTAGTTATTTTCCTGGACGTTGTGCGAATGTCATGTATAAAAATGCGTCCATTGGTAAAATTGGGGTCTTACATCCGACAGTTCTCCAAGCATTTGAATTAACAACTCCATGTTCTGTGGTAGAAATTAGTATCGAACCATTCGTTTAAATATTTATAATATTGAATTATTTAAATAAGCTAAAGATTAAATAAAAAAAATGAGCTTGATATATTTTGAATTTTAAAACAAATGATAAACTTTTACATAAAAAAAGAACTCCAAGGATGAAAAAATAAAGGTAGGTGTGAAGAAAAACGTATAAAATGTCCATTAGATAAAAATAATTCTTGAGGGTACCATGTTTTATTGACTCAGGGGCATCCGCGTTCATAGCAATGCAAAAGTATTGGTAGCAAAAAGAAGATAATACAATTAAAATAGTTGAGGACACACCTTCATTTATATACCTACATAAGGAATGATGGCTACTTTAATTGGAAAAATGTTTATATGAACAAAAACATAAAATATTAGGCACATGTGAAGGGACTAACACTTCAAAAAATCGAATGGTCAAAAAATGCATATACGATGCCCGCACAAAAAAAAAATATCTTTTAGAAGGAGATAATAAAATAACAATTATTTGATGGTGAAATAAATATATAGAAAGTTATGAGTTATTTAAAAAATTTGAATCCCAAACACAAATTGATTGTTTTCATTTAATCAACTCCTAGAAGTATATGCTATGTTATTTTTATCCGATTGTCTTTTGTTCACTTGCATAAAAAAAAATTGCAAGCTCTACTTGAGCTATCTCGTGAACGGGTTAATCGATTTTAATTTAATTTTTTTTTAAGAAAGACCTAGATGACTTGATAAAACTTCGATACCAAAATTTTGCATAAATGCTTAGTTTTAGTTAATTTTTTTTCAATATATGGAAAATGGCTTTACTAAAAACATTTTTTTGTGCAAAAAATGCAAATTATTTAGCACTTTAAATTGGTGTTTCTAAATTCTTAAAAAAATTTTTTATAAAAATTATTAAATAAACATCGATTTATTTAAAAACAGCTCTAAGAATTTTGGAATTATTTTTCTGATTCAGGAAACAAAATTTTTACATACTTTGATTTTCGTTTGAATCTTTCTAAAAAGTAGTTTTATTTTTCATTTTTATTAAAAAAAATTATTATTAAATTTACTTATATATTAAATTAATTTTTATTTTTATTGATGTGGTAACTTGCTACATGAACAAGTTCTTGTCGTGCGACCCAGTCGTGCACTTTATTTTTTTTTATCGTGCGGACATAATGAAGACGAAATTCTTTTTTTACCAAGAATTTATCTCAGTTTCAGGGGGATAATTTTACAGAAAATAACTGCACTTGGGGTAGCAAATAATTTCACTTTTTTAGGTAAAGTTTTTGCGAAAGAAATTAAATGAAATTTGGAAAGTTCTTTCGCTTTTGCGGGGGAAAAACGAATCGCTTTTGGAAAAAGCACAAATCCGCCATTGAAAGCGATCCACCTCGTTTTTTGGAATCCGCTACCTGTCAGCTTTCTGGAATCGGGGGCCAGTTGCGAGTTATCCTTAGAATTTGGATTGAATAGATTCCTGACAGAATTCAAAAAATTAATAGCACATTATTTCTTTGGTCAGATGGCTAAATTTAAGTTGAAAATTTATTTCAGACCATTTTTTAAACTTGTAGCAGCTCTATTATTTGTTTATATATTGAAATATACTTATTTATGTATATATTTACATGAACTTACACTCTTTTAATAACTTTGCATAATTAGTAATCTTTTAAATAACCGTTAAATAAGTTACCCTATATATAAGTTTTTTAAAACAATAATAAAGTTACCCTATTTTTTCTAATCATTTTTATAAATTCTAATTATTTTTATTCATTCTAAACAATAAATTAAAAACTGCTGCGCAATATCTGATTTTTATAAAAAAGGCCGCACAGAAAGGCAGTTTTGATCATTCAACATCGTTGAAGCAGTGAATCAAGTAAGATACTTTAAGCGCTCTTCCCAGAATGTTTTATTTGTTTACTGCCACAAAAACTGTTAGAGAGGTTGTTTCTGCAAGAAGTTTCTAGAACTTTTCCCCAACAAACAAATATCGCCGACCTTCTAAATAATTCTTTCAAGAAAATCCAAATCTTTGTGAATTTTAGAGACGAATTTATTTTATCTAAAAAATGAATAAAATTATATAATATATTCATAAATTCGTTTACAAACTACTTACATTGGTAATTTTAAGAATTTTCAGAAACTTCTGGAAACTTGTGTACCTATTATTGAATGTGAAAATATTATAAAACAGAATAACCGATTACCTACACTAAAAGATTATTTTCAAATGACATCATTAATCTATAAATTTCAAAGAAAGCGAAAATAAAAAAAACCAGGCTACTATGGTTTTGAAAACTGAGTTACTTTCAAACAAATACATTTAAATTCAAATTTGACTCGACAACAAAACCTAAGGCTACTATGATGAAGTTATTTTCAAACATGTAACTTAAAATTTGGCTCGATGACAGAGGTAAAGAACGAACTAGGCGATACCTGGCACCTTGGTCTTCCTTAATTTTCGGCCTGTTGATTCTTTCTTTGTTATTCTTTTGTTGTAATAAATTGTATATATGTAAATAAAACATTTCTGAAGTCATTAATAAATAGTTGAACTCACAAAATAAACTCTACAAATTCTTATTTTAAATTGAAAAGGGAAGATAATAATGAAAATTCAGAAAGTTGTTCCCCAAAATTCCTGTTTGCGTTCATTTGGCTATTTAGCACTAAATGACAGTTCGAGTTCTGAAAAGGGGGAAAACTCGATTCCTGTCTTGAAGTCAGAATCAAAAACAGAAGCACGCATACTTTTATACATCAATAGATACTTTGCATATTTTAAGTTGCATACATATGTACATCACCGACATTTTCCTCAAATAAAAAAAATGCAATTGCACCTTCATTTGGTGTCCGGAATCGGAAAGTTCTGCATATCGATTCCAGACTACCAAATGAAAATGCTATTTATTGTTATTTTCTTATAAAAAAAAAATTCTTTGACGTTGTACCTTTTCTGGACCCTTTAAAAAAGTATAACTGAAGCACCTCCAAGACAAGTCCAATCAAATCCCAACTGACAAAATCACAACCTTAAAAATCTCGAAAATTACTTAATTCCTTATTTTCCCTCGAATTTATAAAGGAATTATTACTTTTTTGGTATTAAACTTTCGGGATTTTGTCAGTAGGGATTTTATCATTCAGGAATTTGGTGGTCGAAATTTTGACTGTCAGGAATGTGGTTCTCGGATTGACAGTCAGAGTACTTTACGTGAGGTACGCGATTAAATTTGCATAGTCAAAATGGCAAAAATGCTACCTACTTTTGCGAAAACATAATTTGTTAAGTCTGTTACGTGGTAATGTTAATGTGTTAAGTGTGGTAATTAATATATTTAACGTATGGAAATGTAAATAAATGAAGTAAAATTTGAATATTTTCCGCTCAAAAACTTAATTTGATAGATTTTATATTCTTTTATCATGTATTGTAGTGGATCAGATTGATTTCACAATAAAAAATAATTGCGCTGATTTTTTAAGTTTGTTAGCTATTTAATTTGACAGTAGAACTATATATCTATAGTACAATCATGGAGCAGCGCCATCTAAAGAAACTTGTGAACTGCACATTTGGAGGTTCTTACATTTACTAAGTCTATTCTGTTACCCTAACAATAGTCGTCAACAAAACAAATTAACAATATTTATTGTATTTTATTTGCTCTAAAATCCATATTTCCTTTACAAGAGTCGTAAACAAAACAAAAATCTTATATGTTTACGACTGTAGTCAGGGTAACAGAATTGACAACGAGTAAATGCACAAACCTAAAAATGTGTTATTCACAAGTTTCCTAAGATGGCCAGGCGATGGTTATTCAGCACGAAAATACTACAGAAATGTATATATATTGTAGTACCTAGCTACTGTAGGTAACTTAAGTTTAAATAAATGTGGTAGGTACACGTACCGCGAACTGTGTGGATTATTAAATTCTTATGAGAACCTCATGATGAAACCTAGACGATGCCTTGTTTTGCTTGGTTATAACATCAATATGTATTGAAACTGCCATGTTATTGGTTGCGGGAATCCAAACGCAGAAAATCTTTCATATATAAAAATAAAACGCATTTTTTGATGTTTTATTCATATTTTAATAATATAATAATTAATAATATGTCCGTAGGTTCTCATACAGCAATAATTATAATAATAATATTTCTATTTAATATAACACATACGTTTAATGTATTTTTTTTTGTATTTCTTGTTATGTATGCATTTCATTAATTATAGTTTTAATAATAGTATATTTATATAATTTAAATTCAACTTTTTTTTTGTTGAATTTATTTTTTTTTCCTTTAAATTCATCGGCTTGAATTGATTTTTTTTTCTTCATTTTTGAAGTATGCTTGTTGAATATAATGCATAAGAGTAATTATTATTAAAATAATAATAGTAAACGTATTATTTAAACAAAATATGTTTTGTTGTGTATTTTGAATAATTTTTTAAATTGTTTTCTTGTGTATGTAAGCCAAAGTAGGATTATACGATCTGTGTTACATAACTGTTTTTTTTTTAATAAATTGTTTTGTATATAATATCTGCTTTGCATTTGTTTTCAGCTAATTTTTATGTTATATCGCTAAAGTGACACCTATGCGCGGTAAATATATAGAAGATGCATGCAATACACTAAATCACCGTCAGAAATTGTATTTTTTTTTTGTATATTAACTTACATTCATAATTAGGTTAAAAGTTGATTTTGTATCGTTTATATATTTTTTTTAGAGGCTAAATATCTATTTTTATATAGCGATGGTTATATGTAATAATAATTTTAAAAATATTACATTTTAAAAATGTTATATTTTTTGAAAGTCCAAATAGCAATTTTAATAATTTTTGTTGAGGGTTCTAAGAATAAATTGTTACTTTATTACCAAACTTTTAGTTGGATAAAAGTACAAAAAAAAAAAAAGATTCGACATTCAACTTGGTCCTAACTATATTGTCAAACAAAAAAACTATTAAAAAACCAGGTGCCCAAGCCTAGAGATTTGAAGTTGCTTTGTTTAACAACAAGAGAACAAAATTGATATCGATCAGAAATCAATTTTAATTTTTTTTTGTGTATCGCACTGAGAGAAGAGATTTTAACATTTTAGATCAATGTGAATGGAAATAGTTGATGAAATAAAAACAAACCAATTCAATTTTGTTGGTGGGATCTAAGTTGTGCATTCTCTTACTTATCTCAATTTCAATCTTTTCGCTCCTAACATTTAGTCGCTTTGTATAATATAAGCAGTAATGTATGTATGTAGTATAATGGTAAGTGAATAATAAAAGTGCATGTGTGTAAATTCACTGTCCGTCGCCATCGAATTTGGTAAGAATGTGGTTTTTAGCTTTTGAATTATTATATTTTCGAGCGTTTTCCAATTCTTCGTTTAATTTATTACATTTAAATACATAATATTTTTGCGACTTGAACTTCAATTTTTTTTTTTTTTTGTATCGTCATAACATTTTTTTGTTTATACATATCTTTTTTTTTAAACTCTTAAGCTAAGATGGATTTTCTTGTAATTTCTTCGATTGCAGTTCCAAGTTCAAGCTGTTGGGATTTCCATTGTGTTTGCTCATAGGATCATCTGAATGGAGACTTTTGCGGATCCCTCTTTTATAAAATGTAGTTCCTCATTGATTTTTTTTAATGCGAAATAAAATACACTAATCAACAGAGATTGTTCTCGTTGTTTGTTTATGTTTTTCCTTTGAATATTTATATATATTTAGAATAAACAAAAATCCTGCTTAAAATGTAGTATATAGTTTTTTTTTTCAATTTTGCTTTTAATTCATATTTTTTGTTTGTTTGTTTATTTTCATTTTGAAGATGCATAGCATATAATATTATTATGATGATTAATATATATATGAACCTAATCTATGTATTTATAAGAATTATCATTGAATTTACTTTGTTTTTCTTTGATTTTTGCAAAACAAATAAAAAAAAAAACAAAAAACAAAAATGTAAAAACAAAATAAAGATGATGAAAAATTATTATCATTGAAAAAAAACAAAAATTATATATGGTGCGTATAAATAAATGTTGCTCCCTGCTTAAATTAATTATGTAATATTAATTCAATTAAAAGACAAAAAGCGAGTGAAATATGTGTGGTGTGTGTGTTTTTTTGTGTTTGTAGATAAACATTTAAATGAATGTAGAAACAAAACAAATAAAATCTACGAATAATTGATTTGTAAGATTTTGATAATATTTCGAATATTATTTTCGTATTTTTTCGGTAATCAAGTTCATGAGGACATTGAATTGCGGCTGGTTGTTTCTCTTCTGATTATTTCGCTTGGTTTTAGTTAGTCCAATTTGAGGGCCATGTCTGAAATAAATTATGTAAAATGAGATACATTAATGCCGACAGTTATTAGTTATTATTAAAGAAAACATTTATATAAGATTAAGGAATTAATTCTGTAACCAACATTCGGCTTTGTGAACTTTTTACCGTTGATAAAACATCATTTCAGGAGTGTGGATAAAAATGTGCATAACGGAGATTTGGTGTTAATGGTTTTTTACAAATTTGACCATAAATTGAGACGGTTAAATTTTATTTTAATTTGGTATGCCATTTAAATTGAAAATTGTGGGAAAACCAAACAGATTAAAAAAATGTCTGTTTGGTGCAATTTACACGTGGTAGAAGTGAAACTTCAGAACCATATTATTCAGTAGTTTAATACTGAAATCCAGATGTAAATTATTCTTTGTTTTAGTTTATTTCATATAAAATCCATCTATCCTAATTGTTGCTTTCTTTAGATGACTTTGTTTTTTATATGTATTATTTTCTGCGAACAAACAATATTAAACTTGGCTAAGAAATTACTAAAGTGAATAATTAATATTTGGATTTAAGTTTACGAGTGAATAATATGGCAGTAAGGGGCCAGTTATTAGCTATCATTTAAACTCATCATTGAAAATTTTCTTTTTCAATTTTAAGGCAAATTATCAATTTTGTTGTTAATTGGTATTAAAATGGAAATAATGAGTTATAGAATTTTTTTTAATAAAAAAAAACGCAATATGGGCTAAACTCACGAAATATTAAGGGGCCATGGCCATGTTTTAGCTATCAGTAAAACGTATCAGTAAAAATTTTCTTTTGCTTTTTTTTTATATGTTTTCATATTATTTGCCACAAAATAAAGATATAAATCGATGACGAATAACATAAAATAATTTTGTATTAAGAAAATCTGTTTTTGAGTACATAATATATTCTTTGTAAAAAAGTTATTTATTTATTTTACTGATGAAAATTGATTTTACGTATCAGCTGGCTGTCATTGCAGACAAAATGAAACAAACCGTTCTAAAGATATGCGTTCCAATTTTTTACTCTTTCAGCACATCAGTAAACATTTTACTGAACCAATTTGCATCCAAAAAATCAGTTCTATAAGTAGGATAGCCTTTTTGCATTTCAGGATTTCTCACATTAAATCAAAGATTTTCAAACTTCCAGTGCTTTTTTTATAATTATTTTTTTCTGACAAGCATGATGCAGATAATATTAATAAACCGAAAAGCAGGAGAGAAAGGAACGAATTCCCCCGGGGCAGCTAGCTTGCTATGAAAAGTACCAAAACTTTTTTGCAGAGAATCAGATATTAGCTATAATTTTCACCTTAAAACTTGTTTCCAAAAAGTTAATAGTGCTTTTTTTATAATGATTTTTTTCTGACAAGCATGATGCAGATAATATTAATAAACCGAAAAGCAGGAGAGAAAGGAACGAATTCCCCCGGGGCAGCTTACTATGAAAAGTACCAAAACTTTTTTGCAGAGAATTATATATTAGCTATAATTTTCACCTTAAAACTTGTTTCCAAAAAGTTAATAGTTTAAAAAAAAAAAAAAAAAAAAAATTGGGAACAAACCATTCCCGGAGAAATTGATAATATTGATTATGGTCGCCAATAATGATACTTACGTTTTTGTCGTGATGATCCCATAGTTCGATTTTATCAGGCATCTGGTTTAGATCCGAATGTCCAACATAGTGCGGATATTGAAATGTTGGAATAAGATTCATTGGCTGAGCCTGATTAACTGTTGGAGGTGGAACAGTTGTATGGTAATCCATTATCTATAAAAAAAAAAAAATGGTGTTTGTTATGTTTGGATAAATAAACGTAATGGTCGGAAGCTATTTTAATTTCTGAACACAAAATAATACAGTTTATCTAGAAAGCGAACAAGAAGTGTATACAAATTTTAACGACATACGATTAAATTAGTCAATTTTATTAACGTCGAACAGATAGTCAGTGCAAGTTAACAATGTTAATAAATATATAAGGAAAGTCAAAAGATTTCTAGTTTAATAATAAACATACGTTTGGTCAATAACTTACATGGAACTGATCCTGTTGATGGTAGTCCCCAACGCCAGCATAATATCTATACTGCGACTTCATCCAATTATTCTGCGGATGATTCAATGCTGAAGGAGGCTGCGGCTGTTGGTTTTGTGACTTATCCATCATCCATGGTGGCATTGGGCCACCAATAGCTACCGGATTTCCACCACTTGTTGATGCACTGTTTGGATCTGCATCTATGGAAACACCACTGTTGATGCCGGCCGTATTCATATTCGGATAATTATTGTACTTCCATGAAGCAGCACGCTCTGTCCCAATGGGACGTGGCATTTTTCTCATATCATCTCCATTTCCTTGCATATTTTGTGTCTGCTGTTGTTGGTTCATTTGTTGCGCCATCAGCCCGTTACCTTGGGACGCTTGAACGTTGGGATTGTTGGGGGACATTGCAGCCGGCGATCCACTTGTTACACCACCCATTGCATTTGGTAACCCATTTTCGAGATTAAGAAGTTCTCTTGCCGTCGACGGCATATTGTAATTACTATAATCGTTAGTTGGATACCAGCGTCCACCGGCCCCAGTTTGTGGTTGTGACTGCGGACGGCCAGGTGCAGCCGATAGCCCACCCAGCTGCTTTTGCCCCACACCACTGTTATAGCCTCCCCCCATTACCATGTTTGCATTATTTTGATGGAACATACTTCCTCCGCCAGCACCTCCTCCAATTTGTTGATTTGATTTATTAGGTTGTGAGAACACTGATGCGCGTGGGTTCAAGCGCGACATATGCAGTGGATTGGTAGAGTTGTTCATGGGGCCACCGACGGGGTTTCCCATTGATGGTGTCGGAGCATTATTTCCACCACCCCCACCGGTACCTAGATGATACCCAGGCAACAACGAATCAACGTTGAAGTTCATTTGATGAGACAGATTGGACTGAGCCATATGGTCGTAGTATCTACTGGTAGATGAGCCTTGTACATGATCCCCTACAGCCCCTGGACCATTTCGGTTCGAGTTTGATCCAATTGGACCAAAATTTAATGTTGGAGTCTCCATTTGAGATGCAGCTGGGCGGTGCTGCTGACCACCAGTTGGTCTCTGAATGGCCAAACCGCTTGGAGGAGGAGCTATAGCTGGTTGCACAACCGAACCTCCCAAACTTTGACCACTTCCGACTACGGGCTTGAGGACACTGGATAATTCACTGTCATTTCCCACGCTCATAGAAGTTGAAGTTGGAATAGTTGGCATCGCAGAAACCATGGACAGCGATTGTTGTTGCTGTTGTTGTTGCTGCTGCTGCTGTTGTTGTTGTTGTTGTTGTTGTTGTTGCTGCTGCTGCTGTTGTTGTTGTTGGTGTTGTTGGTGTTGTTGTTGTTGGTGTTGTTGTTGATGTTGTCCACTAACGACACTCCCGGAAATCGAAGGTGCAACGCTGTTGCCCGGTGATGTTGCACTTACTGATACAGGGAGAATATTTAGATTCGTTGGTTGCACGGCGGTAACAGAACTGCCAGGTGGAGATGTCGAGTTACTACTAGATGCTTTTGAGCTCACTGGAGAACTTATGACATTCCCGCGATTATATCCAGGTGCCTTGGACGCATCAGCTTTAGGGATTGAATCACTGTTGGTAGAATTGTACATTGGTTTTTTTTCCCATTGATTTTGATAAGTGTCATTAAAAAGAGAGTACTCGCTGCCTATTTTCGACTGCAATGGTGGAACGATTGCCGGTGCTTTAACTGACACAGCTGTTGCATTTTGCGATACAGATGTTGTCATTGAAGCAGTCGTGGGCACAGGCGCGTGCGACTGCATCGACATCATAACTGGTGATGGGGAAGCGTTTCGTTGCGTAGTTAAAGTCTGTGAGCTCACGACAATATTTTGATGTCCGATAGGTGTTGCAGAACGCATTTGTGGCTGTGATTGTGGCTGCTGAGCTGCTTGAGATGCGCTTGCGGCGACTGCCATGCTTACAGCAACGTCAGCTACATTGAACGTACCAATTGGACCGGCCAGGGTGTTGAGATTGTTCATGCTGTTAGAATTATTTGAGTTCTTGGTGGAACTCTTCTTTGGTGAACCATGGAACGATGTGGACATTTGGTTCTGCAAAGAGGAGACTGGTTGCTGCTGGTTAAGACCTGCAGATCGTTTTTCTCCTCCGCTTGTATTGTGACTGGTGTTGGAAGTGAGTTTAGAAGCAAAAGTCTGGCCACCGCTAGCAACAGCTGCAGCACTACTAAACGGTTGAGATTGTAACTGAGTTGGAATTTGATTCTTTGACACGACGTTTCTCTGCGACATTATGACATTTGTGTAAGTAGTGGTAGTCTTAGTGGCGCTTGACAGCGAATCAACCGATGTAACATTGCGGGATTTCTGAGCGGATAAGGAATTCGATGATGAAGAGCTCGAAACACGGGGATTCTGTTGGAAGAAGAATCCCTTTGAGGGAACTACACCAGGCTGTGAGCGTGTTGAATTAGCTGTTGTACTTGGGCCGCTAGAAGATTTTGTTGTTGACTGCTGTGAAGATATTGAGGTTGTTGATTTACTTGAGGTGCTACTTGCCTGTGAAGACAAAGATGCCGACTTTGTTGATGAAGTACCGTGTTTTGCGGTATATGTCGTTGAAGAAGTTGTAGTCACCGAAGAACTGCCACAGTAAGTGCTGGTCGAAGAAGACTGTGTAAGCGGAGTGTTTTTATCCCAAGAATTAACTACCAGTGGTACTGGCTTAATATTCGGATTAATTCTTGGCAGCATTTGAAGTATATCTACGTCTGGGTCTTTGATTAAAGCTGATATAAGCATATGAGCTTGTTTCGTAGCATCGGTAAGACCTTTTATGGTAATACTGCGCTCCGATTGGTTTTTGCCTTGCTTTTCAACTTCTATGTGTGCTCCGGTAGTAGCGCGAATGGCATTGATGTTGCTACCTGCCCTGCCTATTACTCGTGATATAGCGTTAACAGGAACTTGAACTTTCTTGCATGTCATCTCCGGTGCAGCAGATGAAGAAGTCGAGGAGGAATTGGAAGAAGTTTGCTGTTGTGTAGAGCTTTTACGGACAACTTCCTTCCAGCCGTCTTCTCCTCGCTTGGCGGCAACAGTTCCACTTCCTATTGGACCTGTTTGCGGTTTTGGGGGACTCACTTTGGTTGAGTGCGGTTCTTCATGTTGGGCAACGGTACTACGATGTGACTTCTGGCTATGTGTCAGTTCATCCTTTTCTGAACTGGGAGCATTCACATGACGAGATGAAAATATCATGGACTTGCGGCCGCTTCCTTCCACAGAACTATTATGTTGTTTTTGAACTGTGCCACTGCCTACAGCGACGTTAACCGTTGTATGCGAAGAGGCACTTGTATCGGTTATAGCTGGTTTTTTCTCAGTTGGTTTTCGGGATGTTGCAGCTTGTTGACTAACAGTTGACTCTTCTTTGGGAGCCAAATTTTCCTTTTCTCGTTGTTTTAGAGAATCCTTTGCTTCTTTGCGTTTGTTCTCTTCTTTTTTATTTAAAGTGGGCTTTTCTGGAACCTCTGGAGCAATTAACTGTTGAGTCGTTGGCTGCTGATGATTGACTTTCGGCGGCTTGGATTCGACTATTTTAGTGGCAGTAGGAAGATCAGCTTTTCTGTTTTTATTGCTGGTAGACGCACTTGGTGCTTCTTCCTTCTTCTTTTCCTTCCTTGTCGGCAGTGGTTCGTCACCGTTTTGGCTGCCACCACTGGGACCAGCAATAGGTGCGGGGCTGTTTGAATTTCGGTTGGCGTTTTTCTTCTTTTTGTTTTTGTTCTTACTGTTCTTTTCAGGTTGTGTATTGGCTGCTTTGACGTCGGTGCTAGAGCAGGAACCCTGATCAATTCCTGAGTCTCCTTCTTCGCGGTAAGGATTACGATGAACTACGTCATCTTCTTCATCGGCAGCTTCATCTTCTTTATCACTATCGTCATCTTTGTCAGAGTCTTTATCACAGCCCTCGCCGGTATCCTCATTTCCATTGGAACCTTCGAGAAGTCTGCGTTTTTCCTCCTTCTTTTCCATTTTCTTCTTTTTCTTACGTTCTCGTCGGCGAGCTGCTGCAGCACGACGGCTTTCTTCACGAGTACGTTCCATATCAAGTTCTTCCAGCAAAATTGACGCGTTTTTATTAGCTTTCACTGCCTGAGCTTCTTTTGCTGCTCGGATTATGTTGACACAATCATAACATTTCTCCAATAATTCTTTATCACTGATGGTGCTGATGAAGCGGCTCATTTCTTGGTCAGAAGGGAACTGCGTCACATACTGTACCATCCACTTGACTACTTTAGTGTGTCCCTTGCGGAATGCAGCCATTAAGCATGACACTCTACGGTTATCCTGCGAATCGATATCGGCATTATGGTTGTACAGTATTTCAACAACAGTAAGATGCCCTCCGTGAGCTGCCAACCAAAGTGGGGAATTCCCCTTTTTGTTCTTCACTTCTACTGATGCACCACGTGACAAAAGCAACTCGACGAATTTCAAATGCCCCTTGTCGGCGGCAATCGTTAGAGCAGTATCACGTGATGTGGGAACAGGAGCTGCATTGACATCAGCCCCTTTATCGAGCAGTACTCTTCCTACCTCAATATAGCCACCTGATGCGGCTTCCATTAAAGGGGTAAGACCAGTTTTGGCACGATGTTCGACATTAGCTTTGCGATCTAACAAAAGACTAACCACTTCGTGACGCCCTTGAAAGCATGCAAGGGTTAGAGCGGTGTTTCGATTCGTCTCGATTTGGGCATTAATATCAGAACCTTGGTCTAGTAGTAATTTAACAGCTGCAGTATGGCCGTTCATAGCAGCCAACATCAAAGGTGAAATACCGAGCTTGCTGCCAGTGCGGGAATTAATCTCGGCTCCATTGCTGAGTAGCAGTTTTATGATATTCACATAACCGCCACTAGCTGCCAGACTCAAAGGTGTATAATCCGATACATTGCGATGTTCTTTATTTGCACTAACACTAAGCAACAGTTCAACTACTTCATATCGTCCGCCAGAACAAGCAAGCGATAGGGGAGTGTCTTTTGTCCGTTCAGACTGAGCTTCCAGCTCTGCGCCATGTTTCAAAAGAATATCAACTACTTTTTCGTGACCAGCTGTTGCAGCGAGTATTAATGGTGTGAATCCCTTCTTATCACGATGTTCTATATTCGCACCGCGATTGATAAGAAGCTCAACTAACTCTTCATGGCCACCAGCACATGCTAGTGTTAGGGCAGTGTCATGATTGGAGTCGGTTTCAGAGTCAACGTCGATGATTTTATCGGGTGTAGTTGCCACTGCAGTGACTGCTTGCTGGTATTGTTGAGTAGTCGTGTTGGCTGTAAATAAAAAGTGAAATTAAAGTTTTGTTTTAGTTTTAATATTTATGTACATAACGCTTGTCTGATTAATGGACTTGTTTCACAATCTTGTTCTAATTACATTATTAAGAATATTATTAAGAGAATACAAGTAATAGTAAATGACAACAGAATGTTATGTGAATTGTAGGTTCTCTTCATTCTGAAGCACGAAGTTTGGCAGCCCGCAGATCTTGCATTCAAGAGTACAGTAATGGCTTATAAGAAGTATGGATACATATAAATTGAATGGTTTAGTTTCTTTTTTATATTTCTTTATATTTTTGCGAATTGAAACAAAAATTGTAGATAAAAAATGCTTATCCCTTTTCATATCTGTGATGAAAAAAACCGCCAACAAGTTATGTTGCATACATACCTTGACTACCCGCTGGAGTTTGACGAAGCAATGAATATCGATTGCGATCCTTTCGTGAAGCTTTATCTATTGCCTTCTTTGCAATTCCTCCCGAAGATTTTGTTGTGGTGGTAAGTGGTTGTTGTTGTTGCTGGTGAATTTGCTGTTGTTGCTGTTGAAGTTGTTGTTGTTGCTGTTGTTGCTGCTGCTGTTGTTGTTGCTGCTGCTGTTGTTGTTGTTGCTGTTGTTGGGATGTTATAGTACAGACGCCGATGCTAACATCAGCCGATATGGGAATAGAAGGACAGAATTGACTTGTTGAAGCATTTCTATTGACAGCTGGTTGAGTTTGCGTAGCCACTTGAACCTGCTGTTGAAATAAAATAAAAATATATCTATTTAAACCCATTCTATTAAGGGAAGTTTTTTTTCAATATATTTGCACGTTAAAGCTTGTTGAAAAAAATGCCAAGTATATAATATTTTGTAAAAAAAAAAACAATCGTGAGTATTTTTACCTGAGTATGTTGAGAACATGACTGTGGTTGCTGCTGTTGCTGTTGTTGCTGTTGTTGGAAATGTAAAAGCTGCTGCTGCTGCTGGTGTTGCTGTTTTTGTTTCAGAACCTGCTGATTTAATACCTGTTGAGCCAAAGCGGCTTGCTGTTGTAAAATTAGGTTGGTTTGGGTCACTTGGTTGGTTTGTACCACCGGTTGACAAATCACCCCGGCAGGTCCAATTTCCTGAACTGTATTGCATTGTTGTTGTGTTTGTTGTTGTTGCTGTTGCTGCTGGTGAAGATGTTGTTGCTGCTGTTGTTGTTGTTGTTGTTGTTGCTGTTGTTGTTGTTGTTGTTGTTGCTGCTGTTGTTGTTGTTGCTGCTGTTGTTGTTGTTGTTGTTGTTGCTGCTGTTGTTGTTGTTGCATATGCTGTTGTTGTGCTGATATTAAAGATGCTGTAGACTGTATTTGCTGCTTTTGCATTTGACCTTGTTGCTGGACCGATGGCAGTTGGAAGAGCAATTGCAGCGACGGAGATGGCTTCTCCGGATCGACATTAAAAACATAGTTTGTCTGTTGTTGGGCATCACCAGACAAAATATGATGTGTTTGCTGTTGAATGATTTGCTGTGAACCACCAGATTGTAAAATAGTTTGAGATAGTGGCTGTACGTTATTCGATTGCTGATGCTGAAGCTGTTGCAGATCGACTTGGTTGTTGGGTAATGCCAGTATTCCGATAGAATCAGAATCATTAGCAATAGGTGTCAATGCTAGCGTTGTTTGCTGAAGTTGGTTCTAAAAAGAAATTATTATTTTTAACAAAACCAATAATTAAAGTGATGAAATTGTGTCATTTTCTTAAATGTTAGATAATTTAGAACAGACACACTTACTTGTAACTGATTGCATATCTGAAGATCTTCCACCTGTTGAATTTGTTGCTGCAACTGATAGTCGAGGAGCAACTGACTGGTTTGCCTTTGTTGCTCATTTTGTTCTTCGGGCGAAAGACACATGTTTGTCGACCCTGCTGATTGCATATGTTGAGTATGTCCATTCCAACGCGTCTTGCAAATAGAATTCAGTCCAATGTCAGCCAACTCAGAACAATTTAAATTAGTGGTAAGTTCCTTAAATTGTTATAAAATAATCAGTTATGGGTTTCATAATATTCAAAAAAAAAATTGTATTTTACCTGTAAAGACGGGTCGTGAATAACTTGAAATATTTCATCTACTGTGATGTCATATATTCGATCACGGGTTCCATCATCTTCAGCGTTGAACTGCTCTAATGTTTCTCCCAAAGGTGCGTACATTTCGCAATCATCATCCGCGTTGTCGTACATGCGAAAATGTTCTTCGTTCTGAGCAAATGTGGCTGCGCCAAGAGAATATACTAAATACTTGTTGCAAAAATGTTCAAAAATGCAAATGTTATCGTTTCTTACCCTGTTGTGTACTGAATTGTTGCTGAAGGTTTGTAAGAGTGCCTGGTTTAAAGTTTCCAATCTGAGGAAAGACCTGCACCAAGTCTGCGGCATGGAGATCGGGACGAAAATCGCATAGTGCTTGAGTGATATCGTCTGGCTGAAGCGCTACGTTGGACAGTATCAAGTTGCCCATTCTATGGGAAAGCTTGGGGCTCTTTGTAGGCGATTCCAGTTCGATATCTTCTTCATCTTCGTCGACATCGTCTTCATCGTCATCGTTCTCTTCATCTTCGTTCTCCTCATCCTCGTCATCGTCTTCATCGTCCTCATCATCGACTTCCTCATCGTCATCGTCTTCTTCGTCGTCGTCATCATCTACATCCTCGTCTTCATCTTCTTCATATTCTTCAACAGTTGCGCTACGTTTGGTTGCAGTGTTACTTCCAACGCTAGGAGTCGAGGGTATTTCGCATACACTAATCGTTTCTGTACCCCCCGGTTCGTTACTATCGAGTCCAATGCAATCTTGGTTGAAGCCAGAGCTGGCTGGTGGAGACTCAGTTGGCGATTTAGGATGATCAACGAACAAACGCTGAATGGTTTTCTGCATCGGATAGTTTGGCATTTGTGCAGCGACCATTTGCAACATTTTGAATTGAGTATTTACCCCTAAATTGTAATCCTCAGGATCGGCAGCCGATGATGAACCAATAGAGTTTATGGATTCACACGAACCAGAAGTAATGTTCGGAGGCATATCCCTGAAATGAGCAAGAAGTGAAGAACACGACTCCTCAATTCCCTGACATTCTGAAGGCTCATACCTTGAGTCGATCGATTGAACCATGGAGGATGCTGCCTGAGAGCAAGCAGCCTGAAGAGCTTCATGTAAAGTTTGTGAACCAATCAAATTGTGTTGCAGGCTTTGCGGAATGGGTCCAGTTTCGCCTCCAGTAGACGTTGACGGAGTTCCAGGCAAGGGAGCGTTGGTAAATTTAGATTGCTCAATCTGAGCTGCCATAACAACGCCTCTCATAAACGCCTGTTGATTTCTATCGATCTTATTTGACTCTGATGTGAGTAGCAATGGCTAAATTTGAATTTAACAGTTAGAAATATAAAATTCGAATTCGACCAGCTGTTTTACTTACCAAATTGTTATAAATGGAAACCATTTGATTTTGCTGCAAGAGAGGCAATGCGGGAAAAACGGTTTTACGCAGGTTCTTGCCATCTTTCTTTGAAACAGGCTTAACCTTAGGTCTATCACTTATAGCTGTACTTTGGGAAACTTCTGATGGTGTTGTTATTTGAGTTGTGGTTACTGTCGCCGTATTGCTGACATTAATCGTTGAAGACGTGATTCCGGAAGTTGGAGCAAGCAATGTATTGGTGTACGGTGCAAGGGAGTTCAATGCACCAGGCTTAAAGAGATCCGAAACTGCGGTCGTTTCATCAGGAGTGGTTGTCATATTAGCGCCCGTCTGCAACGCAGAGGCAATCAGCATTGGCATACTGGGAGGATCATCTTTAGCACCTATTGTAAAATTTATATTTTAGTCCAAAATAATTAAATTTATGTCAAACAATATAATTAGTTTAGTTTTTCCTCTCTTTTAACAGGAATACAAAATATACTTAAATTAAAACCCCTTAGAAACTTTACCCAAAATAGTTTATTTCCACCGTCGTTTTCGACGGGTTTTCATCTAGTATTTAATAATCTTATTAAATACTAGATAAGTCGTGGTCACGGGCTGGTTTAAGAAAAAAAAATTATAAATCAGATGGTAAAAAATCGAATTTTTCTGCATTTCTTATAATTTTTCGGTCTTTTGATAGGTAATCGATCGACTCAGTTCGTATTGACAAGCCTTTAAAATTAATAAAGAAACTATGAGCTATGTCCAATATTAGCAAATATTGGTTTGAAAGATGTTTTTCGCTGTGCTTTCTGCAAATTTTTTGAATGCGTCTTGCAAGTAGAAAGTCCACAGTAAAACGTCATCATATTTTCGATCAGGGCACATAGCACTTAATTTTTAAATTGAATTTAAGTGCTTAACAAAATTATTTTGTCTACAAAAAAAAAATTAAATGCGCTGTTGATGCAGTCTTTCTTACAAGTGCCCCACTTTGGACTGCAAGATGCTGACTTTTGAAAATGCCAATTATAGTGCTATCGTATAATATCAACTTTATTGGGTTATCAATAACTCCCAAAAATTGCTGTGGGCAAAAAAATTGCTGTGCAAAAAAACGGTAAAGACAAACTTACTAATAGTCTTTAATTCTTTACCATAAATGATCGGAATGGATTGAAAGGTAAGGTAGCCGCCCACAAATGAGCAAGTCGATCAAGTCAAAGATTTGATTTGTGCACGATCTTAGATGCAGAAGAAGTGCACTACCCTAACTATTTTTTAAATTAATTAACACCGTGCTGCTAAAGTAACTGCAGATATTTACAAACATTTTGTCAATGACCGCTAAAATCCATTTACCAAAAGTCTATCAGTGCAAGGCTGGGACGGGTCGCTTATCTTATCTTATCTTACTAATATCATAAATTTGAATGTTTGGATGTATGTTTGTTACTCAATAACGCCAGAACGGCAGAACAGATCTGCATGAAATTTGGAACATAGATAGATTATAGTCTAGAATAGAATAACACATAGGCTATGTACTTTTTATCCCGAGAATGTACGGTTCCTATGGATAGATTTTTTCTTTTTTTCACAGAGCAAATTATTTATTTATTTATTTTTCGTGACTAAAAAATCGGAAGTTAAAATTCCCTGAACCCTCGAAACGGGCCACACAGGTACTTTTTAATAAGAAAACTGTTAAAAAAGGCAACCGGAAAAGTTACGGTTCCTGTGGGAGAAGTTTTATTGTGAAAAAACACTTATTTGATTTTATTCCGACGCGCCGTAGCAACGCACGGGTACCTGCTAGTCTTTTTATAGTAAACGCATAACTCAATTTCCCCCGTGGCCATCTATCGGTGATCATGAAACCATTCGATTTGAAATTACAGTAAAAAACAATATACAAACTAGCAGTAAGGCAAAGTATAAAATATTAAACTATAAAAAAGATTTTTTTCTCTAGTCTGCTAACGAGTGTTTTTATTGGTGTGGATGTTTTCAACAGTAGTGTGAATGAGTTAGCAGACTTGTTTTCTGACGGATTGGAAAACATTGTGAAAGGAATGGTTGTTGAGAAAAGTGTGAAGGTTGGCAAATGTCAGTGGTTTAATAGAGCTAAATTAAAACAAATTAAAATTTAAAAGTATGAACAGTTCAAACTTGGAAACCAAAGTTCGAATATATTTCAGCAAGAAATATTTATAAAAAAGAGCTTCAATCAGCTAAAATTAACTTCATTCAAAAAAAGATCGACACATCGGAAAATTCGCAAAAAATATGGAAAAACATAAAAACATTTGTTTTAAGTTCGAGCCATAGTGAAATAAAAAATGTAACATTTGACGGCAATATGATATATGACAGTAAAGAAATAGCAAGTGAATTTAATAAATGTTTTATAACAAGTGCGGAAGATCGCGGTAATCCCAAAAACGACATATTCTGATAAAATAAATAATAATATGACTGTTTTCACCTTTAAAACTATTAACAGCAGAGAAATATGTGAAGTTTTGAAATCTATGGGTTAAAAGAAAGACTACAAATTTATGAGTGTGCAAATGTTTTTAGACGGCTTTGAAACCCTAGGTCCGATATTAAAATCAATTATCAACAAATCCTTATCATCGGGTTATTTTCCCAGCAAATGGAAAGAAACGTTGGTAATACCAATACAAAAAAGCAGTTAAATATTGTAAATTATGTATGTTTGCTGATGATGCCCTTCTATTTATTTCGGGAAAAGATTAATAGTGACTTACAATCCATAGGCGAATGGCTCATTACTAATAATTTAAAGCTTAATATTAAAAAAACTTAATACATGTGTATCAACACTTTGGATCAGAATGTTGTGCGAATTAATGGAAAGAAGTACTTAGGAGTGGTTATTGACAATAAAATAAATCTTAAAGCTAATACGGATCACGTATGCGAAAAATTATCTAAAAAAAATATACTTTCTTGGACGGATTAGAAAAAAACTATCAATAAATACTGCAATTAAAATTTATAACGCGATTGTAAAACCTCATTTTCAATACTGCTCGACTATTTTATTTTTATCTTCCCAAGGAGACATTTCTCGGCTCCAAAGTCTTCAATATAAGGCAATGAGAATTATTTTGAAATGTGCGCGACTCACTCATATAAAATCTATGTTACAGAGACTTAATTGGCTAAACATAACACAACTAATTAAATTAAATGTTTTATTGTTTGTTTTCAAGTTAAAAAATGATATGCTTCCGAAGTATTTAAGCAATAATTTAAAATATGTCAGTGATTCCCAACCGTATAATCTTAGAAGTGATCAAAACTTTAGACTACTACATAAATCAACGTCTTGAGGGCAGAACACAATGATGTTTAAAGGACTTCAACTATATCAAAACCTTCCTAATGAAATCAAATCATTAAATAATATAAGAATCTTTTAAAAAGAAATGATTAAATATTTGAAATCGCATAATTAATAAGAATTATAAATAACCTAATTAACCAATTGGTTTTTTAGTCAAATCAATTGCTCCTACAATCTTTTGCCTTAATTTTTTTTTATTTACGAACAAATAAGTATAATACAACACTTGAAATAAATAATATATAAAACTAATAAAAATGTCAGAATTATAACACAAAAATAATCATTATAATATTAAAAATAATTATAAGGTTCTCCCCGCGCGTCGGCTATGCGAATGCTCTGTGAGTACAATTGGTGAACTTCATTTTAATTGACCAATCAAAAGCCGAACGGAAATGAAAACAAGAAATACCTATATTACCTGCTGTGTATTGCGCAACACACCTACTTTCAGTAACTTAAAAGCATTTGGCATTTCTGGTGGCATTTTTACTTTAATTCTTGCTACTTGTTATGTTGAATGCTATTATAGTTTAGAAAATTAAATTGAACGTTATAAATAATAATAATCGATTGATTACAAATCGAGCTACCTGGGTTTTTTAAAATTGTCAAAATGACAAACAATATAATCAAACAAAATAAAAATAGCGTTCCATACGTTTGTTAATTTGACGTTTTTGCTGCAAAAAAGTGTTTTTATCTTACCTGGTGCTGCTGGAATTGGACCAACTCCGGCACTGGCTATATCGAAAGATGGAAGCAATGATGAGGGTGGCGCTTTGTTGTCACGTACCATCTGCATAATTTAGAATAATTGATTAATTATAGAAATAAACAAAATATATGCTTATATCCTCATTACCTTTACCTTTGTGAATTCCCTGATCATATTGTTTCGCCTTCTGCGCTTTTCCTCATCATTCGATATGGAAGTAGTGCCAGTTGATAAACATGCAGGAGTACCACCAACAATACCTGCAGATATATCATCTTCACCCAATGGTTGTGATCGAACTTGCTGAGCTTCAGAGCTTGTAAGATTAAGCTCAAATGGAGCCGGTGGTTGGCGATTCTTACGCAATAGACTCTTCTGCTTAATTGTATTGGTATTGCTGCTGGTAGTTGTTGTTCCAACTGGGGTTCCACTGTTAGAAGAACTCGAACCAGCATGAGTTTGATTCACAGTTGGTGTGCCGGGGGTATTGTTGCTACTTATCAGTTGGTTGACTATACCCGACTGAGATCTCACTCCATGAGCGAAGCCTTGTTCAAAACAATGGAATAGTCTACTCTTTGCAATGAGGGCCTCTTGTTGCTGGGCGTTTAAGGAATTCGGGTCGATGGCAAAACCTTCTGTCGAATTGGCAATCAATGGCTCATCCAAATAATCGACCGATGGAAACTGCTGCTGGTGGAATAGTTGCTGGTTGGAAACTCTTACTGCCTCAGGTACTTCATGCAAACCTGGAGGTGCACTAAGCTGTTGTAGCTGTTGCTGTAATTGCTGTTGCAATTGTTTCTGCTGTTGGATGTTGATTAATTGAAGTTGACCAGCGGTATTGGCAGCATTGTTAATTCCATTAGTCTGTAATTCGTTCTGATGATTTTGTATGAGATGAGGGTACTTGAAAAGCAGCTCAACAACACGAGTGTGACCGCCCTTGGCCGCCTCAATCAGCATTGTGCTATTGTCCTTGAGCTTATGATAAGGATCAGCGCCACTTTTCAGTAAAAGTTCAACAACTGCTTGATGGCCACCAGCACACGCGAGTGATAAAGGAGTGTGATCGTTGCTAGTTGTTTGCTTGTTGACATCTGCTCCTTTTTGAATTAGAAATTTAACGGTGCAAAGGTGACCTGCTCGGCAAGCCTTCATCAAAGGTGTCCTACCGCCTTCCGATTCGTGCTCCAACTCAGCTCCATAGCTCAAAAGTACCTCTGCGGCATCTGTATGGCCGTTTTCTGCTGCATGAGTCAATGCGGTATCTCCTGTTTGGGTTTCGGCGTGGACATTAGCTTTGTTTTGCAACAAGAATCGAACTAGATCAGTGTGACCTTCCTGGGCAGCCTCCATAAGTGGTGTCGATGCACCCAACTCTAAGTTGGCACCTTCTTTAATAAGAAATTCAGCCACTTCCATAAAACCACCACAACAAGCTAAAGTTAAGGCGGTCTCTTGTGTTTCTTCAGTGGTTGCGTTGATATTTGCTCCCTTGTTAAGAAGAAGTGCTACCATTTCCTCGTGGCCTTCACGAGCTGCTTCCATTAATGGTGTATAGCCTTCATCGTTGACCTCTTCTATGTTTGCTCCACGTTCGATCAATAAGGTGGCCAGTTCAACATGACCACCACAAGCAGCTAGAGTTAGAGGAGATTCAAATGAATCTGTTGGCATGTTCACTTGTGCTCCTGAATCAAGCAACAAACGTGCAACTTCAACATGACCATCCATTGAAGCTTCCATTAGGGCTGTGTGCATCTCGTCGGTTTTGTGCTCTTGGTCTGCACCTGCTTGCAACAGAAAACGGACCATATTCAAATGTCCTTTGTAACAGGCAAGTGTAAGGGCACTTTCCTTAAATTCATTAGAATGAGTGTTTATTCCTGCTCCATGCTCGAGAAGAACCTTTAAAAAAAAAAGGAAAACACAAAACATTATTTTAACATAATTTTTTTTTAATGGATGGATAACTTTTCCACAGCTTAATGCATCAGATAAGATCAAAGGTTTTCATTGACCAAAGCTCAAAATACACGGATTTTTAACTCAATCAACATATAAATTTACTTCAAAGTCTCATATCTCGGTTTTTAATCATTTACTAAACAGTCCACTACTTTCATTCTTTTCAAATAGTATGAAATAACTAACCTTAGCAACTTCAACATGTCCAGCTGATGCTGCTTCCATCAATGGGGTATGTCCATTTTCATTTTGTTCTTCGACATTAGCCCCGTGCTTAAGTAACTCTTTGACCACGTCACAATGCCCACCTGCACATGCAAACATCAGTGGCGTGTTGCCTGTTGCACAATGGGCATTTACGTCAGCACTATGACTAAGTAAAAGTTTAACTATATCAAGATGTCCAGCGGAAGCTGCCTCCATCAATGGCGTACAGTCTTTTTGCCCTTTATCCTCTACTTGCGCGGCAGACATTGCCAAAAGAACCTTTAGCAAAATAAGAAAACAGTATTAAATTTATGAAAGATGAAATTAAATACTTGATATATTTACCTGAGCAAGTTCGTAATAACCAGCTGAACAAGCCATTGACAGGAGTGATTCTCCATCATCCGTGGATTCATTGATATTTATGTTTCCTTTACCCAAAAGTCTTCGAACAGTGTTAACATCATTATCATTGCAGGCAGCGATTAGAGTACGCGAGAAAATTCTAAACAAAAAGAACTCGATAACAAAACTATAAAGCAATATTTTTCATAAGAAACATACGTTTTATCCCTTGGACTACTTGCACATCGCATTTTTGTAAGAGCTTGCTTAGTCTCGTCAATGGCATGAGTTGCGTGTCTTAAAACAGGCGCCTTCTCATTGGCTGTAATTAATGTAAATGTTGATATTTTATTTAAATAAGGTAAATAAATTAGTGAATTTTTCTAAGAAATGTATATGTATTTAATTAGGGAGTAAACAATTATGTCAAGCCAGACATTATAAATATTTGAAGAGGTTCAGCCTGATAGTTCAACAGTTATATCAACTATGTCTTAGAGTAACTTAAACCCCCATTATGCTATATTATGCTGCTCCGTAACGCTTATCAATTCGATCTATTGGATTTGAATGTGATTTTTCATTACAATATTACATACTTGAGAGCGTTGTGATAAAGTGATACATTTGCATCTATTCATATTTTTTTCTCAATTTCCACAGCGCTACTTGTCTATGAAAATAACTGTAATTAATTTCTATCGTAGGAGAATCCGAAGTCTTTATAAAATGGAAATCGTTTTAGAATTTAGGTTACTAACTTTAGCATTGGTTTCTGGGAAGACCACTTTTCTGATCTTATGTTATTTTACAAAAATATATTTAGTGTGATATTTACTGAATAATCTTTTAGTAAATAATAATTGTAGCACCACGCTTTTCGCGTCATGATATTCGAAGGGCACATCTCATAATACCAATGTGCCCATAAATGAAATGCGACAGCTTATTCCTGAGAAAAATTAACATACTTCTAAAAACGCTACCATACCGTGACCATTCAAGACACTAAACATGAGCACCTGTGACTCTTTCTTATGGAGTTTCCAAAATCCGTCATTTACAAACAAATTCGAGTACTGTGGTCTGTGACTCAAATTAAATAAAATATTCGAACCAAAATATGATCGCTCATGATAATACATTATTATTATTACATTTTTATTATTATTATTCTAAACATAAAATAGGTAAATTTGTTTAGAGAATCGAACCGCATGGCTAAAGGGAAGGAAATAGACCCCCTCGTTATACTAAAACTGTTTGTATTTTTCCTATTCAACTATCCCTTTATCATTTTGCAGCAAAAAAAAAATCAATATTTTTAACTTTAACGGTAAGTGGTGAACAACCACCACGGTAGTGTTGGCAGACTTCAGGATTACTTATCACTAGTGTTGGGAGATAATAAATAGACTAATAATTTTCTTTATCAAATGACGTAAGAATTTTGGTCGCTTGTTCTCCGTCTGTTGGGGTTGTCAAAAAACCAGGGGTGAAATCTGCTAAGATGGTTTGTTATAAATGATGGTCGAAATCCAAACTTTCGCTCTGCGTAATGTGATTGTCACAGTGATAACTAAAAATCAATTACAAACAATTTGTGACTGTAACCTTCACAAGAAGATGAGTTTGCATTTAAATTTTTGTGTCAATTAGTTTGAGTTTGAGTTACTACGCATAAAAAAAATAATGAAATGTTACTTTTTTTTAAATTTTGGCCATCAAATTAACAAAAACAATATTTTTTTACTATATTAGTTCACTACAATCAAAAGTAAATAGATACATTAGAAAAATAGCATTTATTAACTAAAAAGTTAACCATTTCAAATAATTTACCTGAAAGTAGTTGTTCGTTGAATTTTAATTTGTTTTATGTTGTTGCCAAAAAGAAAGAAACAAAAAATATTTGTTTCCGAAAATAAAACTTGAAAATTGTTGTTTTTGGTACATTCCAAAACATAAAACAGTTACATTTTGTTTTATTTTTATGTTTTCTATTTATTTTCATTAAAATAAATCTATAATTTCTTTTCTTTGCATTGCAAAAGCAAAATAAAATATTCAATTGTAAACATATGTTTGACAACACACATGTCAATTTGTTTACCTCAACTCGCCCCAGCAAAATATCTAGACCTACTTTAAGGCGAGTTGAGGGCGACCTAAGGTCTCAAAAAAACACAATTTTTTACCCAGGACGAGTTGAGGTTTTTCAAAACGCGCTTTGGGGCGACTTCAGGGCGACCCCAGTGCTCAACGAACACAACTAATTTTACAACGCCAACAAGGTTTTCACAAATGTCACTGACCAATTGAACAAAATTGAATTGAATTAAATAAGTGGATGTGATAAACGGAAAATTCAATGTGATCACAAATGATTATCAAAAATGTGACAATCAATTATTTCCTTACTTGATTCCACCCCTGGGTCGACCCTGTGTAAAATTCAACAAACACATCTTCCTCCTAAAAGACTATGGATATTAGGGTAAATTAAATGTAACTTCTTCAAATGTAGGGAAAATTATGAATAACTCATTACCTGCAGCTTCAAACAACGCAGTAAGGTTCCCCCTCGGATCCGTTGCCGTATCCAATAAAAAGTTTCCGCCAATTTCATTCGGATCTTGAAGTTCATCGTCCTCATCCTCTTCTTCATCATCACCATCATCTTCATCTTCATTTCCGCCACCCTCATTGCCCAAACTTTCTTGATCTGATGCAATATCCTAGAAAACAGAAAACAGAATTATTATTTATGTTACAGAATCAAAAGTAAAACATTTAAGTTTAAGCATTAATGAAGTTTAAATTTTAATAATTAAATATTATTAGTACGACTTTAAGAAAAAAATAAAAGAAATTGTTTTTGTTCTGCAGTGGTGGGTTAACCAGCGGTGAACTTTCTAATTTTTAATCTTAGAGCCTCATCACAAATGGAACACACTTAAGCTTATAATATACAAATCAGTCTAGTGTCTAAGGCCAGAGCATGCTGCAATTGATACATATTTACTCACAAAGCTAGCTACACATATCAATTGCGTTGTTGGGGTATTTTTTTTTTTTTGTTAAATTACTTCGATTAGAGAATAGTATGAGGATTGTATTTCATGTACTTATGATTTAAATTATATAGTAATTCACAAACAAACATTATTGGTTACACAATCCTTTGGTGTGTTTTTAATGTTGTTAATAAAAAACATTTGCTGTTGATTTTTGTTTGTTTTATTTTGAATTGTTATCTTTGTTTTTGTTTAAGCTTAGGTATGGTAGCTAATATGCATCTAAACGCAAACTTACCAAGAGATCTGGCCTTAGACACAAGCATGCCAGAAGAATCTATAAATGAAAAAAAAATCCAGAAAAATAAAACAATAATTATATGTAGTGACTGAACGTTGACCTTATTTTATTAAATTGTTTTGTTTCTTTTAAGTCTAGAGTTTTAAGAATAAAGTTCATTGCGTTCACATACAAAATTCAATATCATGTGATGGTTGTTATTCGGGTAGGTATGCAAATTTATAAGATGGAATCGCGCCCTTCTTTGTTTTTTTCATCTTAACAAATTCATTTTTCAAATGACATTTTATGGTTTCGTTCATTATTCATTATAGTGGAATGTTAGATTAGATTATTAAATCGAAACAGAAATATTAACAAGCTGACACTTTAACACAAATAGCGAAGTGTTTCTATTTCTTTATTCACAGCTGAACAAAATCTACGATTATGTATGGAGGCATTATAAAGAACAATGACTCATTCAGTAATTAGGTAACTAATTTCTGGTATTGATTGATATAAGTTTGAACTTTTTTAGTGGTGAATATGTAAAAATATGGTTCAACAATATTAATTAACTATAAATTAATTACTATAAAAGCATATGTACGGTTATATTGTTGAACAGCAGTAAATGATCGGCCTGAAAAACAAATTATAATACTTATGTTATAAGTATAAGAATACAATGAAAAGGATATTAAAAACTCTCTTGCTTAGACCCTAAAACCAACTAAAATTCAAAATCAGCAAACGCATTTACTGCTTATTTACATATTCATAAGCATAAGTTCACATAGGGGACTGTTCACATAGCGGCCGAACAAAATCGAAGAGCGAGGACATCAACAAAGAATTAAAATTAAAAGAATCAAAGGGGTCCATACAAGTACTAAGAAGAACTTTTAACATATTAAATTATCAATTTGAAAATGTTTCCTGTTTCGTTTTTCTGATTGCTAGTGGCTTTTGTAAGAGCAGCTCTTTACATCAATCATTACTTTTTGCATTCTCATCTGGTTTGCATACCTACATATCTCTAGAAGATGGAAGTGTTCGAAATGAAGAGCCTGCTAATCAACATGACCAGGATTTAAAGAACACACGTCAGGAAGAAGAAATTCTACCATCGAGCAAGCACCAGTCGACTTGACAGATACTTTTTACAATCCGAAGACTATTCCTGCCAGATTTGACCCCACATAGAAATTAACTGACAGACAGAAAGAAAAGTGACAGTCAATCACTTAACGGTTTTCAATGAATTTTGGTAAATAGATTTACTAGGGGACACTGGATTTACAAAAAGTATAAACAAAACCAATATTCATAGTCGTTTTTAAATTACAGTTTTGATTAGTCTTGGTTTTAACAATTTAATAAATAGGTAGGACAAACTCCAGTTTTCCTTAAAAACAGCTTAAACACTATTCTATAAATATGCTCCAATGTAATTAAATTTAATAAAAAAAGAGTAAAAAAGGAAAACAAAAAACAAACGGAGTCAAGTTAGTTGTTGATTTTCGTTTAAATTTAATTTTATTTTCTCGGCGAAGTTCTTAACAGAATCCGTTCGTGCTTACTTCTGCTAGTGTCTACGTCTAGCCAGGTTTGACACTGGCTATTGACGCCAAAACCATTTAACTACCCAGAGAATTTCTTCAAAGATGTACAACTAAACTGTGGGCTGGTAAAAATACCGAACCTGTAGAGTAAGGAATTAATTGTAGCAAAGAAGCGCATCAACCATGTTTAACTTGAATTGTTATAAACTATTAAACCCAAGTGTATAAGGAATGTTAAAACGCATTCGTACCTACCAATAACTTGTTATTACGACTTTTTGGTACCTATTGCAAATCAGCTTGATCGCAAGACATCCATTCTACGAATCTTCTTATACGGCAACAGTAAATAATTTCCGTTTGTAAACGTTCAGATTCGGCAGTAATTTGTGCTTTATTAAGTCACCTACATTCCTGTAGAACTTACAATGCACACTCAAAATACCTAGGCCTTGATATTTTGTTATCTGTCGTACCCAATAATAAAGAAGTACCTCGAGAAGAACCAAGAAGACCCTGAACTGAACAAAAAAAATCATCATTCCGGCCCTGCTGTATGGTTCATAAGCATGGAACGTTTTTGATTAATTTGAGAAATTAACAACCGTTGTATAGTCCTGTCTGTGTTGACAAAGAACTTAATATATGACGGAGAAAATACAACGATGAACTAACGTGCTGTTCAGCAACATTTTAGTCTGGTCAAAAAAAATCCGTCATAGGGGCCAGTTTTACCATTGACTTTATACATATAGAGCAATCAAGATGGTTTCAAACTCATCGAAGTAGATGTCGCCAAATGAGCATATCGAGTAGGTAATTATATTTCCTGTAACGAAAAACACTCAACCCGAACCGAACAAAATTCTTCTGCTTCTGTTTTTCTTTGTTTCTCTTGCTCAAAAATAATTGCTATAAATTAAAATTTATATAAATTAATTTTTATAAATTAAAAACAAACAAAAAAAAATCAAGTCGATAGCAACGACGAGCAGTGTTTGAAACTTACTTTTGAAAAAGATGATTTCTCTGTGTATAAACTCAGTGATTATAGATTTTAAACTTAATCACTTTTTTTCAGCTGTATTTTATTATGCCCTCTTATCTGATTCGGATTGGATTTGCATCCAACAAAAATACAAGATCCAGCTTTGATTCTAGATCTCGCAAAATTCCAATCCATTCCGGATCAGAGGGGATAATAAAATATGGCTAATGATGGAAATAGATTTCAATGAATGGCTGGCTTTAGTTCATAAAGTGAAACACAATCGTTCTGCTGATCGATTTTTAAAATTTCTCACCTCAAAATGGACTTTGTAGGAAGAATTCCTTTTCCATTATGTATGTATGTATACGTTTATTTAGTACCTATGATATACTATTTCCATAATTGTGTTTTATTGATGCATTACAATGATGGCTATAACTGAAACTGGCCTCTTAAACGGTTAATTTGGTTTACCATGTGAAGCGAGCTCGTAATTCATTTTGAACTATTAGCGCCATCTACCTAAACCTTAACATATTAACCAAAGAACAAATAGGTAATTGAAAAAACGTCTTCGCTCTAAAGGTGTCCCTCGTTTTGAAAGCAGGTAAATATGTTCGCTAGTAAACTCTTGAATTCCAGTTCTCTATTAGATGTTTGAAGTTGATTTTCTAAGAATTTTTTTCATAAAAGTAGCTAGGTATCTACTTGATCTTCCTACTATTTCTTCGCTAATTATCAATTGGAACTAGTCAGAGTGACATGTCTACAATCGAGAAGTTACAACTTATTTATATTCGACACCATGTTTACTCTTGGAGAGCTTAGTACTTATAAACTAAGAACTTTGTTGGCATTTTGCGAGTTAATCTCCGATAATAACAAGACCTGTGTCTACGTCCGAGTGAATCTTGAATGTCGAGAGTAAAAAAGTCAACTTTTTGCAAGCTACTATCAAAACTACTAGCTAGTTTGCTTTTTGCAACTCTTCTATGCTCAAATAAACACCCACCTTATTCTTAAAAAAAATACCTTGCAGTTTGCCTTACCACCTCAACAAACTGACCTTTTAAAAATCAGATTCTCCTATAGACCGATTTTACCGGATAACGAGAGTTTTTTAAAAGTAGGTACCTACACAATTTAATTTGCCTTCATTGATACAAACAAAAAATCTGCAAAATAAAAACAAGGATAGATTAACCATTAAGAATCTGCACTCCATACCTAGCCACTCGCTAATTTTTTTTTTATAAAAAAACCTTGAATTTAATCATACAGAATTAAGTGTCATGTTTAAGTTTTGATAGGGAATTCGTCCTTACATAATTATGTAGGTAACTAGATACCTATAATTTTTAAAATGTTCGCCATTGTGGGTTTTTTTATTCAACCCGACATGACACTGTGTATTGGTCAATACATAGGCACACTCCAGAAGTCTATTAAAAAGAAAATTTCAACAAAAATTACAAGTTAGCTAATTATAATTGCTAATTAAAAAAAAAAAAAGATAACGTTGATGTTGTTGGTTTAATTCTAAAGTCTAAACCTACGCACATTATAAATGAATTCGTGTTTGAAGTTAGGTTCCTAGACACGAGATAAAATTTTTGTTCAACCCTTATGTTAACGATCTACCAAACTAAATATGTATCTATCCCTACATATCTTATCGGAACATTTTAAAGAATGAGTAATCAAGGCATGACATCCAAGTTTTTGTTAAAAAAAGAAACAAAAATTCAATATGAAATTAAAGCTTCAACAGTCATGACTATCTACAGATAGATACCTATGTAGGTACCTACCTAGTAGCTACTACCTACATACTTATGGAATGTAAAGTTCAAAGTGTCTAAATCCAACACTGAAAGTACATAGTACATATCTTAATCTCAAATTACTGTTTTACAAGTAAACATTATTCGTTGATTAATTACCTACAGAGTTAATAAAATTAATGTTTATAAAAACTAATTCAAGATAGGTGGGTTGGGTAGGTAGGTATCCTAATTTAAGTATGTTGGTATTAGTTAATTAGGGCAGATTACATTAAAGGGATGGAAAGGTTAATTATCTAATCATTTGTTGATCCAAGGTATTAATGTAAGTATTATTTAATTTTTTTATTTAATTTATTTCCGTGGCATTTTTGTGAAATGAAAATGGAAAAATAAAAATTCCAGATTATGAGTAATTTTTGTCAATTTTTTCGAAATCTAGTTGTCTCTTTCTCTGCTTTTGGGTTTGCCTCTTTCTTTGTCAGTTTTATGTGTAGTGGTGGTTCACTATAGAATACCATTGCAATTCAAATACTTTTCATACAGTGTACGTATATGCCAGTTGTTTTGTAAATATGTACACTGCAGGTGAAATGAACTCCACGTTTGTTCATGTACTATCGGCTTCTACAAATGCATTTGATGGAATGGTGTTTTTTTTTTGCGGCTGGTTCACGCTTCTTATAAATGACGGTGACGACTATACCGGTCGGTGTATGAGTGAATCTCGGAAAGTAGGTCCGCGGAGCTCTTCTCTGCCTCTGCAGCATATCTTAGTTCAGACTTTCGTCATTGGCGGGGAAACAAAAGGGGGCAAAGCAAAAATAACTCAATGGGGAATTAATTTAATGATACGTAGAAAATAGAAATAAAAGTTAGTTCTCAGAACAATGACGATTGTTAAAGTAGGTAGGTAGGTACCTACCTACTGCTATGTTAGCAGGCTAACATTTGCAATATCGAAACTACAAAATAGGAAGGTAATGAATTACAATTTCAAAATTTGAGTTTTAAACTATTGAAGCTTATTTAGGTAGGTATGTAGGTACGTACATAACATACATATTTGTGTTGCATATTGACAAAAAAAACAGTAAGATAAAAACCCGACAAAACATTGCAACACCAACGGAATCTCTAAATAATTTTGTTTTCACGTTGGTACCTAGTACCTACATACATATATGTACATACCTACATATGTTCGTTTATCGTTCCCATGTTTTATTCGACTAGGGAGGTATATACATGCATTTTGTTTCTTTCTTCCAAAAATTGAAGAAAGATAACAACATGAATGAGGGATACATTTTGTAAAAATTAAAAATTTGCTTATTAGCATAAATGAAATGAAAATTTTTCTACCTATCTATAAATGTTTTTGAAACTAGACAACTTGTAGACAGGTAGGTAAGGAAGATATAGGTAGGTATGTAGAATAAAGAAGTTCAAATTATGTAGTTGAATATAAATACATAGGTCGGTATGTACCTACATGTTTATAGTTAGTTTGTCCATGCCTGGTGGTTTGTGAATTACCAACGGAGTTTGCAACATGTATGTATACCTATCTAAAAAAAAGTTTGAGATAACAATCAAATATGACATTACGATAATATCGTAGTCGGAAAAAAGGGTCTGGAAATTCTGTCTGGCTGTCAGTCTGTGCGTATCAGCACCTACAGCCTAAACGGGTGAACTGATTTACTTAAAATTTGGTATGTAGGGTTTGTAGACCATTCCTTAGGGGAGAAATTGAAATATTATTTTATTAGGCCAACAAAAATAACCCACCTGCCATATAACGGTTTTTGAAAAACTTATTAATAATCTCGAAAACGGCTCAACGGGTTAATCGGTTAATGGATTTCAAAAGTGCTTAGATTTAGTTTAATTTTTTTTGTTTTGTTGTGACAAAGCATAACTGAGTCAAAAACTAACTGTTGTAAAAACTAATACTGCAGTGGGTACCTACCTACCTGTCATATAAACTTTTTAGTTTTCCTTATTTTCTCAAAAAACCGGCTCATACGATTTTGATGAAACTTTGTGTACTTGCATTATTCTAAATATATAAATATAAGTGCATTTTAGGATTTTGGAAAAAATGTACACAACAAAAATTTGGTGTTAACGGCTTCTTACAAATTTGTAAAAAACTGAATTCCGACCCCAAAAAAATTTAGCTACGGGCCATATCATGGGTACCTACATACCTTTGGTTATTTGCTCAAGACATAAAAACAAAGGTCTCCAGCGAAATCCGGCTTTGTCCGAGTTATTTCTTAATTTTGTCACTTTTTGTCTAATTTGGCTATCATGGCACTAAATGTTGATGTTTCCGAAATTATCCATTACTATTTCCAAACCAAAAAAAAATTTGTGGGTCACGGGACCCTCCACAGAAGTGAAACTTAGTGGGAATTTTTTTTTATTATAAAAAAAGATTCTTCGATGTCGTAGGTATGTTTGTTGGGTTTAAAAACAAATTGTTTGTTTTTGTCTAACTGAAGCACCTTTGAGATAAGTCCAATCAAATCCCAACTGACAAAATCACACTTTAGAAAATCCTGACTGGCAAAATCTCGATTGTTAAAAATCCCGAACAGTACCCACAAATCCCTTGTAAATCCCTTCTTTTTTATTTAATCTATACTTCTATACACATAAATAAAAATGGAGTGCCGGTTTGAAATGTCAAAATAACAGTATTTTACTACACGCATTATGAAAGCATACACAGCTCTTACAACAAAACACACATTTTTAAAATTTTTGTCTGTCTGTCTGTCTAATCTCGAGAACGGCTGGTCCGATTTTGACGGGACTTTCACTGGCAGATAGATAATGCTGTAGCGCGGAACTTAGGCTATTTTATTTCTGTTACTTCCTAGATGTCGCCCAGGTCACTTTTTTTCTAGAAAAAAAAAATTTTTCTAGAAAAATTGTTTTTATCCCCGGTCAGAAACTATGCTTGACAGATTTTGACGGGAGTTGCCACTTACAGATAGCTAATATTGTAGGGAGTGACTAAGGTTATTTTAATTACCCTCTAGATAGCGATGGGGCTTCCTAGGTGGCACTCGGGTCGCTTTTTTTTGCATATTCTTATATATGAATTGATCAGAAACTACTGGACCGATTTTAGTGGGACTTTTACTGACAAATAGCTGTAACTTATGAAGTAAATTATCCCAAAGATGGCATTTGTAATAGTAATTCCAAACGGAAAGAATAAAATTTTATTGAACTTATAAAGATTTGTCTTCTTGTTTTTATATCTGTGTACAATAAAAAAGAAAGCGCGCACATATTTGTTCACTGTAGTTAGATGCTACTTTATGCTGAAATATTATATACGTTTGTTATTAATTTCTTTATTCTTAAAAAATAAATTTTATCTTCAAATATTAGATTTGCCAACAATTGTGCACGAAAAAAAATCAATTTTTCTTCTGTTGTGTCATATATTCAAATTCCAAATATTCACCATGATGCGGTGAGTTTGTTTGTTATTTTTCTTATGACTTTTGGGGCAAAATACGGAAAATGTTATCGGGTCACAACAATCCTAACACAAATCAAACACAATCGATTGTGACTTGTGACCCCTCACAACGGCAGAATCGGGGTGTAAGTATGAGCTCATAAAAATTTGTTTTAAGACTGTTCTTTCTTGGCTAAAGGAAAACGTGATATCCACATCCGTTGTCTAATCAGTAATTTGCTGCATATGTCGGTCCATCTTTTATGGAGATGGCAGAACAGTTTTACGTTCACTTCTTTTTGGATGGAGGAGGAAGTGACTATTTCCCATCCTCGAAAAGCAGAGATTAGAGTAAAATATTTCTTAGAATACAAAATCGCTTCATTAGAAACTGGATTTAATGAAGCTTGTCATAATTTTACGCCAAGTTTCTATATAAAAAAATGTAAGAAACCTAAGGAAATTTGTAAAATATTTCAGCTACCTTAGCAAAAAAAAAAAAACGCGCCGTGTGTGGAAAAAGATGAATTCAATTTAAGTTCAAAAAGGGTTTATAATTTTTTTAACAAGGTTAAGGCAGAGGCTGTTAAAAATATACAATGTTTTTCTGTTTAAAAATTAACAGTTGGTAACCATATCGATATTTTTGAGATTTGCGAAAATTTGTAATACATACTGCGGCAATCCTGGGGGCCTAGCATGTAACTTGATATAGGCAGTATCTGATTTTCCTTAGCCGATTATTTTTGATTCAACTGAAACAAATTAAGAACAGGCTATGCTTGATTGTATCAGCATCGAGTGAATTCGATTAGTTCAAGTTCCGTGCTGGCACCCCTGAAGAGCTTTAAAATTGAGATAGTTTATAAAAATCTATGTATGTTGGTCAGAGTAAAAATGAAATATCCTATTTTGCCTTTGGTGTTTGTATATATAATTTAATAGAAATCACATAACTCAATTTCCCCCGTAGCCATATATCGGTGGAACTTAACCTCTGGTATGAGTGGCTTGCTATATTTCGTAGACTAAGAACTAAATGTTCAACGTAATCACGATTTTGAAAAAATCTACTTGTTGACATTCTGGCCTAGTAGGTACGTCTTCGAAGTAATAATTAGCCAGATCGGATTAGAACAGGACAGACACTATAAAAAACATGACGGCTGAGAAACGTAGAGAAAGTTAGAACAGACAAATGTCAGTGCGTTAAAATCTATTAGGTATATCTTTTTCTTCAGTAAAAGCATTGAGTTTATACACATAGAGGACTATACGTGAGATCAGTTGTAGCTAACATCGAAAAGTTGGTTAGCGAAAAACTATGAATTCCATACAGAATTTAAATACCTATTATCAGTTCATCCGTTTTCAAGTTATGGCTAAATTTGTACAAACCGTTAATACCAAACCTCCGTTATATGCATTTTTAGCAAAAAAAAAACCTAAAATGCAGTTGCATTACGGAGCAGCAAATATAACGTTCACAAAAGTTTTATTGAAATCTTTAGCCGTTGTCGAGAAAATTTGTAAAAACAAGCCCATTATATGGCAGGTACCTACCTACCCGTTAAAACAAAAATTTGGAATTTGCCATCAAATCACTAAGAGTACGCAGAGACAGATCGACGGATGGAATAAAGAAACCTACTTTTTTGGGCTTCTCTATCATCGTAATATCAGGTAAAACGTCGAAGCTTTTTTTTTTACACCGAACCAATACTTGCCTTATTGAGAAAGTATATCAGACAAGAGAAAATAGAAGTTAGGGCACATTTGTCTGCTCTAATTTGATGTGGAATTTTACAACTGTTTGCTAAGGTCGCTGCAGTCATCTAATCTTAACTGACTGTATAGAACAATATAAGCCAAATAATTCAAGACCAGACTACTCCACACAAGTCTAGATTCTCCCCACACTTAGAAACTTTTCTGCAATCTATTCAATGTAATTACCGTCAAACTGAGAGCAAAGTTTCGCAGAAATACGTTGTTTTATCAACTTCTAAAACAGGGATATGTAACCCGCATAAACCTAATAGATATTTGATTAAACACATTTCCTGCAAACAAATGTCGTGTTTGTGTGCAACACATCTTTTGTCTGGGTCTACGTGGGATATATCGTTAAGTAAAGTAATCACTTATACCATTCTCATGTTCAGCCTTATTGTAAAGTTCCCCCGGAATCGATTTCGCCTGGCGAAAATCTGTTCCCCCGGAATTTTAAAAGCTATTGGGGATTCCGCCCGAACGATTTTCCACTTCGAATCAGCAGTGACATTTCGGATAAGCGAGGCGTGTTTATGCACTTCTTAAAGTAACATCAATTTAATCTCGAACAAAGTGTGACAGTTTTGTTTTTCATTTCTAACAAAAAAATTATCATGAATCTTGATTTTGAAATCTTTTCGGTTTGAATTTTACATTTTTATAATTAAATAATTTAATAGCTACTGCAACTTTCTAAAATATCTTCTTTTTTTTTTTTTTTGTAGTAAATGCATTTCTGAGAGAATATTTTCTACTCTTTTAAGTTTGAGAATTAACTTGAAAAAATAAATGAACACACCTAGTTTCTGATTTGACAGATCTAAATAAAGAAGAGCTAATTGTGTTGTGCGGTTTTTTTTTCAGAGAGATTGCAGAAATAAATTGTTTAAACAATCTTTTGGACGTGTAGGTATATGTTGTGAATATTGCCATTTGTGAATCAAGTAAATCATAGTTAATTGTTAAAAGTTAAATAATCAGATCCTTGTAAATAGGTACCTATAATAAACCACAAATTTAAATATACATAAATACATGTATGTTTTAGTAGCAAATTATATTTATTTAAAAGAAATGTTGTTTTGTTTTCAAAAGTGCAGTTCAAACGAAGAGTTCCAAAAGGTAACAGTTCGGTGACAATTTTGAGGGATGATTAGGTGTTAAATGTTTTGAAATATTTCATGTGTTTGTGAAAATATATCATTACATTTATGTGTTGTGTTACAGATTTAAACAATACTACAAATTATCGTTTTGTTATACTTGAGCTGACGAAAAATAAACAAATGTCTTGCAATTCACAACTTTTTTTACTCGTTCGCCTTCAAAAATTGAGTGAACATTTTAGCTGTAATGACATTTGCATTTCGCCCGAAAAAAGTGACCACAATAGGGGGAATTTTTTGAACATAAAACATTTTTCGGGTGAAATTCACAATAGGGGGAAAGGGAAATTTCCATTTTTCTGGGTGGAATGTAATTCGGGCGAACTTCACAATAAGGCTGGTTAAGATTTACATAAATTGAAATTTTGCATTTCACATTATTTAAAATGACATACAGCAACCCTTTTTTTTGTCCCCCTTACCACTGCTGAACAAAAAAAAATTTAAAAAAAAAATACAATGATTCAGAAGATTATTAACGAATCTCCTGGAAATAATAAAAAAATATAATTAAACATCAAAAGAAAATTATTTTTTTACCTCTGAAACTGACTCCTCATCGGATTCAGATAAATCAGTGACTCTTGGTGGTGGAAACACTTCAGTATCGGTATCCGAATTATCACTTGTGATAATGTTCTGCAATGCAGTAGATATTGCATTAACAATTCCAACAGAAGAAGATGACAACGAAGAGTTCGATGATATTGAAGATGATGTTGAACATAATGAATTTTGCTTTTGAACTGATGTGGTCGTTTGTTGGTTGAGGGTCGTAGTAGTCGCAGCCGAGCATGCTGGTGCTGCTGCTGGAACATTGCAATCTCCTACAGATATTGTTGGGGCTGCTGCTGCATTTTCTATCTCGTCACCAC
Organism: Baccha elongata; assembly: GCA_951217065.1. Classification (NCBI taxonomy): domain Eukaryota; kingdom Metazoa; phylum Arthropoda; class Insecta; order Diptera; family Syrphidae; genus Baccha; species Baccha elongata. The sequence continues at coordinate 87,016,818 of OX578273.1, forward strand.
CAACACCAATACTCACACAACCTCCACAAATATCCGTCGACGTTTGTTGGTGTTGTTGCCTAGGTAGAGGTGGTGGTTGGGGTTGATGTTGTTGTTGTTGTTGTTGGTCAGGCTGGTGGTGTTTCTGCTGCCGATTTGTAGACGATTTCTTACTACTCGCTAATAAATTGTTAGTTTTCGTTGAAGAAAGAATCGCCAATGAAGAAGCAGGTGATGTTGTTGAAGTTGATAATGGTAGAATAGTGGTGGCAGACGTAGCCCCGCAAGGATCATTCCCAGCAGGAGCAACGGCAGCCATTATGGTCATGGAAGATGACGATGTAATCCCTGCCGTCGTCACTAATTTCGAGTTGGACACATTTTTGCCATTTGCATTTGCATTTGCATTTGCACCACCACTTTTATTTAAATTACTACTACTTATACCGGTACTAATACCACCACCACCAATCATACTTACACCACTACTATTACCATTACCACCACTACTGCCAGGCGAAGGAGCCGTAGTGCAGGTTGTAGTTGCCGTTGCGGGTATAATTGTGGTGTTGGTGTTAGTGTTACAACTATCACTATTCTTTTGATTTTTCAAATTATTTTTGTTGAAATTTTTATTGTTTTGTTGATTATTATTGTTGCTATTACTATTAATAGCAGTTGAAGTCGAGGTGCTACTACTCGCGCCACCTCCGACTGAATTTTTGCACGACTTTTTCGTCATTCTTTCGATCGTGTTGTTGTTCTTCTTTTTCGATAACAACGAGGATGACGAAGACGATGGTTGCGATACTTTTTTGTTTGACTTTGCCGTCACCGTTGTTGGCGCAGTTGTTGGTGTTGTTGTTACTGCTGCTGCTGATGATGTTAATGGTGTTGGTGAATTGTCGCCAATGACAAGGATGGATGTATTGGTTGTTGTTAAATTACCACCACTACAAACATTTAAATCGGTTTTTTTATCAGATTCATTATTCATTTTTTTCTCTTTCTCTCTTATTCTCTGCTTTTTTTTTATAATTCTATTTCACTTTTTTCACTTTTTTTTTTTATTTCTTTGAAGAAATTTTAATTTTTTTAAGTTCAATCAATCAAAAAAGACAAATAAAAATATTATTTTTCAAAAACCCTGTAAGAAAATCACAATATTGTATTCGTCTAGAAATGAATAGGGAAATACGATGTTATCCAATATTTCTCCCTTCATTTATCATTTTTACTGCGAATTGAAAGAAAAAAAAAAAGATAGACGAATGCAGAAAAATGTAAAATTCCGATGAAAAATCGTTTTTTCTTAATTCTTTTGATTTTTTTTTTCAATTAAAACTTTTTTTTCTAATGAACTCTGGGCTAGTCGAACGTCGATGAGGAGGAGCACTTCATTTCTTTTTTTTCAACACATATTCACACAAACTTATATAGACAGCTTACGAGAGAAGATAGAAGAAAAAAATTTAGGAAAAAGGGAAAAAATTTAATTTTTCAATTTTAATTTTAAGTTATTTTCCGATGTCGTATCGAATTGAAAATAGGATCAACGGATTCAGAAACTTTTGTTTTATATTTTTCTTGTATTTTTATTCAATTACCGATTAAATTAAAACGTAATATTTATTAAAATTATTACAGCGATTTCGTGTCCGTCATTTTTTACTCGAGTCAGGTTCGCCATCATGTATTTTTTCCCGGATATATTGGGCTGATGCAGCATTACTCTGCGGTTAATAGATGAAATAACTGCTAGAAAATTCTAGTAATTTTTAAAGATGTGTCACCTGCCGTAAGATAGGTGTAGTAACTGACAGGGTGATGACAATGATGAAAACGTGACAAACAGTATGTGTGAAACAAACAAAACGCCTCGCCGAGAAGTAATTCTCATTTTCCCACAATTAGATCGTTGTTGTTATGTTTTTCCATTTAATGTTGCTATGACACAAAATAACACAAAAATTGTTAAACATCGATTTTCTTATATATTTTATGATTAAAGAAGAATGTGAGATCGATTTTTTACGCCCAGTTTCTAGAAAACGTGTTGCGAGAAGAAGGCTGCTGTTTTTCATAATTAAAACCTAGTATGCAGCTGAAGTGAAACGAAATTTTCCGTCGTCTCCAAAAACACAGACGAAATGATAACGAAACGGTACCGGAGAAATTGTTATGTAGAGGTTCGCCATTTAGCCTAGTATGCAGCTGAAGTGAAACGAAAAATCCCATACAAATGACACAGTGAAATCATAAAGGAAATTTGTCGTCTTTCTTTTCGATTTGTGGTATGCAGCTCCACGGTGAAACGGTTGATAATCTGTTCAAGTCTCCACCACTCTCTACACTCTTTTCGCACAAATTTAATTGACCGGGATATTAATTGCTCGCGAAATTTTGACGTTTGTATTTTTTTCGTGTTTTTTTTGGGTTATTATTATTATAAAATGGATTTCTGTTCTTTTTATTTGTTTTTTTGGTTTTGCCTCGTGGCCAGGCTAAGATTTTAGGTATGTTGTTAACTAGATTAGTCGTAAAACATTGTGCGACGAAGTAAAATGTTTCTTGATTTCGCGTTTGTCAACTCAAAAAAGATGTAAAAAGAGAGCACAATAACGGAGATAAACATTTCCCCTCCATTGAAAACCTTTCAATTTTCTGCTAGTCAAATTTCTGGTTGCAAGAAGTTCAGCTTCTGTCAAAATGGAAATGTGATGTTTTTTGTTGTTGGTTTTTGTAAGAATTTTCTCATTCTTACAAAACTTTGACAGGTTTTAGACAACGTGCTACGATATTAATGTCGTTTTCGGGTGGTAATCCCGAAAAGCTCTCCGATCCAGGATTCCAAGCGAACAAGCAAACACAGCTAATTCGATTCTGAAACATATTTTTCATTGTAGTGGTAAACCTCAACATAACTTTTCATACACTTTTTGAGCATGCGAATACATATTATAGTTGAAAATTGCATTGAATACGTTCTTTAAACTATTTATTCACTTTGTAAACTTGTGTTTTTTACAATTTTTTTTAGTTTTCATCAAATTTTAACAAATTTGTTGTGATATTAATATGTGAGTGCTTCTTGTTTTGATTTTGAATTGAAATTCAGAAGACAAAACTCTTCTTTCCAAGAGAGGAAGTGTCATTCTGAGTGCTTAAAATCAAATGATGCTTAAGTCTTCTACATGGTTTAATTTTGTTTCAATGAATTTTTATATAAGTAGGTACCTATATAGAATTTTATATTATTTAATTTCTTTATGTGACGCATACATTTTATGAATTCTGATTGACGAAAGTCAAACCACTTTAGATTTTACATGATGATTGATCCAACAGATTGATCTAATAACTGCTTATTTCGCTTCTATGAAGATTTGATCAAACGTCTATCTACACGTATGCGAAATTTGATGTAAATGACGTACACGGTCAAAGTTCGCTTAAAATTATTAGCTTCATTCTCTGAAGTCAAAAAGATATACATTCTATGAAGTTAGGCAACGTTGGATAGGCGTTGAATAGAAGGTTATTTAACGTATAACTATTTATATGTACATGTACATATTCACATTTTGGATAAAGGACACATCCGCCACTCTCCATACAAATGTGGGCCCTTTTTATTTAAGCCGGCCACCGAAAAAAAGTTTGGTCTGTCTCCCCCCGTTTATCCAGCAGGAGCAATTTTCCAAGAATTGTCTTAAAATGACGGTTATAAAATGACGGTACTATGCCTTTTTATACCTTTTTTGAAAAACCAGAAATCTCTACTATTATTCTGTTTTCAAATGAAGTTGTTTGAGAAAACAGTTTTAAAACATTAATTTTCAAACTAAAAATAAATAATAATAATAATAATATTTTAACAATGTGTCTGATGTAAGGCACATTGCCTTTTAAATGCAACAGGTGTTGCACGACACTAGTTAGAAGGAATAGAAAGATAGGAAAGAATTGTTTTGTGCAATGGATAGAGAGCTAGTTGATTTTTATTTTTAATTGCATAACCTCATGGGTGACGTCCAGCATAAGCTGGGAGGTATGCTGAAAAGAAAAAATGTTTGTACAGTGAGGATTGAACCTGAACCCTCTGGGTCAACAAGCAAGCATCTCATCCATTGTACCATTTTTTTTTGTAAAAAAATTGTTTTAGCTATTTTTTTTTTTCAAAATTCAATACTCTAATTAATTTTTAGTCAAAATCAGAAAATCAGATACTTAAATGTCTTGTACTTTCTGAGAAAATTGAAAATAACGAACACCACATTTTCGGATTTTCGGATATTTCTAAATGATAAAGACAGTTTGTTGCATCTCTATTAAATTAACTATGTAATCTATTTTTCTGATGACTCACACTATTGTGAGCTTATTTAAAAACAAGCTTTTAAACGGTTTAAAATATTACCACTATATTTTTCATCATCTTATTTTTTGCTAACGGAAAAATCACGTGAACATTACAGCTCGATCTCTAATGCAAAACTTATATATTTTATTATTTAATTTTTATTCGAAGTGAAGGTTATTTTAATCAGGAAAATGATAATATCAAACATTTGTTCTGTAATAATTTTATTATTGTTTTTTATTGTTCAATCCGATGGAATGCAAAATATTGATCAATCAGAAGAACACGTAATACCAAAAGAAGTATTTTCAGAGAGAAATCTGAGAATCTTGGAAAAACCATTTCGGATGTCAAAGCTAAATATTGCTTGGAAGAATGCTATGAAAGTAAGTTTATTAATTTATATAAAATACATAGCCTATGACATAAACGATTTTACCTCAGTTCTTAGATAACTCAAAGCTCAAAACGTTTTATTCGGACTTAAAAGATCTAGATGATGAACTATTTGACTGGAAAGGTAGAAGTTATAACATGGATCCTTCAAACGAAGAGCGTGAACATGATAAAATAGTTTACGACCTTGTTGATATAATGGATAAATATGGTATACTGACTAGCTTGGGTGATCCGTTCGATGTTCCCGTTAAAGGTCAACCAGAGGTAAGTCCTACAAATATTTGTTGTACGGGTTTATTTTTTCTTTGCTTTACGTTTTTTTTAATTATTCTTAATTAGTTTAATTATTATTATAATTGTGACATCAATCAAAGTTCAGAAGGTTTTTATGAGAAGCGACATACTCGGATAGTTATTCAATAATGCTAATCTTGAAAGTTTTGTTGATTTTTTTAATTCCTAACATATGCAAATTGTTTTAATACGACCTTCTGTTTTAATATTTTAATTTAATAACAAAATGCGCTGTCACTTTAAAATTTGACCCCAACAAATTCAGACAAGCTTGACAAAATTTTCTTTTTGTTATTAAAAGTAAGGAAGCAAAAGAATAGGTACATTTTTTTAAGAGCAAACATAAAAACAAATGAGTGAAAATAGATTTTTTTTCAATGGGTTTTTTATAAAAAAAAAAATAGTTTAAACTATAAATTTTAATTGTTTATTTTTTCTCTTTTTCCCTTTTTTCGTTATATTATCTGCATTTATAATTGAATATTGTACGACGACGATTAGTTTTTTCCCATATCAGCCCTTCAATTTAAAAATTATTGTTGATGAAAATGTAATTCTCATATTATTTTTTAATACTATTTCGACTTTAAATTTTCAGGAAATTTAAAAATGAAAAATAATATCTTTCTAAGTATAGTCGTACAACCATCTGGTTTTCAGTGGTAAGATTTTATTGAAAATTTGTTATTCAACAACGTTTTTTTTTTAATAAAGTGATATCAAGATAAAAAAAGTTAACGCACTCCGCGCGCAATAATTTTTCAGCTTGAATTGATATAAAAAAAATTAGTTAATATGTTTTGTTTGAAATGCAAAAAAAAATTATGCAAAAAAAACAAAAAACGAGACAAAAATCAACAAAGCTTATTAAAGATGAATGAATTTGCTAATTTCTTGGAAACTTTGAGTTTTACGGGAAAAAGGTACCTAATAGGTCAAATTTGTAGCTTATATAAACTATGCTGCAGACATTTGAATTCATTAAAATTATGTATCATCGTATTTGTTTTTAGCTAAAAACTTTAAATGCCATCTTGTGTTAAGTATTGAATATACATTCCATACCGAATTTAAATGAAATTCGTTCAGTTGTTATCATGTTATGGCAAAATTTGTAAAAAAAAAAAACGTCAACACCAACTCTCCGTCATGTGCATTTAAAAAAAAATCATGAAATGCAGTTATATTAAGAGCACACTGCAACTATTATAACGTTCACAAAGTTTTGTCAAATTCGTATTTAAGCCGTTTTCCAGAAAATGGGAAAAACTAAAACCTTTATAAAAGATAGGTAACCGCCGTAGTTTTTTATTTCAATTTTTCTCAAAAACGGCTTTTGATGTTTTGGTAAACCTTTGTAAAGTATAGGTTTTATAACAATGGTTCAGAACGAAAGTTTTTCAATTTCTTAGGGCCAGTTGTACAATCGTGGTTCAACGTAGTTCAAATTTATAAACCACTGATTTCCACAGCTAATCTGTCAAAATCAGTGGGTTAAAAACTTGAACCACGTGTACAAAATCGTGGTCCTTAGATATGTTTAAGTTTGAGTTTAAGTTTATTTCGTTTAAGCTACAAATCTAAGCAACTTATAATTAACCAATATAGTGTTTTTTTCTTAGGACCACGAAAATAAAGGATACATTTGTATTCATAGATTAATCAAGATTACCTATATAGATAAGTTTCTGATTTTCGATTTAACGTTATAACAGCTAACCAAAAATAAAAACAGGAACGAAACAGAAAAAACCCACAAAACAACAACAACATTTGCTGCACACATACAGGCGAAGCTCACCGATAGCAACTTCTTGTCAAATTCTATTTGACAGATGTAAAAAATTATCCACAGAAAAATGAGTGGATAAATATTTTGAAGATTTATCTATAGATAGAGCGCGCTAAGTGTAGCGGTGCAACAAACATACTTCTGATTTGATCCAGAGCTCTAGCTGTCACTTCCGCTATAACATGCGAAGCATGTTCATCTGTTTTTAGTTATTACTCATGAATAAATAGAGTAACACCTTCAATGGTGTTTGTTTCACGTATTAACACATCAATAATGTATAGTTCTTTTCCAACACCACTTCAATATCGTCTAGGATAATTACTTAAAAAGTTTTATATAACTTTTTATGTTTTTTTTTTTCAGATGACGGAAGACGAAAGGGAATTGAGACGAAAGGACCTCGAAAAGATACGGAAAACCCAAAAAGTTGACAAAGATACTGAATTGAGGCGAAAGCTTGTTGGTATAATGAATAGCTATGAATTATTTCAACATTTCGGAGAAACAGAGAAAAAGCACTATAGATCACCAAACAAGGTACGTTACCCTTGCAATAACAATAATTTTGTTTCTTACAGCCATATTATTCACTAGTTAAATCCAAATGTAGAATTAAGCCCACATATAAATTACAATTAATTTTTCTCATAAATTAATAAATAAAATATATAAGAAACAAAGATATATGTATAAAAGAAGCAGCAATTAAAAAAGATAAATAAATAAAGAAATAAACGAAAACAAAGAATGTTTTATATTTGGATTTAAATTTAAAACTTCTGAATAATATGGCCATTAGCATTTGTTTAACGGTGCTTACATTTGACTCACTTATTCCACCAATCAATAGATAGTGTTTCGCTGCGTGTGTGGTATACGATTCTTCATTCAATCAATTTTTAAATCATTTGTGGGCTCTACTATGTAACAAACCATTTCTCAAATTATTAAAATTGTTAAGTTGCATTCTGGATGAAATTCCGTAAGTGGGAACAATTCTGATCTGAAATTATCTGTCAAAAAGAGTTCTCACTTTAAAATCGTGAAAACTAAAGGGACGCATTTTTTTTTGGTTCAAAGAGAAAAATCACGCTTACGGAATCGTGACTGGTTTTAATAAAACAAAAATATTGACAATACTTTGTTTATTAAAAGGTTACATTCTCTTGAAACTAGGAGTACGCGTTTACTGAAGAGGAAATAACCAATATGCAATTCAAAGATTTACAACTGAAGGAACTATGGGATATTGCTCAAAATTCAGGGTACACAGATGAAGAATTAAAATTTCTGAAAAAAGAATTCTTGCACTATCAAGATAAAGTAGATCTGTACTATAAACTGTTGGAAGATACTGGAGCTATTGAAGAGGAAACTGAACGTCAAAGTGATTTTTATAAAATAATATGTTAGTGTTCAATTTTTTTATGTTTTATCTTGCTTTACAGATGCAATAGAAACTTATCAAATGGAGGTTTTAAACATGTTCCCTGGTGAAGTGGACGATGAAATGGTACTCCCAAAAAAATTTGACAAAAAAGTTTTCCATGATAACATGCTAGTAATGCGCAATAAATATGCAAAAATTAAGGAATATTATGATCGCTTGAAGCGTATGGTGAAAGTCGGTCTACATAGTCAAGAATTTTTCGAACCAAAAGCACTAAAATTCTGGAGAGCTGCAACATCTAGTAATTTTACAAAAAATGAGTTGGAATCAATAAAGAATGAATTGCATGACTATGAAACTAAATTAATAAATCTGAGACATTTGCAAGCTGAACATGCATTGGAAATTAGAAAATACAAGGTAAATCACAGAATTTTGATGAAGTTAATTTTCTTTAGGAGCTATTTTTATTTCTATTCAAACGTTAGTTTCGTTTTTGAATGAATATTTTTATTAATGAATTAATTATAATTTTTTTTTCTTCTACGATTTAAAATGAAAAATAGAACAGAAGTAATCTAGAACGCTTTGCAGAACTGGAAGAGAGTATTAAAAAACAAACTAGAAAAATCGAAAAAATGCAACGAACAATTGCAGGACGCGTATATAGACACACAGAGCTTTAAAGAAGATATTAGAAAAATGTGTAAAAAATAATTATTGTAGTTAAATATAAAAAAAAATTGTTATTGTAGTTTAGAAATAAAAAAATAACCAAGTTAATATTTATATATCATTGTTTAATTCATAAGTACATTATTAAAAGCCGATTTGTGCAAGACTGGTTAGTTGTAACTGTCTGTCTTTTCAACAAAATCTAAACCAGCTAACCTATGGTTACAATAGACTTCGTCAACCAGCTGATTTTGTGGAATTATTCCAGTCGGCTACCAGAGGTTTGGTCTTTTCCGCAATATTTAAATTAAAGAATCTATTGTTTCGTTAAACCGTCAATTTAATATTATCAAACTCAACTTCCTTATCTGACTGTTTCGGCAAAGCGAAACAGTCAGATAAGGAAATAAAAAGAATAAAAAGAACAGAAATCCATTTTATAATAATAATAACCACAACAAAAATCATAATTTCGCGAGCAATGAATATCCCGGTCAATTAAATTGTGTGCGAAAAGAGTGTAGAGAGTAGTGGAGACTTGAACCGGTTATTAACCGTTTCACCGAATCGCTGCGTACCACAAAAGGATTGGATTTTTCGTTTTACTTCAGCTGCATACTAGGCTGACTACTTATAAACTAAATAAAAATCTCCACACTTCAGGAATAATTTGGCATTTTTGTATGTGATTTTTCGAACAAATAGGCTTTAAGAACAAATATTTTTCAAAACATTGTGTGCTATTACACCTTGCGACAGGAGGCTCACCTCTTTTTGAACATAATAAGTGCGAAAAGAGAAAAACAACGAAACAAAAAATCAGTCGACGGGTGAGCCTCGGTCCGAGTTTTCCGTCATTATTTTTGCGTTCTCTTTTCTCTTGTTCGATATTTTTCTATCTTGCTTCATTCCTATTCGGTTCTGAAAGAGTGTACACGCATGCTTTGCATACAAAATGCTCTTGAGCGCTGTGGGCAGAAAAGAGGGAAAAGAGGATTGTAAAATTTGAGTCATGACTCTTTGAAACACATTTTTCAAAGAAGAATTTTAAAAAAAGAGGCGCTCGCCTCTTGTTGCAAGGTGTAATAGCACACATTCATGTGAAGCCAACAAAAATGACATCGTTTTGCGTAATTTCATTAAGGAGGCAACGCTGAGGCTGAATCTGCCGGCTGTCATCGACCCTTGGTTTTCTGCCTCCTTTGTCATTTTTAGCAAAGGTTGTACAAAAAAAGAAAATCAAGAAATTCCATTCCAAAATTGAAATCGTTGGTCTTTTTCTCAAAAGTTTAGCAACAAGCAATTAAAACTGTATAGCTAGCATTTCCACGAAATTCCTATACATATTTAACTTTTAGTTTGCGATTTCGCCTAAAAAAACCGCAACGCAACGTTATTCCAAGATCCAGTTATCTCAAAAAATCTAAATTTATTTGTCGTATCTCATAAAGTTCATAAAGTTCACAAATAAAATTGCTCTCCACCCTTTAAGAAAATGTTATTTCCAAAAATAGTTTTTATAGCAATTACATTGCTTCTTATTGTACAAACAAATGGCGATAACAAAAAAAGTAAAAAGTATTCCAAGGAGGCAAATATTCCACATTTTACAACCGAAAGTTACGATCCGGACATTAGAAATATTCAACGACCATTTCGAATGTCTAAATTGAATTTGGTTTGGGCCAAAGCACAACAAGTAATTTTAAATGCATAATATTAACTGGTCCTGGTCTGGCTATAGCTACATTAAATTGGATTTCTTTCTTTCAGAGACTAACGGAACCCAAGCTCAAGTCATTGTACATGGAATTGAAAATTCAAGATAAAGAGGAAATCGCATGGAAGCAGCTGAATTCACAGCATAAGGACAAAGAAGGTTTGAAAGCAGCCGAATTGAGACAGAAACTTATTGGTATAATGAGTAGCTATGATTTATTGGATCATTTCGAGGAAACACAGGATACCACTAAAACCAAACCTTATAAGGTGAGTTGCCTAGTATTGGTAATAACAATAGTATCGGTTTATTTTAAGCATTGGCAAACATATTAAATAAATAGGACAAAAAATGTATCCATTTAATACTAATAATTGCATCAGTATGGGTTCTGCCAGCATTATGTTTCTAGATATAAAGAACAAAAAATATGATATAATATATTCTATAAATTCTTGTCAAAAACGTTACTAGGTACGTATATAACATCGTTCATTAGCTGCAATACTGTTATCATTTAAAACTAATTATACTAATGCTAACATACTTTACACTTGTCAATATAAATTGCATTATAAAGCGCAAGCTACGAAGCAACAAGAAATCTCGCAAACAAAATCCAGCATAAGAAACATAATGCTGTTTTATTTGGAAAAATAAAAACTGCTGCACGAAAACACATAGCATTATTAATATTTTTGGATTAACCGCGTTATAAAATAAATATTTAGTGAGTTCAATACAGTACTCACCCCGAACGTTTCGCTACAAATTTTAACGATCGGCGTGATCACCGGGAAATTTAAAAATGTTATTACTACTTTGCGGGGTGTGGGATTTTTCAATACTTTTTATGTTCACAACAAAGTTGGGTGAGCAAACTGACTACAGAAAAAGACTTAAATCCCCTAGAACTGTCGAAGCGGGAAACCTAGATACTATAGAAAACTGTTGCCAAAAGCGCCTGCTAGACGAATCGGTATAAGCGGTGCTTGTTCAAAGAATTTATTAAAAAAAAGGATTGAATCAGCGGTATTTCTTTACGTGGGATATTGTTATGCTAACACCTCCTGGTGTCTTAGTGACGTTTATATAAGAGGCCAAGTTACCGCATACGATCGTAACGTAATCTTTAAATTTTGATGAAAGTTACTTTCTTAATTGAAGCACTTACAAATGTTCGACTATTAAAATAGAAAAATAATGTTGTTTTTCAACCCCTTAACCAAAAACAAACGTCGAAATACCCACATATAGGAAGCAAAGTTTTTTTTGAACAAACAAACTATACAATCGTAATATCAACGTATGGATAGTTTCAAGTTAACAGATGATTTTATGATTTTCATGTTAATGCATTTATCACGTCAACCAATCAATGTTTTAGTTGATCAATTTTATTTAAGACTTCAGAAACAAATTTCCACACGTTTTTATTATAAACCAAAAATATTCTTTTCAAAATTATAGAAATTCCATGAGTCGGACGATCACTTGAACAAGAGCTTGTTTAAAGACAAAAAATTAAGCAAGTTATGGGAAAAAGCTGAACTCTCGGGATTCACATTGGAAGAACTTAAATCTCTTAAAGAGGAATTCTTGCACCATCAAGACAAAGTAGATCTGTACTATAGTTTATTGGAAAATGTTGGATCTCTTCCAAAAACTGAATACAATGAAAGTAATTTGAATTAAATAATATTTTCTTTTGAATAGTTTTTAGCTTTTTTTTAATGCACAGATACAATCAATGAAGATGAGTTAGAAAGTTTTAACATAATCCCCGCTGATAACGACAATGAAATCAAAACACCACAGATGGAAGAAAATCTATTCCATAAAAACATAAATGAACTGAGGGATCATCATCGCGGTATTAAAGATCACTATGATCGCTTGGAGCGTATGGTGTCAAGTGGGCCACATAGTCAGGATTTTATTGAGCCAAAAGTACAAGGACTCTGGCGTGTTGCTATGTCTAGTAATTTCTCGGAAAAAGAGTTGGCATCAATTAAGAGTGAATTGCATCACTTTGAGAGCAGGTTACTAAAACTAAGGCATTTGCATGCTGAGCATGCATTACAAAAGAACAAATACAAGGTAAATTTTTCTTGTGCATTGAAAAAAAGTTTACATTACTCAACTATATTAAAAATTTGATAATTGAATGCTGGCTTTGATTTCAAATTGAAAATTGGTTGGATTCGCTTGCTCATTTCTTTTTTGTTGCAAAGAACTCAATTTGTTATTTTTTTATTACATTTTACATTAAAAAATAGACTAATCATCATTATATTTTATTTTAATAAAATTTAGAATGAAAAACAACATCAAGATAAAAAGGGTCGCTTTGAAGAAATGGAGGATCATATCAAAAAGCAAACTAGGAAAGTCGAAAAAATTCAGGAAACCATTGAAGGACAAATATACAAACACACAGAGCTTTAGAATAGATATCAAACCAAACGTGAGCAACAATTTTCGAATCGAATATAAAATAAGTTTGTTAATATATAGTTTAAAAAATTAATAAAGAGATCAATATATAATTTATGTCAATGTAAATGTTTCGTTTAATTGGTGGGGTTATGAAAAAAAAAATAAAAATAAAATAACTAAAAAAATTTCCAATGATGAAAAAAAAAATTGACAAAAATAATTAAAATAACTGATAATGAATTAATAATTTAATTAATTTAAAAAAATCTAATGATAAAAATTCTCAAATTTATTTTTTAAAAATAAAATACATTTTTGTTATAAGCGTTTTTTCTTATATCTGTGCGCTCAGACAGAGCTTGAATTAAAAAAAAAGTTTGTTTTAAGTTCATCTTCAATCTGTAATAGCTGTATTTTATTATCCCCTGAGATCTGATCCGGATTGGATTCGCGTCGCAAAATAAACGCAAACAACAACAACACAAGAACCAGCTTTGTTTCTAGATCTTGCAAAATTCCAATCCGTTCCGGAAGCCGTATTTTATTATCCCTTCTGATCCGGAACGGATTGGAATTTCGCAAGATTTAGAAACAAAGCTGGATCTTGTGTTTTTGTTGTTTGCGTACATTTCACAACGCAAATCTGATCCGGATCAGATCAGAGTGGATAATAAAATACAGCTATTATTTATTGATTTCTGATTGATATTAATTATGGACCTTAAGCTGGCCAGTGTCTTTTATAGAAATTCACTATTACCTAGTTTATATGCAGAGTCGAAATGTCGAGCTTTAGTTGAAACGAAATTCCAACACAGGTATTTCAGCAAACTAGTTGAAAGCTTGAGGAGTTGAGTTACGTGCGAAAAAGTTGAAATGACAGGAGAATACTTGCGTTGCTTTGTAGGCATTAAGGCAAAAAGATTGAGTTTTCGAGAAAAAAATATTTTTATTGCTCTTACAAGTTATGCGCATACTTTTCAACAACAAATATTCATTCGTTAATATGTATTTGATCACATGCAGAAATAATTGTGTATTCAACATTTCAACCCAGGTATTTCATTTAATTTTCGACTCAACACCACTGCTCGAGTGCGATCGAGTCGAATTCCATTTCGTTCCAACTCATCCCCGTTTACAAATGGGTGAACCTAAGTTCAAGCTCGCTTCAACCATGCATATAAACTAGGTATATGGTGTATATGAAGAAACTGCTTTTTTTAGAACTGTTTTATTTTTCCGAACTCCAGTGTTTCACCGCCGTGATTTATTATTTCATGTTAATTTAGTTTCCAAAATAGTTGCTTCCTCCCGTCAAAATTTTATGTTTATATATTTCTTATATGTTCACAGGCGTGTCCGCATGTGTGCTAGGCTTGGCGCCAGTTATAGCTATCAGTAAAAATTTTCTTTTGGTTTTTTTTATATGTATCCATATTGTTAGGTTTTATCTAGGTTCGTTTTATTAAATAAAACTTATTTCCGTTTTAATACAACTCACTTTACGTCTTTTTACTTTTAATTCCACTTAATATTTTAAAACACTCTTTATTTCCTTTTTACTTTCTTTATTTTAAATTCACACTTTATCACTTTCAAATTACCGACTTGTACACAACTGATTTCAAATTCAAACTGACTGTCGGTCCGCATCCGCTTCCTCTTTTATACAGAAATGCTTGGCTTATGGAAGGTTCTTGAACTTGCTAGAAACAGTAGGCAATGTAGTACAATATAGAGTAGGCAATGTAGTAGGTGTAGAGATTTAGTAGATGTACCGAACAGGTAGATGGCGTTTACCTCAAGAGATGAAAATATTCAGCACCCTTTAATTATTTGTGTAACACGTTACATTGCCCTCCTCCTAAGATTGTTCGCCCCGAACAATTTCTTCACCATCTTCTCCACTGTAGCGGTATAGCCGATCAATGTGAACAACTTTTGGCTTGCCTCTTAGACCTCGCTGAATTCGATAAACCACATCATTGATCCTTGTAACAACACGGTAAGGTCCTTCCCAGTTTTGTTGAAGTTTTGGTGACAGTCCCTTTTGTCGATGAGGATTATATAGCCACACTAGATCTGGCCCTCATGGAAAGGTTTCGTTGTGATGTTTGCATCATAGCGTGTTTTCATTCGGTCACTAGCTAGCTTTATTTTAGTCCTTGTCCTGTCATGGATGTCAGTCAGTTTTTCCTTTAGGCAATCCACGTATTCCTCTTCATTTCGTTTTTCGCCCGTTGGACATCCGAATTTAATTTCGCTAGGCAACCGGATATTTGTACCGAATACAATTTCTGATGGAGTGTGACCAGTTGTGCTGTGCACCGCATTTCGGTATGCCATTAAAAATAGAGGAATGTGTTGGTCCCAGTCTCGTTGGAAGTCACCTACTACTTTGGAAAGGTGTTCTTTGAGAGTCCTGTTGAAACGTTCAACCATTCCGTCAGACTGCGGATGAAGTGGTGTTGTTCTCGTCTTCTTGATGCCAAGGAGCGAACAGACCTCTTGAAAGATTTTGGATTCGAAGTTTCTTCCTTGGTCAGAATGGAGCTCCATAGGAACACCGAACCTGCTGACCCAATTGTACACAATCTGATCTACAACTGTCTTCGCTTCTTGGTTTGGAATGGCAAACGCCTCAGGCCACTTGCTGAAGTAATCCATGACAACAAGAATGAATCGGTTTCCACTGTTAGACTCAGGAAATGGGCCTGCAATATCGATGGCAATTCTTTCAAAAGGTGCTCCAACGTTGTACTGTTGCATCTTACTCTGTAGTTTTCTGCCTGGTCCCTTGGTGGCTGCACAAGTGACGCATTTTCTGCACCATTTTTCTACATCATCTTTTGCATGCAGCCAGTAGAAACGTTCTCGAATTTTCTCCAGAGTTTTGTTGATACCCAAATGGCCTCCAGAAGATCCATCATGCATCTCACGTAGAATGTCATTAACCTTTGTCCGGGGTACAACAAGCTGCATCACATAGGTTTTGCCATCTGAGGATTCCCATCTTCGTTTGAGCAAACCTTCCTGCACATGAAGGGAATTCCATTGTGCCCAATAGGCTTTGAGGGTAGGACTTCTATCAGAAATGTCTCCCCATTCTGGTTTCTCTTCATGTTCTTTCCATGCAAGAATGGGTTCGATGTCCAAATCTTCTTGCTGCGCATTCCTGATTTCCTCGTTACTCCAGCCGCCGATGGGTTCAACTCTTGTTCGTTGTATGGCAATAGAGTCCTTTTCTTCCTGGCGAGTGCAATGCTTGCAGTCTTGGTTACATGGCCTACGAGACAGGGCATCTGCATTCGAATGTAGTTTTCCTTTTCGATGTTGGATTTCATAGTCATATGTTTGAAGTCTCTCGATCCACCTGGCTACTTGACCTTCTGGATTTTTAAAATTCAAAAGCCATCTTAGCGCTCCATGGTCCGTCCGTAAAAGGAACCTCTGTCCATAGATGTATTTGTGAAAGTGTTTTGTGGCTAAAACCAAAGCAAGAAGTTCTCTTCTGGTTACGCAGTAATTTCTCTCTGTCTTTGAGAGCACCTTGCTGAAGTATGCTACAACTTTTTCTTGACCGTCATGAACCTGGGAGAGAACGGCTCCTATTCCGACATTGCTTGCATCTGCATCGATTATAAACTGTTTTCCAGGAGTTGGATAGGTTAACACTGGAGCATCACACAAGCGTCTTTTAAGTTCCTTAAAGCTTTTCTCGCACTCATTTGACCACTTGAATTGTTTTCCTTTTTCTGTGAGTTGGTGCAAGCTTTTGGCGATTCCGGCAAAATCCTTCACAAATCGTCGGTAATATGTAGCAAGCCCAAGAAAACTTCTAAGTTGATGCTTGTCTTGTGGATTTGGCCAGTTCTTCACAGCTTCCACTTTCTCGGGATCAGTTCTTACTCCTTGAGACGAGATGATATGCCCCAAATACTTCACTTCAGACTTGAACAGCGTACATTTTTCTGGATTGAGCTTGAGATGAGCATTTCGCAATCTCTGGAATACTCCTTTTAAGTTTTCACAATGCTCGTCAAATGTTTTCCCAAACACGATGACATCATCCAAATAGACTAGACAGGCTTTCCAAGTAAGGCCTTGTAGTACGCATTCCATTAAACGCTCGAATGTTGCAGGAGCGTTACACAGGCCAAAAGGCATTACTTTGAACTGCCATAAACCGTTACCTGTCGAGAATGCAGTTTTCTCCCGATCTTCTGGGTGAATTTCAACCTGCCAGTATCCACTCTTCAGGTCCAATGTTGAAAACCATTGAGCTCCAGCCATCGCATCCAGAGTATCGCTTATCCTAGGCAGAGGATAACTGTCCTTCTTGGTGACATCGTTCAACCTTCGGTAGTCCACACAAAATCGAGTACTTCCGTCCTTCTTTTTGACTAGTACGACTGGTGATGCCCAAGGACTTTTTGAATTCTCGATTAAACCATCTGTCTGCATTGTCGATATCATTTTGGTAACTTCGTCTTGTTTGGCTAAAGGTAGGCGCCTTGCTGGTTGACGGATCGGCCTTGCATCACCAGTATCCCAACTAACAATTTTACTTGTGTAAGGTACAATTTCAAAAAATTAGTAAGCTATTATTTCTTTAGTGTTGTCATAAGGCTTATTTAAAGATGTTAACTGTTTTTCATTTAAATTTTTAAATAATAGCTTTTTTAAAGCATTTGGCAGAAAATAATCGCAAGCCATACGGAGGGACGATACAATCGCTTTTCATAAGGTCGCTGTAAGGTTTGTCAAAGTTAGTCAGACAAAATCTAAATTTAAAGGCTTGTATAAAGCTTTATACTCGAAATCAATGAAAAGGCTTGTTAATCGAAGCAATTTGAACAGTCAAAATAATTTCTTCCAAATTAAAAACGTGTGATTTAGAATTTTATTTATTTAAGTCCATCATTGTTTTATAAAGTGTAACTATTAGTTATATACAATAATAAATTTTAAAACGTTTTATTGTAAGATAATGTTGATACGTCGAATGTATTATATATAAATTTACGATAACCCATATAACTTCTATAGAGTTATCACAAGACTTCTTTAAGGTTGCTAAACATTTAATGCGGCTATATGCAGTCGTTGTCACATTCCCCGCGCCAGGTAGTAGTTTTTTTTATATTGGTTTTAGGTTTCGTCAAAATGTCATGTGTACAGACACGTTTAGTTTTCACCATTTACTAAATTTTAATATTAAAAGATACACAATAACACAATAACCCAACACTTTATTTTGCAAAAAATTTCCTAACGATAGCTATTGTTCGCATAAAAGTACATAGATACACGTTGAAATGTGCCTACATTGATTTGTTTCTTAATAAAAGCTATTGCTCACATAAACAAAGTATCTCATCTCTTAGTATTAATAACAAACTAAAGAAAACTATAGTTCCCTTAAGAAAGCTATTGCTCGCGTACATAATTATACCACATGGAAAATATGACAGGTGGTTTGTTTTGTTAATAACAGCTATAGCTCACATAAGAAAAGTATCTCTTCTTTTAGTATTTAACAACAAACTAAAGAAAACTATAGTTCCCTTAAGAAAGCTATTGCAATACCACTTGGAAAATATGCCACTTGGTGTGTTTGTTATAGCTCACATAAAAAAATTATCTCTTCGCTTAGTTGTTGATGACAAACTAAAGAAAACAAATTTCCTTATGAACACAACTGCTCGAATAAAAATATTATCAAAGGGATATTTTGCGCCAAATAGGCTTTCTATTATATTTTACCAAGCAGTTAATATAATAATTATAAATTAAAAAAACTGCTTATGCTGAATTTTAAATCGAACTGTATAGCTACATATCTGTTCCTGGAGTACAAAGTAGGTACCTACATGGTATCAACTGGTTAAAATTAGATCTTCGTTCGGTATACACAACATTGGTCTGATGGATGAATGTTTGACTGGGGTGCGTTGGGTTGCAAGTTCGATCCCTGGTTGAGGCAAGTAAGCTTTTTCAATAATAATCAAATTAAATATCTAGTTTTCAGAAAAGGCATTGAAGAAACTGAGCACTTGAACAAAGAAAATATGGTCTCAGAAAAAATTAATCGAAATAAAAGATAAAGAAAAAAATTTAAGAAAAAAGGCGTTAAAAAAATTAATTTAAATTTTATTTGAATTTTTTTATTTCGGTAAGATTTCCGTAATGACTTTTGTTAGTCCTTAGCGAAACACTTAAAAAGAAACTATTGCCTTCTTAAAGAAGTCTTGTGACAACTATTTAGCGAAACAAAAAGCCTTTCGTAGCAAAGTATTGTTTCCATTGCAAAGCCTTCACCAGGCCTTATCCAAACTGTTTATGAAGAGTTATAACTTCGCTTATGTGCGCCAAATAGGTTTCTAGAAGATTGATTACAGTTGTTATAGAAATAAGAAAATAGCTTCTATTGGCCTTTATAAAAATTAAATTGTTACTTGGGATCGATTCGATGCTGTACAAGTTGTGTTCGTCCATATTGCCCGTCCTGTGAAGCGAAAACATCAGCGAACTCTTGTAGAAGGTTTCCAGCAACTCTTAGCTGTTGTTGATCGAGATTACAGCAGTTAAACATTTTTCTCTTCAAAGCGATGACTTTATCTGGATTCACTGATTTTTCGGTATGTTCTTCGGTTATCTTTGTTATTGCCGCTACAGGGTCACATTTGCCGACAACTTCTCCTTTTCTAAGCTTGATCTCATATGGTTTGATGTTTAGTATTCGTATGGGCACCATTTTATTTTGAGGTGCCACCAGCGTCTTTCCCACGATGTAGTTTTGGGAGCAATGCTCAGAGTCTGGTTCCACCATGAGGTATCGATGGCTTCCAGAATCATCTTTGATGTTTGTCCAAACAAAGACTTCTGACGAAGGAGGTAGGCACATATCTTCTTTGATGATTGCTCTTATCGATGATGAGTTTTGATTATTGCCATAAACCATTGGAATCTCTATATTTCGGTATTTAAGAACTTGGTTACCAATGTCGAGAATTATTTCATGCTTTTTCATAAAGTCGATTCCAATAATGCACTCATCGCATATATCTGCCACTAGAAATGGATGTTCAAACTCTAGTTCTGCCAAGCGGATCCGAAGACGGACTTCTCCGTACACTCTTGCTGCTTCTCCTGTTGCAGTCTTCAGACAATAGCTGTTAGTGTTGTTTAGCCATGCCATCTTGACCAAGTCTCTTCGTACAATGGAAGCGGTGGCACCGGTGTCGATGGTAACCACGTATTGCTTGTTGTTAATAGATGCTTCCACAGTTAGACTTTTATTGTTTCGTTTAGTCTGCGAGACTTGGATGATGTTTCTGGGGCCATAGATACCAGAAACCAGCTTCTGCCCCTCGAAGTTGGTTCTTACTCGTTTCCCTGCTGGGAAACTTGACGAGGTTGGGCGTTGGTCTTGTTTGTAGTCTCATCTGATGTATTATTTCTGCTTCCGCAATGTTGACATGCGCTTCTTCTTGGTGGCATTCGGCACTGGCGCTGGAAATGTCCAGTCTTGTTGCAATTCCAGCATCGGATTTGTCCATCTCGACGGTTGTTCTGGAATGCCATTCTTTGGCAAGAGCATTCTTCTATTGCAACTTCTCTTACCCGATGTACTCCTAGTGAAGCCTGTTCAGCTGCTTCCATAGTCAAGGCGAAAGCTAATGCTTCTGGAAGTGTTCGTTTTCCAGCTGTTCGTACTGCTCTCTGGAGATTAATGTCAGACAAGGCACGAACAAAGGCTTCTGCGGCGAATTGGTTTATGATTTCTTCGCCCGCAGTTGGATATGCCAAGTGAGCTAGTCGTTCGATGTCTGCTTGAAGCTGCTGAAGAGTTTCACCCCGTTTCTGAACTCTGGTGTTTAGTTGAACTCTAAAGACTTCTTGCATATGGCCATCTCCAAATCGTTTTTCAATGGCTTGTGAAAGTGCACTAAAGTTGCCATGCATCTCTGCTGGTATTGTTTGCAGTAACTCCGCAGCAGGTCCTCTAAGAGCCAGTGTAAGTGCAACGAACTTGTCTTCATCGTCCCAGCCGTTTGTCATCGCTGCTGCTTCGAATTGTCTTTTATAGATTGACCAAGAAGTTTGTCCATCAAAAGTTGGCGGATGCATTTCTTTTCTCTTTAAATAGTCACTAGAATTTTCTCGTACCTTCAGTTTTCTTACCTTGTCCAATTCTTTAGCAATATTTTCAAATTTTTGCTCGAATTTTCCTTCTAAATTCTCGAACTTCCCGTCAATCTTAGTCTCAACTGTTACGAGTTGTTTTTCGACGGCTTCAAATCTTTCGTCAGCAGCAACGAACTTGTTTTGCAAAGCAGTGAGCTTATCTTCGAGGAGGTTCTTTTGTTCATCAAGAATGCTGTTTCTAAGTTCTTCGAAAACATTCTTTTGCTCATTTCTTTGATCTTCGAAACGTTCGAGAAGTTTCGTTTGTTCATTTCTTTGATCTTCGAAACGTTCGAGAAGAAGAGCCAACATATTGGACAAGTCTGTGTTGGTACTTACTTGTTCTTCTGCCATTTCTATTTCCAAGACGGATGTGTCTGGATTTTCACCGTGTCGTCTCATGGCTTCTTGCAGACGAATAATGAGGTCATTTTTCGTTCCAGTAGTAGAAAGACCCCGTTTGTTTAGTTCTGTTTTTAGTTCAACAGCGTTTAAATCCTTCAGAAGCTTACCCATATTTTTTTTTTTTTTTTTTTTTTTTTTTTTTGCTTTCAACACAATCACTTTTCACTAAAGTTTTATTTAATTATACTTCTGACACCAATGTTAGGTTTTATCTAGGTTCGTTTTATTAAATAAAACTTATTTCCGTTTTAATACAACTCACTTTACGTCTTTTTACTTTTAATTCCACTTAATATTTTAAAACACTCTTTATTTCCTTTTTACTTTCTTTATTTTAAATTCACACTTTATCACTTTCAAATTACCGACTTGTACACAACTGATTTCAAATTCAAACTGACTGTCGGTCCGCATCCGCTTCCTCTTTTATACAGAAATGCTTGGCTTATGGAAGGTTCTTGAACTTGCTAGAAACAGTAGGCAATGTAGTACAATATAGAGTAGGCAATGTAGTAGGTGTAGAGATTTAGTAGATGTACCGAACAGGTAGATGGCGTTTACCTCAAGAGATGAAAATATTCAGCACCCTTTAATTATTTGTGTAACACGTTACAATATTATTTGACACAAAATAAAGATGAAAATCGATGACGCATAACACAAAATAATTTTTTTTTTTAAAGAAAATCTGTATTTGAGTATATATTTTTTGTGCAAAAGCTATTAATTTATTTTACTGATGAAAATTGATTTTGCGCATCAGCTGACTGTCATTGCAGACAAAATGAAACAAATCGTTCAATTGATGTGCGTTCCAATTTTTTACTGTTCCAACATTTTCCAATTTTTTACTGCATCCAGAAAATCAGTTCTATAGGTAGGATAGCCTTTTTACTGATTCTCATTCGTTTCATCATTTACGTATGGTTTTTACTGATAGCTATAACTGGGTCCTTAGGGCCATTTGCACGAAAACAAAGGATACATTTATAAAATCGCAGTTAGCTATCGATTAAATAGATAATTGTTTATTTTTCGATTTTACGTTGCACGAATGAAAACACAAATAACCAAAGATAAAAAAGTAAAAATAGTAACGAAACAGAAAACCTCCACAAAACAACAACATTTGCTACACACACTAATACGAACCTCACCGATAGCAACTTCTTGTCAAATTCTATTTGACGGATGTAAAAAGTTATCCAGAGAAAAATGAGTGCATAAATATTTAAGATTTTGCAACGAGTTTACATTTTTTTCGATGGCTAGTGCCTATGCATGGATAAATTAGTGGTAACTCATGTCAAAAAAGTTTCGTGGAAGTGGGCCTTTACACGGTGTCTCCACGATCTAGATTTCATAGAATGCTGTAGAAATTGTTCCAGAATATCTTTCTTGAAAACAATATTTAAATAAAAATAAATATCAGCAGAGAGGACTTGATTCATCAGAAGCTTTTATTCGAGTGAATAATAAAATAAAATATTTTAGAAATAATAAATGAAGTATTGATTAAAGCTACTTAGATTTACAACATCCCCACTTAATCAATACACTAATTAACACAATTCAATTTGTTACAAATAATAAATACAATTAACATTCATAAACAATTAACTATATAATTCAAACAACTATATAACCATACCCATGTTCTTTGTGCAAAAATCTTGTTTCAAATGATTTACTGCTTTCGTGAGATTGTCTGCAACCATCATCTCAGTGCGTTAACTTTTTCAAGTGCTATAATTTTATTTTGAATAACACATTGACGAATAAAATGGTGACGAATGTCAATATGTTTCGTCCTTTGACTACATACTTCAGTTCTTGCTATTTTCATTGCACTTTCATTATCGCAAAATATTACAGTTTTGTTTTGTTTTTCCTGAAGTTCACCCATCATTTGTCGAATCCATATAGCTTCTTGTGTTGCAGCTGAGAGTGCCATATATTCCGATTCAGCAGTTGAGAGTGCCACTGTTGGTTGTCGTTTACTTGCCCAAGAAATCGCACCATTTTGAAGCTTAAAAACATAACCAGTACACGATATTCTGCTATCGACATCTGAGGCCCAATCAGCATCGCTATATAACCGTGCAAATCAGCTGTTCCATGTTTCAATCCAAACGTTAATTTGTAATGGCTTGTTTTCTTCAAATAACGAAATATACGTTTCACTGCATTCCAGTGTGGTCGTCCAGGTTCTTGGTTAAACCTACTTACATTTCCAATCGCATAAGCAATGTCAGGACGTGTGCATTGTGAAAGATACAAAATGCTACCCACTGCTTCCTGATAAGGAACATTTTTCATGTCGTCCAACTCATCTTCAGTTTTTGGTGACATATCCTTAGTAAGTTTGCTATTTGAGTCCGCTGGACTATCTATTGGATGACAATTTGACATATGAAATTTTTCAAGTATCGCCTTTGTATATTTTAGTTGATCCAAAGAGATTGTGCCATTTTTGCGATCACGCGTTATATGCATTCCAATGCAACTGCTTGCTTCACCCAAGTCTTTCATACTAAAGTGTTTTGTCAGATTACTTTTCAACTGATTTTTCCATGCATTGTTGTTTGAAAAAATCAACAAGTCGTCTACATAAACAGCCACAAAAATTATGCTTTTTCCTTCACGTCGAACGTAAATACATGCATCTGATTCACATCGCTTGTATCCAGATTTGATCATGACTTCGTTAAGCTTAATATTCCATTGACGGCTAGCTTGTTTCAATCCATAAATTGCCTTTTTTAATAAACAAACTCGTCCACTTCCGTCATCAAAGCCTTCTGGTTGTCGCATGTAAATTTGTTCTTCAACATCACCTTGAAGAAAAGCCGTTATCGCATCCATTTGATCAATATCCAAATTGTATTTTGCCGCTAATGCCATTAAAATTCGTATTGAAGAATAACGAACAACCGGCGAAAATATTTCTTCGTAATCGATGCCAGGTCGTTGACTACATCCTTTGGCCACTAGTCTTGCTTTGTATCGACTTATAACTCCTTTTGAGTCTGTTTTTATTTTAAATACCCATTTGGAGTTTATGGTTTTTCGATCTTTTGGTAGTTCAACTAGTTCCCACGTTTTGTTTCCTTTCAGTGATCCATATTCTTCTTCCATAGCGGTTTTCCAATGCGCATTGTCTTTTCCAGACATTGCTTCCTCCACTGTATTCGGTTCATCCAAATTGTCACTAGTCATATATGTGACACAGTCCGGAAATCCTTTTTGCTTTGGCTTTCGCTCAGAACGTCTTGGTAAAATTGGTGGTTTGACATTATCATGTGGTTGAATTGAAGGATCTGTGACACTTTCATTATCAGATTCACTAGTATCGGATATAGCATCAGTCAGCATTCTCCAAGTATCATCAATAGTTACTTCAGGTACAACTTCTTCAACATTTTCTTGAATTTCTGTTTCAGAATCATTTACTTCACCGCCATCTAATTCATATAAATCAGAATGATTAGTTTTCGGATTGTGTGAATTACCTGATTCCAAGAAAATGACATCTCTACTTGTAACTGCTTGTCCAGTACTTGGATCATACATCCGATAACCCTTTGTGCCTTCAGAGTATCCCACAAAAATTAATTTTTGGGATTTCGAGTCAAACTTTTTTCGTCTTTGTTTTGGGATATGCACCATTGCAGTCGATCCAAAAATTCTCAAGTGGCTAAGGTTTGGTTTTGATCCTTTCCATATTTCGATAGGAGTTTTGTCTTGAAGAACCCGAGTGACAGAACGATTTTTCAAATAGGTTGCAGTCGACATTGCTTCAGCCCAAAACTTTTTAGGAAGGTTTGCATCTTCTAGCATACACCTCTCACGCTCAACCACTGTGCGAATAGTTCTCTCAGCTAGTCCATTTTGTTCTGGGGTATACGGTGTTGAAGTTTGCTTTTCGATTCCACATGACTTAAATAGCTTCTTAAATTGTTGATTGCAGAATTCTGTACCATTATCTGATCGAAACTTTTTTATGCTCTTGTCAGTTTGATTTTCGACGTATGTTTTGAATGCGCAGAAATTCTGGTACACCTCATCTTTTGATTTAAGAAAGTATATGAAAGTCATGCGGCTAAAATCATCAACGAAAACTAAGGCATATCTAGATCCACCAATTGAAGCATTTTCCATAGGTCCTGCCAGATCAGCATGAATCACTTCAAGTAATTCTTTTGCTCTTGAACCATTCTTATTGAAGGGAAGACGATGTTGTTTACCTTTCAAACATGTAATGCACACATGTTCTCCGCATTCTTCAGCAAATGATACACCATCAACAGCTCCTGATTTCATTTTGTTCAAATCTTGAAAGTTTAAATGACCCAGGCGACGATGCCATGTTTCAGAACTATCAGTCGAGGCAACTGCGATGTAGGAACAATCTTTGAAGCCATTGAGTCGATAAAGGCCATCAATCATTTTAGCTGTTGCCTGTAATTTGCCTAAACGATCTCGAATCTCACAGCGGTCTTCAAAAAATTTGACATCGTTGCCTCGTTTCGTCATTTGGCTCACAGACAATAAATTTGCAGTAATGTCCGGAATACACAGTACGTTCCTTACATCTATACGATTCGATCGACCATCCACTCCAGCCAATAATTCAACGGAACCACACATTTCAACTTTCATCTTGGTACTGTTTGCAGCAGTAATTTCCGAAATCAATGACTTTTGACCATTAAAAATCCAATTTCTGTTCATCGTTAAATGTTGAGTCGCGCCAGAATCAATATACCAGTCATTTTTGTTAAAGTCCCCGGTGATAAATACTGCACTAAATGAAGTACCAGATTTATTTTCAGCATTGATTTTCTTTTTTGAGTTTCTGTCATCATTTTTATTAGGACAATCTGGGGATTTATGACCCTTTTTGTTGCAGGTATAACAACGAATAGATTTGTGTTGTATACGCTTTCCTTTCTTGTTCCCATTGAAGAATGCATTTTCATTATTTGTTGAAGAAATCTCTTGTAATAGCTTTGTTTTTATGGCATCGCTGGATAGCTTAGTTTCAGTATTATCAAGTGCCATAACCATTGGTGTATATTGATCCGTCAATCCACACATTAAAAACATCGCTAACCATTCATCATCGACTTTAAAACCAATTGCATTCAAACGATGTGCAGCTGTTATAATTGTCGATACATAAATATCCATTGAATTACAATTCTCCAACTTAGTTCCAGTTAACTGTTTGACTAGAGAAATTCGATGAACTCGTCCTTTGTCCTCAAATGTTGCTTGTAATTTGTCCCAAACTTCTTTCGCGTTTGTAGCATCTTGAACATGAACATAGAGATTTGTATCGATGCTTAAAATAATCGCTGTTCTTGCTTTTGTAATTTTCAATGGATCCACTTCAGTTCCCAAAACTGCATTCCAATGATCGACATATTCCAAATATGTTTGCATAGCGAATTTCCAAGTTACATAATTTTCTCGACCTTTCAGACGCTGAATCGCTGATAGAAAATTTGAACTTCTTTCGTTAGACATTTTTTTTCTTGATAAGATCTCACTGCAGATAAAAATTCAAAGCTCAGAATAAATTAACGAATAACTTTTAAAAGAATTCCAAACAAATTAGTTTTCTTTAATCTCCTGGGCCCATAACCTGTAGAAATTGTTCCAGAATATCTTTCTTGAAAACAATATTTAAATAAAAATAAATATCAGCAGAGAGGACTTGATTCATCAGAAGCTTTTATTCGAGTGAATAATAAAATAAAATATTTTAGAAATAATAAATGAAGTATTGATTAAAGCTACTTAGATTTACAACAAATGCGAGATAGCATTCTATTAAAATTGCCTATGGAGACCGCAAATAGTATTCTATGAAAAATTTCTTGCAATATATTGTTATACGTTATATGTCAATTTGCAATTTAAAAATAAACACGACAGTTCACTTTGACTTTCAACTTCAGACTCACCATAGAGGTATGTCAATCGTGATTGATTTGGTCTTTACGACCCGATCATCGAAAAGTATTGATTATTGCAATCACTCCAACTCAAATCAATCATTCGCCATTTCAATACTTTATACCTATTAGTGTATGTATGAACGACAAAGATGCTGAACTGAATTAGACTCACATTCACGTTGACACAAGATCAATAGGGAGTTTTACCATCTTGTCAAAGCTCACACTATGACGAAGACAGATTGAAATATGTATCGCGCTTTTTTCAAACTGTCAAACTCAAGATCTTGAAGAAAACAATTTGGAAATAATTTTTAAATGCGGTATTCTTTTTTGTGTGAAATTTGTGATTTCCGTGGCTTAAAAATTTATTTTAATTAGCAAAACCAACAATTTTCACAATTTTCGCGCACAAATCTGTAATAAGCAGGTGGAGGATTATGGGTTTCTTAATCTGTTGAGTACAGAGGCATGGCATGCTTGCGTTGCTCGGCTGAGCTCGTCGAATGGGAGGGTTCTTGTCTCTGCTGCTCAACCTTGCCTACTACTGTAACATAAATCATGCCAATAGGTAAGAATCGCAATTGATTAATAAAAATCAATTCGACAATATTTGAAAATAAATCAGACGGACGTCATCACATAGTGGAGCTAAGATGTTTTTAGCTACGTCGAACCCACCCTACCTTGGAAGTTTCTTGACCAATGATAAACTTCCCCATTCTTTGTTTACCTTTTTTTTTTAGCTCAGTTCATTCCCACCGAATCCTTTAGTCGCCATTCACATCCCCTGGAATTAAATACCTTAAGAATCCATCGAGCTTTCTGCTCGAATAAAACCAATTATTTTCATCATTTCGACGTGATTTACAATATCAAATTTTTATTGAAAATTAAGAAACATTCGCAACGTGTGACAAAAAAAAAACAACAATAACTAATCAAAAGCAATAATTTTAAATAATCAAAAAAAAGGTATCTAGCAAAAAAAAAAAGAATCTTGAAAAACTAATAAATTAAATCAAAAAAAAATATACATAGACACATCACATATAATGGGGTTTCGATTCAATTTAGCCTATGCTAAATATAACTTAGTACAAAATGATAGAAATATACTTATAAGTACTAGTTTCACTACGAACAGCACAGGCCGGATTCATACGTATCCACTTTTCCCATTAATTTTTGCATATATGGTTAATACTTTAAGCAAAATAGATATATGAATTGTAATTATATTTTACTAACCTAGATTGAGCTCAATATAGATATGTGGTTATCCTTTCTGAGGATTCAATATAATATGTAAGGAGAGAGGGGGGAAACAGATAGATTCCTCTGCCTAACAAACGAAAATTTTGTTAATTTCATATTCCCGGTTATGTATGTATGTAGGTATATTTTTTTTATCACTACAAAATCTTAACAAGACAAACAAATGATCTTAAGAATTTAATTAAGTATCAAACAAAAATGGACAAAAAAAATAAATTTAACGAAATATCACGCCAAAAGTTTAACAATTTTCATAATATTTAAGTGATTCCTTGAAATATCGTATTTTCAATAATAGTCTATGTCCTCGTAGTGTGAAGCAATTCATTTGGTCCAATCTATATATACTTGTCTCCGGTACTGAGATCCCATATGATATATACAGTGTGCCTTAAGCTATATATATTTGGCCAACTATTTAAGGGGCAATTTGTTTGAGGGATTCACACAATTTAGATAAAAAAAAATTCTTTATATATTTTTTTTTGTTTTCTCTTCGTGAATATACGTATCACTTCATTTGAGATTTGAGTTTAAAAAAAACTTAATATTAGATTATTTGCTTTACAAATATAATTTAAATTTTCTTTGTTTAAATGGAAGAAAATGAAATGATACCAATTTTTTTTATGTGGATTTTGATGGTTCTGTCTTCACTGTCAGGTTTTTTCGGTGGCGATCCCGACCTCGTCAAGATCGCCGGTGATCGCCAAAATAGATCCTGATTATCTAAATTAATAACACTGTAGAACACTTGCACAAAAAAAAACGTCTTTAAAAAAACTCACCAACAGACAAAACTATAAATTATTTGAATCCAAAAAAATGCCGGTATTTAATTAATTGCTTTATATAGTTCCTTTTTCTAATTATTTTTTTGTACCACTAACGCACTATTTAGGTTTAATTTTTTTTATTAAAATTGATTAATAACCTTGTTTAAACTAGTTAAAGGTTAAAAGAAACCAGAATCAAACTACTTTTAATTTATAATTTAAGCTTTAAACGTCCGACCTTTTTGGTAGTTGGTTTCAATTTAACCTCTCCTCTCCATATATTTTTTTTTGAAGCCCATATCATTCCAACTTACTCTTGATTAATTTCAATCGTTCGATTAGAATAACCAATCAAATATGTAATATATACGTCCCTGTGAATGATGTACACAGAGAAGCGCCCTCTGTTGAACATCCTAAAACTAAATTCAAGCGGCCATCATTCTTTTCGCAACAATTCTGCAAAAAGTATTTTTCCTTATCTACCCAATCACAATTTGAGAACAGTTCCCAACCAAAGATCTGAATGGAAGATTCTCATCTTTATCATTCCCAACGACACCTAACATCTTTTCCACGAAACTAAACAGGCCAGGTATGTAAACAAAAAATATAATCTATAGACGACATCATAATGATTTTGTTTTCTCTAGGTGTTTACAACAAATCTTTAAAATTCCCGCTTTTGTTTTCAATCAATTTTTCAACAATGATAAAAAAAAAATCAGCTGTTCATCATACTGCTGTTTTTGACAATTCTGTGAGAACGAGAAAGAGATATATCGTTGTTACCTAAAAAGCCCTATACTTTTCATATGACGCATGAACGACAGAGATAAACAAAAATAAACTGAAACTGAACTTTCACATTAATTCATTCAATACACATTTTAAATACTTTTCCCATCAAACGAAGTATGAACGACAACAGATACAATCAAAATTAAGTTTTAATCAAATGAAGTATGAACGACAATGATACAAAACTGAACTGGATAAGAACACACAAACACATACAATACCTACCTACATTGACTTGACACATTGGAATAAGAAGAGAAGAGACAAAAGATTTTTGTTTTGTTTTATTCAAACTCGGTTCGATCGGGGTTGATTTTGATTAAAAGAACGACCTATTGGAACAAAAGAACGAATCTTACAACGTTTAAACTTGAACTGCATTTTTTTATTCAAACTCGGTTTGGTCGGGGATAATTTTGATTGAAAAAACGATTGATTGAAAAGACCGAATCTTTGAACTGAACAGTATTTGAACGATTGGATCTTTCAAAATAAACGATTGACACATCTCTAACTCACCAGTCAACCTCTTTAATCCAAACTTACTTGGGTCATCCACTGCCAAATGCACACTTAGCACTTCCTGGTTATTTACCTTTTGTGCCAATTGCAAAGGTGAACCAACATTGCTGCGTATGCTTTTGCATAGGCCAGCAATATAGTTTCGACACAGTGCGATGGCTTGAGTAAGTTCAACGCAGGTTGAGCCAAGTGACCGAAATGCAGGGCACAACATATTGCTCAGCTCATAGCATGCTATAGATAGTATTCTATGAGCTGTCATTTTTATATTGACTTTTCTGTTTTCTTTGTAATTGGTCTGAAATAGTATGAAATAGTAAGCTATCAAATGCCCACCATACATTTTATAGCATTCTAGCAATCTTTCTTTCTATGGAAAGTCATAGATTGTAATCTATGAAATCTTGCTCATGGAGACAATGCGCACGTTCGGTTGCACACCAAAAGAGCTATCTGGATACTTCTGTTTCGTATGAGTTTGCGAACGACCAAAACCGGATAGGTGTCAAAAGACACACAAACACATATTCGTAGTCAGCTGTTTGCCAATCCTCCCTTGGCTTCGTGAGTAAACTAAAAATTTTAGGATACTTTCAGATTTATTTCCCCGCCACAGCTATATGGTCGATCAGTTGTGTTTTAACATGGAATTACAACAACAGTAAAGTATGCGAACCACAATAGTTGTGCACGCGAACGCAAGCAATGTGTTAGCTGATTAATGAACAAATGTAATCTGAACCTCAAACTAATAATAAAATTTCCTACAACAAACTGCTAGAAAAAAATTTCCCCCAAGCCAGCTGATGCCAAAGCTGTCAAAACATTTTATAGTTGACAAACTTTTTTGTGAAAAATTTAGCAAATTACAAATTATTGCGACGAAAAAATTGTTTATTTTTATTTAGCATCATATTGGCTTTAAATAAAATATTTAACATACGTAAACCTGTTAATTTCAACAAAGCTATGTATTATGGCGTCAAGCTTAAACAGCAGTGATTCGGACGAGAGCAATAGCAAGGCTCCAGAAAACTTCCATGTATCATCATCAAATGATGCCTGTGACGATGATGGTCAAAGTAATAGTAACAACTTCCGTCTCAGGTGCCCACTGTGCACAAATTTACAAAAACATTTCCATTGTCGGAGTTGCATTCGCAAAGGAGACTTCATACATTCCTCGCATCATTTTGATGAAAGGTTTCTGTCTATAAATTAAACATAAGAAATAACTGAAATGGTATGTAATAAAATGTTCTTTTTTTCTCCATTCTAGCTTCGCTCAGAAACAAAAGAAATATCTTAAAATTCAATCCAGCCTTAAGGTCTACAGTAATCGGTATGAACGCCTTATCAAAGAGCAGAAAGCATCCGAGAATATGAATTTCGAAATCAAACGCAAAAAAGAGCGAATAGCATTGTTGAAACAACTTATATCGAATAAAAGAGTTCAAATAAATAAGAAAATAGAAGAAAGAAATGAGCTCAAGACAGCAAACGCAGAGAAAAATAAACATCTACCAAAGTACCCAATCAAGGTAAAGGAGCTAGAAGATTATGTACTCGATCGCACCGAAAAAATTGACAAACTACGGGACAAAAACAATGATTTGCTAGAGAAACTTAAAGAAGTATCATGCGTTGACATTCAAAAACTGGTTGAATACATATTTCCAATATCTGAAGTTGTACTCAAAGATGAACGGACAGTGGTAATGCCTCAAGGTGGCGGCACTGGAGGAGCACTTGCCACCGTGACAGAAAATACGGACACAGTTGCTGCATTGGCCGATGCCAAAAACACATCCTATATACGTGGCAAATGGGTGTTCCATGGAAGTGGCATTAGTGAGATGCAATATCGGATTGTGGCTCCCTCACTGCCGGCAAATGGCGATTACTCGGCGTACTTAGATTGGCTGACCGAGAACAAAGACGATGTTCCCAAATCGGACACAAATGAAATTTCACCAAGCAGAGTGGCTGCATTTCGCATAGCTGGAGCACTTACATACACAACTCAGTTGACTAATCTTTTGAGTTTTTATTTGAACGTTAGGTTACCGTTTAAAC
The DNA here is from genome assembly GCA_951217065.1 of Baccha elongata. NCBI lineage: Eukaryota > Metazoa > Arthropoda > Insecta > Diptera > Syrphidae > Baccha > Baccha elongata. The sequence goes on from OX578273.1 coordinate 87,049,889, forward strand.
TGGCTTATGGGTAAGTATTATTTCTGATATTGTCTGGAATAAGATCGTGTGGATCAAAAAATAAGCAGCATAAACCTTTTTGGCGCTTTCCCTCAAAAACTCTCACCCATATATCAATTACTCGTTGCATACATTAAGTACTCGTGCACTCAACTTGACTCCGTATCGTCAAATAAATAACTTATTCACTATCGATCCGTCATCTTACCTTCAAGTATATTATCAAGATATGTTATAAAACTCCCATAAGTAATGTTTTGTGGTCATTAGTATTATGAATGTACAATTCCAGCATTAAGTGAGCATTCCAAAGTCACCAGCTTTTCTTACCTTAATTGAAAAGTTGCTGCAGCAAATTCAACTTACCGATCTTTTCAAACACATTCCTAACGCTATTTCATTCACTTTTGTCCGTGATTGACACCTTTATGTGCGAATAATTTTATATTTCCAACAGCGAAACCTAATTGTACTTCCACTTCAGATAAGTGGCCAGTTGTGCTACTGTATCTTTTGATTCTTACTTATGTATTTTAGGATAAAGAGAAATAGATTAACAAATTTTCCAAGCAATATTTATGTAACAGAAATAACAGAAATAAGTTTTTCAGTCGTGCTTGCTAACAATTTTTTTTTAACATTTTAGGGATTTTTGTAAGAAACTTAATGAAGAGCAGTTTACACGCAAGGTTTCTCGTTTAAATACAAATATAATGTACCTGGCGTACACACAACGCGTCAAGTTAAGACTTTTAAAAGAAAAACACACTCTGGAGAACATTATAGCCACATTAGATTCGGATAAAAGCGAACTTGGGCGATACGGTCCCAATGAAGTATTATTTGCCCCATTAATGAAGTCCGTTGATTCTCTACTGGTTGGTATTGAAACAGGTACAGAATCTGAATCAGAAGGTAAGCAATACTTTGAATACTTAATTAAATACATTTAAAATGTTTTTTTTATATACATAAAAAAAAACAGATGAAAATTCTTTAAGATTAGATTGGGAAGCAGTATCTAGCTTACCAACCCAAGAATCAGCGCCGCCAAACATGTTGCCACCAAGCCAGCAAACAACCAGCATAGCCGAGGGTCTTATGACAAGTGCAGCAAATCGTTTAGCTTCAATTTTGCGATGGGTCAAATAAGTTATAATTCAACTTTCTGTATCCGGGTTTATTAAAAATTAAGTGGTTTAATCTTTAATAAATGTAGTTAAATTGTATTCAAAACACATCATTAGCATTAAAATTTGCAAAATAATTTATGCAGAAAAGTTTATAAAATATATTATCTTTTTTTTTTCATTTAATAAAATCCTTTCAACACTTCAAATTGTTGAATTTCATAAATAATTGAATTTGTAAATAAAATTCAAAGAAATAATACATTTCATGATAATTTTTAACCATTTCCAGTTTCATGTAAAATTACTTGTTTTGGCAAGTGCTAAGATTCAGAGTACATCTCTTATAAATCTCATGTAAAGTGATTCCATCATAACCATTCGTATGACCAATAATTATCTTTCTAACTATGTTGCTTTACACCCATATAAATTATTATTTCGTTGCTTGACTCCGACCAATTTATGTATTTTCATAAGTGTGGTCATCTTTTTCTGCGAATTCTTACTTTGGTGGTTTGGAGAATCCTACGGGCTGTATCATTATTGTCCATTCTCTCTACATGAAACTATTGAAATTGTTGAAAAAGTATAAGGTCAGTTTATACGATTCTGGAAAATCAAAAGTTCTGAATATAAGACAGTAACTCTGTGCAAGTTGTTCAACTTAACTTGTCCTTACTAGAGCTATATGGCCCCTCTTCTGTTCGATTTTCTACAAAGAGAGAGTCAGCCTTCCTCCACTTAATCGCTGGGTCGGCCAGTTTGACATAGACACACATGGATATTTTCATCATCAGAATGTCGAGCTCGTGCCTTTATTTTACTTTCCAATTAATTCAGTTTCTTTTTACAAGCTTTTAAAAATTCATTATTTGATTTTATGTACCTAAGATCGTGAAAGTTTTATTAAACAAACAAATATACATTACATTTGAATTTGTTTTTTCTCTTGAAAGTTTCGAGAGCTTAAATTTTATTAATAATTCATTACATTACATTTTTGTGCAAACAATGCACATTAGTTTATTCTTAAGTTATTAATGAATATAAGATTCCAAACCTATTTTGCGTCATTGTTTATGTTATTTTGAATATTGATACATAATGTTTATTTATATAGGCGCTCCTAATTTGCAAATAAAAAATTTAATTTAAGACGTAGAAAATAATGTTAGTTATATCACAAGTAAAAATTATAATTATAAAAAAAAAAATTAAAACTGCTGTGAAAACAAAAACTTTGAATGTGAGATTAGATCTTAGAGATTCGCTGTTGATTTTAGTTTTAGTCATTTTTGCTCTGTCCGAAAACCCTCCCCCATTTTATAAAATTTAACGTTAAATGCACTAGAAAGAACGTTAAACTGTCAGGAATGGTATGTTTTGGAGAATGGTATGTTTTCGAATAGGGTTATAATTTATGTTTTAGTACTGTCATCTTTGAATGATAAATGCTTTGGTGTCCATAGGGCAGAAATTGATTTCATCTGTTGTTATTTGTTGCTTTTTGCCAATAAAAGTCAATGGCGTAGTGTAAATGTTGGCCTTTTCTTCGTCAGAAATGCTCAATAGCCTCTTTATGTTTATCTGAAATAATTAATTTTAAATAAATTAGTTCAACTAGTTAATATTCAAAGTTGATCTATTTAATTATAGGTCAACTAAAACGCATTTAATTCTTTAAACTTGAGTTTTTCGTACTTGATTTCACCCCGCCACCAAAAAATACCTTGGATTCGATAAAAAAAAACCCAAAGTGCCCATGCAGCAAAACAGAAAACCTATAATGCGATGCTGCAAACGGAAGGAAAGAAAGAAAAGAGAACAATTCAACCCTTTATGACCCATACACATGCCTGTAAGAACAAAAATGGGAACGGAAAGAACATTTCCAAACAAAGACAAAATGCTACCGTAAGACCTAATGAACCATTCGAAATAAACAATAATACTCTCCCATGCCTCCCTACCAATCTAGAAGAATTAAAGCAATCAATTGTATAGCTCAAAAATAAAAGAGTTGCTGGATGTGATCGCTTCAAGCCTGTACCAACTCTTCGTACAAATATGATAGGAATCTAGCATATCCGATAAGTTTAACCTTAGCATCATGTTTATGATCCTTAAAAAAGAAAGTACTCTTGTTTGCATCAATTACAGGGGAGCCAGCCTTCTTAATGTTGCATATAATATCTTTTCTGTCCAAACCGGTCCTTATCAGTGTGGTTTTCGACCAGGAAAGTCTTCCATCGATCAAATATCTACATTGCGACACATTATAAAAGAGCACCAGGTCGATACACACCATCCCTACTTCGACTTTAAGACTGCTTCCCCCATTATTTTCAGCATGAAAGGCATTGTTTGAAAGTCGGTCGTTAATTAACGAAGCAATAACTTCTATAGGTTAATACAAGTACATACTGGCATATGCAGATGGCAATGATATCATAAGAAGAAAGCAATTTGTTTAAGCTGCTATGCCAGCATTTGACCACAAGCATGTTCGGTTAAATCTAATGGTAAATGAAGGTAAAATATCGTGGGGTTATTCAAAAATGTCATAAAAAGCCAGCACTTAATGACTTTTTGCAATAACCACTTGATATACTTGTTGTCAAGAAGAAATTCTACAATTCAACCAAATCTATGTGTAAAAGTATTGGTGGACAACTATAATGTCGGGTAGTAAAGGACTTTGTTTACGTGTAATATGTGAAGGATCTCTTGCGGTCAATTTGGATTTAAAAAAGCAATTCAGTAAAAAGCCCTCACTTGAAATTATTGTTCAAGACCATCATCATCACAGTGAAAAAAAAATGATTGTGTGGGAAACTGGAGGTTGCTAACCGAAGTGAGGACTGGTTGAAGAGACATATTGGTTGTGGCATTGGTCTACTCATTACTGTAGGCCAAAAGAAAGAGAAGAACCAAATTTCAATTACTTACCACTCCCGAACGATGGCTATCAGAATTGCATTCCATTAGGTTAGTTCTATGTACCACTAATCCTGTTGATTTGTTTTTATTTTTATTGACTTCAGTAATGTTGGGAATATCTCGCATAACGGCTACTTGAACTCCATCTTCTAATTGTTCGTGATTTTCTCCAAATGATTTTTGAACTCCAACCCAGTCGTTTTCTACCCATATAAATTTGTCTACTGGATGTAAAAGTGTCTGGTATTCATTGAATGCCGTTCTAGTAAGAAAACCACCAGGATATTCCTCACTTTGTTTTTTACAAGATTCGATTTTTTCCAATACTAAACGGAATATATGTTGCACTGGTCGATTGTCAAGAACACCTTGTCCCAGACCGCGTTCGTCATCTTGGGCTAAACGTCTGTCTTGCATTATTTCAACTTCACCACCTCTTAAGGATGTTCCGCCGAGAGGCTGAGCCGATACAATAGTCAATCGCAAGTTGTCATCCTCAATAAAGATGCTAGACGGTATAGGATAGTAGTTAGCCTGCAGAGGTATCTTTTGGAACCTCTTCCGTTTTATCATCTGCAAAGAATAAATTTATTCAAACAATATTTCTAAAATATATTGACAAACACTGTTTTTACTTGTAATCCATTAAGATCGGTGTAAAATATTTCTTCACTTTGAATTCGTGTCGCGATTCGCATTACGATTTCGGTATTGTCCATAACACCGATATCTATGAAGTTTCTTATCTCTGGGTGGCCCCCGCGCAATATTGTTTGGTGCACAGCAAATGGCAAACCTGTAGTTACACTTGATTCAATTGGTCCTTCTTGTACTAATACAACTGGATTCACTATTGGAAGAGGACTGGCTTCGCCGTATGGCAGAAACAAATAAGCACCACTCATTGGACCTGTCATTCGTGTTCCATAGCGCAGAAAGTTTAAATTTGTTGGTATGTGGGGTGAAGAGTCATCGATTTGTATTGACTTAAGAAGCCCATTTCCATGGAAAGCTACAGTTGGCCCATCGCCAACACGCAATGAGATGTCTCGTGGTTCTGCAAATTTCACCTGATCTGGATAGTCGCCTAGGTTAACAGAATATGGCGATACTGTCAGAATTCTATTCTTTCCCAGTGTTGTGCTTCTAAAATATCAAATTCATACAAACCATTCTTGTTAATTTTTTTGTAAAAACTTACCTTGGCATAATTTCTCCGGGTTCTGATTGAATGACATACGTTATTAGTCCTAGAGGAGGAATATTAACCTTAAATAAGAGTCGATATTTTGTTGTTGAAGCTTGTGGAAATACTGCATTGCCATCATGATGGCCATGCCAAGACCACACAGGACTTATCTGTGCAGGAATAGCTTTGTTGTCTAAATCCCGGACACTAATGAAAGGCTTTGAAACGTACAATTCAACTAATTCCTCTCTCCATTTAGATAAGGAATTGTGGAAGACTACATATTTTGTTGGTAGTTCGTCTCCTAAGATTATAGTAGTTCGTCCATCGTCTGGACCAGGCCAGTGAGATTCGTCAAAGAAGAAATAAGTAAATTTATAATCTGGACTATAAATCTGAAAGAATATATTCGTTTGAAAATGGGTTTATATTTGTCTCTCATTCTTACAGATGCTTTAGTCAATAGACGATAAACAGACTGCTGCATAACAAATCGACAGTCTTTGATCGCGTTAAGGGTTCGATTCGCATAATCGAATACTACGTGAGTTTTTGCCGTACCGGTTATTCCATCGTGGTGCTGAAACAGCGATAGTTCTCTCCTTACATTTTGGAGCATTTCATCGAATTTAGCAGATGGATCCCAAGCACTCCACGCGTGCAACATTTCTGCAGAACGAATATGGTGCAGTAGTACTCTGTCCATTCTTTTATGGTAAGGGCGCGATGTGTAATAACCACTCCAGTAGTGGTCATCTCTATCAGCGTATGTAAAAAAATCTCCACTCAGTGTAGGAAAAGAAGCTAGGTCTTGTTCCTTACGCACAGAATCAAAATATTCCTGCAAGGTGGCGAACTTAGCTTCAGTGAACATCTTGCGTTCGTTATTTATATAATCAAATAACATCTCATAGTTTCTCATTTGGGCTTCCCATTCTGTACTTTGGCTGTACCGAAAATCATCACCTAAAGGAATCAATACAGAGTTTGTTTTATAGAGTTCGGCTTTTTTACGCCATTGATCGACAAGCATTTCAGCCCTGTTGGAATAATAATAAATGTTAAATAAAATATTTTAATTAATACTAATATGAATCACCTTCTAGCAACGTTTTGGTCATCAATAGCTTGGGGTTGAACATGCCAGGGACAAGCTATTCCAAAGCCTGGTATTCGTTTGAAGTCAAACTGACAGCAAATTTTAGGATCCGGACCACAGGTGTGCGGAATGTCATATGAATAGAAAGGCATCATGTGGGTAAAAAGCTCTGTCCTACCTGATACATCTGTTTACAATGGACGAAATAAAAATTAAAAACCTTAGGCAAATATTTAACAGATTCGGAGGGTATGGAAAACATAAAGAAGCTATCTTCTCAAGTAAAGTGAGTGTACCTATTATTTCATTCAAAAAAACACAAACTGACATTAATTTAAACTTTTTAAGGTCAATGAAATACGAAATCCCGCACTGTTCTGATATTTAATAACAATTATTGTCCATGGTTTTCATTTCAAGGATCAACTTCTAATGTTTTATTTTAGAATTTATATATAGCCACATCAAAAAACGTTTATCTGATATTAAATTGATTTGAAAGGTTAAACTTTTAACAGCTTAGAAAACGAATAGGTTCATTGTGATAACATATAAAAGAGCGAGTTATTACAACTTCAATTAAACCAGTTGGAGCTGCTTATGAAGTCAAGCAAACATTGAATCTCTATTTCGTCAGATCAATGAAGACAATAACCTACTCATAGACGACAGACATTTGATGCGCTCCAGATACAGTTTTGGTCGATCTGTTTAGTCGTTTTGTCTGATTGGATTCTCAACAATATGTTGAGAGGTGTCAGGTAAGTAGAATTTCTAGGGCAGCGAAATATGACGAACGAGAACTCTGCTGATGCACATGCAGGCTGGCATTACTTAACTTGACACGATAACTAACTTTATCTGTGGTGTGTATGGGCTACTTTGGTTGGCAAATATTATATTTTCTTGTAAGGCCAGGCGACGCACTATCATGCTGGTGCATTTGCCAGTATTGAATCGGAAGCGACAAAAATGGGATTGGCTGTTAACGAAGACAAAACGAAATAAATGCTATTAACGAAAAAGAACATCGATCAATATCGATGACTCCGACAAAACGTAATGATGGATAGATATATTGAAGCAGTCAAGAACATTGTCTACTTGCGATCCACTATAACATCGCAGAGTTCTCTATCATTCAAACGAAGAATTACACTTGCCAATCGCTGTTTCTTCGGGCTCAGAAGGCATTTCAGTAGTAAGGCCCTCTCGCATAGAACCAAGGAGAAGCTGTAGAAGTCCTGCTGTATGGGGCGGAAGCATAGGCGTTAAAGGGCTCTGATGAAAAGTTACATACTTGGGTGCTTTGAGATAAAGATTCTTCGAGTGATTTTTGGTCCTGTGTGTATCGAAGGAGTATGGAGAAGAAGATTCAATGACGAAATTATACAGCGATATTAATTTGGTCAAGAAGTTGAAAATACAGCGGCTGAGATGTCTGGGTCACGTGGAGCGTATGGACACCAACGCACCAGCCCGACGAGTCTTCCATCGAGTCCAAAAGAAAAACTAAGAATAGCAATGAATACGAAAGAAGACAAAGACAATATAAAGTCAAACTATAGTGTGGAAATCATAAGTCTGTGATATTAACATTAAGGTTGTCTGTTATTTCTAGTGTTTCTTAAATATATGTATGTAATAATCTTTGTTTTTATTTTGAGAGTTTTGGTGTTAAATGTAATAATAATAAATGTAACGTTAATTAATAAAAAAATAATTAAGAAATATTTAACAAATAATAATAATAAAACGTATGTAAGATGTAAGTTATTTTTAAAATTGTCAAACACCTAATTGTGTGCAAAACGACATTTAAATTTCAGTTAATAAAAACTAATCTCCCCTGAAGAAGTTGGAAAAACCCCAACGAAACATAGGGCAAAGAATGAAATAGTTTTATTTGTATTCGGAAAATACTGATCTTTAAGCTTGTTAAAAACAAAATTTATCACCACTCACAAACATATAATCCCACTTTTTAACATTTTTATCAACTCACTCAGTGAGCAGTATGCGTTTAGGTTCATCAGCGCCGCCGTTGTAATCGCTAATTTGTGATTTTCCTTTACGGTAAGTGTGTTGTGCAGTAGAGCCAGATATAAATTAATCGTCCTAGAGTTTTAAAAAGGAATGATGATCTGAGGTCTTTCGGGTTTAAACACAACTTTAACAATCACAAAGATAGGTACAATAATGTACGAGTTTATTTGACGTTTGAAGTTCTGCAGCAATATGACAGTTAGTCCGGCAGACTTTTATGGATCCAAGCTGTTGTCTCTAGTAACCAGATCAAGTTTATTTGTTTTTAAGATCCTATATTTGGTGAGCTACTTAAAAAATGACTTCCTCTAGGAATTTTGTTCAAGTGCCGCTAGCTGTTTTTAAGGTTTTAATATGTATTAGCTTAAAAAACTCTTTTGGAGAAGTAAGTACACTTATAAAATCAGCATGATTTTTAAAGAAGCAAGACATTAGTTGTGTTCGTTGAACTCTGGAGTCGCCCTGGGGTCGCCCTGAAGTCGTCACAAAGCTTTTTTTGAAAAACCTCAACTCGCCCTGGTGAACAAATTCTCTGTTTTTGAGGGTCGCCCTCAACTCGCCCTGAAACAAATTGACATGTGTGTTGTCAAACATATGTTTACAATCGTTCGCTAGATTGAATATTTTATTTTACTTTTGCAACGCAAAGAAAAGAAATTATAGATTCATTTTAATGTGTCATGCCATTAGAATCATGGTATAATAGCATACTTAGAGTTTTTTTAAATGAAAGCTTCTTAAGTTTCTTTTTTATGGTCGCAGAAATTTCTTTAGGACGCCTTTTACTCTTTCTTTATTGTTTTCTTATTATATATAGTCGGTTAAAATATTTCCACAACCCTTTCGAGCTGATTTCTGTTTCTCTCTTATTTAAATAAGATTAATCTGAATCATAGATATGGTATGTATCTTAAACCTACTCCTAATACTCATAATATAAATATCAAAAGCAAATTAGAACACCCAAGAGAAGTCTCCCGGAAATAATGAGGAATATTTGTGCTTATAAAACAGTTTCATTGCACTTACCCCAAATTTGTCGCCATTTAAATTCAAGCTCTTTCATTTGAGCTAAACGTTTCTTTACAGAATAATGTGTTCTTTGAATTAACAAATTATCGAACCCAGAGTTTTTCAATATATACGGCAATGTTGGACTGTGACCAAAAGGATCAATTGACCACGATGACGTTGGAGTCACATTTAAGTTCTTTTTTAACCAAGTGTGTCCTTCGGTTAGTTGCATCAAAATACTCAACCAATGTGAATTCGCTTCATCAGGCATTACCCATCCTCCAGTTACAAAATCTAATTGATGGCTTTGAACTAATCTGCAATGATTTAAATAGAAATAACATGCTTTCTTTTTTTTATATTCATAAAAGTTTACTTTACTTTTTGGTTTCCATCTTGGAATTTTGACCTAGTCCTTCGAAGAATCGAGAAAAGTAAGATATTTCTGCCCAAATAAATTTCATATCAGGATTTTCCTTAAGATGACGCAACATATTGGATAAAATATGCTTTGTGTCGTGCTCGTAATAAGCATCAAACGTCTTAATCCAGCCTAAGAATCAGAGAAGATATAATCATTTAGTTATTGAAAATATTAGTTCTAACATGTACCTGGATCGTTGTGCGAGTGAGGAACAACAAAAACTTTAAGCTTGTGATGGTCATTGAACTGTAACGGATCATATTTAATATTCCATCCCTGTTTCCAGACACCGCCATCGATATTATCAAATGAAATATTCTTATACACGTCCAGCATCTAGGTTTATATATTTAAATAATTTAAAACAGTTATTCTAGTTTAGCAAAACTTATTAGAATAAGGTTGGGGCTTTATTAGGCTGAAAGATGAAAGGCGGATAGCTGCAGAGGATATTTGTGTCGGTCAATATAATAGTGAATTATCTCCATGTTATTGCATTCCGAGATAAATGGACTTTGGCAAAATGATGAACAGAAATAAAACTAAAGTAATTTGATTTAATTTAATATTTTTTTATTTTTGGTAAAAAGTCAAACATTTAAATAATCCTTACAGCTAAAAAAATAAAAGTAAAACAAAATAAATAAATTAGTTTAAAAAAATTTATTTGGAGTTACTTCACTGTTAGAGTGACATTTTCCATTGTAATCATACATGATTTCATCATCAGATGAACGCACATTATCAATGAACGAGTCGTAAGGTCTGAGTGAAAGTTTTTATAGTACTGGTGGTAAACTGGTGGAATGTATGGTAGGAGATCAAGCATATCTCTCTTCTTTGCACTAGTAACAGGTCTTCTTGATGGATAGAGTCGGGCCTGTTCAATGTTGGTTAAATTGGTAAATTTTGGTCCTTTCTTTTTTGTACTTAAATTAACTTCATAAAAAGGTGTATCTGGATTGAGTGTTTCTTTAAATTTAAACTGAAGAGTATGACCATCTTCTAATCTCAGCCATCTAATGTTAAGCCAACTAAAGTCATAATTACATTTCGTCTTTTTTCTGTTTTTTATTTATGTTTCTAATGCAGCAGTGCTTAAGAATTCTGTATTTTTTATTTCTGTTGTAATGAAATGCGGTGTTTTGCGTTGCGCTGTCTTTATTATGTTGATCCATTATTCTGGGCTATAAATTTGACCTTGACGACGACTGGCGTTCTCTATTATGCCGAATTCTCCATCGATGGGAAGATATGAATGCCCTGATATCAAGAACTTGTGGTCTATAGTCCTAATACTGTTATCAGGGTCTTGAACAAGCTTTAAAAGTGATAGCGTTGTTTTGATATTCCGATTTCGTCCAGTGCAAGAATCCGAGTACATGATAACATGGGTTTGATCAATAGCATGGGTTCTTATTTGTTGCAGAAGACAAAATGCCTGAGATTCTTTGCCACCTTCAACTTCATCCCAGACATTCATGTATCCTGTATTTTTATTGAAACAGTGTACTCCCAAGTTATATAAATAGAGATTTCTTTTGTAGTATGCCACTGAAGTTGTTAATTTTGGAAACGCTAAAGCTTTTTGTAGATAAAAAGTTAGTACGTATGCTTCATCAATTTTTGTTGAATCATTTTGAAAGCTTTGTCTTGCTGATTCCGCTTTTCTCTGATGATGTTTTCTTTGCGTTTTTAATTCATTTTTTGTATGTTCATTAATTGCTCCATCTATTTTTAATGTCAGTTCATCACAAGTCTTGCAAGTATCTTGCCGCGGTGTTTTAAAATGAAGATTGAACTTAGTGTTGAAAATGTTCAATCTCGCATTTGACTTTATAGAGATCGTACATTTTAGTGATGGTAAGCCCAGGATTTAAATACTTCCTATTTGGATTACTTTTTCGTGTATAATGGCTTTGATAGGCAGGAAAACTTCGAATGTGCGCAACGATATTCCTGCCTCGCTTATCCCTGCATTGTGAAACGTCCATCTTTGAAAAGGCATCGATATAATCTTCCACCGCTGATTTGAATTTTTTGGGTTATCCCGTAAACATTATGAACGAAAAATTGGTTTTGGGTTTTTTCCAGGATAGTAAATATTTATAACATATCCTTTAAAGGGAATAATAATTTTATGGAATATTATAATCCATCTTGAGTTTTGTTATTGTTTTTTTTTGCTAGCCGATTTCGCTGTTTTTATGTGTTTGAACAAATTTGTCAGAGTAATAGTGAATCAACTCCGGATTTACTTCACTATTAAACTGACTTGTGACTTACTTCAATGTTATAATGAAAAATTATGCATTAAAGTTCACTAAAATAACAAAAATCGCTTACTATGCAAAAAATACTAAACATTTGGAGTTGATTCGCTATTTCACTAAAAGGTATTAAAGAAAGGGATATCATGCAGCAAAAAAAAACCATATTTTAAAAAAATGGAGTTAGACCACTATTATAATGACCGACACATTTATTTTTCATTTGGTGAAATAATAATAAGTTTTTTAATAAGATTATGTGCGAGAAGGCAAATAGGATCTCTAAGTTTATTGTTTATTTGCATGCAAAGGTGTTAATTACCTGAATATTTACATGCGACTGAGGATCATGGTTGATATCGCACTGTTGGTTTGCCGCACCGCCAATTGAATTTAAGTAGATGAACTCTTTTTCCTTCAACTGTAGTGGACCAAATTTGGGATGTTTAAGAATACGGTTTTCTTTTGTATCTATAAAATCCGAGTTAATTTTATTTTTGTTGCTTTGGAAGTTTTCCAGCTTTTTTCTTAGATGTCCCATTTCCTGTTGATGCAATTGTAAACCATTTTCAAGCTGTTTTAGCTTATTTTCAATGTTATAAACGTTTGACTAAATTGTAACAAACAAAAAATAAAATAAAAATAAAACCAAAATAACAAAACAAGCAATTAGTTAAAATACCTGTTTATCGGCAGGCATGGAATAATTGATAAGCAAATATGTGAGAAGAAAACTTGCAACACATAACGCACACAAAATCAGTTTACATTTTCGTGAAAATCGCAACATTTTACTGTCTACGGTTCAGTTCACCAATTCTTTTCAAATCACTTGAATTACAATATCCAATTTAACTATTGAGACTTGAAATTAATTAAAGACATTTTATTTTCTTGGCACTACGAAAAATCATAAAAATTGTAAAATTGATCTGCCCGTCTGCCGTCTGCCGATAAAAATATTTATTTGTGAAAAGGAGTGTGTCAAAAATGACAGCGATGATATGGCTTCGATACTCGAACTCGAATTGAGGATTGGTAAAGTTGAAATGCGCCATTGGTAGTCAAAATTAGAACTAAGTTATCTTTGCTCTTTAGTATAAACTTGACTACTGCATCGCCACACGTATAGACTTCAATCCCCTATTAGCAGCCCTGGGGGTCAATTCCCGATCTGTGCAACTGTGAAGTGATAAAAAAATTATCATTTTACTTTTCACAGCGATTTTTCATTTTATCACTTCATGAACTCGCATAATGCGATTCTCGAACTTATTATGATAAACAGATGTCAATGTGTGTACTAAAAAGTACTAAATGATACACCCAGAACAAAAAACAACGTTCAATCAGAGAAAACCACTTTGATTTAAGCCTATTTAAAAAAAAAATTGCTTCGAATATGAATGTTTTAAAATCAAAGCTTGGGAAAAAAAATTGAGAACGAAGCATAATTAAATCAAATTTACTCGAGCTAAGGTACCATTATAAAACGGAAATCAAATTTAATCTATTAAATTTTAATTTGCCTTTTTGTCTCTCAGTGTAAGATCTGTCAGCGCGTTTTCACTGCTCTTCACAGAACGATTTTACTGTGATAAGATATTTATCATTATGAAAAGTTTTGAAGTTTTTTTCACAATTCGGGAATCGTATTTAACGCTAAGGCGTGAAAAAGTTTATCATTTCACGTTTTCACGGATCGGGAATTGACCCCCTGGGGCTTAATTCCGCAAGCGTGAGTTTTGTTGTGAGTTTCTTCAAAACTCATACCCCCGTTTGCACAAATGCTTATTCACGAGATTCCGCAAAAAGTTTTGTATTTGAGAGCACTGAATAAATTTTTGTTCGTTGCCTAGTGAGCTGAATTTATTTTGACTATTATTTTTTGTTTATTTTTTTTATTTTATAAATTTCATGCTCACGCCATTGTATATACATTTCTATAGTACGTCCATCGTATGTGGCAACATTTTCGAACTTCTCGATTGCTCGAAGCGCCATCTGGGCAATGTTGGTAGAAACTGCTCTTGGGAGACTTTTGGAGGAGTGGCTTGTTGTTGGGAGAGATTTTGAGGGATACAAACTGGGGAATATTATAACGAGAAGGCATATAGAAAATTTCAAAGAGTTGGAAGAAGATGAAAATTATAATTGTTGACTTTTTCTCTTTGAGCTTATTCGTTTTTATTTTGATAATGAATGTTCATAAGAAAAGGGAATTGGAAGTTATTTATTTATTATGTATGGCTGTATGCATGGTGGAAAATAAATATTTGGCTGCTTCTGAATGTGTAGGTGCTAGCTTTAATGCTGAACTATATGAAATGTGGGAAGCTACCTATTAGAATAGAATGTAGCTGCTGACGAAACAATGTGACGTCACAATTACATATTCCATTGAAAATGCTTCTTACTAACATCTGATCCGGAACGGATTCGAATTTCGCAAGATCTTGTGTTGTTGTTATGTATGCATACATTTGTTGTATGCAAATTTTTGAAAAATAAATAACTCAATAAAATTTACAAATTTTATAGAAATAAAGTTATAAATTGGTAATGCAAAACTTGCTTTATTGGAAGAAAATCATGGATACGGGTATCAAAGTTGACATCTTTAACTTGATTTGCGGCTAAAATAAGCGTCCCAGCAACTTAAAAAATGCATATTTGCGTGATCTAGGGAGTGCCACCTTTCAATCGCTGTATCACATGATTTAAAAAACAGACTTTTATTTTTGAACTTGATTTCTTATAGGTACCTACCTACCTTACATCAAAACTAAACAGGAAATTTAAAATCTACATTGTTTTCACAAAGAGATACTGAAATGTGGCAACATATAACTGAATGGTATCTTTTAATAACTAAATTTAAGATGATTTTGTATACAAATTTGAGTTATGTAACCATGGTTGCCATATGGAAAATATATTTATTTTCATCACTTAAGTAGGTATAATGCGAGAATTGTTTGGCATCGACTCGGTTCTTCTTTTCAATTTTCCGAAAATACAACCGAGCCTGCGAAGCCACTTCAAACCATACGTATGTACACAATGATGAATTTGTCCCATAACTCTATCCTGTACCTATATACGGCTAGCTTAAAATTTTATTAAAAGTAATTTTTTTTTGTTTTGATTAAATTTTAAACTTTATTAAACAGCTTTTGCTACCTACGTGTTTAATACAAAACACAAATTCTTAATATAGTATGCAAAACTTATTAAGATAAAAAATTGATACAAATTTATCAATATGGTAATCATTTTTTGATAAATCCCTTTTCATTTTCATTCATCTGCAACAAAAACAAAATATAAATTTTTTGAAGAAACTAATCTAAAATAAACTTATCTGTGCCCGAGTCTTGGCATAAAATATATATAAGTACATATAGGTATATCAATAATATACCTATATGTGCTTATCTATTTACGATTTTTTTCGGTTATAAAATATAAATTACATACCTACCTACTTACTTTTTTATTATTTCATTTCGTCTTCAAGGTCGTGACAGCAGCCAAGCAGCCAATGACAAATGCTTCTCCCCTTGTTTTTAATCAGTCAAAAAACAGAAATTTTTCAAACTGCTCACCCTCGTCATTGTTGTCAGAGCCAAAATAATATAGTCAACTCTTTCGCACAATATATGTCTACATTAGTTCCTTTGTGCGAACAGCGCTAATTTACGCAAATTGTTAAAAAGAATAAATCGTCGACGACGAACCTACTATAGTTTCTATTACCTAGTTTATATGCATAGTTGAAGCGAGCTTGAACTAAGGTTCACCCATTTGTAAACGGGGATGAGTTGGAACGAAATGGAATTCGACTCGATCGCACTCGAGCAGTGGTGTTGAGTCGAAAATTAAATGAAATACCTGGGTTGAAATGGTGAATACACAATTATTTCTGCATGTGATCAATTGCATATTAACGAATGAATATTTGTTGTTGAAAAGTAAGCGTATAACTTGTAAAAGCAATGCAAATATTTTTTTCTCGGAAATTCAATCTTTTGGTCTTAATGTCTACAAACCAACGCAGGTATTCTCCTGTCATTTCAACTTTTCCGCACTTAACTCAACTCTTCAAGCATTCAACTAGTTGGCTGAAATACCTGGGTTGGAATTTCGTTTCAAATCAAACTCGATCTTTCGGCTCTGCATATATACCTAGTTTATATGCATGGTTGAAGCAAGCTTGAACTTAGGTTCACCCATTTGTAAACGGGGATGAGTTGGAACGAAATGGAATTCGACTCGATCGCACTCGAGCAGTGGTGTTGAGTCGAAAATTAAATGAAATACCTGGGTTGAAATGGTGAATACACAATTATTTCTTCATGTGATCAATTGCATATTAACGAATGAATATTTGTTGTTGAAAAGTATGCGCATAACTTTTAAAAGCAATACAAATATTTTTTTCTCGAAAATTCAATCTTTTGGTCTTAATGTCTACAAAGCAAAGCAGGTATTCTCCTGTCATTTCAACTTTTTCGCACTTAACTCAACTCCTCAAGCATTCAACTAGTTGGCTGAAATACCTGGGTTGGAATTTCGTTTCAAATCAAACTCGATTTTTCGACCCTGCATATAAACTAGGTAATAAACTAGGTATATATGCAAAGCTCACGCTCTGAAACAAGGTGAGAAATATTATTCAAAACTGACGCAAGAAACTCACAGGCACACACAGGTCATCCACTCCCAGTTCGTGCGTCCCCTCCCATAAAACAAACAAAATTCACCGCGCTTTCCTATCTGTGAATACGTGAGTGGTGAGTTTGTTTGACTTATGTCAAATTACGAGCAGTATCTGAAAGTTACACATGATTTCTGTGTGTGTATAAACTCAATGGGATTAGTGACCATGTTTCCACTTGTAGAACGTTTTGTGTTTCCACGTAAAGAATTTACTCTGTATAGTTCGTTCTTCCCTTTGTTTTTGTTTTTTTCAAAAT
Organism: Baccha elongata; assembly: GCA_951217065.1. Classification (NCBI taxonomy): domain Eukaryota; kingdom Metazoa; phylum Arthropoda; class Insecta; order Diptera; family Syrphidae; genus Baccha; species Baccha elongata. The sequence continues at coordinate 87,066,983 of OX578273.1, forward strand.
GGCGGCAAATGATATATTTGGTTTGGTTTGACTAGAAAATGTGTGCCGACTACTGATTTCTCCCTTCCATTATGTTTATTCCACCACTACTAACAACAAGCGACAATATTTTGGCACACACACTACAAAAAGAGAGCAACACGAAAGAGAACGTCAAGCGTCCTTCACTCAATCTTTATTTAGATTTTCATATTAGGATTCTCAAGAAAACACACCTATTGTTTAGTTTTGAAATTTGTTTCTTTATAATTATTGAGATTTTTATAGATATTTAAAACAGTTTATAGGTTTATAAATATTTATTGCGGGTCACAAGGATTCTCATAAGAAATACGGGAAGGCGTATTTCTTTATTCATGATTTCATGGTCCTTACTGTACATTTTTGTTAAAAAGATTTTAAAGCAAACGAACCTATTATCCAATTTCATTTGTTCCAGTTTGCAATTTTTCTATTCCCGTTTTGCTTGCTTGTTTTCATATGAAATAAAAACGGCCATTGTTGATTTTTTGACAAGGAAAGAAAAGGAAAGGTTCCTGCGAAAAAAATCACCAAAAGAGTCTGGATTGCAAGAAAAAGTGGAAAAAATACATTTTAAGAAAATTCTATTTTCTAATAACTGCATTATCTTGTACACAATAAATTGTACAAAAGTTTTAACTGTTGTTTTAATTTATAAAATCATAGCCAACAAACTAATGTAGTGCGCTGCAAAAGTTATTTATTATTTTATTTGTAAATGGGAAAAGAAAAGAAGGAGTTTTGTTACAATAAAAATAATGTGCGACGTGTGTGCTGATTTTGTGCATCTACTGGAGACATGTAAGTTGTGATTGGGTGAAAAAAAAAGTTGAAATCATGTTTGATGGCATTTTATATTAATTTTCAAAACCAAAAATAACAAATATTTCCTTACCTTTTCATCTAACAATAAATTTTGTGCCATACATAGCATAGGAAAGCTCCCAATAATTTTTATCAGCCTTTTGTAAGGTAACCCCATTCAAGCTCTGGAGTTTCTATGTGAAAATTATTTTGGAATGTGTGCTAGTTTGCCGGATTTTTCTATTTCGTTTTTTGTAAGAGCCCAGTATAACTCTAATTTGATGACGTCAAAAATATTTTTTTTGTTTTGTAAATGAAGAAAGAAAATCAAAATCGTTGATTGGTCTCACCACAAAATCTTTGTACAGGCAACAAAATTTTAGGATTTTTAGACATACATATCTCATTTATTACTAACCTACATCAATAAAATATACCAATCGACAAATTTAAATGATAAAAGCAAAAATGATCTCTCCTTATTGTATTTTATTTGTAAAATATATTTCCTTTGTCTGGTTATTATCGAAAAAAAGAGCCGACATCAAGTTACACAAACTTCTAACTTAATATCAAATTTATTCATTGAGTTTAGTTGAGTATAGACTCTATAACCCTAGCTTCAATGTTGAGTTGCTTCGGGTTCTAAGCCAGAAATAGGTAAATCCTTATGCGATAAATAATTGTACACGAAGATCTCGCAAAAGATTTTTGGCGTGAAATGATACCGAGGTGATGTTAGCCCTGTTTAGCGAGCTACTTTAAAAGGGCCAAATCTCGTCCTTTGTGAACCATCAATGTATCAGTTTGGGGTTATCACTTACGAAAACGAGTAGGGTAGTGGCACCTATTGTCAAACATCTCCAGTTCTCGAATTATTTAAGATCCCTCGTTATATTTTCGTAGTTTCTGGGTTTTCCCGCTTAAAAACTATTCCGACATAGGTTCTCATATTCATTTAAATTAAAATAAAAATTAAACTCAAGAAATATAAATAAATATAACAAGTTATCTTAAAGAATTCGAGAACTGGAGATGTTTGGGAATAGGTGCAACTACTCTACTCTAATTCCGTATCGTGTTATACGTTAAAATGCATGAACTTGTACGTTTACTTGAAATGTTATTCGTCTAGGCTGGAGTTAACGGATGGACAAGTTTAATTTATTTAAGAAAAATCAGAAACTTAAATATATAATTTTAAATTATATGCAGGTACTTTGGCATTTAGCTTACTAATTTGCATAATAATATTTATCTATTTAGGACGAATTTAAACCTTAATTTAAAAAAAGTGTTCCTTGCAACTGGTTGATTCTCTAGCAAACTAAATAAGAGATGGACAGATTTTGTCCTTCATTTCCTGTAACACTTGTTTGGTAACATTTGACAAAGAACTTTGAATTATATCTGAATAATAAAGTAACTAACGATTGAGTCTTAATATCCTTTGCTTAGGGGACGGTTATAGCGATCAGAAAAAATCATCAGGAAAAGTAGAAACAAATGAGAAAAGGAATTTTTTCCTTATGTGCGTTTATAGCGATCAGTAAAAATGTGTCAGTAGACAGGCTGTTTTCCTGATTGAAATGCACACGAAAAACAGACAGAAATCTGTCAGTGGAAAGCATCAAACAAAATCTTTTTATATGACCGTCTTGAAATGTAAAAAACAAAATTGCAAGCGCCTTTGTTGTTAAATAAAACAGATTGCTTTTATTCAGTTGTTAACGAACAATTTTTTTTTACACCATTCATCATCAATTTCATGGTTTATTCTTATTACAACAAAAAGTTTGACTTCCAAAATAATAAACATATAAAAACGAAACAACAAAAATCCCATAATGCATTAAGAAGTTCATTGGTTTAAATTTTGAATATTAAACTGCTACAGACGTAATTTTCATTAGATTAAAAGCCAATCTGTTCACGTAAGACACAGTTCGGCCCCTGATCTGGTTAGACAATAGCAAGTTTTTACTGTTCACTGAGAGTACCTATTGACAGAGACATTTTCTGCTCTGAAATGTGCCGAGATTCAGTTCTGTGTGGCAAGATGACTCGATTTCCTCCCTTACTCCTCTCACTTCATTCTCAAAAGCGATTCAGCTATTTAGGCAAGATAAGAAAGTTCGAATATAGTTTTGAACACCTAAAACATCATCAAACAAAAAATACATATATAAATAATTAAATAATTAAATACAATTTTTACAACATTTTTTAACAATTTGCAATAAAGGATGTTAATTCTTTTTTTTGTATTTTCATTACTAATCCATAAATATTATTTGAAAACAATTTTTTGAAAAAATAACATACTTAAAGGCCAACCATTGTAGTTGAAATCAAACGAAAGCTAATGTCATAATTCTACGTCAAGTTTTCTTAAGTGCCGCCAATACCTTGAGTCGACCATAATGGTCGATCGCAAACGCAAGCATATATATATGGCACATTTACGTACGTAAACTGCTCTGGAGCGCTGACGTACGGATACAAAAGTGAACGAAAACTTGACGAAACTGAGCAATACGACATTATGTTCGCACTATAACTGTGTTAACAGTTAACAATCAAATTGTTTCACATGTATGAATAAATACATGAACTAGTAATTAAAATATTAAAACAGGAACTGACTATCTATATAATATTAATACGTAAACACTTTTTATTGGTACCATTTTTAACTACCTTAACGGCAACATATTTTTATGAAACCGAGTGAAACGTCAAAAACAAAAGGCGCTTTCAACGGACACAATGATTCCGTTGCGTTGAATCGCTTTGAAAAATGAAGTGATATGAGTAAAGGCATAAACTATAATGCGCATGAGCTAGCATGACCTACCGACAAAATTAAACAAAATATTATGTCATGTTTATACAAACATGATGAATGCACATAATCAATCAACATGTAAAACATGTGAAAATTACTTGTTTTCAGTTTCTTTAAATTGTGTTAAAAATTCATAATTTATTGGTAAATTCTATGATTTATTTATTAAATGGATAATTTAAAGCAAATTCGCAATAATTTTTTTTTCGGATTGGCAAATGCACAGCTGTCAAATTTACATATGTAAGAGCGGTTCAGATCGCACAGCTCATGCGTAGCTCATGTTTAACGAAACTCAACGAAATGCGCATATGTCCATTATAGCCAACCTGATACGAATGTTTATATTCGCTAATTTACACATGCGATTTTGACAGTAGCTCATGCTTACTCATGCGAATTATAGTTGAGTTTTAATAGCTGTCTTGATCTGACTATTTGTTTGAAGACCACTTATAAGATCTTTGACAATCTCAGCTGCTTCATATTATAAATTGCATATACATAATGTACATACACAATACACATACTAAATTTTTCACATTTTCTTTTACCTTAAATTACAAAAAAAAATCAGTAGCGAAGCAAATGAGAAAGACATTTATTTTCACACACAAGGAACGACATTGCTAATAGCAGGGAAGAATGAATTATTTAAGCTACTTCATCTCTTGATTTTGCAACACATCTCAGAAAACTAAACTGAGCTGTCTGTTAAGCAAAGCTGTTAAGTTTAATGACACACGTTAATTCCAGATGTTAAATTGAATACAAATGCGAACTATTGACCTTTTTTCAAAGTTTAATATTGTTCGTTGACAGGATATTTTATAAATAAAAATAGATGTGTGTATGTATATATGTATGTTTTTTATAGACTCCAAGACGAATGAACAGATCTGGATGAAAGTAGGTACAGAGATAGAATATAGTCTGGAATAGAAAATAGGCTCCTTTTTATTCCGGGAAAATGTACGATTCCCGTGGTATAAATTTTGTTCGTTTTTTACAGAGCAAGATATTGTCACTATTTTTCGCATAGTTGCAATTAAGGGCTCAGATAATGACATAGTTTGTTTTGTATCCCGAAAAAATGCGCAGTTTATATGTATTTAAGTTTCCAGATCCAAAAACAAATTTTGGAATTATATCCTGACTGAGTTATGTCTGCTGATCAGAATGGAGTGCGGCTAGCGATTGCCAAACTTAAATCAAATAAAGCTGTTGGTGCAGACGGCTTACCAGCTGAATTGTTTAAAGCAGCAGGAGATGTGTTGATAGGGAGCATGCACGAACTCATCTGTAAAATTTAGTCGGAAAAAAGTCCGATGAATGGAACCTCTGACATGCGCTAGCTACAGAGGATTTTGTCTCCTAAACGTCGCTTGTAAAATCTATCCTAATCTAGGCTATCCTGTGTGATCGCTTAAAACCATTTGTAAACGATCTGATTGGCCCTTATCAGTGTGGTTTTAGGCCAGGCAAGTCAACGGGCTTGTGTTAAAAAGCTTGGATGAAAGTTACTTGGGTGCTTTGAGAGAAAGATTCTTCGAGTGATATTTGGTCCTGTGTGTATCGAAGGAGTATGGAGAAGAAGATTTAACAACGAGCTAGACAGCGATATTAACCTGGTCAAGAAGCTGAAATTACAGCGGCTGAGATGGCTGGGTCACGTGGAGCGTTTTCGAGTACAATCCGGATGGTGAGCGCAGCATTGGAATGCTCGCCAATAGATGGCGCACACAAGGGGAAAACGACATTAGCCAACTTGCGGTTCGAAATTGAAAGCGGCTAGCTAGGAACAGAGCTGGCTGGAGAGACTTGTTGGTTGAGGCCGAAGTCCATCCTGGACTGTGAGCGCCATATAAAGTAAAGTAAAGTAAGAGTTATGTCCCTGCGCCTGTCAGGACATGGTCTGAATGAAAGAAAATATTTGCAAAATAGTACAGAAAGGGGTAAATTTGAGTGTAAAAATCTTTATGGAAAAAACACTGTGTAAAAACATAAAAACAGCAGGATCTAAGATAGGAGATTTTAAAACAAATTGACAGAGTGATTTTTATTTTTGTTTAATATAATATAAATATTTGAATTTTGTGTGACGATAAAAAAGTGTGTCATCTAAGTTTTTCAATAAAAGTATCGTTAAGCTACACCGCAGCCAAACCTTTTTCTCTTTCGTTCTGTATGCTTTTGTTGAAGCAAGAAGGTCAACTTTTTACCAAATTGACTTAAACAGATAAAAAATATTCATAATCATCGGTAACACTTGCAATACCATGCTGTGTGTCGAATCTGATGTGTCTGATATTTTGCAGATTTGTTTATGATTTTGGCCTAATGAATAATCCAAGTTTGTGACCTCGAGCGCCGAACGCAACTTTGTCAAAAATCGAAAATATTTTTTTTCAGATTTTGGCGATAACTCTAAAGGACTAGTTTTTGACAGTTCCTTTTCAGGACGATTTTAAAGTTGAACTAAATTTGCTTCAATAAGATACTTTAATAGTCTCTGTAGACCGAATAGTTTTCGGGATACAATTTTTCAAATAACTTTACTATATTGCAATACTCTGTAGAACCCTCTTAGCCCAGTACTTCAAATCCAGGAGTTCTGAGTTTTTGCAGACTTATTTATTATGTTTTCATATTGTAGCAAATTTAGTTATTTTTAAAAACGTCTTGAAAAGGAACTATAAAAAAAACTAGTCGTTTAGGGTTATAATAATAAACATAAATAAGTCTACAAAAACTCAAAAACATCGGATTTCACGCATACACAGATGTATATTTTGACTGGACATACAGTTTTGGAAAAATTACTATTTAAATATTTTTTCTTTTTTTTTTAAATATTAAACTAATTTTTATCATAATTTTACATAATTAAGACCCTTATTATAAATAGCGAATCCAACGTTCGCTAAAATAATTTTCAATTAAGGTATCTATTGCGATACAGAAATCGGAAAAAAAATTCCAATATAATTGGACGCAGACCATTGATGTGCGTTACAAAGCGTTGCGCAATTTTTACAGCTACACGGCAAATATTTTCCGATAACAAATTGCTGCGGAACATTGAATTAAAAAATACTTTTAAAATGTTGTAGCTGATTTGAATGAAAATAATTGTGTGTTTTGTTATTTAGTGGCAAACATTAAATCTTTTAATTTTATTTTGATTAAATTGGTGGAAGGCATGTGCATTGTTCAATTCCAACTTCGCAGAATCCAAAAGTTGATGTTTGCTTGGTCCTCTGACTTGTGTCTTCTGCTTCCCGAAATAAAGCCACAATATATTTCTTTGGTCAAATGTTATAAGCCACTTTATGAAATTTTACGTGAGAGCATTTTTCGAAATTCAAAAAGAAATGAAAAATGAGAAAGCTGTTTTCACAAATTAATTTTTTATTTTTCTTTGTTTTATAAACATTGGTAAAACTTTACTTTTAGAAAACAAGTTTTTGATTTTTTATAACATTCTTGACTTTAAAAAAAGCTCCCATGTTTAAATATCAGAACATTTTTCACACTGTATGTGACTAAGGGGCCAGTTATAGCTATTATTGAAACTCATCATTGAAAATTTTCTTTTTTCAATTTTAAGGCAAATTATCGCACAATGTTGATGTTAATTGGTATTAAAAGGAAGGTAATGAATTACAAAAGTTTTTCTGTTCCCTAAATCATCTGATGGAAAATGTCGATGAGTGCGTTTATATGCCTTATTTATACTGTTCCGAAAGGAATACCTCGATCACAGTTTGAGTTCTGATCGGAAAGTTTTATTTGAATAATATGCTAACATACTAGTTAAATATTCTTATAACCAGTGAAGCTTTTAAATGCTAATGAGTTGAGCTACAAAAAACAGTGTTATGGCAACATTTAACATCAATATGAATTTTTAATTTTACAATAATATTTTATTTATTTATTTATTTATTATTATTTACATGCACATACATCTCCATTATATGTGATTTATTGATTAAAATTGAAAAAAAGTTAAATCATATTGCCAAAAAAATATATAATGAAAAGTCAACTTCATAACAACAATCACAAAACTTCATAAGACAACAATCACAAAACTTTTGTGATCGGTCTTTACCATCACTGTGATGATCACCTAACCCAGACCGAAAATGTAGATTTTTGACTGTCACTTATCTATCACAAATCATCTTAGCCGATTACACCCCAGGAGTTTTTTTGGACGCGACTACCCACCCACTTATTATTATAAAACAGACCTTCGAAATTAATCAAATATTTTTGTATCGATATTATTGTTTATAGATGAGGTGAGGATCACCAGCAACGATGCTAAGCATACTGCTCTACTTAAAAACGAGATTGAAATCGCTTTTGGTTACATACAATCATGGCCACAAAGGTAAGAAGATATTAATATTATAAGTGTTTTCATTATAATGGCAATTGGTTTTATTTTGAAGACAATGCATGTGTCTCTACAGAGATACAAAAAACTTTGAGCGGTTCAATCTTATTGTGCAGTCAATGATATGTCTGGCATTGCACTATTTGAAAAATATACACAAACTGATTGAGGAGTACAAGGTTATGACCGCTGCCAATGTGTATAGTACATTGATCAAGCAAACTTCAAATGAAAGTGGTGATCAAAAATCACACACAACTGGTGCAGACTCAAAAGATGATGGTACTTCGGAATCAGATAAAAAGCAACCATCTACGTCGGCCAACGATGAACTGCAACGAATCGTACAGAGTGAAGAGAAGTGGATCTTACCCGAAGTGGAGAAGCTTTTAATTTTGGTATCAAAAGCATTTCTTCTGAACTTCCCTCTCTATATTGCTTACAAACATGGAACACAATCACGTCTTGATGAAATTTCGTCCGAAGAAGCTTCGCATTTAAGCATTGTTTGTGATTTGCACGATAATGAAATCCCAGTCTATTTGCTACGCAATATCAGTTTGTTCTGTAATTCGGGTGGTTTTTCTGCAATGATGGCATGCTTCGATCACCCTGACCTCCCAGTAACCACAGCACATGCCATTACAGCAACTGTCTCGAATATAAAACTGTGGCTCAACTACAGGTGCATCATTCAATTGTTTGTTCCATTGCGAAGTAAAGTTTTGCAATACATGTGTCATTTGTCTGACCAAAATCTGCGATCGGCAGCCACTCGGTCGATGGCAGATTTTGTCTGGTCCGCAGTAAGGGACCCACTAGATTCGTCGATAAACTTTGACATCGAAGGATTGGCTTTGGCCTTCAAATATTTTAACTCAACAACTTTGACGATGCGGCTTGCTGGTAAGTCTTATTTTATAAATTCTTATTGTCGATCAAAAGTATTTAGTGTCGGAGTTATCTTTATTTTTTAGGTATGGCACAAATTAATGCACACATAAATCTTTTCAATGAAATCTGCACAACAGAAACTGTTGGTGATGTAGAACTAGTTGGGCAAAAACTTGGCGATTGGTTAAGTGAAAATCAAATCATAGAACATTTATTCGGTCCAAACTTGCATGTTGAAGTAATAAAACAAGCCCATGTGGTATTAAATTTTCTCGCAGTTGAAAACCAAGTTACAGAGGAACACATAAGTCTCATTTGGCAGGCTGCACAGTTAAAACATTGCTCAAAACCTATTTATGATATTCTTCCATCGTTGGTAAAAAATCTTTCCCCGCGTCCTGCATTACACTTATATTCTTTACTTTGTCGATTGGATCCAAAAGAGCATACTGAACAAAGTATTTACATTGCATCTGCTCTAACTAAACTTATTTGGTCACGAGATGGTGGTCGTTCACAAATTGAGCTTGTTCCAGAAAATATACTCGCTGCAAATGTGACCGCTTCAAGTTCAGATAGTGGAAGTATGGATGGGAGTAACACTGATGAAGATCAGCAAGATGACAGCAGCTCAACAAGTCGCAAGAGTCCCATTGATATTGAAAACGGAGGATCAGATTCTGGTGCACCACCTCCATGTAAACAGGCTCGAAGAAAGAGACATATTTGCGATCCAACAGAAGGTAATTTAATGCTTAAAGTGTTAATATAATCTATTATTAAACAAATTTAGATCATTTTTACTGGTGAATTTAGTTCGTATATTTATTTTAGTTTATTCTTCTATGCTGTGCTTGCTTTAAAAGCGGTAATGATATTTTATTTACTAGGTATAATAATACAATTAAATTGTTTATATTTTTTTAAGTTACATATTAACAGAAACGAAAACTTAATGTGTATTTCAATTTACTTTCATCTAGTGTTTACATATTTTTGTTCACTCCTAGAAACTGCCAAAACAAAAGGGGAAGATATATCAGAAATAACTGCTTTAAAAGCAAAAACTGATCTTGCGTAGGTTTCAAAATTTTCTATACATACAATTTGATAATCTCTATAATACTTTTATTTTTTATAAAATAGATTGCAAAACCATAGATTGGTTAACATAGTTGACAATTCCAGTAGCGAAGAGGAACTGCATCAGCCGTCTGTCAATCCCCTTCGCAAAAAAACACGTAAGCGAAGGAAAAACAACAATCTTCCATTGTCACGTTTAGCTCATGAGTTAGTTGAAACTATTTGGGAAGGAGAATCCCATAGCGAGGGTGAAGTAATAAACGACAGTGATTGCAGCGATAATCCTGTTCCGGTGGCAGTGCTTAAACATCTTCAAGGCGAAGGTCCGTACATTCGAGCAATTGGTGAAGCACACATTAGTGAGCTGCTCAGTGGTGTTGAAAATGATGGAAGTTATTCATCTCCAATGAGCAATAAGTCCGAAAAAAATTTAGCAGATTTTGATGATGATGAATCTCCATGTGAGGAAGAACTTGCCCAGTTGGTTAGTCGTACGCATAGCTGTTTACCAGGTTTTGCGTTGCCGTCAATTGCAATGCGCGATACATCTGTGTCGGGAGAAGCGGTCAAAGTTATACAATCTGGAAGTGCAAAAAGTCTGCGATGTAAATCAGAAGAACCGGTCATAGGGGAGACAAAAGAATTACAGCCATCTTTTAAAATAAACGATGTATGTTTGCCGGGAAACACTTTGCTGTGGGATCTGTTACAAGATGATAAAATTGTAAGTACACATTTTATTTACGTTTTTCAAAAATCTAGATGGAGCAACTGTTACTTTTAGGGGCAATTGGGTGAATCTCTAGCATTAGACGCTGAAAAAGCTCTTGCTACTTTATTATGCTTCAGCACTGACCGATTGTTACGTACAAAATTTATTGAAGGCTGCCTACACAATTTGGCTAACAATAAAAGTGTCGTTATTAGTTTAAAATTACTGCCAAAGCTTTTTGCTTCTTTTCAACAATTCCGAGCTGCCGACACGCATCAAGTAACGATGTGGGCAGAGCGACAGCACAAAATGATGTACCATTTCTTCAATAACATCAAAGCCTATGCTAGGGCATTTAATTCTGGAAGTGGTGACATGTTTGTGCTTAATTCAAAAGGATCTCCAATGTATTCGCACAAAACACAAGTCTCGGTAAGGTTGCATTTTCTTTCCTCGGTTTTTAGTTCGTTAGGATCCCCGAAAAACTTTAGGTAAGCCCCGGTGGCTAGGTTATAAGTAAAGTAAAAAACTAAGTTATTTGTTGATTTTAGATTGAGCCTCGAACAAGTTGATGCTCTGTGGGAATGGCTGGCACACGATCCTGAATGTTGTGATTGTTATTTTTCGTGGCTTCAAAGCCAAGCAAAAGGAGGTGATCAGCATGCACTAGGAATTGAAGCTCTGCAGCATTTGTATTTGAAAAAATTGCCCGAACTACGTCCGGAAGAATTTTCAATGGTTGCATTAATGTTGTTTCAACAGTTATGCAGTTTGGCAAGACTTGCAATCGCTCACTACGAAAAACAAATGGATTCTGTATCTACGACTTCTTCTAATATTGTGGGAATGTTTCACCTTTGGAAAATCGCCTTGCGAGCCCACAACACTGAAGTTTCTTTGGCAGCTATTCAATATATAAATATGTACTACATGGGTCAGCAGCTTAGGCTAGAAAAAGAGTTTGTATCGCAATGCATGGATCATTTGGTTCAGGCTTCAAATGGCCTAAGAGGGTATGTTTTACTCTGTTTTTGTAGAAGCGTTTTATTGACTTTTATTAATATTTTAGTTGTGAAGAAGAGTACGCCCTCATGTGTGTACAGCGTGGTCTAATGCTCTTAAATACCCACCTGGAGACCTTCCGACGGAGATATGCTTTTCACTTGAGGCGTTGGGCTATTGAAGGCAAAGGAATCGGGTCACATAGTAATCTAAAAAACGAGGGAGCGGGACCATCTATTCGAATAGTCTTACAACCAGCCGGACTCTCAGAAAAATCGCTCTTGCATATGCATTCCTGTGACCTAATAGCAGAACTTAAGGCTGAGATTTCAAAATGGTATTTTACTCAAAACGTTCTTTTTGAAGCTTGTTACTAAACACTTTAATTTAAGGTGGGAAAATCTACAAGGTGGCGCACGTGCATCTGGCGTGACAGCTCCTGTGCTTGGTTTGCTGTTGAGCGAAGGTCCTCTAAGAATAATAACTCAGGGCCAAGAATTGACTTCAGAGTATGACGAACGAAGTTTGGGTGACGTTGGCTTCAAAGATAATCAGGTATGTACATTACAGTTACTACATTTATTTCAATAATATTGAATATTGACATTCACCATAGATTGTGTATGTATCATTGGGTGGACGAGGTGCTCGACGCAAAGAACCCTTAGATCATCCAACTTTGCAACCACCTCCTCCTAAGGAATGCCTGCCCACAGTACTATTATTGCAGCCCAAGTATTTTGAAAAACTATTTCGGTTGATGCAAACTCTCGGCGACATGGAAATTCATGGAAACAACAATATTCAGACTCACACAAAGGCGCAATTGTTATCACGTCGTGTATGGGACATCTTAGCGATACTACCAACGAATCCTAATATTCTGGAATCATTCCAAAATCTTAGTGTAGATCTTTTCGAGTGCGAAACAGCTGATAATGTGGAGGAACGTAAATTCCGAAAGGACGCAATTAAAAGAAAATTGGCTGATCTTTTACACCCTGGAAATTTGCAGAAGTTCATGTACTCTTTGCATATAGTAGAAAGCTTAGCCGTGAGCAATCTAAGTTCAGCGGGTAGCTGCTGCAATGGAGACTTTCACAGCGCAAAACCAATAAGTATTAATCGCCTCTTTAGTACTTCATCTTCATCTTCTTCAAAAAGCAACTCAAGTCAGTCGCCGCGAAAAAATAGTCGAAGGAGAAAAGTTAGTCCAGGAGAGAGTTCAGAAAGTGGTGGAGGTGCAGATGCCAATATAAGTGACGAAAAGTCAGCAAACACCGAAAATACTGCTAAAATTGCTGATCAAACTCCAAAATTAGAAGCACCAAAAGTGGAAATTCCTATCAAGAAAAAAAATGAAGAAAATAATGACAATGAATTTCAGCGGGAAGAAGAAGAAGACTATCCAACAACTCCGAATCCTCCATCACCAGTCGCATATGACCTAAAGTGGAATGAGGTGTTTATAAAGTGCGGGGGTTTGCTTCATCTGTATGAAATATTTGTAAGCGGTATGCTGCAAAACAGCCACCACGACAATATCAACGAATGGAGGCATGATTGTCTCGCAGGTTTACTAAGAATTCTTTGGCTTTTGGGCTTTGAAGAGCATCGATCAGAGGATATTCCTGTGGCGATTTCAAGGCCTCACACATTTATGCTTGAAATGATGGAAGTTGATTCATGTCTCAAACGGTTAGCGTCAATATTGAACGATGAAGCTCACACACACTTCACTAACCAATTGCATATCCGCACTGGCTTCTGGGGTCGAGCACAAGTTGTGCAGTACACAATGAATATAATGGTTAGTTTTGTCCACTCTTCGGAAAATGCTCGTTTGGCCTTATGGAATGCCCCGGAATACTGCGGCTGGGTGCGTAAGTTTATTTTGGAAGATCCAGAACCATCTGTGCGACGTGAAATATGTGCTGGCTTGTATCGGATATGCTTGGGGAATTCTCAAAGTTATCAAGAATTGTTGGCTCCTCTACTGCAAAAATTAATATCATTTCTTCCTGTTGCCGAGAAGATGACCTGCTTCCAACATTCACACACTCATTTCGTATCAGATGATGGAAAAGAACCATATGGGCCAGCATGTCGTGATTACTTTTGGTTGTTAGCGAGGCTTGTCGATACATTAACACCAGAAATGGTTAAAGTTTCTCTAGACGAACCAAATGCCAGCGCAATAGACATCGAAGGATTATGTCATACGGTCTCAAAAAGTATTCTTAACCGAGATTTTTACGAGACGAGACATGGATATCAGGATGATGGATTAGTTGGCTTGATAAATCTAATGACAAATCTTGTGAAATACGACCCTCCGTTTAAATTTAGCGCTAATGCTTTGGGTTTTATTGAAAAGATTTTTGAATTTCTGTTTGACATGCCGTCGCCAACTAATCGTCAGAAGCCAAAATGTAAATCACCAACATCACGAGCCGCAGCTTATGATTTACTTGTCGAGCTAAGCAAAAACTGTGCAAATAACTATTCACTTCTACACGGTAAGCTTCTTGAGCAGCACACTCCTGGTCCTCATCCGCCATATCCTTGGGATTACTGGCCACGAGATGACGGACGATCTGAATGTGGCTATGTCGGTCTGACAAATTTGGGTGCAACTTGTTATATGGCATCATGCATTCAACATTTATACATGATGCCTCAAGCGCGTGAAGCAGTCCTTGTTGTTCCGCCACAAGCTGCCCAGAAACACGGTGCAACACTACACGAACTTCAAAGAATGTTCGCCTATCTCCTTGAATCGGAGAGAAAATCATACAATCCTCGTTCATTTTGTCGAGTGTATCAAATGGATCATCAACCCTTGAATACTGGTGAACAAAAAGACATGGCTGAGTTTTTTATCGATCTCGTATCTAAACTTGAAGAGATGACTCCCGAGTTAAAGGATCTGGTTAAAAGGCTGTTTTGTGGAACATTGAGTAATAATGTTGTTTCATTGGATTGCGGACATGTAAGTCGTACAGCTGAAGAGTTTTACACTGTTCGGTGTCAAGTTGCAGACATGAGAAACTTGGGCGAATCATTGGATGAGGTGACAGTCAAAGATACTTTGGAAGGTGACAATATGTATACATGCTCGCAATGTGGCAAAAAGGTTAGGGCTGAAAAGCGTGCTTGTTTCAAGAAACTCCCTCAGATTTTGTGCTTTAATACGATGCGTTATACATTCAATATGGTCACCATGCTTAAAGAGAAAGTTAATACACACTTTTCGTTTCCGATGCGGTTGGATATGTCAAATTATGTAGAGAAGACCCTTATGCCTCATCAATACTTGGGTAAAAATATTCGTAGTTTTTTTTTTTCAAAATTCATATTGATTTTTTACTATTGCAGAAGACAGAAAGAATAAAGCTCCGGCAAAGAATCAAAATTCAAATGAGAAGGCAGAAGGAGAGTCAAATAAAAAAGAAAATTGTGCAGAAGAAGAAGAGGAAATAAATGAGTAAGTTGGTGTTGTAAGTTTTAGGAAAATGAAAAAACATAAATAATTTTTCCATGGTCTACGAAACTCCTAAAATTAACAAATTAAATGCACAACTGAGTTGCACATACTTGCCAAGTTACCTAAGGGATTGACACAATACAAAATTAAAATTAAATGCACAACTAGGTCGCAAGTCAATTGAAACGATGAGTTTTCATGTACAAACACAGGTAGGCCGAATAAAATCCATAGTTGATACGATCAAACTTTGAAACTTTCGTTTCTGCTTAGTCGCCGAAAAACATCCGAAAACACCGGGAAGGCTTTTGAAACTATTCGCTTGCCACTTAAATTTCTTCTCCTGACAAGAAGAATAAAATGCTTCAGAAAAGAAACTAGAACTCACACATTAATCAAGCTGGAAAGTAGACTTCTGTCTTCTTTACTTTTGGCAAAAAGTACATTGAATTTTGTGTTGACATTTCGCCACTACAAAGACACACAATTCAAGCTGACAAAAAATAAATTCTTGTTTCATAAATACACTGATAATTTTGTACAATTTAATAGAATTGTCAAGCTTGCGGATCATACAAAAATTAAGTAAATTAAAAATCCATTTAAAAATATTTGTTTGACTAGGAGTGTGAGTTTTGAAGAAACTCACATCAAAACTCACGCTTGCGGAATTTAGCCCCTGTTCTCGAATTGTCAAAATCGCAACGACAAATATATGACAATAGTAAATCTGCCATAATCTGACAGTGACAAAAAAGTGTTATGTTTTAGTGAATTTATAAACTTATTCCGTTTACTTTAAACTCACTTTATGTCCTTTCACTATTTAAACAATTTATTTCACAAGAGCTTTTTTCACAATCTCTGAATATATTTCAGTTAAGCTAATTAACGAAATCATGTGTAAGTTTGAAACTTGCACATGATTTCTCTATTTGTATAAACTCAATCATAGTACTCAATATTTAAAAAAAAAACAAACAATACAAATACTAAAAATAGCCAAATTAAGGGCCAGTCTTTTCAACTCTTATTTGTAACCATTGGTTATTTCAGTTGTTAACCAAAGATTTTGTATGTGTTCCTATGGTTACCAGCAAATGGTTAAATTTAACCAGAGCTGAAGAAACTGGCCCTAAATATTATTAAGTGGAGTGCATATGAATGAAATTCAATTTTAAAGGTTTTGTGTACTCAACAATGGCATGACTCATTCAGCCAGCAGTCTGTAGAACATTCTAGGTCAGAACCCTCTTGACGTTTCTAGAAAGTCTTTACTAAGTCAGGATTTACATGACCAGTGCTTTGAATGCCCGATTCTTCTCAATTCTCTTCTGAGCACGCATTTACACACATTTACATGAACCGTGTTCACTTTCTATAGTCACTCGTGTTTCGATTTTCAAATTCTTTTTGTTAACTTTATTCGCAGTAGTCAACGCTTTGAAATTCAAAAAAATCTGCGAAGCAACCTCCACCGGAGGCGAACAAAAATAAAACTACAAAAAATAACGAATAAGGCAAAAGAGAATAACAAGAATCGGGCCAACTTTTTCTTACCGTGCGTGTTGGACTATCCCCCACACGTTTCACCTCATTGCACGTTCGTGAAAAATCGCTCAATGTAAATCCTGACTAAACGAAATCGTTAAGTGGTTCATGTCCAGGCTACAAAAAAAAAAAAAAATAGGGTATACTAAGAGGTTTGTTTGTTTTTTTTTTTTTTTTTTTCATTTTAATTCATTTTTTATTTTTCCATTTTCTTATATCTATCTTAATGCTAGACAAAAAAATCTTAAACAACTAGCTTACATATTAACTTAACTAACTTACTGGCCCCATACGGGCGCTCTAAATTATACTATAACTATATATTAAAAATGCCTTTCGGCGTAAAAACTAACTTAAATTAAAATTTAATATTACTTAAAACTAAACGAGAAAATTTTGAAAAACTCGTTTTCCTATAACACTAAGAGGTTTGTGTCGATACTAACGTTGAACATGGTTTTGGTGGGCTTAAACATCAAGGTTAAAGAAAGTATTTCCTATTACTTGTAGAACACGTTACAATAGTCACGATGAATGTGCCGCTGTATTTAACTGATTCAGTAAGTCAAACAAGCTTTATGACAATATGTCTGATCCCTTACTTTCTGGACTAAATTTCGTAGCTTTTCAATTCTGAAGGAGAGGGGGGGGGGGGTAAAGATATTTTAGAAAAATGCATATTGCGTCCTGTTTTCTATTTATTTTACAACAAAGAAGATGTCAGATGGTTTTATTTCCTTCATTTGACGATTTTCATAACTCTGCCCAAAGAAATTTCTTGGTAGTGTGGGGAAATTTCTTAATCTCGTGAGCTCTCTCTCTCTTCTATAAAAATCTATGAAATTTGCATGTGCGGTGACAGGATTTCGTATTATTGTGTAGTTTTTCGTTGATTTTCGTAGTTTTGAGTACTAGATCAACCTTATATGAACATAATTTTCATTCTAATATTCTATTGACTGACTTCTGTATAAAAAAAATATTTTAACTACTTCATTTATACAAAAATCCTCAGAACACACTTAGGCAGTCAAACAATTAGACACGGATGTTGCTTGTCTAAAACTAGTGAACTGAGAAAAATGTTTATGAATAATATTTTGCAGATAGATAATGTTCTAAGGTCTGTCTAGAGTTAGACAACCTTTAGTATTAGTTTATGAATATGATTGCTTTTATATACATTACATATATTATAATATATAATAATATATATGAGCTAGTATTAATTTATGAATTCATCCAATTACCTAATTCCAGATACGAGCTAGTTGGAGTGACAGTTCATACTGGTACAGCTGATGGTGGTCATTATTACAGTTTTATAAAAGAAAGAAATGAAACTACTCAACAACACGATCGATGGTTCCTTTTCAATGATGCCGAAGTAAAACCATTTGATCCATCGCAGATCGCTGCAGAATGTTTTGGTGGCGAAATGACTGTGAGCAATATATTTATTATATTTTTTTAAAGTTTTTTTTTTTAATAATCTATATTTATTCTTGCAGAGTAAAACCTACGATTCAGTGACGGAAAAATATTTGGATTTCAGTTTTGAAAAAACTAATTCCGCCTATATGTTGTTTTATGAGCGACGTCCTACAAACAATCAAATGTGGCAACGTTCGAAAATATCAGATAATCCTTGTAGCTCGCAAAATATTCTGATGCAAATGCAATTGAAAAGTTTAGAGGAAACAGCCAAAGCATTAGAATCAGTCACTGCATCCACATCAACGTCATCTAATTTTAGCGAACAGATTCAACCCGAAATAAATGAGACTGAAGCTAATGCCGCTAATTTAAGTAGGAGTAATATTGAAAGTTCAACGAAAAACAATAGCATAGGATTACCATCAACACAACAATGTGATATAGAAAATAAGAGCAGTAATGGAGGTAAAATAATTTTGATGGATTGTAATTTGTAGAACTTACAAATAATACTGTTGTAAATTTTTTCTGCTAGGTGGAGGAAACAGTGTGATATCAAGAGTAACGGATGTTGGTCGAAAGTCTTTGCTTAGCAAAGAACTTGAGGACTGGATCTGGCAAGACAACAGACACTTTTTACAAGATCGAAATATATTTGAGCATACGTATTTTAAGTGAGTCACATTAATGATTATTTTATGCTCATCATTTACTAAAATTATTATTTTAGTTTTATGTGGCAAATTTGTGGTCATATACCACAGACTCTTCTGATGCAAAATGATGTCACTTGCATGGCTGCTAAACTATCAGTTTCATTCTTTATTGAAACTTTTATTCATGCTAAAGAAAAGGTTTGTACGTAAAATTTTTGCTAGCCGTCAACTTATTTTGTTTTTATTTTTAATTTAAACTTTAGCCAACAATGGTGCTTTGGGTGGAACTCTTAACAAAGCAATTCAATGCAAGTCAAGAGGCATGCGAATGGTTTCTTACACATATGTCAACAGAACCCTGGTGGCCTGTTCAGGTGCTAATACAGTGTCCAAACCAAATGGTTCGTCAAATGTTTCAACGTCTTGTTATTCATGTGATTCAGCGTTTAAGGTAAGTTTATTAATTTTGTATTTATTTTAAATTAATTTACAATTCGCAATCAAAGTCAAAGTGAAATGCTTTCATTATCCTGCCAAACTTAAATGAATTTTGTAAAGTATGAAAGTTTGAAAGTTAATAGTTTATAAGCAAACAATTTGTTGAAAAGATAGGGAAGGTAATTTGAGTGAAAGATTGGACACTTGAAAAGAATTAATTAATTCATTACAATTTAAAAGGATTTTTCGATGAAGTTACTGCAGTTTGTGAATGAATGAATTAATTGTGAATGGACTAATTTACTTGAGTGACCAAAGTATTTGTTTCGTGCAAAAAAAAAATGCAGATTTAAACCAAACCTGACATCAAGCCCATGGTATAAATAGTAAAGGAAGTCGTTACAATTTGTATTATAGTGTCCGTTTTAATTATTTATTGACATAAAATATTCCCCAAAACTACAATTTTGTATGACAGCTTAAATGCTTGCGGTGTTTTCATAAAGTTTGTTTTTCAATAGTTATGTTTAATAAAGTATGACAATCTTTGGTACTGGCCCAAAAGAGTTTCTCTGAAGCTTAACCAGCTGCTTAACAATAACTCCACACACACACTATAACACTCATTTTATTTTTCATTTATTACATATACTTTGAGATAAATCTCATAGATAGTTTTAAAAATTTAATAACAATAGGTACATGTGCATGAAAAAATGATGTAGATATATTAAATTCATAAGTTTACAAAGCTATATATGACGAGCAAATCAATTTAAAAATTTGGAAATTATTATAGAAACATTTTTTGAATATCTTAAATTTTATGGATGCTTTTGTTTTTCGTTTAAAAACTAAAAATAATTTGTCTTGAACAAAATAAGCTATAGGAAAACTTGTCTAAGATCGTACCTTCTTCCGAACAGATGACATGACTTGATGATAAAGATTCTAAAAGAAGCCGTCATACTGCTGTTGTTGCCTCGTTTCTCCGGTGTTGATCCTCAGTCTAACTTTATTTATGAGGAGATCTCCGATTACCAATCACTCTATCGACATTACCACAGATTTCGAATTCTTATGATACCTTTTGTCCGTTATGAACTTGTAAAGTTCAAGTTGAAAAATGATATACTCGGAGTTTTAATTTTTGTTTAAGTTCGCGCTTGTGTCAACTAGAACGATCTGTTGGCAATTTTATGTCAATAATGTCAAATTCCTTGGATTTTTTCAGATTTGGTCGGAAAAGTTGACTCTTTTCCCTTCCCATGGATGTTGAAACAACAAAGTTGTTTATTTTTCTGTAATTGTGTGGTGTATATTTTATAGACGCGATCTATACAATTCACTTAAGTTCACTTTATTAACATATTGCACTATTAACAACGAAATTCACGTCCAATAGATTATTTTAAAACTATTTTATTTGGGAAATCTATATTGAAATAAACCAAACTCCACAATTAAAAGGCTCGTGTGAAAGAAGAAATCAAATCTGTTAAGTATGTGTGCAAATACGTGTAAATCTTGCTTATAAAAGTAACTTTTTATTTTATATAATTTTATTTTTTTTTTATCGCAAGTTATAGGGGAACCAAGGCAAAGTCTTTTTTGTTTCTCGAAGTTGTTGAAGTTACTTTTGATTATAAAAATGGTTTAAATATATTATTTGTTGTAATTAACTTTCAGATCATCACATGCTAGTTTGTACCTTAAAACCGAAACCGACGAAAGCGGCAAAGAAAATTACGGTACTTCATCGTGCATAACTCGATTCATATCATCACTTATATTATTAATGGAACACGGAGCAAGAGCACATCTTCGACATCTATCTGAGTTTTTCGGTTTACTATTTGAATTTTCAAGAATGGGTGATGAAGAGACGGTTTTTCTTTTACGCATAAACGTTATTCGTAGTGTTGCTGATTTTTATTTAGGAAATAAAAGTCAAGATTGTGTAAGGCTTTTCATAACAAAATACAAACAAACGAACTTTTAAATCTATTATATGTTTTTTTTTCTGACAGATTGATGTAGGTTCAGATAATGAAGATAACTCATCGGATGAAGCATTGTCAGTAGATAAGTCTCGACCAGCTTCATTAGATAAAATGATAGCATTGGTTGCTAATTTAGTGGAAAGATCACGAGGTCAAGATTTCCGACTTCGTCTCTCGCAAAAAGACTATAATGCGATAGCTGGTGGAAAAGTAAGCACAAAACATCTAAAATTAAATACGATAGTTTTACATAACACATACATTTCTCCTAGGGATTTCCATTTTTGTATCAACAAATCAAGGATAACATTAATCCGCATCAAACAAGACACCTCATCCATGCACTCTGTCGATGGGACGATAGATTAGCAAATCAGATAATCACAATGCTCTTTGCATCGGTTACTAAGCATACGGAATTGTGTGGTCCCTTTTTCAAACTTTTAACCCTCTTAACCGAACCACAAGGAGGACCATCCGGTCTGCCATGCTTTTCACAACTCGTTTTACAACGTGTTTGGGATGCCGCTGAGTATTGTCCTCAGTCAGCTTTGGATTGGTTAGCTTTTCAAGCTCCAAAAAACAAAATAGCGCATGCATGGATACTTCAGTCAGCCGAAAGTTGGGTAGAACAATTTCTCTTGGCGCATAATAATTCAAGAGTTCGAAACGGTTAGCATTGATTTTCTATAAAATGTTTTCCTAATACATATTATGCTATTTCAAAATAGCTGCATCTTATCTCCTGGTTGCGTTGATACCATCACCACCTTTTCGGGCACATTATAGAACGTACTCATTGCATAAATTGAATAACACAACTGTATGTCCAAGGTAAGTTACGTGGTAAACTGGTAATTATCTGTGTTAGTAAAACTTATTGAATAACAGAGATCTTAGTGGCGATGCACAGATTATCCTCCATAACATAATCAGTTTACTGTTGCGTTTGTTGAGGCCTGCACGATCCTATGCTGATATAGGAATTCATGGTACAACTAAGCTGACATCATACTTTAGCCTTTTGACATATTGCATGGTTTCAAAGACTGAAAAACTAATGGTAGCAGAACATAATGTATACACAAATATGCTCTTAAAATTAAAATCTCAACTCTTTTTCGCAGCTGGGGCCGTACATGCGATCATTGTGGGATCTATTTCATCCAAGGTTGTCTGAACCTAGTGTACCGGCACATCATAACAAGCATTCTTTGCTAGCTTTCTGGCATCATTCGATTTTAGACTGTCATGAAAATGCTCAAATAGTTGCAAATTGTCCGGAAATAACACGAAATATTGCATTTAATTATATTCTGTAAAAAATGCAGCAGTTTTTTATAGGGCTTTATTTATCTTTTAAATTTCTATTTTCTTAGAGCTGATCATGATGATTCTGAAATTGTAGCCTATAATCGTGCAATGCTACCTGCATACTACGGACTCTTGAGGTTATGCTGTCAGCAGAGCAGGTCTTTAACGCGTCAATTGGCTGCACATCAAAACCTTCAATGGGCTTTTAAGAACATCACACCTCATCCCACTCAATATCCTGGTGCAGTAGACGAATTGTTTAAATTGATGAATTTATTCTCAACAAGACATCCGGATGCCACTGAACAGGAACAGCATGAAGTTTCAACGTTTAGAAGAACAACTCTTTCAGCTTACCTCACTGGATTGGATGCTAGAGTCTCATGGGGAACTCTTATTAATGCGCTAAGAATATTAGGTATAACTTTATAAATACGTTGTGTCTGCGATTTGAAAATAATCACTCACTTAAAATTTTCAGTCGATAACGATGAAGATCGGCTATTGGTTATATACAATGGAGGTATTGAGATGTGCTTTGAAGCATTGCATACGTTACATTCCATGCACCATGAAGCTACAGCTTGTCATGTGTCAGGTGACTTACAAGAACTTCTTACTGAGCTTGTTTTGTTAGTGACTACACTGCGTATAAGTACACGTCTTGATAGCCCACCTAAAAAACGCCAACAACCACTAGGCCAACATAATCTCGTAAAGGGTATGCCAGAAGCAGTAAAACGATTGGCGACATTCTTAAACACATACAATCCACCAGAGATATGTAACCTTTCAATAGACGTCCTGAGAGAACTAGTACGCAATCCAAATTTAGATATTACTAGTATATTGGCGCCTATCTTCACCAACTGCCATTTGTCAGCTCAAAACGCACCGAACTCTATTGGTCCACTGGGTCCATATTTCCCTAGACGTGGTACAAAAGCTCCATGGCCATCGCTATCAAAGAATGCTCCACGTCCCCCTAGGCCAATGGTTCAAATGAGCATACCACAAAATGAAATTATCCAGCGTGGCGTCGATAAAGAGTATGATGCTCGATTGGATGCATTTTACAGACCATACCATGACTTCCTTGATGTTATGCTGCGTATGGCTGTCAATACAAATCAATTGAATGAGTCTTTGGTTAAATTAAGTTGTTTGGCTGCTATTGAGGCAGCTCCTTTGCACTTTATTCTATTTCCGAAATTTTGGGTTGGAATTTATAACAATAAAAGCACATATAAGTAATTTACCAAACATAAATACTAATTATTTAATTGATTTGTCTTCTCATTGTTCTTACAGATATGTTGAGCTATTGCTAGCAAATCCAAACTTAATTGAATATATTCATATTATCCTGAGAGACGAACGGATATCGTTGAATGATCAGCATGTAAGAAACTTTTTGGAAATCTATTATCCCAAGGTAAGCATTTAATCGTTGGAATTATTTCACTCCATTTAAACAAACAATTTTTTTTAGGTCAAATCAAGTCTTCCAATTTCTCGTCTCTTGTACACAATCAGCTATTCTTTGCATGCAAAGGTTGATCTAGATGAGCTGTGTGGAGATTTATTTGCGATTCGTGTAGTTGCACAGACCACAGGTGTACCAGCATCCGTCCGCAAACAGCTAAGAGCGTCTTTAAAGGCAGTGTTAACAAAGAACTCATGTGATATTTCAGAAAATGGTAAGAAGGTGCTTATAATCAAATCAAATTTTATTTAATTCATAAATGCATAGATGATGTGCGGCCCAAGAAAAAACTTAAGCTTAATCAGCAGAATTCAATGGAAGTTACCGAAACTGATGAAACTGTTAAAAACCCCGATCTCCAAAATACAGATGCAGTCCTTCCAACAGCGGTAGATACGAAAGCGAAAAAAGAAGAGTGTCCTGCCTCCACCAGCAACACAGCCGAAGTTAGTACAACACAGAAAACATCCGACTCTACATCACTTGCTTCATCTAACACAAACGAAGAAGAGAAGCCGCTTGACGAGAGCAATGACGCTGACGACGAAGACGACGATGATGAAGTAAAAGAACTGCGAAAACAAAAAGAAATCTTAAGAAACGCAGCTGAAGAAAAACTAGCAGAAGATCGCCTTAAGGAGCAGCAATTGTTGCACACGATTGAAAATTACATTAAATCTATCCTCGATCTTATTCAAGACAATGAAATGTCAGAGGATGATGCATCCCCAGATATTACCCCACCGGCAATAACACCAGGTACCCAAAATATTGCTTCATGTAGCAATGCGGCCGTTTCCGGCGCCGCTGAATCGAAGCTAAACAGTGAATAGTTAGATTAACACCAATAGTCCTGCACTATTTTGTTATTTTTAATTTGTTGTATCGTCCTGCAGAATCTTACAATCTCCCTCACAAAAAAAAACCTTCCTGTTTAGTTTTTGTTTGTTTGTTGTTTTTTTTTTTTTTTTTAATTTTACGACATTGATTTTATATAATGTATACATTTTACGCTCCCGTTTAATTTATAACGTTAAGAGAAAAATGTATTAAATTGGTTAAATTATTTAGTCATTAAAATTCGCATTGAAAAGTTTCTTGATAATTGAGAAGAATTCGTTTAGTATTGACGTGTTTGTTAAAAGATACATATTATTATATATAAATATTTTTTTTTTCATTTTTTTTTTTAAATCACCCCGTTCTATAGATTTATAAGCAAATATACGAATGTAAGAAAGAGAGAGTAAAAAAAGCGTGTACGATTTGTAATTATTTTATTCTTAAACTGTTTTTATATAAACACACTACTTTTTTTTATACATAAAAAAAAGAGAATGATATTTTTAACTCGCCACTGATTTGGTAAATAGAAAAGAGAACATTAAAATTAAAAAATAAAATATCTAGAAAAGAAGTTTGTACTAAAATTGGTTCATATTTCTACAGATCATTTTGGAATGCACTTTTATGAAATTAAGTAAAACAAATGAAAACAACATACTTATAGATGTTTTTATTATGTATAAAATGTAAGGAATAATAAAAAGATAATTTTATGTTAAAACAAATTATTATTATTGTATTTAAAAACGGTTGTTTTGGTTGGATTGAGAAAAGAATAGGTATTTTTTTTTTGCAGCAATGTTAGGAAGCTATCGTTAGCGCTTTGTGGAACTCTCACCACAAATACATTAGGCTTTGAGTGTGACCATGCAAACCAAACCAAAATTGTGGTTGACCTTAAATATCTGGCTGCCCAATAGTAGATTCAGCTAATAAATAAAATCAGCCAGTCTATCTAGATTCTTGATGGTGACCAAGAGTTCCAAGTACCCCGGCAAAATGAGATTAAAAACCTCCATCGCCAGCCTCATCGAACAAAGTTGCCAGCGCTAATGACTCAGCAACTCATTTGTAAAATATGATTTTATAATGCTCTTAGATTGGAACATTAGTACTTTTTAAGTATGTCGCCTTCTTTGAAACAAGTAAATATGAATTTGGCTAATAAAATTCAATCCTAGAGTTATATGTGATCGTCGCAAGCCACATACGGAGGATCATGACTTATACTTGCTCTATACTCAGGTACTATAAAGATTCGTAAAAAAAAATAACAATCAAACATGATATTAATAGTTGTGGTCGTTGAGCCCTGGGGTCCCCCTGAAGCCGCTCCAAAGCGTTTTTCGAAAAACCTCAACTCGCCCTGGGTAACAAGTTCTCTGTTTTACGGTATCTGCCATATAAGGTTTTTTTTTTATTTTCAGTTTCTCGATAACCGTTGATATTAAAAAAAAATTATACTGAAATTTAACTAACTGTTAGAAATAAGATGGCATACCAACTTTTTTATTAAAAATGTTTGTAAAGTTTTAAATAATTTTTCTAAATCTTTTTTTGTTAACTCTGATAAACTTTTTTAAATTAATAGTTTATATTTGAAGGGCTACATTTAATGCTGTTCTTTTCTTAATTGTTTATAAAAAATCAAATAATACGTACAAATAGCAATGAGAAAGGTTTAAAGTGCTATCGCGGGTGCAACAAAATTGGCTCATGTTTTCAGATCCTAGTACAAAAAGTACTAAGTTTGTTAACTGTAAAATATTTTTTTTTATATATTTCCTTCATATTTTAAAAATCGATAAAAAAATCAACCACATAGTAATAAAAAATTTTAGAAAATAACAATAAACAATGATTTGTTCACTTTTTAATCAATCGCGGGTGAAACTTCATATTATTACGGTTGCAACGCGTCTAAACTAGGTAAATTTAAGCGTCATTATGGACTCTGAATTCTACGATATAAATGATAAAACCATATTTTATACTAAGCTAGTTCATTTATTTTTCACCAAATGTTAAAATTTTGTTTTCAAATACGTTATGTCAATACATTCCTAATTTAATAATTTTAAAATGTATGTTTTGAGCTAATTTTTTGATCACCAAATCATTGAATAATTGGAATATCTATTTTTCTAAGCACGTAAAATATGTGATGTTTAAATTGATATTAGTCCAGTAAAATTAGCTGAAAAAATAGCAAACATCTTGAAACGGTACTCGTTTGGAGAGTCTAAATCCACAAAGTTCACACAAAAAAACTTTGTGATTTTCTCAAGTTCTATACGCCGTAGAATGATATTACTGTACAATGTACATACCACATACTTTTATTGTAAGGGTCAAAATACCCCGAAAAAAAATCAAAAAAGCTGTATCTCCCTCAATATTGGACCTACAGATCTGGTTTGCCAACCAATTTTTAGGAAATTTAATGGTCTTTAACTATGTTATGCAATAATACAGGGTGAGTCATGAGCAATGCGACAAAATGCTAGGGCGTGTAGGTTGCGTTGATACAAGAAAAAAATCGTATGGGAGGGGGGGTCTATTCCCCTCCGTTTAGCCGGGAGGGGCAATTTTCGAAAAAACTGACTTAAAATGGGAAAAAAATTATTTAAAATCAACGGCTTCATTCACAATGCTGTGCGATACGTTTTTGAAAAGCCAATAACTTTTTCTTTCATTCTGTGTTTAAATAAATCTATTCTAAGAAATAGTTTTTGAAATATTAATTTTCAAAGTCAAAATTTTGAAAAAAAAAATTGAAAAAAAAATTTCAAATTCATTTTTTTCAAAATTTTACGTAATTAAGTGCTAATTTTAATTTCAAAATTCAATGCTGTTATTAATTTTAGGTCTAAATAAGAAAACCGGATGCAAAAATTTTATGTCGTTCTCAAGAAATTAAAAAAAAACCAAAACCACCTTTTTCTAAGAAAAACATTTATTTTTATTGTAACGAAGCAATTTATTTATTTATTTAGCATTAATCTTAGTTTTTTTACTTTTTTTTTAATTGGAGTTTTATGAGAACGTAATAAAATTAAATAGTATTGGAATAACCCTGGATTAATATTATTTTCATTGATAACTTCTGAAAACTGACCTGTCAATATTTTTGCCTTGGCCTGCCCGCAGCCCATGGGTTCTACCTGTTATGGGGACAATAGGGACAATAAAACCGCATTTTTTTTAATGAAAAAAAAAAGAAAATTGCAACGCAAGATAAATAAAAGGCATTGCAGTTTTGCTTAGTAATTATTTCAAATTTGAATATTAACTCATTAACACGTAACGATGTCAAGCTCATACACCCGAGAAGAATTAACGGACATGCATTTCTGCTGCGGTTTAGCTAATGGTCGAAGTCGTGAAGCCGAAAGACTGTACGCTGAAAGATATCCCGATAGGAGGTGTCCCCATCATAGCACGTTTCCAAGAATCCACCGACGTCTAAGAGATCATGGAGTCAAATTGCAGGAAAATTTGTCAAGCATAAACTTATGTGAAGCCATTACAAGGAGATATAATCTATGCCTTCTAAACAATGGCGATCATATCGAGAATTTTTTATAAGTACTTCCAATAAAAAACATAGTAAAAATAAAAGGAATAAAAAAAACTAAAAAAACTAAGATTAATGCTTCTTAAATTGCTTCGTTACAATAAAAATAAATGTTTTTCTTAGAAAAAGGTGGTTTTGGTTTTTTTTTAATTTCTTGAGAACGACATAAAATTTTTGCATCCGGTTTTCTTATTTAGACTTAAAATTAATAACAGCATTGAATTTTGAAATTAAAATTAGCACTTAATTACGTAAAATTTTGAAAAAAATGAATTTGAAATTTTTTTTTCATTTTTTTTTTCAATTTTTTGACTGAAAATTAATATTTCAAAAACTATTTCTTAGAATAGATTTATTTAAACACAGAATGAAAGAAAAAGTTATTCATCATCATCATCATCGGCTCGACAACCGGGGTCCGGTCCTGGCCTCCTTCAACAAGTCTCTCCACCTATCCCGGTCTCGAGCCGACGCCATCCAGTTGCGCACCCCAAGGCTCCGGGCGTCCTGGTCTACGCCATCTCTCCAGCGCAAGCATGGTCTACCACGCTGTCGTCTGCCATAGAATGTACCACAAAGAACTTTCCGAGCAGGTTCCTCTTCGCTCATGCGAGCTAGGTGCCCTGCCCACCGAAGTCTACCGAGCCTAATTTTTGTCACTATATCTGCTTCAAGGTAGATTGCGTACAATTCATGATTGTACCGTCTCCGGAATCGTCCTTCCTCACATATGGGGCCAACAATTCTCCTTAAGACTTTTCTCTCGAACGCGGCTAAGAGGTCAGAGTGCCTTTTGCTAAGCACCCAAGTCTCGGATCCATATGTGAGTACTGGCAGAACCATGGTCCTGTACAGCAGTAGTTTTGAAGTTATGGTGAGATTTCTGGATTTGAAGAGCTTTGACAGACTGTAGTAGGCTCTGTTGGATTTGAGAAGCCGCCCGCGTATTTCTTCTTCTATATTGTTATCGGCTGCTACTATTGACCCAAGGTATTTAAAGGATTGCACCACTTCAAATTCGTGCTCCGCTACCTTGATTGTTTGACCAACTGTTCCTCTCGCATTCGACGCCACCATGTACTTTGTTTTACCTTCACTAATGTGCAGCCCCAGATTTTGTGCCGCCTGCTCGATCTGGATGAAGGAATCGTGTACAGCTTGCTCGGTTCTTCCGATGATGTCGATGTCGTCTGCGTAAGCCAGTATCTGGCTGGACCTGTTGACGATGGTCCCTCTTGTTGCCGTGCCAGAGTCACGGATTGCTTTCTCCAACGCCAGGTTGAAGAGGAGGCAGGCCAAACCATCCCCTTGTCGGAGTCCATTAAAGATGTTGATTGGTCTGGATAGCAATCCGGCTATTTTTACTTGGCTTGTTACGTTGGTCATGGTCAACCTACATAGTCGTGTCAATTTATTTGGGATGCCGAATTCTCTCATGGCTTTGTAAAGTTCTACCCTGGCTATGCTATCATAGGCGGCCTTAAAGTCTATAAACAGGTGGTATGTTGGGATGTTAAATTCTAGACATTTTTCCATCGCCTGCCTAAGGGTAAAGATCTGATCAGTTGTTGATTTGCCTGGAATGAAACCACACTGATATTGTCCGATGATGGTTTTAGCGTATGGGGTTATCCGGTCTTGTAGGATAGAGGAGAGTATCTTATAGGCGGTACTCAACAACGTGATACCTCTATAGTTGCTGCACGTTGTGACATCTCCTTTCTTATGTATGGGGCATATTATACCTTTTCGCCAGTCTTCTGGCATTTCTTCACGCTCCCACACGTGCACTATAATATCATGAATTGCCTGACGTAGAGCTGGCCCACCGTGTTGAAATAATTCGGCTGGTATACCATCAGCTCCCGGGGCTTTGTTTTTCTTTAGCCGGTCTATAGCCTTCTCAACCTCTTCTATGCTTGGTGACGGCAACATAGGGTATTCGTCTTGAAGCAGTGGAGCCTCCACTTCTGCAGTGAGTTGACCATTTAGCAATTCATTAAAGTACACTTCCCATCGCTCCAGTATGCTTTGTGGATCGGTGATCAGATTTCCCTCTCCGTCCTTGCAGTATGTGCAGCGTGGTGTGTACTGCGTCATGTTTCGGATGGATTGGTAGAACTTCCGCGCCTGGTGCTGACCTCGCTCTCGGCTTTTTTCTATTTCACAGATTAAGTTCTTCTCCCAGGCTGATTTTTTCTGTCTGTGAAGCCGTTTTTCTATTCTTCTGAGCTCTTTATATTCTTCTTCGCGTGCCCGCGTTCTATGAGATTGCTGCATTGCTCGGTACGCAACATTCTTACGTTCAGTCGCTAGCTTGCATTCATCATCAAACCAGTCGTTCCGATTTCTACGACTGCTGCCTAAGATGGAGTTGGCAGTACTAATGACAGTATTCTTAAGGCGTGTCCACTTCTCATCTACGCCCAGCATACTGGCCCCAGGACTTACTCTCCCTAAATCAAGCGATTCTAGGGCGAGTCCTAACGCATTACCAAAGGTGTTACTGGCATTTTCATTGCGCAGGGCAGCCGTGTTGATTCGAACTTGATCGGCGGATGCAATACGTCTTCGCAAGGCAATCCGCCCTCGGAAGACCATACCAACAAGATAGTGATCCGAGTCGATATTGGCGCCTCGGTACGTTCGTACCGTCATCAAGTTCGAGTAGTGGCGACGGTCTATCAACACGTGGTCTATTTGGTTACGAGTGACTCCATCAGGTGATACCCAGGTGGCTTTGTAGATATCTTTTCGCGGGAACCTGGTACTCGCAACGACCATGTTTTTCGATGCTGCCAATTCTAAGACTCGAAGTCCATTGTCATTAGTGTTCTCATGCAAACTATGGGTGCCTGCGTAATGCCTGAATACCGGCTCCCGACCTATTTTTGCGTTCAAATCCCCAAGGATGATTTTTACGTCATACCTTGGACAGGCATTGAGGGTCCTCTCGACTTGTTCATAGTAAGTCTCTTTTTCTTCGTCTGAGGACTCCTCCGTAGGTCCGTGAACGTTAATGAGGCTAATGTTCGTAAATTTGCCTCGCACGCGAAGGGTGCATAGCCTTTCGCTTATAGCGTTAAAGCCGATGATGGTAGACTTCATTTTTTCGCTGACTAGGAAGCCTACCCCGAGCACATGGTGTTTTGTATGACAGCTGTAGTATACGTCATATTCTTTCTTCTGTAAAACACCATTCCCTGTCCATCTGATTTCTTGTAGTGCTGTTATGTCAGCTCTATATTTTGACAGGGCATCGGCTAGCTGCTGAGCAGCTCGAGCTCTATAGAGCGATCGTACGTTCCATAAGAAAATTCGTAAATCGTTTTGCCGTTTTCGTTGCGTTGGTTGTCGTCGTGAGATCAGTCCGTTTCCGAGGCTTGTTGTCGGGTTCGTAATTCTAAAATTTTACGGAACAGGGAATTAACCTGTTGCCAACCTGAGGAACTAGCCTGATCATATTAGCCAAACCTTTTTTAAAAGGCTTGTTACTAGCGGCCGCCGCAAAGAGGCTATGATCACACTTCCACCAGTCCCGAATAGTTACGGCACGTGCATGTTTTCATATGCTACATGTTATTCCCCCTATTCGTCTGATGGCTGACCGTCTGATGGCTGACCGAAAAAGTTATTGGCTTTTCAAAAACGTATCGCACAGCATTGTGAATGAAGCCGTTGATTTTAAATAATTTTTTTCCCATTTTAAATCAGTTTTTTCGAAAATTGCCCCTCCCGGCTAAACGGAGGAGAATAGACCCCCCCTCCCATACGATTTTTTTCTTGTCTCAACGCAACCTACACGCCCTAGCATTTTGTCGCATTGCTCATGACTCACCCTGTATACGCGAATGGTTAAAAGCGATTTTAGGAACAAATATCGATTTATTTTAATTAAAGGCGGAACAAAGTTTCCATCTATTTTCAGTCAGTATATTTCATTGAACACTGACATCAGGCTTTGTTTGTTATTTCCTTTGGCGTTATCGAGTAATAGGACGGATTTTTTAAAGCCTCTTGTGATGACTTAAGAGTTTCGTTAAAGAAGAGGAGACGCATGACAATACATCAACTTGTCCAAAAACTTATTTGGCATCACATCAATTTCATAGGCGTGAATCAAAAAACGGAGAAATCAAAGAAATCTGAGGAATTTTCGTTGGTTTTTTGTGTTGATTTCGTGGTATCACAACGGACCTATCTGTGGTCTAAGTGTGTCAGTAGTCTTCCTGACAGCCACATAAACCTAACCTAACATAACCTTGTGTTGAACCAATAAAAATTCCTTCGATTCTTAAGATTCCATCCTATTTCTGCACGGTTTGAAAATGCTAAAATTGAAAGTTAATAAACAAATACATAATTTTCTTTTAAAATAATTTATTAAGATCTTGAGAACAATATTTACAACAAAATGCATACAATTTACGTTAAAATATTTTACTTTTTTTTTAACTTACAAGCTAAATGTTTTTGGATAATCTTGAAGAAAAGGTTTGATACAAATTATGATTTCTTTTATAAATTCAAACAACATTTTAATGAGGTACCTACTTTTTACTTTGATATTGGACATACATTCCAATGTTATTGAATTACAAACAGGCAGTCGTGTATCAAATGCGAAAGATTTTTTTTTACAAATTCAAATAATTTGTTAACAAAATTAGATTTTCTTTCTTCTGAGCAGAGCCTGATCAAGTCGAGAGTACTTTTACCAGAAGATGTTGAAAAATTTTCGGTTTATTTATATAACACAATTGATTACTTCAGCATAAATAAATCAAACAATCCTGCAAGGACCATTCTGCAAATTTATGAAGTTTGTAGTGCTTTGTTTCTTATTCTATCGACTTTTGTTTTGTGCTTGAAACCACAAGTGGAGCGTTTTGGTATTTCTGCGTTAAGAAAGAAACAGTGATTAGTTCCTGACATCTAAATCTGCGGTCCAGAGATTTTATAACAAAACTGATAAATTCACCGCTTTTTAAATTATTTTAATAGGCGAAAAAAATAAGAAATGTATTTTTATTGTTGAAATGCAGAGGCCAATATATATTGGGCTTACTCAAACATCCTTTTTTTTTTTTGAAAATATGTTTTTGCATCACACAAATGTTGTTTGCCATAGTGTCATCAAAAATCTGGCACATCACATTCTTCTACAGACTAATTATAACATTTCTCATTTGGATTTTTTGTGTCTGAAGTGTTAACTCATAATGAATAGTTTAATGAGTTTTTTTTCTAAAAAAAAAACCTCTTCCAACAATGCACTCTAAAGTCTTTCCAGCAGAGTTAATCCAAAAGTGCGGCCTTAATAACAGTTGTTTTTTAAAAGCCTTACCGCATCCTTCGACGGGACATTGATGAAATTAGGTCTAATTGGTCAATTGTTATTTCTGTGCGTTTTTAAGTGAGTTTTCAGACGATCTTTTCTCGGAAAACATTTGTTGCAATGATTGCACCCGAAGGGTTTTTCGCCAGAGTGTGTACGAGAGTGCCGTTTAAGATCATCTCGTCGCTTAAAAACCTTTCCACATCTCTCTACGGAGCAGTTTAGTTGTTTTGGTGGACTAGGTAAATAAAGGATACAATGCATTTTGATGTGATATTTCAGACTGTCTTTTCTCGAAAATCTCTTGTTGCATTGGTCACACTCAAAGGGTTTTTTATCTGAGTGTGTCCAAGAGTGTCTTTTAAGTCCTTCTGGTCGTTTAAAAGTTTTTTTACACCCACTGATGGAGCAGTTGTAGCGTTTCTCATTGCAATTTGATTCTAATTTGACTGAAGTTGGCAATTTTGATAAAATTAAGGCAGGCATTGAAGGTTCCATAATTATCTAAAATTATGCTAATAAGGAAGATATAAATGTTCATTCAGGTTAGCTATCTACCTTGGTTATATTGTTGCGCAAGTGTGTTTTTATGTGTTTGTTTAGATGATCTTTTCTCACGAATCTCTTTTCGCATTGATCACAGCCGAAGGGTTTTTCGCCAGAGTGTATTTTAGAGTGTCGTCTAAGCTCGTCTTGTCGCTTGAAAGCTTTTCCACATCCATCTACAAAGCAGTTGTACCTTTTTTCATCGAGATATGATTCCGATTTGATTATCGGTAGATTATGGATTGCATACGGATTGCAATCTGATGAATGAAAGGCTAGCAAAGAAGGTTCAACAAGAATTTCTGGTTCGATTTTGATATCCCTCACCCCAGGCTGATTTTCAGACTCTAATTGAATATACATCCCATCTGTTTCGGTATCAATTTCTTGTTTCACAGACACTCCTAACCCTTGAGCGAAAGTAGAACTTGGAAATGTATCAATGGCATCCAAAACACTGTTCTCTTCTTTCAAAGACACTTCAAGCATAGGTGCTAAATCCATTTTTGTATCTTTGAAATGGACACGCAGGTGTTTCGTGAGGTGATCGCTGCGGGTGAACCTCTTACTACACTGGGCACATTCAAAAGGTTTTTCCCCTGTATGCGTACGAATGTGACGGGACAATTCATCAGATCTGGTAAAACGTTTCATACAAGTAGGTTCATCACATATATAAGGTTTCTCTCCTGAATGCCATGTTAAGTGGGAACGAATATGAGAAGATTTGCCGTATGCCTTATTGCATCCTTCTATGGGACACACGAATCGTTTTTTACGGTCTATTGCATTTGGTGATGGTAAGACTACTGGTTTATTGCGTTTAGATTTGCGTAACGGGGTTCCAGAATATTGAGTTGAATCTTTATCGTTGGGAGTGGGTGTGTTGTCATTAATGGGAGTGGCTGCTTCTGCTATTTGTGTTGCTGTGTCTTCAGCCATTTTTTATGAAAAGAACTTTAGATTTAAAAACTTGTTTTCAATAACCATTTATCATAATAAATGTTTTGTGGCAACAACTTTTAAAACATAATTATTATCAAAAAGACTGTAAAACTCTTCCAAAGGTCAGAATCAAAACTTGTAGAAATTTTTTATGTTCTTTTTTCGGTAATCGGTAATCAAAAACGCCTTCTGTCACAACAAAACGCACTGCATTGCCTACCAAATCAAACCAAGCGGATATTTTACTAGAGTTGGGACGCCATTGTTCTCGTTAGTTTCTGTTTCTTTATTTGTGCTTTTTAAAAGGAAAAAATTGCGCAAGACGACGGTCGACTATTTTTTGCCGAGGAATTTACAAATGTTAATTAATCTACAAATAAAAATATTTATTTCCCTAGTTCTCTGTAACGAAAAACACTTGAACCGAACCCAACAAATTCTTCTGCATACATTTGTATTTGTTTTTCTTTATTTATCTTGCCTTCTAACTCATAAATAATTGCTAAAAGAGTAAAAAAAAAAAATCGATAGTAACGACATCCTACGAGCAAAGTTTGAAACATTCACATGATTTCTCTATGTGTATAAACTCAATTGTCATACGCAGAATGATAGGGAATTTTACCATATTGTCAAAAACTACATGACAGCTCACACTATGCAGATGACAGATTGAAATTATGTATCGCGCTTTTTTCAAACAGACAAACTCGAAATCTTATAAAAGAATTCCGTAAATGCCTTTTTGTCCTGTGAAATTTGATATATAGGTGACTAAAAGGTTTAATAAATACACTATTAACAATTTTCTCGCACGACATTAATATTCCCGCTCTTATTTTCAATCAATTTTTCAACAATGATAAAAATCATGTTCAGCTGTCATCCACGTACTGCTGATTTTGACACTGCTCTGCGAACGAGAATGAGATATATCGTTGTTACCTAAAAAGCCCTAATGTTGTGTTGTATTATTGTTGTGCGAAACGTCGGCCTAAGGTTTGTTTCATTCAGAATCCTACTAGGGAAATCTAATAATATGTTTCTAACAAAAATAGAACCCTGGGATCTCATAGCGTAAGACGACGATCGTCCGACGACGTCGTCTGAACGATCGTGTTGCTTCGCATAACTCATAAAAATATCAATCGTCTGGACGACTTCGTTTCGACGATTCAACTTTTGCTTCGCGTAACTTTTAGAACTGTCAAATACGGTCGACTGAGCGATTCGATTAAACGATTGCTATTTTTAAAATCTTCGCATACATTTTGCTGGCTTTTCAATTTTTTTATTTAAGTTTTTTTTTTAAATCTAAAGCAATCTAAGTAAAGATAATCTTACTATACACACTGTGGACGATGAACGACACGACTGCGATGGTGGTGTTACGCGAAGTAAAAAAGTAAGTAGGTAGGTATGTAATTTATATTTTATAACCGAAAAAAAATCGTAAATAGATAAGCACGTATAGTTATATTATTGATATACATAAGTACCTATATATATTTTGTGCCAAAACTCGGGCACAGATAAGTTTATTTCAGATTAGTTTCCTCAAATAATTAATATTTTGTTTTTTTTTTGCAGATGAATGAAAATGAAAAAGGGATTTATCAAAAAATGGTTACCATATTGATAAATTTGTAGCAATTTTTGTTCTTAATAAGTTTTGCATACTATGTTAAGAATTTGTGTTTTGTATTAATAAAAGCTGTTTAATAAAGTTTAAAACTTAATCAAAACAAACGTACATACGTATGGCTTGAAGTGGCCCCGCAGACTCGGTTGTATTTTCGAAAAATTGATAATCGAACCGAGTCGATGCCAAACAATTCTCGCATTATACCTACTTAAGTGAGGAAAATAAATATAGGTACGTTAATTTTTTCATATGGCAACCATGGTTACATAACTAAAATTTGAATACAAAATCATCTTATTTTTAGTTATTAAAAGATACCATTCAGTTATATGTTGCCACATTTCAGTATCTCTTTGTGATTTAGATTTTAAATTTCCTGTTTAGTTTTGATTGGTAGGTAGGTACCTATAAGAAATCAAGTTAAAAAATAAAAGTCTATTTTTCAAAACAATTGATACAGCCGCAAATCAAGTTTAAAGATGTCAACTTTGATGCCCGTATCCATGATTTTCTTCCAATAAAGCAAGTTTTGCATTACCAATTTATAACTTTATTTCTATAAAATTTGTAAATTTTATTTAGTTATTTACTTTTCAAAAATTTGTATCGCAAAATGTATGCATACAACAACAACACAAGCATTTTCAATGGAATATGTAATTGTGACGTCACATTGTTTCGTCAGCAGCTACATTCTATTCTAATAGGTAGCTTGCCACATTTCATATAGTTCAGCATTAAAGCTAGCACCCACACATTCAGAAGCAGCCAAATATTTATTTTCTACCATGCATACAGATATACATAATAAATAAATAACTTCCAATTATATTTTTCAATAAACAAGGGGAGAAGCATTTGTCATTGGCTGCTTGGCTGCTGCCACGACCTTGAAGACGAAATGAAATAATAAAAAAGTAGGTAGGTAGGTATGTAATTTATATTTTATAACCGAAAAAAAATCGTAAATAGATAAGCACATATAGGTATTTTATTGATATATACCTATATGTACTTATATATATTTTATGCCATATTTATTTTCCATCATGCATACAGCCATACATAATAAATAAATAACTTCAAATTTCCTTTTCTTATGAACATTCGTTATCAAAATAAAAACGAATAAGCTCAAAGAGAAAAAGTCAAAAATTATAATTTTCATCTTCTTCCAACTCTTTGAAATTTTCTATATGCCTTCTCGTTATAATATTCCCCAGTTTGTATCCCTCAAAATCTCTCCCAACAACAAGCCACTCCTCCAAAAGTCTCCCAAGGCAGTTTCTACCAACTTTGCCCAGATGGCGCTTCGAGCAATCGAGAAATTCGAGAATTCGCCACATACGATGGACGTACTATAGAAATATATATACAATGGTTGACATCTACAATGACATTTGAAATGAAAGCGTTCAGTCCTAATAGTGTATTAAGTAATTTGCCAGAGATTTATAAGAGATTAATTTTTAATCATGATGATTTGGGATATAAATTTGTATTTTCAATCTAGTGATTTAAAAGGAGATAATGGATAAATCTGGTCAAATCAAGATTAAGTGCTTGGTGGAAACGAGGATTCAAGATGGTTTCCAACTCAGTGAGTTTGAATCCATCTTGAATCCGCAGTAGGTGTCGCTAAATGAGCATTTCGAGTAATTATTGTTTCCCAATTCCCTTTAACGAAAATTACTCAAACCGAATCGAATCAAAATTCTTCTGTATACATTTGTATTTAACTCAAGAATAATTGCAAAAAGAGTAAAAAAAAAACAAGTCGATATAGTAACGACATCCTACGAGCAGTATTTGAAACTTACAAATGATTTCTCTATGTGTATAAACTCGTTGGTACCATGCAAATCATAGAATAATAAATAAATAGAACATTATATCAGAAGGCTCCACCCACTTTTGCCTACAAACTTTCAAAACTGCAGAGTTTTAACTCTATATGACCGTGTTTAGAATGAGAAATTTGAGTCTGATGGCGTGGTGAGTACTCTCGTGCTAACACACAGGTCCTCAATTGAGGACGCCTCACTTCAAGCTGGTGGAATTTTTGTGAAGTGACAGAGTTGTACGACGCGAATTTTTTGCACTTTATAAAAGAAGATAGCATCCATAAATCATTATTAATGCTTCTATTTGTTTCCTTTTCCAAGAATTCTTTTTCTATTACCCTGCATTTAGCTTAATTATTTATTTATTTATTTATTTATTTATTTATTTAATTCATCTATCGAGTTTCCTCTTACAGATTGCTTAAAACTAATATAAACTTAATTTATATTTACATTATCACTTAGTATTATGAAAATACTGGGATGTTAGTACATCGGCAGTCAAGCAGATAATCAACAAAATGGGAAAAAACTTGAATTTGAAATTGCAACAGTACTCACGCTTCCGGTGTTTATGACTTGAAGCTGTCTCACGAGAGTACTTAACCCTCATCATCCCTCTCTCCTACGAACTCTTGTGAGTCCGGTCTCAAATTTCCCAGTCTAAACACGGTCTATGCGTGTTCGTTCATTTCAAATGACAATACATTCTTACAATTTTGCATTAAGCTGTTCACACGTATTCACGTATAGAAAAGCGCGTGTAAATTTTTTTTTCTACGGGAGGAGACGGAGGAGTACAAGTTGATGACCTGTTGCAAATCGACATTAAATTTGCTTCGCAATTTCGAATCTTAAGTCCGAACTCTGGAATTCATACATGTGGTGAGGTTGACGTTGTGGTCGCGTTGTGTTGTGTATATTTATTTTGCTATCTTTTTTTTTATAGATAACAAAAAGTCAAAGATCTGCTAGTTTAAAGTTTAGGATTTTTCTACTTTTATCTTCCGGGTACTCACAGCTTCCTTCCAATTTATCACTGACTATGTTTTATGGAAGAGTTTTTGCAATTTTATTGATGTTCTATTTTATTATAAAAGTTGGTTCCACAAGTTATTAATTTATTATGATAGTTTCCTTTGAAATAGTACGATTTATACCAGCGGATACTTTTTATTTGGTAGTATATATACAGCTTTAATTAGTATTTATTTATTTACTAATATAATCTAAACAAATTTATGTAATGTTTGTTCCAGTTATTTTCATAAAACATGCTTGAAGAAACAGAAATACAAACAGCCGCAGCAGTTACTTCCATTATTGGCGAAACACCTATTCCCAACTATAGTTATTCAACTCAATATTCCATCACCCAGATAGTAAAATCAGAATGCAATGAACATAAGGTCATTGAAGCTTTGCCATCAACACGATACGTTAGTCCTATCAAAGAAGCCGATAAGGAATACGGCGAGCCTTCAAACGTGCATTCCCACCTAACATGGCATTCACATGAGAAACCCTTTACCTCCGGTTCCGATGAACTATCCAATAACACTTCTTGTACCCATACTGAAGAAAACCTTGGAAGTGGCCAATGCAGTAAAAGGGTGACTCGAAGTCGTTCGAAAAGCCAATATGTCAATTACAAAGAAGCGGACATTAGTGACGACTTTCCACTGGACCTTGGGTTATTAGTAAAAAATGAAATTGATTCGGAAACAGATGAGGCATATCATGAATGTGTGGAAGAAAACAAGCCTCTGATAGAAGAAATAAAAATCGAACCCTACAATCTTGTCGAATCTTCTTTATTAGCCTTTCATTCATCAGAAATGCATTTATCTGAGTCTTGTGCTATCCAACATTTCCCAAATCCAATTGAAGTTATCAAATCGGAATTAAAACATGAACTGTGTAAAAGTGTTGAAAAGCCTTTGAGGTGTAGCCAATGCGAGAGAATGTTCGCAACAAACTACCAACTGCAAGTCCACTTAAAAAAGCAACACCAATCTGATTTACCATATAAATTTATATGCTATGCAGTGGGATGTGAAAAAGCTTACTGTCGCGAAGAGGATCTTAAACAACACTCTTACACACATTTGGAAAACCCGTTTGTTTGTAACCAGTGCAAAAAAACATTTGGGAGTTTAAATATTCTGAATAAGCACATACAAAAACTAGGAATTCATAACACACCAAAACCAGCCAACTGGGTCTGCTCCTTCGATGGGTGTGGAAAGGCTTTTTCAGGAAAAGCAAATCTTATACGACATACTCGGACACATACTGGCGAAAACCCCTTCGGGTGCAGTCAATGCGATAGAATGTTTCGAACAAAGTTTCGTCTGAAAGACCATTTTTTGAATACGCATGATATTCATTATAAACCAAAACAATTCAGCTGCCCTGTAGACGGGTGTACATGGGTTTTCAAAAACAAAAAAGATGTAACAAGACACTCTAAGACACATTCTGAAATGGCCTTTGGGTGCAACCAATGCAGAAAGAAGTTTAGGACAGAAACATCTCTGAAATATCACTTAGAAAAGCATGCTAATGCCGAAAAGTTCCCCTGCCTCGTAAAGGATTGTGGTAAGGTTTTTAGAAAAAATAGTGCACTTAAACGACACTCTGCAGTACATTCTGGTGAAAAACCTTTTGAGTGTAATCAATGCAATAAAAGATTTTTTAGAAAAGACTATCTTGAAAAGCACCTAAGGATGCACTTGAGACTTGCAAAAACAAACGTTGATAACTTACCTGAATAAACCAAACTATCATTCGAATATTTTAGATGATTGTTGAGCATGTTCCTGTTATCTAATTCATCAGAACTTCTAACCTTAAAAAAAAAAAAAACAAATCAAGGGCTTATTTCACACTCATCGCTGACACATTTAAAAATTAAAAATTCTCCTTGTTAAATATCACAAATTTTATAGATCGACCTATAGCCCACAAAAAACAATTATTTATCTTTGACAATACAAAGGTCACTAAAAATTCGATTTAAGGTATTATGAGCCTTTACAACCTTATTTACACGGAGGTAACGAAAATTGATGGTCGATTTAGTTGCTTTTTGTTTAATAGTTATTTACCTACCTACGTTTTACTTTTAGAAGCCAGTTATAGCTATCAGTAAACATTTTCTTTTGCTTTTTTTTATATGTTTCCATATTATTTGACACAAAATAAAGTTGTTAATCGATGACGAATAACACAAAATATTTTTTTTTAAAAGAAAATCTGTATCAGAAAAACATCAAAGTAAAGATCAAGTATTGTAAAGAACACAAAAAATGCACTGATCAAGACTGGGGGCCAACTCTGTAATCCGATTCGAAAACGGATATTTGGTACTCAGTTGTCCGAAAAGATTTCTGTAACTCGCTGGAATCGGCCTTGAGACCATAACCATATCAGATCTCGTGGTTATCGATCGAAATCAAAAATTTTCAAAATCTACAAACGGCATGCAAGTCGTTTGAGGAATCGCGTTCAATCATTTGAAATCAATCATAATATAGTAGGTGTGTTTTATTGAGAATTTTACTAGGAAAATCTGAAATGTTATGAGAGAGAACTATTGTGAATGGTTTATCGGCAGTACGAATTATTAAAGTAAAATTTTTTTTTTCAATAAAACACGAGTCGCAATTAAACCGACAAAAGGGTACACATATTGGTCATCGTACCACCTCAAAAATTTTTATTAAAAAAATACAAAAAGTAAAAAAAAAAATGTTAAATATTAGCCCATCCACAAGAGCAACCAATTTTTTTCGCGACAGGGACTAGATTCCCAGCAATAAGGTTGCTTTTAAGCAGCAGTGATTAAACCGGGAGTTCCAAATTACTGTTCCAGCGGTAGCCGGTGACAGTAAAAAAGGCATGTCAAATGACTGTTAATAGACACCATACAGTGGAAGAAAAATGGGACATTCAATCCAGCATAATCAGTGAAACCCACTAAAAAACGATAATCAATTTCAGAGACGCAAATGATATTTAATTTCGTTTTAATTAAGAAACATTTGAAAAAAAAAAGAAATAGTTTAATAACGCATGTATTATCAATAGAAGACTCAAGTATACATACATACATTCAATAAAACACGACTAGTGTTTGTAAAATCAAGGCTGTATCATGGGACCTACTCTGTAATCCGATTCGAAAGTTAAATCTGTTCGAAAGTTGTTTCCGATTCGAATTTGAATTTGTACTCTGTAAGACTTTAGAATCGAACAAAAATGTGGCTAAGCAACTCTTTGAATTGAATTGAATTTTATTGAGTCTTTAGTTTCGAGTTACATTTTTGTCTTATTCTAATTCTAATTAATTCTTATTCGCTTTAGCGAGTACAAAAGTGGCTGTAATGTATGGCCTTCTTTTTCAATTGTGTTATGGAAAGCCTCGTGGCGAACAGTTATTATATAAAAGATATATAGTCACACTACTTTTGCTCATAAGTATTCAAACATTGTTTTAGACGATATTGTCTCTTACATACTAAGATATATATATACAATACTTAAAACCGAGACAATTTCAAATTGTTTTTTGTTTCACATGAGTCTTTAAAGAAGACTTGAGAGCGCGAATGCTTCTTTTATTATATTTTTGTTATATATGATAAAATGAATAAGAGCGAGAAGGCTCTATTTTTAACTATTGGAATCACATGACAATGTTATGTTGTTGAACCAACAATGTAGGAATATAATGATTATACGAGTATAACCCAACTTTTCACTATTTTAACATATTTTTCTATTCGTACTTTTAAAACAGTTGCAAAATTTTATTATAC
Source organism: Baccha elongata (assembly GCA_951217065.1). NCBI lineage: Eukaryota > Metazoa > Arthropoda > Insecta > Diptera > Syrphidae > Baccha > Baccha elongata. Next base: position 87,110,691 of record OX578273.1, read on the forward strand.
ATTTTAGGTTTTAGGGCAAAATTGATCGGTAGAAATTTGAAAAATATATGTTAATGAATATAGTACAAAATGATGCACATTTAGTTAAGACAATTACATATACTACACATAAAGAATGTAATTTACTTTTGCTATTAATGAAACTTCCTTGCTGGCCATTTCCAAATTTGAGCAGATAATTATCTTCTTCTTGTGAAGTGCTCCTGTGTTGCTGTAATGTATTTATGTTATGTTTTCTGGATTGGCACTTTTTCCTCCGTTATCCGTTTAATTTGCCCTCGTTCCGGTGGGCGAGGACTGCTATTGCGGCTGATTTCTTGCTACAGTTATGTAGTTTTTTGTTTTTCCCGTTGGTTTCCAACCAACTGTTATTTGGTTTTTCAATTGTACCATGAGCGCTGCTGAACATCCTTCCCCGAGATGCACTTCCTGGCTCAGTTTTTATTGCTTTGAAAAAGCTCAATTGCTGGGTGGACAGACCACCCGGAAAGATGCTGGAACATATCCAGCGGTAAATAAGAACTTAGCGGGAAGTTGCTGTCCTGGTTCTAACTGTTTACTTGGAGCGCTGTTGAACATCCCCCTCAAGATGTACTTCCTGGCTCCGTTATCTCTGCTTTGTAGCAGTTAAATTGCTGGGTGACAAACCACCCCGTTATAAAATTGTAACATAAGTTACACCAAGTTTCTTTTTACTTTAAATGACGGTGGTGCTGGGACCACCGTGTGTACCCTTCAAGGGTCACGAGTCACGACCGAACTCCCGGCTAAGCAACTCTTGTAACTTTCGAATAAATGTTTCGAGACTCGTGCTTTCATGACAAAAATGAAGAGGTGGACAAATACCGATAGCATACGCCATCGATTATTATTGATAGTTGTTTTAAACTATCGATATATTTCGATAGTTTTATGTTAGTTTTTGATTGCTCATGGTAACCTACCACCAAGTGACTCAAAAAAAGTAAATACATAATTTTTTAAACAAATGGTAGTGGTAAAATATGAGAAAAGTATGACAGAAAATAGATTACAAAAATATGAGTGTTTTTACACATCCTATAACACATGACTTGTGGCAGTATGCACTATAACGTAATAGAAGTGTAATTTAATCAAAAAAAATGTCTCATTCAATTTTTGAAACATTTCTACATTTCTATACCTACAGATTAAACCAAAACAAACAGTTGTTTATCATAACAACTACTTATTCCAAAATATTATGACTATAGATAGTTATCGAAAGTGGTAAAAATAGATATTTGTCCACCTCTATACAAAAATGACATATTTTCAACAAAAGCAGGTATTCTCATTTGTGAGTTATTAATAGGGTTTGTGGTATTTTTTTTTAAATTATGGATATGGATTCAATAGCTTTGTGGTTTGACAAAGAAGACGATTGTGCGCAAGAAAAAATACTAAGAAAAAGGATCCGAGATAAGTCAAACATCATGAGGTTAACACACATTTTTAAATATCCTTTAAATAAATCCGGATGTGAGCACATAAGTTCAACAATAATTTCAGATTGATCCTGCTTGGTGTTCATATTTTTGTTTGAGTTTTCCCTTTAAAATAATATTCTTTAATAATCAAAAAATGATTTCTTAAATATTTTTGTTATAAAGTTTGTAAAAAAATAACACACTTTTTATTTTTATCTTACAAAAACTTACATTTTTCCGTTTTAACAATCCTTCTCGCAAGGGAATTAGCTTTCGAATAAATTTTCCGAATATCGAAAGCAATTATCAACGAAAATAGAGTTACCAAGTACGAAGTTTCCGATATTCGAACAAATGTATCTAAACAAAAGATACATTTCCGATTTTCGGAAATCGCTATCCGATTTTTAGAATGCTGAGTACCAAATATCCGCTTTCGAAAGATTTAACTTTCGAATCGGATTACAGAATAACCCCCAAGAGTTTATACACATAACAGAAATCAAGATGGTTTCAAACTCAACCAAGTCGAGTAATTTGTGCAAATTTCCTGTAACGAAAAACACTCAAACCGAACTGAATAAAATTCTTCTGCATAAATTTGTATTTGTTTTTCTTTTTTTCTCTTGGCTTTTAACTCAAGAATAATTGCTACAAAAGTTAAAAAAAATTACAAGTCGATAGTAACGACACTCTACGAGTATTTGAAACTTTACTTTTGAAAAAAATATTTCTCTATGATGACATTATGTGTATACGATGACTGACATTGTTTGACTGAACCTGTAAAGGTCAATCGTTTACATTTGTTCGTAAAAATAGAACTGCATAACACCCGTTCCTTTATTTTTTCTTCATTGGGTTTGACTCGAATACGTACATAAAAAATCAGTCAATGTAAAATCCTGAAAAAGATAAAAGCATTTAAAAACTGACCCATCTAAAGCTTCCCTTAAATATGTTTTTTTTTGACACCTTATTAAGAAGGATTGGCATCACTTTTACTAGAAATAAAATTTTGTAATGGCCGCGCCACGGGACAATAAACAATTTATAAATAGAATATTATTTTATTGTTAAAAATATGTCTTTTCCAATTTATTCATATTGTAAAATGTCAAAAAGTGCAACATTTAAAAATTTGCCATTGGTTAAGTGTTTTTAACTACCATTAAATGTCCTAGAATTTGTTTAAAAAGAACTTGTGTATGGTACAAACTAGACGACGAAAATCTAAAAAAAAAAAATAAAGAAAAAATTTAAAATGGTGCATCGCACCCTATAAACTCGAGTCTGTGGGTTTTTTTTTGTGGAAAAATGTTTATTTAATAGTGATTGCTGTTATTAATTTTGCAAAGTTGAGTATAAGGTTTTATTTGTAATCGAAGAAAAAAGATCAAGTGAAAGATGATTACATACAAAAACAATGGCATTGGTCAGGTTTCACCTGCAAATTCGACAACGAACAATGCAACTCCTGTGAAAGCATTTGTGAATAATCCACAGATGCAGCAACAAATCGTTAATATTTCGAACCTGCAGAACATCCCTCATCAGTTCATTCAAGCGGGCAACCAGACAGTGATCCAGAACCCATCGGGCAACAATATGTTCTCGATTGTGCAACCCATGCAAACTGTAACCATCGACGGGCAGGAGGCTTTTTTTATTCCGAACATCAACTCTCAGCTGGCTGGGGCGCAGCCTATCAATTTCAATGGCCAGCAAGCGTTCCTCGCTCCCAATGGCCAGATAATACGCGCCCCATTGCCTACTACGGCCAACAATACTGTACTGCCCGCTCAATTCATACAAAATCTCGGCCAGACGATGCAGCTGCCTAATCAAGCCGGAACGGGTGGTGGGAATGGAGAAGCTATGCTTACTATTCCCGGAACTAATATCCAGATTCCAATCGCTCATTTAACAAACGCTAATGCAGTCGTTCAACAGAATGCAGCAAACAGTCAAAATGCAGCAGCCGTTCAGGCAGCACAGCAGCAATCCCAGCAGCAGCAGGGCCAGTCACAGAACCAGCAGGGCTCTGCTCAAGCACAGAACCAGGCAAATCAACAAACAGCCAATACTACTACCCTTCCAGCCACAATAACCATCCCCGGAACAAATATCACGATTCCAACATCTGTGGCTGCTGCAAATGGTTTACTAGGGAACATTGGCAATCTTTTGGGGCAAAATCTGAATACCATAAAAGTGGAGGGGCAGAATATCCAGCTTCGCCCGGCGGGAAACTCAATCCCGCATGTGGTGCAGTTTCCATCAGCTCCCATTGCACAAACCGTCGCAGTTCAGATTCCCATTCAAACCGCCAATGGACAAACAATCTATCAAACTGTTCACGTCCCAGTTCAGCAGTTGGGAATGCCCGGCTTAGTGCAACAATCCCCCCAGATGCAGATAATTCCACAGTTCACGCAATTCGCTAATGTCATCACCCCCAATGGGCAAATTCAGCAAGTGCAGTTGTCGCCCATAAATCCAATGGCTTTGCATGCAGCACAGCAGCATCCCAATGTTATCATTAATCAGTCAAATTTACAGAATGTGGCAGCAGCTGCAGCAGCTGCTGCTAACCAGGGTAATAGCTCACAAGGAGGACAAAATAGTAATAGCTCATCAGGAGGTGGAGGAGGAGGAAACACTGCTCAGCAGCAACAGCAAACGAATCAAAACCAACAACAGGTATTTAATGTTTTAAAACACAATTATTTAACCTAAAAATTATAATTAAAATCAATATAGTTAACTTAAATTCCTTGCCGTTAGGCAAAAAGGTTTTCAAGAAAATAAGATTCAAAATTAAATAATGAATTTAAATTTGAAAAATTGTCGAAATAGGTAAGCCCGGTTTGATGCATCCGGTACAAAACCTATTGTATTTTTTTTTTTAGATAATTTTTTTTTAAATTGGAATCCTACTTAAACGTGAAAACAAAATTTTATCCGAAACTGAATATAGTTCGTTCAGTTAGCTGCCCTAACGAGCAAGATTTTACTGATCAGTGAGACATTTTCTGTTCTAAACTTATCAAAATTTGCTTGTATATCAAATCCCGTGGTTGCAGATCGAATGCCTTTAAAAATCAAAACCGAATCAAACTTGCTGTGGTCATCTAATAGCCATACTATTTTACGAAAACTCACATTCAACCTACATGGTTTTAAAGATTCTCCCAATATGGGGGAATGTAACTTTGCATCCATTTATTAAGTATTTGGTCACTCGTGAGCCATTTAAGCCCGATGTCTCCCATCTTTTTCCAGAATTCAGAGGGTATATCCCATGTGGATGAATTCCTTTTCATTTTTTTTTGCGATTTTCACCACCGCATTGACTTATTTGACTGTGATGTATTGAAATGCGGCAGATGCCACATTCGCCATGTTCGTATTCTAAATCAAAAATGTTGTATCACTTTTTTCATAAAATAAAGAAAACTTACTTTCTAACTATATCTGAATCTTCTTAGTAGTTAGGTGTCACAATTGAAAAGTAAAGCCTTGAAACTGTTAATTTAAAAGTTCTTCACAATATTGTCAACACCTGTGAGGAAGTTTTTCATGATCAACAAAAAATTGGCTTTACATTTATTATAAATATTGTTAATAAACTTTGGGGAACAAATCTTATGGGCTCCTTTTTTGAGTATCAATTTTAAAGATAATTGCACCTAAAAAGCCTGGTAACAGCAGCTGGTGAAAATATTTGTTACAAATCCTGATACATGCTCTCGATACTCACTGCTTAAAGTTTGTCACACTTCTGTTTGGTATCAGAAGTAATGTTGGATTTAATTTGCAAAAAATACTTTTTAATTAAACGAAAACACTGATTTTTATTACCACCAGCTTGGCGTGTCTAGAAAGTTCTTTTTATTTAAAACGAATAAATTGAATTGAAAGAATGCGACAATATGATATTTTGAAAAGAGAAAAAGATACATTGTAAAGATACATTTAAGAGATACATAAAAAAGAAAAGACAGGATGTGTCATAAACTGTGTTGCCATTAGGTATTTTATTAATACTAACGACACCCCCTCTCAACACAGGTTACTCATCTTCTTCTAGGATACCAAAACCTTGGATGCATTTGCGATGTGATGGTCCAAATAAGCTCTTAGTAAGGACGTCAGCGATCATTTCAGTAGTTGGTATATATTCGACTTCTATTTCACCTCGCTGGAAAACTTCTCCGATGAAATGGTGTCGAATGTCTATGTGTTTGGTTCTAGAATGGAATATCGGATTTTTCGCCAGCTTTTGAGCACCCTGGCTGTCACAATAGATGGTTGTAGGTTTGGAATCTTCACACAGAAAACCAAGATCAGTTAGGAGGCCTCGAAGATAAACGGCTTCCTTTGCTGAATCAGTAAGCCCCATATATTCTGCCTCAGTACTTGATAAGGCGACAGATTTTTGTTTTCTGGACTCCCAGTTTACAGCCGCATTGGCTAGTTTGAAAACGTATCCGGTGTATGACTTGCGGTCGTCGATGTTACCACCCCAATCTGAATCTACGTATCCGATTAGTTGTAATGGTCCATCGGATTTTCGATATACAAGAGTGTAATTTTGGGTTCCTTTAAGATATCTAAGCACTCGCTTAGCAGCTTTCCAGTGCTCTTGACCCGGATTAGAATTGTATTGGCTGAGTACACTGACCGTGTGTGCGATATCTGGGCGTGTGGAAACAGCTAGGTACATGAGTGAGCCAATTAATGAGGAATATGGTTTATTTTCCATTTCAGACTTTTCTTGGTCAGTCTTTGGTCCCATCTCTTTACTAAGCTTCACGTTTCCATCCAGTGGAGTTGTCATAACTTTCGATTCGCTCATGCCAAAATTGATTAATACATTTTGAATGTATTTGGATTGGTTCATAGTCACAATATTTTTTGCTAAATCTTGATTAAATTCAATACCAAGACAATAATGCAACTTACCAAGATCCTTCATCTTGAAATCAGACGACATATGATTTGTAAGTTCTTCATAGGCCGTTAAGTTGTTTGTTGCAATGATGAGGTCGTCCACATAGATAACCACGACCATATAGGTTCCTTCAGTCTCAAGTAGGAATATACATTTTTCGGTGTTCATCGGTTTCAGCCCAAGATCTAGAAGTTTTTGCTCGAGCTTGATGTACCACCTTCTGCCAGATTGCTTTAACCCATACAAAGCTTTCTTCAGGGAGCAAACAAGATGTTCTTCGCCTGGCTTCACAAATCCCTGAGCTTGTTCCATGAATATTTCTTCTTCGATGTCACCGTTGATGTAGGCCATCTCAACATCTAGTTGAAAAAGTTGAAGATCGAACTCAGCTGCGAGTGCCATTACGATACGAATTGAGCTTTGTCTAGCTACCGGTGCAAAAGTTTCTTGGAAATCAACCCCAGGCTGTTGGGAACAACCTTTAGCAACTAATCGCGCTTTGTGTCTCTCAACACTACCATCAGAATTAAATTTAGTTCTAAACACCCACCTGCAGCCAATGACCTTTTTGTTCTTCGGACGTTCAACGAGTTTTCAAGCCCCAATGTCTCGAAGGGCATTGAACTCTAACTCCATTGCAGCTCTCCATTCGATGGCGCTTGAACTATCCATGGCTTCTTTTACTGTTGGGTTGATCTGGATGTTAACTATATTTGCTTCTTCTGCGACTTCAGCTTCATTTTTACATTTTCTTTGCAGCATGCTGAATAACTTTCGCGGTCTGCCTCTTCTGCCAGTTCTTTCAATTGTTGGTCTTCCAGGCCCCCTCTTAAGAGGAGTGCCTTCAGAATCATTACTTAAATTTTCACACTCAGCTTCTTCTTTGTGTTGATTTTCGGATTCAGTCATTATTTGTTCATCGACTTTGCTGTCAATCTCGATTTCGTCAGTTTGTTTTTTTGAAATTTTTGTCTTTAGTATCTGCCGGATTTGTTGTTATTTCAAAATCAAAAAATTCTTGTTGAGGTTTCACTTTTTTTTTTCAATACACTTCGACTGTTCGATGAATTTGACGTCTCTGCTCACAATTATTTTTCTTGAAGCTAGATCCCAAAGACGGTAAGCCTTTGATGTTGTTGAATAACCGACGAACATGCATTCCGTTGACCTGGGTTCAAATTTGCCTTTACCTGGTTTCTTGTTAAGTGCAAATGCCTTACAGCCAAATGTCTTAAAAGGCGAAATGTCTGGCTTGTGACCATACCTGACTTCAAACGGTGTCATGTTGTTAAGTGACTTTGTTGGACATCGATTTCTTATGTACGCAGCAGTTGCAATGGCTTCGCCCCAGAAGCTAGGAGGGACGTTCGATTGAAGCATCATACATCTGGCCATTTCCACCAGCGTTCTATTCATCCTCTCGGCGCAGCCGTTTTGCTGAGGTGTATACGCTACTGTATTCTCTCTTCTGATACCTGCTTGCATAATTAACTTGGTGAAATCTTGTCCACAATACTCCAGGCCGTTGTCAGTTCGTAATGTTTTTATTTTAAAGTCGGTTTGGTTTTCGATTAAATTTTTATAATTTATAAAAGAGTCTTTAACATCGCTTTTTGCTTTCAGAAAATCTACATCTACATATCTGGATTTGTCATCAATAAATGTGGCGAAGAAAGAAGCACCGCCAATAGTTTTCGATCTCATTGGCCCACACACGTCGGAATGGACTATCTCGAGTAAATTTGTTGTTTTTGTCAACGACTCTTTGGGAAATGGTTCCGCACTCTGCTTACCTCGTATGCACACTTCGCATATTGATAAATGCTGAGAAGCCAAATTCGGGATTCCATTAACCATTCTTTCTGAGACAACCTTCTTGAGATCACTTTCGTTGAGATGTCCATAACGCTGATGCCATTCTTGCAATTGATTTGATTTGTCGCTTACAGCTAATGTTGATTCTGTACTGGCTTCAAGAAAGTAAAGATCTCCTTTCCTGGATGCGATTAAAGTCAGTTCGTTATTATTATTTTTGAAAATCGCATTGTTTTCATTAAATTGGATCTTGTATCCATTCGAGACTGCTTTGGAAATAGACAAAAGATTTGTCTTTAGTTCTGGGACGTATAAGACGTTATTCAACCGTATAGTTTTATTGTTCTTTCCTAGATTGACGTCTAAAAGAACTTCGCCCATTCCGAGAACATCAGTAGTCTTGTCAACAGCAAGTCTAACGCTTTGATTTTCTACTTTGGTTAGATTTATAAATTTTGTTTTGTCATTGCACATGTGGGATGTCGCCCCACTATCTATACACCAGTCAACAATTGAATTGAGACGAGCCTGAAGAGCGATGCCACAAGTATCTGAATCTGGAAAACTATTTTTGAAGGCAACAGCTGCAAATGCATCTTTAGCGTTTGACACACTCTGCTTTGAAATTTTGTTTTTGCCCCCATTCTTACTCCAACAATCGGCTGCTTTATGTCCAGCCTTTTTGCAAAAATTGCATTTATATAACTTCTTATTTGTTTGTTGATCGTTTTTACGTTGGAAATATCTATTTTGCTTTCCAGACTTCTCATAAAAAGCATCTGCTTCTTGCTGTTGCTGTCGCTGTCTCGCTTGGGTACTTTTTTCTTTTCGTGCATTCGATTCTTCGAGGAGTTTAATTTTCAATGCTTCGGGTGTTGGCAAATCATCTCTTGCCTCTATTGCACATCTGAAGTTTTCGTATGTTTCCGGTATACTATAAAGCAATAAAATCGTCAGCAAATCTTCAGCAATGCCGATGTCCATCTCTGCAAGCTTGTCTATCGTGCCGAAAAAATTGTTTAAATGGTCCATCATGCTCTCACCATCTCGCATTTTTGTGAAAAGCAATTGCTTGAGCAAGGTGGCTTTTCAAGCAGGACCTTTTGAGTGGTAAACTTTCTCTAGTTTCGTCCATACGTCATTTGATGTGCAGCAATGCTTGATGTGGCACAACTCAGACGGCGACATAGACAAAATAACGTCTGCCCTTGCTTTCTGCTCAGCCACCACCCATGCATTTATTTCATTAGCATTGCTTACTACGCCTGCAGCTGTTACGACCTCGACTGGTTTTTGGTTTGAGCCGTTTACGTAATCCCAATGGTCATTTTTAATCAAAATCGAACACATTTGGAGTTTCCATGTGTCGAAATTATCCTTTTGCAATTTTTCGATGTGAGCAATGGCTCCTGCCATTTTGATGATTTTTTTTTTTAGATTTACGTAGAAGCAAACAACAAACGAATCTACTGATCTCAAATCAAACTCACTTTACAGATATTCTTAATTCTTAACGCAGTAAGGGTCTGGGCCCATAACCTGTTGGATTTAATTTGCAAAAAATACTTTTTAATTAAACGAAAACACTGATTTTTATTACCACCAGCTTGGCGTGTCTAGAAAGTTCTTTTTATTTAAAACGAATAAATTGAATTGAAAGAATGCGACAATATGATATTTTGAAAAGAGAAAAAGATACATTGTAAAGATACATTTAAGAGATACATAAAAAAGAAAAGACAGGATGTGTCATAAACTGTGTTGCCATTAGGTATTTTATTAATACTAACGACAAGTAAGTTTTACTTTTTACTCATTGCTTGTGTTGTGACTTGGTTGTGAGTGCTTGGCTTGGCACCGAGACAGTGACCCAAACCGAATAGTATTTATCTGCAGCCAAACCATTTCATTTTTTTTTTCTTATTACTTCATTTACTTGTGCCTTGTGTTGTGCTTCATCTGGAGAACCCGAAAGAGAAAGAAGTTAAATGAGAAAATACGCTGTTTTATATTTTATTCCCCCTTAAGAAGTTTCACTTTAAAAACTTTAATTCAAGATTAGTGAGATGCACTTAACGGTTGTTTTGATCTCTTTCTTCCAGTAAACAAAAATTCGTGCCAAAATTAGTTACCATAGTTTTCTGCACTTTGAAGGGCCGTATCTTTGATTTCCGTCCATTTCCGGTTGCCATAATTGTCATTCATTAATGAGTGGCCCTAAATCAATAACTGGGAAAAATTCAGGCGCGCCAAAAATAATGTTCCAAATAGGTCGCTAGCCCTCCTACTATAAAATACATCGCTAAAACGAAAAAAAAACACTTCTGCCAAACGTCAAAGTAGGGTAGTGGCACCTGTTCCCGAGCATTTCCAGTTCTCGAACTATTTAAGATCACTTGTTATATTTTCGTTGTTTCTTGGGTTTCCCGCTTAAAAACTATTCCGACATTGGTATTTATACTCATTTAAAAATGAAACTAGATACAACGAGTTTTCTTAAAGAACTCGAGAACTGGAGATGTTCGGGAACAGGTGCCTATGAATATGAATAATTCACAATTGATACTTTTTCATTCACAAAATCTCAATATTTCAAGTACTAGGCGTATAAGTAAAGGGCCAGTATCAATGAAAATTTTCTTTTTCAATTTTAAAGCGAATTATCAAACAAAAGTTGGTGCTAAAATGAAGATAAAGAATTAAAGTTGCTTTTACTAGCGCTGATCGACAACTGCAACGGGGGCCGATGTTCTTCTTTAAAGATAGACTACAATATTATAACGTATCTTTATTGCAACAGAACAGCAGAAATATCTTAACATAAGTAAAAACAAATCATGTAAAAACAGAAGCAAATAAAAACAAAAGCTAGACAAAATTATAATAAGGGTATTCATTTAACGACGAAAATTCCCGCTTGATATAAAAACGAAACTTTACATCATACGTTTTCATGAAAGCCCCATAAAGATGTTGACGTAAATTGCCATGAATCGAATTATGACTTCACTTTCATCGTCAAACTGGACAAAATTGCGGTTTAGGTATTTTGAGTGAGGTTTTTTGTATTTTTGTATCATTTGTTTTTATATATTTTTTTATTCTCTCTTTCTTCATTTTTTGAAAATTTATACAACTACATTTTTCCTACTGCAACTGCAAAACGCTGTTTAAAAGTAATGTGGATTTCGTTTTCCTCGGCAGTGTAGCACTCAGTGTCAGTGTAGCACACGTCGGTGTTCGTTTTTCTCAAATTTTACAGTTTTAGCTGCACTGATTGTCATTTGCTGCACTCAGTTTAAAAGCTACATAGTGTAGAAATGAGTGCACTGCACACATCTATTTTCACTCACACAAAAGTATTTGACATTTCTCCCAGAATTATTTACTTTGGCTTCTTACTCGCAAATTTTTTTGGTATTTAGCTCATGGATTAAAATTGTGTTTAATAATAATATATTAAAATAAATAAAAACGTAAAGAACTAATCCAAAAAAAAAGCATACAAAAAAAAGATCAAAAGTTAAGGTTCCCGTAAAAAAATCAAGAAGCCTACTAGTGAGTTCTCATTAAACATATAATACTTTCAAACAAATTAAAGAAACACTGAAAAGACATTCGTTTTGCTAAAAAATTGCCGTGCTGAGTGTAGCACTGAGTGTCATTTCAACACTGGATTTTGGCACTGGCCAAGCAAAACGAATTACGAAATCCACATAAGATTTGCAATTTAATTTTCCCGCCTTCGTAAAATGTCGACTTTACTTCTTTTCATCTTTACATCGTCGCTTTCCGCATCGAATTCGTGATGAAAGTTTACATGTTCAGATGGAAAATGTTCCCATACACATTTTGACAGTTCGTTTACGGCGACGAAAAAGTTCATCGTTTACGTCGTTTTACGTCATTAGATGATTACCCCTAGTTTTTGTTCACATTCATTTTGTAAATCTCGGAGAAAATAATTTTAAAGGCACTTAAATTTAGCTAATAAGTCTATTAATTTTCTTCAATAACATTTAATTTCTGTTTTGTATAGGCTCAACAAGAAGCAAATGCAGCGGTTGTTCAACAGCAGCAGCAACAACAGCAGCAACAACAACAACAACAACAACAGCAGCAACAACAACAACAGCAGCAGCAGCAGCACAATCAACCCATCACGATAACAAACGCCCAAGGTCAGCAGCTAACCGTGATTCCAGCTCAAGCTTTACAGCAGTTTCGGCCAGCAGCACAAGCTAACACCAGTAACATAATTCATTTGCCAAACCTTCCTGGTCTGCAGGCTTTACCCATACAAAATATTCCTGGAATAGGAAACGTTCAAATAATCCAGGCACACCAGCTACCGCAAAATCTTCAAGGTTTTCAGAACTTTCCTGGTGCCCAGGTAATTTCTGCAAATATTGCCCAACAAAGTAGCAACCAGCAAAACCAACAGCAGCAAGGGCAACAGCAACAACAAGTCATAGTTACGGCTTCAAAAAACGAGTCGCAGTCTCCTCCTCAGATTACCCAGACGCTTATCACCAATATTAAGCAGGAGCCTCCAGACATAAAATGGGTAACAGCTACAGCTGCAACTCCTCAACAACAACAGCAATTGCAACAGCAGCTGCAGCAGCTACATGCAGCCCAACAACAGCAGCAAGCGCAACAACAGCAACAAGCTCAACAACAACACCAGCAAGCACTACACCATTCAAATGCAAATATAACGGTAACTGAAGTTTCCACACCAAGTCCAATTCACGTTGCTTCGCCGAGTCAAACACAGCAACAAAATCCTCAACCCAGTTTTACCACGGTCTCTGTGGGCAATACAAGTATAATGCAAATACCAGCGACAAGTTCATCGTCTGGACACCAGCAGCAGGTGCAACAACAGCAACAGGCATCCAACTCTCAAGCATCTAGCCATCACCAGCCACAACAGAGCCAAACCTCTGTGAACGTCAACATCAGCGTAAATGATAGTTCAAGTGAAACAAAGCCACGACTCAAACGCGTCGCATGCACCTGTCCCAATTGCAAAGAAGGTGAAAAGCACTCTGACCGCAAGAAGCAACACATCTGTCATATACCCGGTTGCAACAAGGTCTATGGTAAAACCTCTCACTTGAGAGCACATCTACGATGGCACACCGGCGAACGTCCCTTTGTCTGCTCTTGGCTATTCTGTGGCAAACGTTTTACCCGATCCGATGAATTACAACGCCACCGACGCACTCACACAGGCGAAAAGCGATTTCAATGCAGAGAATGCAACAAGAAGTTCATGCGCAGTGATCATCTCTCCAAGCACATCAAAACTCATTACAAATCTTCTCGCTCCCATCTCGACTTGATGGAATCATCCATAAAAGAAGAAAAGGATCTTGAAGGTCTCGTAACGGGACTAGGTCATATGACAGGCGCAAAGACCATAACTAGCTCCAATGGCATTGTAACGATTGAACTACCTTCGGTTGCAGGCTCAACCAGTGACATGGGCGGTACACTCAGCCAATCGCCGGAGCCGTCCTCGGATGGCAGCTGCCCAGAAGATGACAGCGGTGACGAGGAGAAAATGATGATCACGATTGGCGATATGCCTGACATGGTTGGCGAGAATTCCAACTAGCATACGGGCACCCTGTTCATGGAACAGTTTGGGACTTTCGACTCCAGTGGCAAATTCACCTTCGAAGAGTTTTAATTTCCGAATTTTAATTAGCTACGCCTGTCAGTTCTATGTACATAATTTTGCTTTAATCAAATTTGTATTCTTTTTCTTTTCTGTTAAAGTAGACATCCCCATCCTTCCCTATACCCCTGTAATGTATATTAAAATTATTTAAATATTAAACTGGATCATTTGATTGCGAAGATCCACAAATAGTGAGCTATAGAATAGAAAAATCGAATGCTGGCATGGATGTGCTGGTATTAAAAAAAAAAAACTGTATGTACTTTTTAATAATTTATGTTTTATTTTTCTTTCAGAATTAAGTGTAAAAAATATCATTAGATCAATAATTTTGGTTTAAAATTTCATACATATGTATATCAAAATATATGTATATTAAAATTAAAAAAAATATTACAAAAACAACAAAAAAAAATTGCTCGTTTGCATTTATTTCTTTATTTTATAAAATATAAACACGCCTACGAGCGATATTAGACATTTACGAAATGTATAAACAAATTAATTTAATTTTTTTATTATTCAAATTAACAAATAAAAAAAAAACCTATAAACATCATATTACGAAACGCAATTGATGTTAATTTTTAAGTTTAAATGTTTAAAAAAAAAAAAATTGGTGGATATCGTTAGCTCATGTATGATTATATTTTTTAGTTGGTGTAACGTATAAATAAAGTAATAATTACTAAATAATATTGAGTGTATTTTATCATTTTATGTGTTATTTGTGAAAGTGAGCTCAGTTTCAGATCCCGTTAAGACAACATAATGACCTGGGCCAACTCAGATTTTGGTTTTGTCAAGCGACGGTGAAAGGAGTTCTCTGATTCTTCTCTTTATACTATCTTTGTACGACCTTTCTTTAAATACGCTAGTTAAAATGGGTAAATTCATTAAAGCATCGTAAAGCGTTCAAAAAAGCAAACAATTTGGCATCACTTCAATCGTCAAGTGCTAATATTGCTAATTTCCATAAACCGATGCGCAAAAATTGAGCAAACAAGCATCGCAAAAAATCATGATATAAGATGTTTTTTTAAATTTCAAACAATAATTGAGCAGCAAAAATACAAATACAAATAAAACATAACTTTGAAGAAGTTTATTATTTGTAAAGCTTTTCTCATTTCCTATTAATGAATGCAGTTCTTTTTACAATACTTTTTCCACCATCAGAAGCAAGTGTTTTTTAACGCAAAAAAATAACCGTTTACCAAAAAAATTATTGTGCCATATTTTGGAAAAAATCGTTCCATTTATGTGCCATATAGTTTGGTCGCATGCTACATGCGCCGTTATCTTATATATAAAAATCAGTTCCTATTAGTTAAGTTTGGTTCTTTTCAATACAGGGAAGGTTCAAGAGAAAAAAAAAATAATAAAGAAATCAGATGGTAAAAAAATCTATTTTTCTGCATTTCTTATAATTTTTCGGTTTTTTGATAGGTAATGCCTCTCAATCGATTCAGTTCATATTTGATGTTAGATCTTTTAATATGTACAGCCTATTAATTACTTCAGTTTAAATTAATGAACTAGGTACGTAGGTATAACACGCTTCTACATTATGGTTAGATCAGATCGTTGGAAAATTCATTTTATTCTTATTTTAATATTTCATACGCTAATAATCGTTTTTAATAGTAATAGTTTTAGAGGGTTGAAAAAAATCATTGGAATATCTTCATGGAGCATTTCTTTCTTGGAGCAAGTTAATCGAAGAAATCATCATTTCTTTAGTGGAGCACTTCCTTATTATCAGATAATTTCTGTTGAACATTGCAGTTAATCCCTGTTCAACACTTTCTAATTAAAAAAAAAAAAAAATATTCGACGAAAAGAGGGATTTACATTGTTTTTTTATTTATGCTATAAAAAGTTTCTAAAAAGGTTCTTACGGTGAAAAATATTGCCACGTTGCTGCTGGAAAATTATTTTTTTTGCATTTCGTTTTGATCTACGAACTCAGTTTCTAAAACAAAATAATTATTGAAAATCGAATAAAAATCGAACAAATTAAAACTTCAAATACATTATGTACATAAGTATGTAAATTTTTCAATTTATCTTTGTTTGATTGGTTTTATTTTGTTTTTGCTTTCAAATATGTAGAGGACTGCGCAGCAATTTGAAGAGAAGAATGAAATTGAAAGGATTCACATTTAGGTATCCGTATCACAAACCATTCGCATTCTGTTTCTCAAAATTCGAGGGCGGTATGTAATGTAATCAATGAGTTAATTCTGTAGTTGTTTTTTTTTACTCTCCTGTGGCCCGATTTAGGGTATACGAAGCGAGTCGTTTTCAATTTGATATCTTATTTTCGACTCGCCTTACTTTGTTTAATTATTGAATACGAAGTCAATCCTTCCAATCATTCCACTCAATTGACAGCTTACAACAGCTACAGCATATTTTTTTTTAGTTAAAAACATCGAGAACGGAAGAAGGTGCACATTTTTGTCATTTACTTTGAAATAAAATCAAAATATTATTAAAAACACGTGTATTGTGTTGTCTGTTGAATATTTGTTTAATTTTCTTTACTATTTATGAGAAAAGTGGCTTCAGTATTAGTTTTATTTGCTCTTTCATGTATTCATTGTTGATGCAGTCGTGTGTTGCTGTTTTTGTTACTGAAATAATTTATTGTTTATCTCTTTAGTTTTAGATAAAAAAAATATTTAATAACTAATCAAACTCACATTTTTATTTATTTTAATGGAAAAAAACATTAACCAGAAAACATTCGCCGTTAATACACTAATCCGTCAAAAAAAAGCTATCAAAAATATAAAACGAAAGAGACGAAAGCGAAAAGAACAATGCCAAACTACATTTTCGCCACCAAATACGACTCGCTTCGTATTCCCTAATCGGCCCACTGGCAAAGATTAAAAATATATATACATATATATACATTACTGTTTTTTTTTTAAAGATTTATGGCATCTCTTCGATTTCTCGGTGCTCTGCTCATCTTCTTCCATCAATCTTCATGTTTTCCTTTGCTTCCATTACAAAATAATTTTGTTCTGACAAGAGCTCATTCGCGCTAATCTTGATGAACTTGAAAATAATTCGAACGTGATACGGGGGCACACTATTATACACGGATAAAACAAGAACCTAAGCCCATAACAAATGGGAAGTTAACCGAAAAAAAAAGTATATGAGTCGATCGATAGCAGGTGTGAAGGTCATGATATAAACGCCAGTCTTGCAGTTCATGATGGCGGCTTTTGTGAGTTATAGTAGCCTAAAAAATCACTATTTTCAAAAAATGAGATTATTTATATTATAATCGATCAATTTTAGTTTTATTATAAAAAGTGCTCTCAGTTCATATAGCAAAAATGCTGGCCCAAGACGTTTCAAGAGTGGCAATGCTTCTGTCAGACGTTTTAGAAAGTGACAAAAAATCTTTTTTTCTTCTTTTTGATATACCTAACCAAATACTTTCTGCCGCAATAGAAAAACATACCCTTATATCAAATATGAAGGTCCAAGACGATTTAAAGAAGATCTCCATGCCACCCGTTTTTGAAATTGGCAAAAAATCCATTTTTGAATAATTGGAATAACCGAAATTGGTTTTCACCAAAATATTGAGAACACCTCCCTGAATACTGATTAGTAGGTCCAAGACGATTTAAGTGTGGCCAACGGTCTGTCAGAAGCTTTCGACAACCTTAAAAAATCAGTTTTTGAAATAATTAGTATAACCGAAATTAGGTTTCACCAAGACTATTTGAGTGCGGCCAACACCTTGCCAGACCATTTTATTGAATTTTTCGAATACCTGAAAACGGTCTGGCAGGGTGGCCACACTCAATTCGTTGTTGGTTGCATTTTGACGTTTCCGTAAAATTTTCAGACAATATATAATATTTTTAAACAATAGAAGAAGTTGTTGTTAAATAAAATTAATATTAATATTTCCCTCTTTCAAAAATTATTAAAAAAAAAAATTTTTTTCCTCGGCAGCAACAGGCCGGGTACCAGCTGGTATCTTATATATGTACAGTTTTGTCTTTTGGGGCTTTCTTTTAAACACCCCTAGGGGTATAAAAATAATATAAAATACTGGGATCTTGCTATTGTAGCAAACTATGGGACTACAAAAATGTAAATTTATTAAGTTCTGAAGAAAATTTGAAAAATATCAAAAAATGGTTTAATGGTGAGAACCAGTTGTATGACAGCTATCATTAAACGCTTATTTAGCAAAAAACTGTGAATTCCATCTAGTTCTAAATGTTAACTTTTAAATCTATACAGAATTTAAAAGGAATCCGCTCAGCCGTTATCAAGTTATTTCAAAAATTACTAGAGTTCTGTCAGAAGCATACCACTTATTAAAATCCTTGTCCTTTAAAAGGAAGTACAACTGGACATACAGAAAGGGAGTTAAAATACCTTGAACCCGCAAAATGGGCAACTCAGGTACCGATTTAATAACAAAAATGTTGACAAAGGTACACATAGCGGAGCAACGAAGTTGCGTGAGTGGAAGTTCAAATCCCTTGAACCCGAGAAGCGGCCACTTCACTTAGGTACTGATGTTTAATAAGAAAAGTGTTGATAAAGGTGCCTACAAGACGACTCCTAAGCAGAGCAACGAAGTTGTGTGAGCAAAATGAGCAAAATTTACTCGAGCGAACTAAACGAATTATAGGGAAATTCGCGCGAGTAAAATGCGTTGGCACTGGAACCGCAGGTATGTTGTTAATCGCAATCGTGGTAGCAGAATGCATTCTGAGGCACAATTTCTTTTAAGAACCAACTTTACTTTCAAACATATTTAATTTTATTACAACAAGGAAATTTACTATTATTTATTTTCATATTTTTTTGTACAAAATCGCTAAGCATAATATAAAAGTATTGGCATCAAATCTTGGTAACCAAGAAGAGCGAAACTTTTTTGTTTTCGAAAATAGTAAAAGAACTATGAAATTCGGGATTTAGTCCATTCGGAATTTTAGCATTCGGGATTATGGCATTCGGAATTATGGCTTTCGGGATTTCGTCCCCAACCCGTTAGATCGATACCCATTTTCATTTTGAATTAATTTTGATTTTTTTTTTTTTGCACAAAGTTATTCAAAGTAAAACACCTCCTTATATTTATGAAAAACTTAGATTTGCTCATTCCAACAGAACTGTAACGCTTTTGGTACCAAATTTCAACTTCTTGAACTCTTCGCGGCTCTTCATGATTTATGTTACAAAGCTTTGGAACTCTCTCCCCATGTATATCAAGAAAATAATTAGTGTTGCAAATTTTAAAAATGTAATTACTGCTCATTTTCGTCAGGACACCTAACAGCATTTTCTTTCAGAGTCTAATCAAAGATTTTCTATATTTACCATCAATTAAATTTCTATAAACAGTATTTTAAATATATAATGTTATTTTAATACTAATACTTTAATGTACATTTATTATTTAGGTATTTTTCTTGTTTTTAAATTGTAAGTTGATTAATTATGTTCTATTATCCGATTATTGTTAAGTACTATAAAAGATGTAAGTCTTACTTGTACGTTTGCTTTTAATAATAATAATAATTCTTACACTTCTTAACCTATTCCTGTCCTAAATTTAAAGCAACACTCTCATGTCTGCGGCTGCGGCGCACTACAAGTGAGTTAATTTATATTTTTCAACTATGTAAGTTGATATTTAAATAATATTGGAAGGTGCAACAATTTAAGTGTGTATGTGTACAAATATTATAGGTATACCTAGTAATCAAAAATAAAACTGTTCAAATAAAAGACCCGCACAAATTGAGATAAACAATTTATAATCTATACATATTATATTCAAAAGAAGTATTTTCACTTGTATCTACAAAACGACAAAAATGATTCGATAACGTTAGTTGAAAGCGGTCCTTATAATGTCCCCCATTTTTGTTTCTTAATTTTTAAATAACAGATAACAATAACAGTAATCTATCCATAATAATTTGAGTTAGTGTTCGTAGTTAAGATTTGTGGTATTATGGAATGAGTTTCGCTGCATTGAAGTTTGAAGATAAAAATACAATTACAGTGTACCAACCTACCTAGGTACATACATATGTATACGTAGGTATATGAAATACAAAAGATATGATACGACGATAGATATTTGAGTGCGATAAGGCTTTTTTGTTTGTTACAGGAGTGCAAGAGATAACAACCACAATCGCTTTATTTAAGATACGAAACAAAGGCACTCTTTAATCCTCTTGGAGAATTTGTTTTGGAAAGCCCATGCATCACAGCAACTACAAGTGGAATAAGGAAAGTGCTACAAAAATTAAAATTTCCAAAAGAATGACATCTAGATTATTTTTGCATTACATATAGCATAGATAACAACTAGGTACATACCTATATAATGTATTATGTAATGTAACTAGAAACTAGAAACACTTAATAAGTAGTTTATATAGTTTATATAATTTATTTCTAAGGTCCAGTATGTTTCAATGCACATCACAAAAAAATATCTACATATATACCTACCTATTTTGGGATTTTTAGAGGCTTTTTAATCCATAGCTATATGTCATTGCAATCCTTTTATGGAGTTAGAGAAAGTAGAGTCTGACAGATAGGATTTTAGCTATACTTTAGTTAGTGTATTGAGAATATTTAGTTCTAATTTTCATGGGAAAAATCTTCAACTGCCTTTTTAAAGAAATACCTATAATAGATTTTTTCATTTACTGCAACATGATCATCCATTTGGCTGTTGTTTGAATTAGAACTTTGGGACAGTCTTGGCATAAGTATTATACAGAAGAATTGGTATAAAGTGCACCAAAATCAATACCCAGGGCAACATTTTTATGTACTGTGGTCACAAATGTTGATATTTTTTTGTCAGATTAACAGTTTAGCTTTAGACGATATAATTAAATGCTTGATGAAAAATATAGGGAAAACACTTGTTTATGTAATTTTTCTCCCTTGCGATGCGTGTATCTCGGAAACGGTTGATATTTGTAAAAAGTGGTCATAACAAAAATTGTACAAAATTTGATGGGCTTTTCTTTATTCTTCACAAAAATTCTCTACGACGCACTATTTCCATGGTATAAGCGTATGTCTCCAAAAGCCCTTTTTTGGGAGCTTTATACTCCTCGCCCTCCTCTGGGAGGTGATCCAGGACTTTTAGGATGCTTACTACTTAAGTAGCCTGAACAATCATTTGAAGGAATGGCTTACTGGACTCCTACATCAATAAGGTATAGTACGTTCCTATTTAAAAAAAAATAAAATTTTACTTGCTCGAAAATGGTTTAAATCTTGGTAACATGATTATGGAAGAAGCAAGTGGCAAGTTTTGAACTATTTTAAAAACTGTGCCAATTTTTTAAACAACTTGCCGTGGGTAATGTGCTACATTTTTTTAAAAATATGAAGTGTTAAAGTTTGCTTTCAAAATTTGTTTGAACAATGACTCAGTCAAACTTCATTTTTCTTTCGAAACTTACAATATTTATTTTCTATTTCGAGATTGGATTCAGTAGCGTTGTTATTAAGGATTATGTAGAAAAAAAATATTGCTATTAATTACGTAACCCAGCGAGATAAATTTTTTTTCTTACTATTCCCAGTACGGGACACCCTGTATAAATAAATTATAAATTAAAATAAATTTAGTGGCACTGACAGCTCCAAACAACCACGGCTTAGTGACTTACAACTCTCAGCCAATCCTTTTGTGTGCGTTGTTAGTTTTCCAGGATTTTACGTCGAATCCTAACGACTAAATTGAGAAGCACTTTTCATGACAATGATACATTTGGACGATTTGTCACTTCTTGGTAAGAGGCAGTGCCATTGAAAAAAACATTAGATGTTATCGAAGCTGGAAGCTAGGTTTGATAGTCCGACACACTAACCACTACGCCATGGGGCACTACGAAAGGTCTATATGGTCGATTGGAATACTTAATTTTTCATAGCTTTTCTAAAAAAATTATATTAATTAAACAAAAGTTATTTTTCAAAATTTTATATATTGAAAACTAATTGATGATTTTTTTTTCAGTTAAGTTTTTGCATGAAAATTATTAATTACAAATGTTTTTTAAAGTTGTTTGAAAATATCGATTTTTTCAAAAACTGAACTGGGGCCCTACTCTGTATTTCGTTCCGATAGTAAAATTTTCCGAAAACGAATATTTTATACTCTCTATTTCTAAAGCGGAAAGAAATCTACTACTTTCGGAATGACAATTCCGAAAATGAAATTTTCGTACCTCGTAACTCGTTTTCTAATGTCAAAAGCATATAAATACGGAAAATTCCTTTCTACAACAAATGTGATAACGGAAAAAACAAGGATTGTCTTAAAATGTAAGTTTTTTAAAGAAAAAAATGGTTTTAATTATATTTAAAGCAAATTAAATTTATTACAGGGAATCTTCAAGCAAAAACGTTCATACAAAACAAAAGCAATTCGAGATTTTAGTTGAATTTATGTGCTTGCACCCTGATTTGGCCAAGGGTCAATTGAAAACCAACGACGCTAAACAAACTTCCAATCATTTATGGAAACGACTAACGACAGAATTGAACGCAGAAGGACCACCGATGCGGGATGTAGCCGGCTGGAAAAGAGTAAATATAGGTGCCAAAAATGTTGTTAATATGTATAATAATTAAAACAAAAATATTTGTAGGTATGGGCAGATCATAAGGCATACATAAAGGCCAAATTAAGAAAAAACAAAATAAGCATTTCTGGGACTGGTGGTGGACCTTCAAAGCACTGCTCCTTTACGGATTCAGACATTTCCATTATATTTGATTTGTTCCTTAAAATTTTGCGTTCAATTCGTTCTTCATTATTTTCTGCATCCATATAAAGTGCAACAGAATCCATTTGTTTGTCTTTTATATTTAATTTTTTCTTCAAAAATATTATGTATTCCAATTCAATCAATCTTGTTTGTTGTGTTTTTATTTTTTGACTTGACAGATAATAGAAATAATTCGAGACTCGAAAAAACAAATCCGTAAGTGGGAAAAGTATTAAGTACTTTTTGTTTGCATTCCGAAAATTTTACAGAGTACGGATTCAAAAGCGGAACGAGTAGCACTTTCGAATAGGATTGACTTTCGGAACGAAATACAGAGTAGGGCCCCTGAACTGAAGAAAAAAACAAAAGCTTCGACCAATATTATATGTCTATTACCTACACGACATGTCTATTATGGAAAAAAAAACTCTACATAAGAATGTGTTTGTTCAGCCTTAACATAATTTTAGTTACATATACGTACACATCATTATACGTACACATCATTTGGAACATATTAATATGTAGAATACACGGTTTGTTAATCCTCATATGCTTATAGCGGCCATGTTTTGTGTAGGAAAATATCGGCCATATGTTTATATAGATTTTATATTAACAAAAACAAAAAAGGCGGTGAGTCTTGAGTCTTGACTCACATTCAATAATTATTGAATGTTTTATAACGTTTCAATCGAAGCAACTATGATACATTTTTGTAAAATTTCCTTGTGCCTTGTGTCAAATTATGTAAACTTCAGTGTTCAGTCAACTACATATTTTCCATTGAAACCTATTTGTGTATCATAACAATTTTATATAAAAAGTTATCATACGTAGCGTGCTATTAATGCACATCTATTTTTGAAAATTGGGCTCTACATATTGTTGACATAACAAATGTTATATGTAGAAGTAACATATTTACGTCTATTAGACAATATGTTAACATTGAATAAAGATTTTGACGTCAAATTGACGTCAGAGGCACATATTTATGTACGTTTTACACGTCTTCTAATATAAGCTTAAAAGATATTTTAATATTTAATAATTATTGGCATACCACGATTTTCTGGAAAAACTCTGATTTGTTATAAATTATTTTGCAAAACTATTTATTTTTAATAATTTATTTTTGAATAACTACGTTTTAAATTAATTGAATGTATTTAAAAAATTTATTTCATATACAAAAATTGAAAGAATACAACAAGCAACAGACATGCGAGACCCATTTATGCCATTTTCTGTTAAGTCCAAGCTGCCAAAAGAGAAAGTTTGTGCGACCCAGTCTTGCCTTTTTTTTTTGCTGATAAGACTAGCAAATCGACCCGTCAACAGCTTGCATCTTACACAATAATTGAAAACGTGTGTTTTTGAAATCGCATATTCGATTAAATATTTTTTACGTAATTTTTTTTTTCAAAAAAACAGTACTTGGCTGTGTTAGCAGTACGGCATTACAAATACTGCAATTGCAGTACTACGACAGCCCTGCTGACACATGAAAACAAACTAATGGCGGAATTTTGTTTCCGCGTTCTTTTTTATCTTAAAACTATTGGATAGCTTTGTGTTGGACGGTATACATAGGTATTTTATTGCACTCAAGAAAATACTAATTCATAATATTTTTCATAAATCCAACAATTTTTTTACGAATTTGTACAAATGTTCAAGTAAACAAACAATGGTATCTAATGAATAATGATACTTGTAATTTCTCCAACTGCGATTATGGGGTGATGGAGCCAGTAGTCGGCCATTTAACTTATTTTTTACGTTTGATTGTTCTTTAAAACTATTAATGTTTTAATTCTGAATATCCAATGTATTTTATCAGATTATTTGGAATGTCTACATTTTTTTTTAGTTGATTTACCTACCATAGAAATGTGATTCGGCCCCCTTAACTCCAGAGGTGTGCCACATGATTCTTTAGTAGTCGGCCCCATTTTTGTGTTCTAAATTTGTCATTCTTGTGACCAACATAAAAGATAGTTTTTGAAGTTTTGAGCCAAAACTGCGTTAAATTTTGGAGCCAGTCATCTTGTTAACGTCTTATGTTTAAAATAACTGCGCACCAAGGAATACCCTTCATATAATTTAACACAGTGCACGCCTTTACGAAAATCTAATAGAAAAAATAAGGAGATACCGATGAACATTGGTTTTGTATATCTGACACACATTCCATATTCGTGTTGTGCTAAACATGGTATGTATCCTCGTTCTTATTATAAATCCGAAGTAAGGATCTAGTGTTAAACAATGAGCTTTCCTGGAAGAAGAGTATCATGTACCGCTAAATATGTGGTAATTCCACCGAAGGTGATCAGTGACGCACAAACCAAGAATGAAAAGCTCAGTTTCTTCATAGAGGTACCACTCAAGGTCGCATTAGGGTTAACTGTCAAGATCTAGGTCTAAAGAACTTTTTATCGAAGAACCAGGGTTGAGAATCTGGCAACGAATAGTAAAAGTTGAGGATACTGTCTTGAACGAAACAATTAAGTGGATTAGAATACAAAAGATCTTTGATGACAAAAACAAGGAAGACAGCCGTAAAAGAAAAGAGCCCTTCACCTCTATTATAAATTTTGGAGATCAGTTAAGGCTTCAACGATAAAAATTTAGGTCTTCAAGAATCTCTACAGCTTTTATCTCTTGTAGATAGTTTTGGCCTTTCGGATTGCCCATTTGTCGTCCCCAATTTTTGTAAGAGCTTCACTGACTTAGTGGCTCTTATTCCATCCATTTATTTTTAATTGTCTGACACTTAAATATTTCTTTTAATTCTTTATAAGTACGAACGTATTCTCATATAAATTTTGTTCTTTTTCATCTTAAACATATTACTGCCGATACAAAAGCCCTGTTTTCAAAGTCATTTACCACAGTTAAAGTAGGGGGCCGACTACTGAATTTAGGAAAGTATACCCAGAAATCTTGTTAAAAATAAAGAGTTTGCTTTAGATTTTCATATAAAAACAAGCAAAACAAATAAAAATCATATTCACAGTAGTCGGCCAGGGGGGCGATTATAGAAGAACTATACAAAATATATCGTCTAAGGTCGCCCCCTCAATTTATTGAAAAATTAATAATTTTTTGATATTGTTATGCAAAAATCATTAAAAACATACAATACATATCTTAAAAACACTGTAAAAATTAACTTGGCCTCAATAGTTTAATAGTTACAAGACTTTTTGTAAAGAACTTTCACTATTTTTTTTCTTAGCAAATACCTACCTCTTGCAAAAAACTTTAAACCAAATTTGAATTTTTAACAAAAAAAACCCGAAGCCACATTTTTCCAATTTTTTTTTGCCTTTAGAAAAAAATGTTTTTAAATATTTTCTCTATTAACCATTATTTTCTGGTTTAGTGGCCAGACTTGAATGCATTCAGAAATGATTGAACACTTTTACAATGTAAATCAAATAAAAATTACAATGTAAACTAAACAATAATATAAATTAGTCGAAAAAAGAATAAAAACATCTTCCTGAAAAAAAATAATGGCAACCATGTTATCTTTCCATTTACACCAAACCGACGCCACCCGTTTTTATCGAGGTGTATGTAGTGTTTGTGTTGAAGAGAAACATTTAACCATTACTTTTTTTTATCACCAAACAAAAGAGAAATTCTCATAAGTGTGTGTCAAACTCAAATCAATATTTCATCACTCACACTAACTCATTGATTTGTCGACGAACACAAGCGAAACAAACATTCCATTTCATTTTTCTTTCTCCATACGCAATAAGACTAACTGAGAAGACCCTACAATAATCTAATGAGAATATAAAGAATGAAATGAAAAATTCAAATAAGTACGCACTCTTCCAACTCACTAAAATCCCATACGTACGTAATCTATATAATCAAACCAATTCAAATATAAAGAAGCGTTTGTATTAGAGAGTATCGGTGTAATAATAAAATATACCATACCCACATGAATTGTGTTGGTTTTGGTTTCATTATAGTTTCTGCTGCTGCTTTTGCAAACATCACATCACTTTCGTGCAGTGTCCAACTCCAAGAATTCAGTCAGTTTTTGATTCGACTTACATATAGTAGAATTTCTCTGCATTAATAATACAAAAAATTGTCATCAGCACAGATACTAGTAATATAACAATATACATTTTATTTTACTTTATTCTAATTTGTTTTTTTTTACTTACTGATTTATTGTTTTTGTATCTACACAAATTTAATTTATAAAACTTTACCAAAAATGTGTTTCGAGAAATGATGATGGTTGTTATATAATATAAACGTTTTAACTTAAAACAAATTACCTTATTCAAAGTTTAAAAAGAAAGAAAATGAATTAAATTGAACCAAAAATACATATATAATGAGAACAATATCTTTTTTTTTTTTCTTGTGTGTATCTATCGACAATGTTCACACATTTTTGAGAGTATATATGTATAAAAAATGCCGCAGAGTGTACCTACCTATAATTATTTCGTCGTTATATTTGATCAATAATTATTTTGTTTAAATTTTAAAAAGTACAAAATCGAAAAAAAAGAAGTTTTTTTTTCTTCATTTGGGTCTAATTAAATTTATTCTCAGTGTCAACCACGAACGCATATACTGTATCTAAGAAAAAGTATATACATAAATGAATGTATCTAGATACATAATGAAGTGTGCATTTGTATAGTGTGTAAAACTAAGAACAAGCCTAGTGCCCTACAAATAGTTCTCTTTTCAAAAATAGTTCAAAGCTGCTATCGTGTAATAAAAAAGTTTTATTTTATTTGAGAAAAGAAAATTCCTAGGCGTACGGATTTTAGATTCAACGAGAACCAGAGCAGCTTGTGTGTGACATTATTTTACAAAAAAAAAAAGAACTTAATTCAAAAATTACCTTAACCGATTTATTGATTAATTTATTTATTTTTTATTAAATCAACGAAAATTCTAAACAACAAAAGTCTTCAAACAAGGAAATTTGTTTCTGTTTTCAGGTGTAATTAGAAGAAGTTACTATGTAAAACGTACAGAGTACCTAATCCCAGATATAAAAAAAAATAAATTAAAGAGATCGAATCAAATTAAAACATACAAAAATAAATGGATTAATAGTGCAATTTATGTTTAATATACACACATTATCGCAAAAAGGTGATTACTACTATACTTTTTGTTTTCAATTTTTTTTGAATCCTACTTCTTCTATAAAACTAATTAATCAAAATATCACACACAAAAATTTCATTGTCTAAAATGCTTTGCATTTGATTTCTTTTCGTGTTTCATATCACAAAAACATTTAAATAACTTTAAACATATAGTAGTATCACTCATCTCATCTCATATCGAAATTTACTAAAGTCATCTTTCAAAAGATATTCCCTTTCGAGAAACCAAACAGCTTCAAGAATATCTAATTTTTTGTAACTCTTCCATTGCAATAACAAGAACAAACAACAACAAAGCACACAAGAAAACAAGCGATTTTGAACATAATATTCATAATATTGATATCTCATTCAAATTCAACCTACATAATATATATCCCAATCATCATCATTAATCTATCAAAACATAGTTTTAATTTTAAGTTTTAAATTTTCATTGCTAATTTTTCTTTTTATGTATGTACCTATCTATATAATTGTTAACTATATTTTTATTGTATTACATTATGTGTATTTTATTTTAATATCTTTAAAATCGTGTAAGAAAGTGGAGAAGAATATTTTATCGTTGCATAATAACTATGATAAAAGGGCATGCGCATCAATTTCCTGGTGTTGACCCATATTTATGTTTGTGAAAAAGATAGGTAGGTATAGGTGCTAAGCTTACATACATATCCTACATAGCTACATACTATTTTTTCATCAAACCAACCATCAACTCTGTGGAAGTTTTCAGTTCTCTATACCTATATGTAGTTTAAGCTACACAAAAAAGTAGATGGTAGTTAGTACCTACCTACCACACATTGTCATAATGCCGGAAAAGAAAATGTATACCTACAGGGAAAGTTTATATTTTGCATTTTGTGCCATATCGTTGTGCAGCAGTAGCTTTTTCCAACAAACTATACCCATTTGGACGAGGGTGGAAGGAGATTAGGGGGTACGGATGCGCACATGCTTTCGCCTCCAACTTCTAGGAATCGACCCTTTTTACATAGACTCGAAAGCTAAAATTCAGAGCTTCAAACTACAAAAAAGGTTTTCTTGCAATTGTAACTTAATGGCGCGCGAGACAATAGTTTATACCTACCTAATTAAGTCGCAGGTCATACATTCCACATTATAATATTTAGTTTTATAGTTATGTGCCAAGTTATATAAGTGCAATATAAAAAAAAAACTACAAAACATAATCCAAAGACAAAGCAAGTCGCGCGTCAATGTCATTTTGTTGTCATATTTTCTGTGACAAACTCTATGGGTTGAAAAAATAAGCCATCGATAGCATAATTTGCACACACCAGCTATCAGTGTTGTGTATTTATTCTTTTACCTAAAGCACCTGAGAAATCAATTTGCCTATGGTACAAACATACATATGTATATATATACCGTACTTACATATGTACATTCTACGTTTTCTGGTGTCAAGGATAATAATAATTATTTTCTCATTAAACATTCCACCGCCAGAAATCATAGCAAATCTAAAAACTATAAACAAAAAGCCAGACAATGAAAAAACACTTCATGCGCATTAAAAAATCTTTTAAATCAGTTATAGAACATTTAATAACAATGGCATTGATATGCATTTAATAGAGATCATTAAGCCATACTCTTTAGTTATATTTTTTTTGATTTTGTAATGGCTAAATTTTATATTGATTAGGTTTTTTCTCTGCCTGTTTCAAAGTCCTGTGTTAAGTGACGTTCGGTCCTACACTCATTCTATAACTGCTTTCAATTCAACCAAGGGAAGTAAAAAAATGTCAATCAGTGTCGCATGAACTGTCAATTTTTGTACATAACAGCCCTGTTTCAGAAGTAGCTAAAAATACACATATCTGCTCAACTAACAGTCAATTTAGTGTTGATTGCACTGCAATTATATTAGTTTGGACAGAATTGGTCAGACATGTGGAGTTTTAGTCAGCATCTGGAGTGCAAAGAGAAAACGTTAAAAACCACAATCTATTAGAGACGAAGTAAGAGGTGTGTTCACATTAGTTGAGGGCGGGTCACTAAACTTAAAAGTAACTTTAACACAGAATATCCATTTTTTTAAATCAAATGTTTTCTCAGTGAAAAAACTAAAAAATCTTATGTAAGTATGTAGGTATTTATTTTTAAAATATTTTAAATATTATGAAAATTATGAGCAATCATGTTACTGGCTCACGTGAGCGATCTGCTCATTAATTTGAACACAATGAAAAACTATTCGAAATCAAACTTTAAAGTGACACATTTTGAATGGAAATATCTAGTTTGACAGTTGTTTTCAAGATCAGACGCTATTCGCTATGTGCAAAGAGACAGAGAAAGGAGATTTTCTTAGTCAGTACACACAAAAATGTCAAAAAAATCGCAACAAATCAGTCACTTTCCATAGAAAGAAAGATTGATGCTATAAAATGTATGGTGGGCTTTTGATAGCTTAATATTTTATACTATTTCAGTCCAATTACACAAGAAATAGAAAAGTCATAGATTACCATCTGTAACTTTCCATAGAAAGAAAGATTGATAGAATGCTATAAAATATATAGTGGGCATTTGATAGCTTAATATTTCATACTATTTCAGTCCAATTACACAAAAAATAGAAAAGTCAATATGAAAATGACAGCTCATAGAGTACTATCTATAGCATGCTATGAGCTGAGCAATATATTGCAAGAAATTTTTCATAGAATACTATTTGCGGTTTTCATAGGCAATTTTAATAGAATGCTATTTTGCATTCTATGAAATCTAGATCGTGGAGACACCGTGTTATTTACAAGATAGCGTTAGTTTCTATGTGTTTCTATGGAAATTTGTTCAAAATAAATTTTATTTTTAACACTGATAGCCCTGGCTGTAAGTGTGTCTATGTATATTAGAGGAGCAATGCGCACATAGCGAACAGCACTTTTTAAGAATCTGACAAATAAAACTAATTTGTACTGAAGGATAACATAAACCAATAGAAAACAATCTACCTCTATAATGTCTTGATGTGTCAAAATGATAGCCGCCTGTTAAAAAGACCTATATGTAGGCGTTTTTATACTTTAAGCTCAGAGCAGTGTAGTGAAATAAATATGTATCCTCTTAGCTCCGACATATCAGAGCTCCCAACTTGAGTTACTCTTTTCGTTTTGGTATTGCTTCCGATTGCTTTTCATTTGGTGATAGTAATGTCTTTTTCGCTGGGAGCCGAACGAAACGTTATAAGCAAACCTTCAGGCACTTACAGAAGTTGCTTACAGCTAATTTAATGAGCTGTCGTAAGTTTTCTAACTTATTTTTTTTACTGTAAGTTCAGCTATAGTGTAAACGTTGTAAGTTACATTTGTAAGGCTACGTATTCTGACGAACAACAAGTGATCTGACGTACACGTCAGAACCAACAAAAGTAAAGGTTTTTATGAAATCACTTACGCGTTTTGTTCGTCAGAAGACGCACGATTTCGTCAGAAGGAATTAATTATTTCAACAAAAAGTTGAGATTAGTTCTCATTTAATGTAGAAAAAAACTAACCTAGAACAGGTGAAAAGTTCTTCCGATATAAAGTTATTTCCCATGAAGTTATATATTTCCATTATATATTTCCATAAGGTTTATATGTTTCGCAACAACGTTTTCGATAACAAAAATAAAAAAAGAACCTTAACATTTGTTTGTTCTGATTGTTAATGGTCAGATCAATTGTTCGTCAGAATACGTAAGTATGCGCACTGTAACCGTAGCCTAAGGCTTACGTAAGCTGTAAGTAAAACTCACGTGTGTAACCCTGGCCTTACAAACGCGACTTATAGAAGCGCTTACATTTACATTATAGCTAAACTAACGAAAAAAGGATTAGTAGGAAAACTAGCGACCGATTTTGGGACATTATTTTGGCGCGCCTGAAGTTGTTGCTAGAGGGCTACTTATTACTGAATGACATTTATGGCTTCCGGAAATGGCCGAAAACCCAGGCTCGAAAAAAATAGTTTGACATGTTTCAAATAATTTATAACTGCCATTATTCAAGCCGGAAAATGATTGCCAGAGCAACTCAAAAAATTCAATAAATTAAAAATTTTAAGTGTTTTTTGAGTTGCTCTGGCAACCTTCTTTTGATTTATACATTATTATTTTGTTTCAAACTACGATTTAGTGAAAAAAAATTTGGTGTCAAAATTACTTACTTACCATATTGGTTTCTGGGCATTTCTGGTAGCCATAATTGTCATTCGTAAATGAAGCAATAACTGGTCAAAAATCGAAATCGGTCGCTAGCTATCGATAAAATAGTTATGTTCAAATTTTAAAAGTTCCCAATTTATTACAATTAGTATTAAGTTCCTAACATCTTTAATTCTTTGCTACCTAATTAGAAAACAGTAAGCAGTGATTAATGATTATTTTATATCAAGTTGTATAACTGTGTATTATAAAATTTCATTTCATTTTAACACTTATACATTCATCTCCGCATATTTGTGTCCCCTATGTTTGTTATTTTCAAACTAATTATTTTCTTATTTCACAATGCTAACAATTAAAACCAAATATACTTGCATACATATATGAAAAAGTTGTTTTTAACGTTTTTTTTTTTTACTTATGCACATTTAAAATTAATGTAAATACTCGAACTTTTTCGTATGTATGTACGTTCACTATATTTTATATACTTAAATTAATTTTATTAACTTATCAGTAAATTAAAATCTTATGATAAGAAACCTGAGTTTTTCGGAACCAAATGATAAGTGTAACATTCTAGACTGTACCCATGTATATTATACAAAATTAAAAGCATAGGAAAAACTTAAAAATACAATTTAAATAAAATATATTGATTGAAAGATTAGTTTATGAAACAAATTGTCACAGAAAGTAATTACCCTATAAGTGTAAACACATTTTTTACAGCATGTAGTTTATTTTCTCAAGGAGTTCTTAAAAAAACAAACTAAACCTCACGACACGTAGCAAATTCGCTGAGTAGAAGGAATTTTTACAAAAAAAAGAAGAAAATAAGGCGTGTGATAGTTAGCGCGCTATACCTACGTCACATGACGTTTAGAGCTTGATATTTTCATCTTTTTTGGATTCCTTCGTTTTGTAGATTACTTCATTTTTCAACTTCTCTTATTTCTATCTTAACCTACGGCTCTTAAGTACAAGCGGTGATAGTAGTAGTAGGAGTAGTGGTATTAGTAGTAGATGTAGGAAAGCCCCTCTTTCAAACGTCTTAACCCAAAAAAACATACCGAATCACACTAAGAAAGAGGGGAGCTAAAGAAAAAAGAAAATTATGTTGAATTTGTGTCAAGTCAGTTTAACATAGAAAAGCTCCACTCCTTCCCCAAGTATGCCTCCCCCATCGTCGTCTTCATTCCCAAAAAAAACGAATACAACATGCTTCTTTGAGGAGTGTATATTATATTATGTACATTGCTAATGCATGTACATTTTTAGTTATTGTATTTTTGTTTGTTTGTTGCATGATACATGTTTGTTATGCTAACAAATATTCCGGACTTTTAATTTCTTGATATCAGAAAATTATTTTTAGAACTGATGTGGTGAATGTAAGTGTGTATAGATTTTGACAGAAAATTAGGAAATAGCTGTGTTTGGTTACTTTCGTAGCACGTTGTCTAAAACATGTCATTGCTACAAATTCAACAAACGCAATGTTTCAATCTGTCAAATTTCCATTTTGACAGCAGCTGAACTCCTTGCGACCAGAAATTTGAGTAGCAGAAAGTTGCAAGTTTTTCAATGGAGGGGAAATGTTCCTCTCGGTTATTATGCTCTCTTTTTGCAACTTTTTTGAGTTAACAAACGCGAAATCAAGAAACCTTTTACTTCGTCGCACAACGTTTTACGACGAATCTAGTTAACAAACATACCTATAGTCTTATTTGAAGGCACGCAATCAGTGTTTAAAATTTGCTTCCAATCGCGTTTTTTAACGATGATTGTCAAACATAACCTCAATAAACATTTACCAACATACAAAAAACAAAAAAGTGACAGCTAAATAATACCTTCTTAACATCCAGAATCTAAAAATGACAGCTGGTACAAAAAAAAAAAAAAAAACATACAAAAACATAGTTCTTCATTTTGGCAATGTGACTTCAATGCCTCTTCACTCTATTTGCTTGTTTGCAGATACACGAACCAACCTACCTGACAGTAGAGGAGCGCACTGATGTATTTAAATAGATTCAAGGACAAGTAGTTATTGCACACTAGAAACAAAAAAAAGTGCAGTGCAAAAAGAGGTTAGATCTAGTATAGCTAGCTAATATAAAAGAAATATTTGTTCTGTGTATGTCAGAGAAATAAGAGTCTTCTTCGTCGATGATTCTTGGCACGAGTGCTAGGTGAAAATTAAAAGAAAAAAAAAAAAAGAAAAAAGTACCTTAGAGTTTATTATTTCTTTTCAATTTTTTGTATATTTATAATAATCTTTTGTGTGCCAAGTCAAGCCAAACTATAGCAGTAGGTACTATAATATCCTTATAGCTTATACGGTTTAGTGTTACGTAAAGAGAACACCCCAATAAAATGAGTATACACCCATATGTCACTCTCAAGCATCATCTGCATGATTTTATTGATCCACTTAGTTTTTTTTTCTTAGGTATAACTAAAACCAAATAAGATGTTTGCCAATGTGTCATCGTTTTTTTTTTTTTTTTTTTTATGATTCTCAGATAGATATCTGTATTACACGATAGGTATACCTACCTATATATTTTTGACACTTTTCTTTTTCTTAAAATAGATTTACTTCCACACACCTTGTGAAATACAAGGTGTCAGATATAAGGCATGCCCAAGCAACTTGTCATAAGCTTATTTATAGTTTTCTGGCAGTTCAAGGTCAGTCCTAAAATAATTAGCGTGTTCCATTTAGATTACAGGTGAAAGAAAAATGTTTTTTTTCTTTATTTCAATTCTACGTTAATTTTTTCAAAATCTGGTCAGATGTTATAAATTCTATTACCAATCGGTATCTCCAGCAGGCATAAGAAATTAAAAGAAAACTTAGGTTAATTTGATTTGTAAACATTAATTAATTAAATCAAAATTTAATACATTTTTTTAACACATTCCTATGAAAATGAAATTCATATAAATTTTTGCAAGTACATGGTATAAAATTAATACATATTTAACTTGAAAATTTTTGTTTGGGTTCGTTTCTCAGTTTTCTTCTCAGCACAAGGTTTTTGATATTGTAATGTTTGCACGGAGAATCGTGCCCGAAGAAAGTATTGTTCTTCTGTCAAATTGAAACTGAGATCTCAGTGAGATTTAATTTGGTGGAAACTCTTACTGTTACTGTCGTTATTGGATTGTCTAATAAATACGCATAAGAAAAATACCAAAAACTCAAAACCACGAAAACTCAAAATCTCGAAAAGCAGAAATATCAAAACTAAAATTTAAATTTTCAGTTTAAATGTATGTAAAGTCGTAATTTTATTTTAAAATAATTTTACTAAATAAAAACAAAATTATTAATTTTTTGGTGGGAAATTAATTATTTCACTCTTTTAGGTGAAATTACACTTTTTAAGCGTCATTTGACATCAATCTGTAATATAGTATTTGTAAAAATAAGTGTATGCGTGAATTTGTTTGACGAAAAATCAAAACCATTTTGATTTTGCCTTATGACTGATTATATGCGTAGATGACTGACGTCCTCTGTAAGGTCGCTTTATACAAAATGCACACAATAGCTATTGCAATTGCAATTTGGTGAAATTTTTCATTTTATATAATTTTTCGGGATTTTGGGAAATTTTTTTTTCGCGATTTAGGCTTTCCGAGATATCGGTTTTTCGGTCTTTTGGGTTTTCAGGATTTTGGATTGCGGGATTTTGACCCCTAGAATATTATGTACTTTACGTGGCATCAAATAAAATATTTATTGTACTAGAACAATGCTAGTACATTTTGTGTACTGTTAACTTGTGAACTGTCATTCGCCTGTTGTCATTTTGTTTTACAAAATAATCAGTCGTATTCATAACTTCTACAGTACTACTGCACTACTGCAGTTTTAAGGTTGTCTCACAACAAGAATGAGAACATTAACAATATAATAAAATAATAGGGATTACCATCAGTTTACTTCATTTGCCGAGAGATCTCCATGAAGATTGTAAAGAATAAAAGTAATAATAATAAAGATAAACATACATTTTAATTTATTTAATCAAACCCTATTGTATTTCTTGATTTGTAATAATGCATTTTAGGTTCTCTGAAAATCGATGCTAAATATTTGTGCTTATAACAAAAGACGCGGCACGCTACTGTGTATGTATATGTATGCAAATATAATTGGTGTTGCCGACGCAGTCTGGTTTGCTTGCTTTGTTTGGATTTTGTTATTTTATTTTTTAAATTCTATCCGTTCTTCAGTGAATAAAATATGTAATAATAAAACTTATTACACGTGAATTTTGCATTTTATGGAGAAACTATTCATTGTAAAAGAACCTGTTTAAGAAACTGTTATCCTTATTTGTATACGAATATCATAGTATAAAATGGAATACATTCATATATCCTCGATACGGACTTGCGTAGTTCCGTGTTGCATTCAACACAAAACTTTATCGGAATCATAATCGTCTATGTAAAAGTCTTTTCGTCCTTTAAGAAAAAGCTTTTTGAGCGGCTTTTTCAGAATTATTTAAGGTTGTTTCACTTGAACATAATAACTTTTTCTTCAGTCTTACATAAAAGTGGCTTTATTTTGGTTTTGTGACGCCGTTCGTTTGAAGTTAATAAAATGTGTACACTAGTTTAATAAAATGCATCTTATTGTCCATTTTTATTTTAATTCAGTAAGAAAGGTAAGGGGTTTTGTGTTTATTGTGTACATTTTTAACTTCACTTTACTGCATTATTAGTTTCAAGTATTGAAATCCCGTGAAAAGTTTACTTTTTCCTTGTAGGTACATATATTCTATTTGAAAAAAAGTGTAAAACAAAAATAATTTAGCTTTGAAAGAGTAGACCAAAGCGTTTAAGGTTTCACTTTTGACTATTGATTATTATTTCCCAGGCAAAAAAGGTTTCGTTAATCAGTTGATTATATTCATTCAATATAAGTATTTAATACATCATAGCGGATTACATTTTAAATTATTATGGCATTATTATTATAATTTCTTATATATGTAAATTGACTTCGATAAAAGCAACTAACAAAAATTGAAGCAGTTCATTATAATATATAATAAAAATAATACATCAGAACATTAAAAAAAAATGTTTTCAAAAGTTAAACAAAACATGCGTTCATAAATTTGCTTTTTAATGACTAAATCAACATTAACAGTGATTTGTTGCTTTTATCGAAGATTTTCATATATTGGGGGTTGCTTTTATTGAGGTCGTACTGTAATATATATGTACAAAAAGAGTAGCTGGTTCTTTTATCTAACATCTTCATTTATATATATTATTTTTTTTTGTCTATTCATATAATCTGTCTATAACAATAATTTTTGTTTTCTTTCTAATTTAACCATAAATCTATTTACGCAAATATTTTACCAAATTCATGTAATCATATATTTTTCTTTTTTTCATATCGTTCTCGCACATTAATCGCACCACCACAATAAGGACTAAAAATTAAAATAAACAAACATCATATTATATAACGAGTGTTGCATTGCTTTTTTGCGACGAAATCACAAAGATACTTAACAGTACTTCCCGATTATAAAATAATCATCAATTTGTAAAAAAAAGCATAATTTGTAGACAAAAAAAAAAATAAATACAAAAAACAAATACAAATCAAACAACAAAAAAAAATCTATTCTACTATTGTTCTACTCTTCAAAGCCAGATTAGAAATTATATAAATACTTTAAAAAAAAAAAGTATAAAAATGTTCGAAGAAAAAATGGCTGAGGATGCAGTTATGGCGAAGGCATGCCCAAGCCCTGAAACCGGCGATTCTAGAAAAAGACCACTTGATTCCGATCCGGAAAATGAACAAACCAAACGCTCACATTTTAGTTCTGGTAAGTCCCATCATTATTATTATTGTGATCGTTTGATTTCGATTTATTTTATATATAATTTATCACACATACATACGCATATATATATATATTCGGATTCGGATTAAAAATTAAAACAATTGTTATTCGAATAATTATGAACTATAAATTTAAATTGATAACAAAAAAAAAAAACATTCATCTTTTTCACAATAACAGGAATGTTTTAGAATGTCAACAACAATCATTTCATCTTTATTTTGTTTAAGTGAATAAAAGTCATCTGATGCAAAAACTTCTTTTTTTTTTTGTTTTTGTCAAGAAACTACAAACTATACCATTTGTGTATGAAATTGTGTGTCGAATCATTGCAACATTCTTATGATTTTTTTTAAAAGTAATTGAAATTTAATAAACATATAATTCGATTAACCAACAGTCTCATAAAAATACATTGCAGAGGTACATTTTATTTTTAATGACGCTTCTAACATTAACTTAATACACTTTTGTTGAGCACTGTATATTCAATTTTTACAAACAAAAAATCAAACCAAACAAATTTAGCAGCTTTCTTTGAGCATCATTAAAATGGATAAGGTGGGGTTTTAAGGTACTAAGTAAAGAGTTAGCTTAACTTAGTAAAAGGTTATTACTTTAGTAGAATTTAAAAAAGTCTGATTGCGCGTTAGATCTTTTAGTTAATATTATAGTGTATAAATGAAAAGCGATTCAGCATGCATTAATAAACTCTTTAAAATCCAGTTATACAAAAAACTTCAATTTCGTTAGCTGTTGTTTTCAAACGTCATCTTTGAAATAGGAATCTTTATGCATAATTATATTGTTAAACGGACATTGTTTTGAGCAAAGGCATTAATAAAAAAATTATATCTAAATTCTACGTCTTAAGTATTTTTTGTGCAAATCATACATACATACTTTATTTTTTTCCATTTCCAGTAATAATCCTTTTCACTTTTAAATAGTAATTGTTGGACATGGTTCTCTTATTTATGATTTTTAAACTGCGGTTAGGCCAAATATCAGAAAAATCACTTCCATTGCATTAACCAGTTTTGTTATGAAGCTAGGTTGTTGCCGGTACTATTGTGTGTTGTCATTTATCAGTAATCAGTAATCTAAATACCTGATTAACTGTTGTTTTTATCATACTTGAATTTTTATCGTTGATCATTATGCAAGCTGATTGATTTACTCCATTACGTGCAGTAAAAAAAACACTTCTTCTAGCTCGCTAATTAATCGGTATCATCGGGTATAGTCCAAGCCAGTTTTGAAAAGGGGGTACATTTAAGGCTATTTCTAAAATGAAAATACGAAACTAAAAAAAAAAAAAAAAAAAACACATTGTTTGCAGCCTATTTGGTTTGATGAATTTTAGAAGACTTAATCTTAAAGCAATTAATTGTGAAAAACAAAACATCTTGCGTTGTTGTAAGACTCTTTTATAAGACTTATTACATTATTGTCTTATAATACAAAGTGCTGTTGGATTGTTCTGGAAGACACTTCCATTGAATCGAAGAAAAATACTTGTGCGTGTTATTGTTATGACAAAATCTAAACGTAAAGTATTGAACTCAGCTGAATGAAACATACATATATACATACAGAGGTTATCTGTTCGGTTCGTGGTTAAGCTTGCAAAAAAAAAATTGGATTAGAAATACATAATTTACTGTAGCACGATTACTGAACCATTGTTAAAAATAATTAATCTTGAAACGAAAATCAACCGCAAAAATATGTGGCTTCCCGATATTGTCAAACTTTTAAACATTTTAGTGTATTATCGTTCGGCATTTGTATTTGCAACTGAATACATTGTAGTTGTTTTTATATTGTTAAAGTAGTATTTTTTAGTTGGTTTGTGATTGCGATAAATTATTGTCTACTATTATGGGAAAAGTCCAATAATGACATAAATAAGTTTCCCAGGCTTTTCATTTAATATACCTACCCAGAAAATGTATCTGTTTTTGAGTTGGGAACATTTATAATATTTTAAGTGAATACAATGTCATTCTAGGTAGAGTGATCAGAAATAAATTTATAACTTATTTACATTTCTGGTTAAAATGAAAAATGAAAATTAATGTTCATTTAAAATTAGAAAATACGAAAAGTATTATTTGTTTTTGTCACTCTATATTTTTATTAATAAAAACCAACAGAAGCATAATATTAATTTTGAATGTCAATTTTTTTAATACTCGTTTATATGTATGTATATTTATTTAAAATAAATTCGTGAGCAATAAATATCTTGTAATTATTGTATGAGCTTATCAAATATCTTTAGATATGGAAAATAGATTAATCACCCTATCCACAATACCAATTAAACACAGAAAAATAATACTTCATAATGTATAGATAGACTACACGTGTGACACGATAATTTAAATACCCTCAAAGGGTTTAATGCGATGTTACTTATAATTACGACTAAAATAAAAATATGTTTTCATAAAATAAAATGAGAAACAGCAGCAAGAAAGAAGCGTGCAAAATAATAAAATAAAGCATTTTTAATTACGGTGTTATATATAACACAAGCGTGTAAAAATATTGAGTTACAAAAAAAGAAACCCTATATTGGGTATTGCTTTGGTTATAGTTCAAACGTTTATATTTCCCAAACAAAAAAGTGAAAGGAATTTATGAGCTAGATTTTTACTTCTGGAAAGTGTTAATGGTTGAATCGCGTTCTTTTCATAACCTTTTTTGTTTGATAATGTCAAACGATTCATACGAAAGTTAAATTTTTTATGATTGTACTTAGCATACAAATAATATATTCGAATTAATTCCTAGTTTCGTTATACAGATTATTATTCGTTCGATGTGGATAATTTGAAGGGGAGATATTATATTGCACAAGCTTGAAGCATCATTGATGCATCCGTTCATGTAAAACAATCTCTGCTAATTTGTATTTTATAGCAAAGTCAAGCAAAGTTTATAGACATGATATTTTTTTTTGTTTCAGATGCAAAAATAAAATAATCAAATCTATCTTTTTTGAAATCTAATCTTCTTTTTCAAAACAACTAATTTACATATAAAAACTTGTATGTTGTCCTTGAGTCTTAAGTCTTAACCAGTTGACATAATAAAATGTTGATGTATTTTAAAAAAAAATCGTTTTGTTGTCTATTTGTATTATTATTATTTTCGCTTATATAAGCTTTTTTTGTATTTAAATTTAACCTTTATTAGGAATGT
Organism: Baccha elongata; assembly: GCA_951217065.1. Taxonomy (NCBI): domain Eukaryota; kingdom Metazoa; phylum Arthropoda; class Insecta; order Diptera; family Syrphidae; genus Baccha; species Baccha elongata. Next base: position 87,151,886 of record OX578273.1, read on the forward strand.
GCAACTAACTGCATACTCAGTTTTTTTTAGTTGCTTCTTCATTGTTGCTTAACGATGGGTATTATTTAATTATAACTTGTGAACACGTTTTTATTTTGTTAAAGTTGTTTTGAATAATGTAAATTATTCACGAAGAAGGTTAGATTTATATTATATCCATTAAATAGCTATAGATACTCGTACATCATAGGAAACATTTTTGTTTTTATAATAAAGAAAACCATTTTATTTTATTTTGTTTAGCAGGAATATAGTTAAATAATATTTGTATCTTCAAATTTACCTACATACATACATAGATAAAGATAAATAATTAATATGAAGTTATAGAACAACATATTTTGGAAAGTTGTTTACGTTCTTTGATCGGAATGGCGATCAGCATTAAAAAGTGAAAAAAAATTATTCAACAACGTACGTTCACAAACACCAAGTAGGACCACGCAGGAATTATAGCTTTTTTACGGCAGCCGAGCCAATTATCAAAATACTTTAGTGGTGCTGTACTATTACAATGTTATGTATGATTATTTGAAAAAAAAAATTTAATTTGACTATGTCGGTGTCGGGGATTTAAACACATAAATCGCCGTCACCAGCACTTTCTTCATAGTTTCTTGAACTATGTTGTTCCACCACTTAAGCCACAAGCAAGCTCGTTTCAATTGTGTTTATCAATTGTTGTATTGCATTGTTTATCATTGCGTTTTCTCAGTTCAATGACATGGGATCATAAGTAAACTTTTCATAACTTTTGGCTAAATAAAAACCAAACAAATTTAACTTTTTATATTCTGTGTTCCTAAAATGCTTATTCAGAGTTTTTTTTTCTCATAAAAATAAGTTTTAATTTTTAAAAAAGTCCATCGTTTAAAATTTAAAATGTGGATTCATTTTAATTAAGTTTTGAATCTTTTGATGTGAAAAATTGTCCTACTCAAGAATTTTTTTTATTATGATGTTTTTTGTTGTGTTCCTAAGAAGTACCCAGTTGCATTCTTCTCTTGAAACAATTCAAACATAATAGGTACTCGGACTGATAAAGAAATGCTCTTCATTTTACCCAAAAGCTCGATTTCGGAAGTACAGAGATTTTTTCTTTAGCCGCACTGTGGAATGCTTCACCCGGATAATTTCTCTAACAAAAGTGAAAACTTGATCAATTTATCGGTTGAAAAAAAGAACTCTTTTCTTATAACGGTACGCGTTATTAAAAAAAAACACGCACTAATTTTACAATACTTCAGTAACTTAAAATTAAATAAAATTGATTGAACTTTATAAATCTTTATTTTTATTAATTGACTCGATAAAATATCAATATTTTTCAAACTTATAACAGTAGTGAATAATCAATTTTTCGTTGGCTCTGAAAAAATACAAATTTGAGATAAAATAATATTTAATTTTGTTTTTTAATTTTTAATTTTAAGATTTTGAGTTCTGACAGTATTGTTATATTAGATTTTGAGTTCCGACAGTATTGTTATATTATTTCGAATGATGTTTTTTTTTCACTAGAATGACGATTTGCGTTTTTATGCCAAAAGCAATTTTATTGTCTTTATTGACTGGCCTACTTTATTTGAATTTATTTATTCTTGTAAAACATGGGTGCATGGGTGATTTCCTTGGGTCAATGGTTTTCTATGCTTATATGGAAAAGATATTCTAGGCATGGAAATGACAACAAGTATATTGGATAAAACTTTCTTGAAGCTTTTCATGAAAAAAAAAAATTATGTCAAGTCAAGTCAAGTTAGGCTAATGCTTTAAAATGTTCACTTACATATTTATAAATAGAGACAACTGATAGTGATTTTTATTTCTGCAAATAATCACAAAAAAATTTATTAGATTTTTAGATTTTTGTCAAAATCGGTGTATATAAGCCGTATTTTATTATCCCCTCTGATCTGATCCGGATTGGATTTGCGTCTTCAAATAGATGCAAACAACAACAACAAAAGATCCAGCTTTGTTCTGGGTCTTGCGAAATACCAATCCGTTCCGAACCAGAAGGGATAAAAAAGGCTATTATGTCTTTATTTTACTTTAGGCAACAATCCAATAATAAATTTACATGCTTCTTTATTTCTAAATTTATAAATTCTAGGCTGAACGTTTAAAATCAAATATTCAAATGAGTGTGACATCAAATACTTCTAGTGAAAACTTTTTAGTTATCAAACACAGCATGAATTTATTGATTTACTAAAAATATGTATGTATATGTGTACCTATCTTCTTAACCGATTTCACTTTTGTTCTCCTTCAAATTTTTAAGAACTCCCAAATTGTTCCGCATCAATTTTCTTGTTATTCAGATTTGTAGGTACCTGATTACCTTCATAACCAGATTGAAGGGCATCACAAAACAAAACAGTTCTCCTACCATAAAAATAATAAATTCAAAATCAACTACATATTAACTCATTGAATAGAAAAAGTTTTTTGTTGCAGCTTAATTCATAGTAGGTATCTATATTAATAATAATTATTTTCCTCTTTAAAACAAAAATGATCATATTATGAAAAAGAGTGAGAGCGACTCTAGTAGGTATTCACACTAATAGATACAAATTTAACCTAGTCTATCCTATCTATGTATTTGTGGAAAAATTAGCGCATTCGGTGCATATTTTGTAGGAATAACTTACAATTTTATTTAAGTATCTATCAGAGATATTTCTACAAAACGAAATACAACGACGTGTTCGTATACCTTCTCGTACACTAACACCGCCCGCCACCAAAGTCGATTCAATTTCATGTTTGTTCATCAAAAGCAAACATGAGTCCAAGGTGAACTGGTAGCTAGCTACATTATACACATTACGATACACCATACTGCCACTCTATCTAATGTTAGATGTGTGTCGTGTTGGACCTTTATAGCTAATGAAATACTCAGGGCTGTAGTTATGGGGTAAGGTGCATATAGGGCTCAAATTGTTTAATAAATAAAAAAAAAAAAACGTCAGACTTAAAATTTTGTTTTGAAATTTGATGTCTGCTGAAGCAAGATTTTATAGAATACCAGATAACATTCTATAAAAATTGACCGCAAATAGTATGAAAAATTGTAAGCTATCAGCCCGTTTCTGACCAACTTATGTGACACCTCACATTTCGCAAGACTTTGACAGGAAGAGGTCTTATCGATTTTGTGACTGGTATTCTATCCCTCAGTCAGAAATTGTGCGAGTCACTATTAAGGATTGGTAAAGTTGAAATGCGCAACGGGTGTGTGAGCTACCAAATGTCCACCATACATTTTATAGCATTCTATCTAACTGTCTTTCTATGGAAAGTGACAAATAGTTACATATAAAATATTGCTCGTGAAGGCACCGGGATGCATTAAGAAAAGAATTTCACATATATAATATGCAAGTAAGTAATTCGCTAAAGCACCGGTTTCTGTCACTGAGAATGTAAATCGCAACACAAAGTGACAGCTCGGACTTTACCGAATGACAATGCGAAATACAAATCACGACTGTCAATCTTTATTTCCAATCAACTCTATTTTAAATTCAATCATAAACAATTATTTATTCAGTAATGTGGTGGTTTTGACGTTTTGTGCATGAGCGAGAAAGAAATATGTATATGTATGTAGGTCTGAAAGCTTATGATGTATTATTTGAATTGTAATTGAAATCACAATTTTAAATGGGTCAGTTGACAACCGCAGATGAAGTTGGTTGACACGATTGTAATCAGTTTCTGATGACACGACATTAGACTTGAGTTTATACAAGATAAGATAAATCATCTTGTCGTAAATTTTTACTTCGGGCTGTTTCGGAAAAAATAAATTATTTCCACAATTTTTATTTGATGAATTGTCTTCAAAAGTTACTAGTTTTTCTATAAAAATAACAAAACGAGTCACTAGAATCTAAATTATATCCCATCTAAGGAATACCTCGGGCCTTTAATATAAAAACCTAGCTAGGTACGGCAATGAGAATTCATATTAAATTGTTTGTTACGTGTACACCACGACAATTCAATCGTTGTTCGTTTTATAGGTTATCTCTGGTGGTTGTTATTTTTTACTTCAATGATTTGGTATTGTTGGACATATTTTTGTAATACAGGTTTGATCAGAAATATGGGTTTCAAACTAGTATTTTCCTTCAGAGACCCCCTCCGATAGATACATGTGATATTTAATTGAAGGATGATACTTGTTTTAAAGATAGATATAGATATGTACATAAATAAGAGTTACGAAACTTTTCTATCAGTGGGGCAACCATCACTTTTGATGATTGTTGTTGTCAGTTCGTTAAAAGACAACAAAATTATCATAATAGAGTCTTAGCGTTGCTTATGGTTGGGGAAATGCATCATTCTTCTCGTTGCTATAGCATCAGTCGATTTTGTAGTTAAATGTGGTGTCTGTGTGGCACTTTCCCCTTGGCATTCGATGATGTCATTTGATTAGCGCAGCTGAGTTCATAACGACTGACACGGCACGACACGCTAAACAAAACAGGAGAATGTAGCTTTTGTTTTATTTTTGAATACTCAAAAAATGTGTGCAAGTATTAACATATAAATGTATATAGCTCTATACTTGTAAAAAAATTATATTGCATCATTGAAAAATAAGTTTGTTAGACAGGTTTTTTGTTTGTGCTGATGGCGCGCATTAGATTTTTTTTATTTTAAGGATTGCTACCAAAATGATGGTTATATAACAGTTTTTTTTTTTTTTTTGGATTAAAATGATGTTTTAATATTGATTTTCACCCCCAAACACCAGACTATCATTAACCAACCCAGTCAGCTATTGCAAAGCCAACCCTGATGTAAAGCCAAATTGTCAGCATGCACAAGGGGAAGTTTCCATTTCTTGCAGCTATTGGTACTGTTTTTCTGCTTCTGCCACTGATGTTGGTGTTTGTGATGGTGCTGGTGCTACTGCTGCTGCTGCTGCTGTTGTCGTCTTTCTGACCTAGTTAAAATTTTGCTTTATTGTGATTTTTATTGCTGTGTCCTGCGCACATGTTACCTTGCAATGACGCCGAAAGTATTTTTGTGTTCCCAAGCAGCACTTGACTAAAAGTGCATGGAAACAGCAACAAAAGTGAAAAAAAAAAAAAAATAAGAAGCCATGTGCAATTCTACCACACGACTATGTAACAATATAAACAGAAATCCAACTCACAATTTTTGAATGCAATTATATAATAAATAGGTAGGTACCCTATTGTTTGGTGTAAATGGGAGAAAATATAGCCACCCATATTCCAAGGATTTTCAAAGTTACCCTCCACTTTAAACAGCAATTCTAAATAGTGTGGGTATACCTACATATACCTTCTAATAAAAAAATCCAAGATTTGTCTGCTCTGTAAATGTTGCTTATGATGACAAAAAAAAAAGAGGATTTAAGTCTTTTCTAGAAAAGTGCATTTTGTATTCCATTCCCGAGACAAAAATAAAAAAAAAAAAATGAAATGAATTTCAAGATACATAATATGAACTACCTAGGTATAAAAAGAAAAGCTTTTTTCTTTTAAGGATGCAAGTGAAAAACATAAAAGTACTTGACTATCTTCTACTGAAATTGTTAAATAATGTAGCAATCCTTAATGCAACGTGGCCTAGATACAAGTTCTACTTTTTTTTTGTATCCACTGTTGAGTTGTGAATTTTATTTCGTTTAGGATATGTCGTTTAAAAATGCTAAATTATTTATGCAATTTTTTTTTTTTTTTTATTTTACTCATAAAAAAGAAGGTACATTTGAAAAGTTTTATATTGATTTTACCTTAATCATTAATAATTCGACATTTGAATGCATGAATAATTGATGAAATGAAAGGGTAATCGTAGCTTCATTGAAAATTGAAAGAAACTCAACAATAATGGAATTAATAATTCAGTATAGCAAAATGTTGATGTTATTTAAATTATCTTTTTTTTTTTATTTCTATATATTTCTTTCTGTTTTGAGAGTTGTTTAAATTAAGCAGCATTTGATGTTTGCTCAAATTCATTCACATACAATAAGTGTGTTCATTTGGGAATTGGAACTGCTTTTTGCAACTTTGCAGTAGATCATAAATAAACCAAATTTTAATTAATTTAAACACTTCGCATTGTAAAATGCATTGCAGTTGTTTTCTAAATTATTCAACATTTTCCAAAAGGGAAGTCAAAATTAAAGAAATAACAAAAATCAGCAACTGCTGGTAATACATTTGACAACTACATTGCTAAACTACTACTACTGCAAAGAATTATCATCAAATTTAATTTATAACAATGTACTTTTAATGTTGTAAAACAGCATTTTTCAAAAAAGACTTGAAAACGCAAAGTTGGGCAGATGAGTTTTTTTTATATACTTAAACAAGTATTTATTGTTTTGACCATCCAAATTGACATTTAAGTATTTTTTTTTATTTACAGAAAGGTTTTTGTAAATTGGCACAAAGTGCCATGCATCAGATGAATATCTTCAATTAATGTTTTTGATGTGGGAGTGCATATCTTAACCAACGCTTCAGTTTCATTACAATATGACATGTAATACTTTGCAAGTAACCAATGAATGTAATTATTAATTATAATTCAATACAATCGATGACTTAATATCATCAAATGAATGATATCATCTAAAACACATTGAGTGTATGATTAACGACAACTTATGTATACATATATTGGAAAAACCAGATTGAACAGAAATATTTATGTTAGAATTTCTATCCTCAACTTCAAGACTGTAATTAAAAAAAAAAAAAAAACAATCGTTCACTCGGGCGTATACGTACTTTTTTTTTAATTATAATTAAGTTTTATTCAACTAAAATACAGTTGATACAGCTAAAATTTTCTAAAAATATGTTTGACCTAAAGCATGAAATCAACACTCCTAGTGGATACAATTGTTAGTAAAATGTTTATATTTTGATTTGAAAAAGTCGATCCTGCAACATTGAGAGCCAATATAGCTTCTAAAAAAATGAGAACGGGTTCCACTTCCTTGGCCCAATATTAAAGGAAACTCGGAGGATTATTTTTGGTAAAAAAATCCTAAGCGAAGTCGGGATGATTGGTATCCTTAACGGAGCTGACAGGAATGCTCTGTCTGAATTTAGATTGCACTCAGTTATTGAAAACAAATTATAGAAGAACTTTTTTAATTAAGGCAAAACAAAAAAACACTTATTGTTACTTCTTACTAACGTAAACTTTTAAATTTTCAACTAGCAGACGGCTGAGGCCATGCATAAAAATTTTTAAACAAAATTTGTAAAATTCAATGAATAAATAAAATAAAAAAAATATAACTTCAAAACTCCCAATATATGAACATAAAATTCAGTGCGTTCTTGAGATATCTTAGATATTCCAATTTTGATTTTAAGGTTCCAAGACTTGCAGTACGATGATACTGACACCTATTTGTTTTTAATAAAACTTTAACTAAGTGTCTGGCACATAGCTTTTCATGTGCACGACTTTTATAAAAACATCCTCAGAAACATTGTAGGTATGTATGTATATAAAAACGGCAACAACGATTGTACTCAGAACGCATCCTTAAGAGATACGGCGCTTAAACTTGCTTCAGATGTCATTATGACAGGTAACGTCTGCCAGAGAACTTCTTCTTTTTACTTCTTTATTGGATTTTGTCATTTTTCCAACACAAACACTTAAAGTAACTTCCATCATATATAAACTGACAGCTAAAAAGGTAGCTCATTTGTTAAATGACAGCTGGTTTTGTTTTGACAGATATCTATTTGTGATCCATAAAATAACATTTCTACAAAATCAAACAAACCAATTGGGCTACTTATATTGTTTTCATTTGGTAGTCCAGAATCGATAAGCAGAACTGTCCAATTCCGGACACCAAATGAACATGCAAAGATACTTTGGTGATTCTATAACTTGCATATATTGTGTGTGTCAAACTTCAAATGAATTTTTTTTTCAATTGAGGAAAATGTCGGTGATGAGGGGTGATAACAAGTTATGTATGCAACTTAAAAAATGCGAGGTATCCATTGATTTTCTATATTGGCTTTATAATTTATTTATTTCAAGAAGCAAAATATTTTTCTATCATTCTTCCAAAAAAATAACAAAATAACGACATTTCACGATTTGAATATTTAAATCTGTGCAAGTATGCATAATTCTGATTTTGATTCTGACGTCAAGTCCGGAATCGAGTTTCTCCTCTTTTCAGAACTCGAACTGTCATTAAGTGCCAAATGAACGTAAACAGAACCGTCCGGAGTAGTTCCGAACCACTCCGAACTACCAAATGAAAACGATATTAGCTTCCATAATAGAGGCACTAAAATTCTGCCATTTTTGATTTCAATTGATCTCAGAAGATCTTTGTTTTTTACTTTACAAAATTTTGTTTCCTAGAGTTTTTCCGAACTTCGAACTACGGCAGTATAGTAAACCTTAAATGCAAGCTTTTTGCAATATCCGATAACCTCAATAAACTTTCTAAAAGTTTTAGAACATAGGTTGACCGCTAAGAGTAGGCACGTTCAAAGTTTCAAAGTTAAAATAGAGATTAGAAAAATGGGATTTTTTCTTTCCTTGTTTCATCTTTCATTTGTATTTCAAATTGTGTTTATTTTACCAATAGCTTTGGATAAAAATACTATAATACGAAACAAAATGTTAAGGAAATCAATGCAAAATAAATTGGTAGAAATAATATTTCATAAAATACATCTCAACCTGTGTAAACATCACAAATCACATTTTAATCCTAAAAAAGTTCATATAACGTATATTGTACATGCCCAACCTCCTTATGCCTAATTAATGTCAATGTCGCTATTTAATTTCAAAATATTGTAATTTCGTATTTATAAATCATTAAATCGAAAAACCTATAATTAATTGCTTCATTCTTGCACAATAGATTTTTTTTTATTGCATCGCAGCGATTAAAATAAAACATAACTCAAGTTTTTTCTCCCGAAAAATTAAACAACAATTCATTATGACGAAGTTGTATAAAGAAAAAAAAGAGCACTCCTCTCAGTCGTTACTTAAATTGACTAAAAAGATTCGCTCAAGTAAATTTCGATTTATAATAATAAAAAAATACACCATCACTCGTTAACTTGAATTACTGCTTGTACAGGTGGAAAACATTTTATTGTTGGTTTCTAGATAGATTCCATCAATTTTAACTGAAACAAAAAAAAATAATCAATTTTTGTCGCAAAGAGCATGATTCAGAAATGTTAAACATTTTAGCAAAATTTAGTAAACGTGTCACAATTAGAATCAAAAGAGGTATCAGCTTATACAAAAAAAACAAAATTCAAGTGTGTGCTTTATTCTCGTTCAGAAAAAGTATAATTGTGGTTAAACAACATTTGGCTAATATAATTTTTGAGCTTCGTGCGCGTGTTTTTTTTTTTTGCGCAGGTTTTTTTCGTTTGTTCTTTCATTCATTTCTATTTGCTTCTCTTCGACATTATTTTTTCTGTTTCATTATCTTTATACTTATATTAGCTTCAATGTATGCGTGAATAGCCTATAGCTGTCTGTGCGATCAGTGATTCTCACTCTCCGACCTCTAACGATCGCTCACTCACAAAGTTAGATAGATAGCTTTTTCACCTCCCAAACGAATTTCAATGGAAATCCAACAAAATTGTATATTTCATTCGAAACTAACATCTATATCCGCTATAAACGTGTCGCATCTTTCTTACGGTTTGAAATTGAACATTTATTAAACAGTCGACAACGACGGGGTTCTAACTTTTGATATCATCATCGCATTCATCGTATAAATCGACGTAGTCACAATTTTTTTTTTTTTTTAAATAATTAACGTATATTTATTATAAAAATACATTAAGTATATAATATACATTTATAAAAAACACTTACGAACAACATCGCATCGCAAATGAGATTAAATATGTGTATGTTCGTTGCTTATCACTAAAAAAATTTCATAATATTTCCATGACTGTATACATTCGGGCGGAAAAAAAACGCATGCTTATTTTTTTTTTCTTTTTTTTCCCAACAAAATCGTTTATGTACCTAGTTGAAGAACTTCTATAATAGTTGGAACACACTCATAGCTCATAAGTTGACTTTAATAACAAGTCAAGCAGTATCTGCGTATCTATTGCTGTCGTATGTAACTTATTCGGTGCCGCGGTGTGCATGGTGCTACGTTTCATCATCTCTCCATTAAGAGTAAACAAGATTCACTTAATTTCTATATCTTGCATTCGTTTTTAACTTGATTTTTAATCCGACAAAAGTGTACAAAAAAAATAATATGTGGGAATTGTATCTGCAAAATTGCCATTTGATAGTTTATGTATATTGATCTGTTTAACCTTGACATTTCTCGTGCTAGAAACCACGTTTTAGTTAAAATGTTTTCTTCTGTTTGTACTCATTTTATTATTTTTTCTTATGATCAAGTTATAAAAATAATATTATTGTTATAAGATACAACTCATTACCACACACTTGTAGATTGTGGTAAAAAAAAAATGATATAAGTGTTCCAATATCTGTTGTGGAACCGGTTCGTCTAGTATAAAATTTGGCTCTTAATAATATCTTCATTTAAATTCAATGATACAAAACGAACGAAAAAACAACACAAATCTCACATCAAACTGCTTCGGTGTCACTATGGCTGTCATGTCATACTATATGGCAGGTTTATACTGCTGCTGAATTTAGTTCAATGTCAAACTTGCTTAGTTAAATATACACCATAGACAGTATTCGATTCGTTGGGTTATTTGAGCCTACACGGACGACTGACTTATACTTCCCAACTTTGGTCTAATGTAGAAAGACACAGATAGTGAGGCAATCTTTTCAATGACGGTCTCTAAAACCACAAAGTATCTGCATATTTATATCAATAGTTTGTTTGATGTTTGTTGATGATGTTGATTTTTTGTTTTCCTATTCTCTTTGAAAATAATATATGCATATGCATTAATGGGGGTGGGCAAGCATATAAATGAAAATCTCTTAACCCTGAATCTAAAATGTTGTTTTGCTTTTTATGTTCAAAGAAAATAAATATGCTTAGAGGGGATTTGGTGATTTAGTTTTGTTGTTTATTTATTTAATTTTTCTTGCATCTTTGTGAATAAAATTTGTTTTTTTTTATCAAAAATCCAGTTTCTAATTTATGACATTCAAAACGCATTATAATCCTCAATATCGCATCTCACACTGATTTTTAAACACAATAAAAAATTTAAATATTTATGTGTCTATCTCACTATATAACTATAACACAACCCATCTTCTGTTGTGCAACATTCATCTCTTTATAACAAGCCTCTTTTAGTCTCAGACGTCTCTTCTTCACATCCCACAAAAAAAAAATAAAAAAATAATATTAAAAATTCACCAAAATGAAGTAAAAATCAAATCAGATGCGTGTTGCAAAATCAAAAATTTCGTATTCATAGCGTTGTTTCTTTTTCGCTCTCTTCATATCAGAGCCTCGCAGAGATCATAGGCCACCATCATCGCATTTTTATGTTAGCCCAGGTAGTAGTTGTTGACATCTTTATCGTAACGCAGCGGTGTCATTAATACACGATCTATCATTTTTTTTAAGGATCAAATCAAATTAAAAAAATAATTAAACAGATCCTCAAAACTAACCGTTTCTAAATTTTGTTAATTTTTTTTTTGTATGAATTTAACAAGTATCTAAATAAAAAAAAAGAAGAAACAAATGCTTTATCTCATAACGCAGGAGCTTTTTCTCGATTTTGATTTTCTGTTTCAATTTTTTTTTTCTCAAAATCATCGCAAAATTTGGAGAGCGAATGTATATAATATTTTATTTTTGTTTATATTAATTTTGTGCAGAAACATTCCCACATAGTTTGTTTTTCGTTCGATCGTTTTACATATAAATAAAAAAAATCAATCAATCCTGTGTCAGTTTGGATAAAAAACAAAAGTTATTAAATCCGGGAAAACGCTGTGATTTCGTCACGCACCAATGAACTACAAAAAAATATAAAAAAAACCCAAAGGACTCAAAATAAATAAATAAAAAAAAATCAAAACAAATGTTCTATTGTCACGAAACCCAAACAAATAACAATAAATACAACAGTAATGACTACAATTTATTACTAAAAAAACAAAAACAATTTCACTACAACAATAACATCGAATCCATTGCAACTACGGAATTGCATCATCGAAATCTATCATCACCTCCACCACCACCACCATTATTTAGTGCAACAACTAAAGTGAATAGTAATAATAATACTACAACAACATCGCTTGGTATTTATGAGGATGATATTAATAGTTTGGATCTCAATTTTGACTTGATAAATTTAAAAAGTTGCAATTTTTTGCCATCATCATCAGAAGATAAGTCTCAATTAAGCCAAAATCGGAATTGTAACAATGCAAGCAATATAAAGCAATTACTACTGTTAAACGAATTTTGTTCACCTTCATCGTTATCTCCTAATAATAGTTCATCGTCGAATTGTTCATTGAATTCCGTGAGTTGTGCATCATCATCCATCTCAACAACAACAACAACAACAACAACACACAAAAATCACCAACAATCATCCTCCAATATCGCAACCAAATCCACTCCCAATCACACAACTAAAACAAACACAAATACAAACACCGCTGCTGCTGCTGTTGTTGTCGCAAATTTTGTTGAACATTTTGATAATAATCTCAATAAATGCAAAAGTTTTGATTTAAAAAATAGAAATAAGACTAATAATAATTATAGCAATTCGCCTACTTCAACTTCAACCACATCATTATTCGATTATAGCTATAATTGCATTAATTATTATAATCAACCACAAACACCACCACCACAACCACAAAATCCACCAAATCCACTATCATCAATAGTATCGTCGTCGTTACAAAATTTACCATCGCAATCGTCCATTTACAATTTATACGGCAGCCAAATTAATAATAGTTTTAACTTCAATCGTCATAGCACAACGTCATCACCAACATCGTTTACAACACTCCTCGCATCATCGCCATCAATACCGACTGAAGAGGAGAAAGACGAAAAGAAGCAGAACTTCATCAATCATATCGACGTCGACGAAGAGAACTTCAACATCATCAGGGAAAATTTCCGGAAGGATAACCATTTCATTGAACAACAACTACTCTTTCGTGATATTATCAAGATGAGTGAACAACACTCTGGTATGCAACATCAAATGCGATCATCTTTTGCATTGGGCTCCGGAGTGGTGGACTCATCCGGTGGCCTTTTGTTAAATCAAAATCATGCAATGGACATGTATAATCAACAGCAGCACTTACAACATCATCACCAACAACAACAACAACAACAAATTCAATTTCAACAGCAACGCCAAACGCCGCCGTCACCATCTTCGCCTTCTTCCATAAACCAGCAGCAACAACTAAGACATTCCATGTCATCATCGCCTTCGCCTATTCCGTCGCCAACTTCGTCATCGATTTCTCAACAGCAGCAAAATCAACTACAGCAGCAACACCATAACTCGCAACAACAACAACAACAACAACACCAACATCACCATATGAACCACATGCATCAACATCAGCAGCAGCAACAACAACAACAACAACAACAGCAGCAAAATTCCACAACAATGACGCAATCAAGTACGTCACCATTTAAGTCCTGTTGGTGTTTTGGTGAGTGTGCCTCTCTAATTCTAATTTGTTGCTTAAAAATTCTCATTTGAAACCAAATTTCGTTGTGTGTGTTTCAATAAATCAAAAAAAAAAAAAAAAAACCGAAGCACATGTTTATTAAAAAAAAAAAAACAAAGAATTTGTGGGAACGTTTCTATATTTTTTTTTATTTCTTATCCTTTTTTGATTTTAATGTTCCTTTTGAATTCTTTTCTATAAAAAGTATCTTTATCTTTATAAAATTTATTAGGTCATATTACAAAATTGTATAGTCCTGCTGGATCACTTCTTTCTTAACTCCACACAGTTTCAAGTGACTCTTTTCTTATTATTTCTAGGACTCTTTTTGTTATTTAAAAAGGACACTGAACACGCCCCTATTTTTTTTTTTGTCAAGTAGACACATGACCTTTTAACACTATTACAGAAAATCCTAAGTCGATTTATTTTTTGTATACCTCTATATCTGTATGTGTGTTAGGACTACTTTTTTACATCGATATCCTGATTACAATGACACAAAGGAATAAAATGGGTACAAGCTTTATATGGGGTCAAGACTTATGACACAAAAGGAACCTATTGTGCATGAAAATATATGTAAATGAAAAGAGCATAAGACCCACCTGGGTTATTACTTCCTGGGAAGATTAACCTTCTTTAAATATTTATTCTGCTACTAAATGCCACTTGGGCATTGGCTCATAATGGCCGCATGTTAATAAGAAAGTGTGTGCTTGAGGATAATTTTCATAATTTCGAGCATAATACTCGTATTCCCTTAAGCTTAACAAGAAAGGGTAATCATTTTCTTAAATTTGCTTTGTGCTTAACAGTTTTGATGATGCTGCTAAATAGTGTTTGTGGGGTTGGTTACGTAACAGTTTCCTATGTACACATTTTTGTGAGTGTATACTTTTTCAGAGTAAATTAAGGTGGCGGAAATTAGAACAAATATTTTCTCAATTTTTTTTTGTATTTCTACTTTCTTTAACAGATTATTATTTATTTGTTTAAAAAAACTAAAAGGCTTTTTTTGCATGTTTGAACCTGAGGTGGTCCTTACAGATTTGATTTATGTTCGGTAGTCCTTCCTTTCACTTTGCCTGAAGTTTCCCGGAATTATTTGATTGTTTTTAATTTTTCTTGTGTGTTCTTGAGAAGTAAAAGAATTTAACAGGGCAACTCTCTCGTGAATTAGTTGCCTTACATCTGTGAGGCTTCCCTTAAAACATATATTTTCAAAAGACAGACTAAGGAGCACTTTTTCATGGTATTTTTTTACAATGAGCAAATTTCGAAACGTAACCAAATATTGATTTTATCGTTGACAATTTCATTGAATGTAGTGTGTGTGGCACAACACGAATCATTTTTTTAAATTTCTTCCTTACGTGCAGAATAAATGTATAAGTCCCGTGATTGAAAGTAATATAATTATAATCAGAACGTTTCCGGCTAGTGTAGCAATCTAAAAAATAAAAAGAAACTAATCTAGAACATTATTTTGTTTTTTGTAATTTGCTCAACGCACGATATTATATTGATTTGGAATTTTTGTTAATTCATAAATAGTAAAAATCTGTTCTTTAACTTTGCCAAGTAATTTTTCAAATAAGTTCAAGTAAATACAAATATAATGGCAAATTGCAGGAATGGAATATAATGTACCTACAAAGTGTATGATGGAAGACTGATTACTGGTAAAAAAGGTATACAAGTAGCATTCTTCAAAGTCGCATACTTTACTGCTGCTAGTGTGGACTGTCATATAACAACAATTTTTGACGATCACTTTCCGGACGTACTCCATCACAAAATCTTCTGTAACCCATTATTTTTGCTTTAGTATTATCACTTTCGCCTCCGTATGTAAAGAGCGATCCATAGCGCAGCTTACGTACGTTAATTTGACAGCCAACCAAATACAATTATTGTCGACTTAATATATAGAATATAGAATTATGACATTAGCTTCCTTTTGCTCTCGACTATTATGGTTGGGCCTTAAGTTTGCGAAAGTTATCGAAACTGAACGAAATGTATTAACGCTATGTTTAATTTTCTTTCGAATAACAGTTTGTTTGGTTTGTAGTTACTTTTATTAGACGTGAGAACAGTGAACTGAGCTGTCAAAAATAGGTCTGTGTGTTTCTTTTTCAGCTCCGACATATCAATACACTCAACTTATGTTTTTTTTCTTTCGATCAGAATTTACTCGGAGCGCGCTTTATGGGCTCAGTATAAAATGATACCAGACGAAACACAAAGCATTTAGATTTCATGTTATTTGACAGATTGTGAGATGATTTCTACTTATTTAAAATTAAAGTTCTCAAGTATGTTTATTAAAAGGCGTTTTTCTTTTTAAGTTCGTAGCAGTGCACGGAGCTGTCAAAATACCTATATCTGTGTTTCTTTTTTATCTCCGAGATCTCAGAGCGCTCAACTTAATACTTAGGCTAAATGTCAACTACATATATTAAAAGGACCACGTTCGAAACTCTGCCAACACAATAATGCCAGATTGATCAGTTTCGTTTAGTTTGCTGTCACTTGCAGTTTAGCGCACTTATGAAAAAGCGATGTCATTAGAATTTTCATTTTTAAAGTTGGCAAACAGGTCAGTTCGTTCGTTGATTATAACGCCTATTATTGCCAAATTAAGTTGACAGACCTGAATAAAACTTGACGAGCAATTGTGTCATTTATTAGCTGACTTTCGACCATAATAACTCCCCTTAAGTTAGAAAGAGAGTGAACTTCGGATGTAGGCATTCAGCGCACAACCGAACAATGTTCTATTGATAAAGTATATGGAGCACAACGGATTCAAATTATATAATCCAGTTTAATTATTATATAAATCACAAGGTTTTAATAAACATAATAAACAATGATAAATCAATGATAGAATTAAATTCTTATTTAATTCTTCATATAAATGCCATATGTAGGTATATGTATTTTTGAAAAATAAAAAAAAAATATGTGTAGGTATATGCATATTTTATGTAGCGTAAAATAAAATGTGTTCCTATATAAAATTTCAATTGTATCCCTCTGACTTCTCTTATATTTCGACAAAAAAAATGTTGTTTTTGTACACTGTTAATTTTAACATCTTTTTGTCAGTTTATGTATATCTTCAAAGAAATCCCGGAAGTAGAATTTAGGCTTTAGAGTTGCTATTTAGACAAATAAAAAAAAGAACATTTTCATACAAATAACGCTTCTTCAAGTACCGCCCTGAGAGTTGGCTCTTTAAATTGTGTAATCAACGCGAATGCGCCAGAATCAATGCAGAACTATACTTATACACGCACACACAAAACCTCATAGAGAAAAGAATCTTATAGTCAAATATACTCATTTATATGAGGGTAACTCCATACAGTTGAGTAGTGTGTATTTCGCTCGAAACTAGGGCAAGCTGCAATTATTATGTTTTTCCTCAACTTCAATAGGTAGAGGCAGAAAAAAAACATCTATACGGAGGCGACAATTTGCAATGCAAAACGCAGTGCGGTGGAGGATTAATCTAGAAAAGCAAGCCTTCTCTGGTCGGGGGTAAGATGGGGGTGAATAAGTGAATCTTACTGTGTAGATATAAAGCCTGGCATGTGTCAGTCGGTTCGTCGGTCGGTCTAAATTTTTACCCGGTTCACCCCTTTACTCACTACTACCCATAATAAACCTAGAACACAATTTAGATGTAAACAATGTCCGGCCTTTGTTTCGTTTGTCTGTGTTGGTTTGTCAAATGGGGGTATTAAAAAAAGGAGAAATATCCCGCAACCCCTTTTTAACGATTAAGGGGAAAATTTAAAAATATGTACTTAAATTTGTGTGAGCTGAATCAAATCGAAGTTATCAAGAAAAGCATAATATTCCTTTTTTATTCTATGAAATTGCTATTTTTGACACAAAATGAAAAACTGTGTAAAATTCACAAGATTATTTATATGCACCAATTGTTCTATGATGTCGCACAAAAATATGTCCAATTAAAATAAAGAAAAATGTGAATACTTAACATACTGTTTACGTGTATGTATTTATATTGTTTTTGAAGGACACTCTTGATTCTAGAATATATTTTTTTGTCTTCTTTTTATTGTACCTAGTGCAAAAAAGAAGTGAGGCATAAATTGAACACAAACGTCTAATTGAACGTATGTTCTACATCTTGAAGAACAGTAGATGATAGAAGATAAAGTTCTCTTTTGATATTTTTATTTATGTTTTGAAAAAGAAATAATGATGATAGTATCAACTTCCCACGATAACCTTTGTAACATTACGCCTATACAAGTTCTAGTTCTTCTTTACAAAAATATGTCAAATACTTTCTTTTAATTAATTCAGGTGGTGCCGATTGATGGAGGTTTTTAATAATAATTAAATTAAAATTGTATGTCAAAGCCGAGTTAAATAGTAACCAAATTGAAGATCACCCACCATGCAGGTCAAGACTTGACATAGTTGTGAGATAATTATAAAGAAATATATTTCAATCTTAATTGATCAATGATTAGATACGATGTGTTCAGTTAAGGAGTATATCGGATTTATTCATTTAAAACACAACCAAGTGGATTTTAAACTTCAAAGAATTTTGTTTTGATAGAAAAAGAAAAATTCAAGCTTATTTTAAGATTTAGGTGACATTTTGTTTGATTTTCCCTCCAGATTTATAATGAAATTTCCGATCGTTTTAAATTTTGCAAATCTCCTTCTTTTGGCCAGTCCTAACTTGCATAATCCCCCTCAAGCTTCGCATTACAGGTTTTTTTTGTTTAAATCTTCTACAGCTTGGTCACACGATTTACTCCTGTGACTGTGAACTTTCATTATTTTTAATTCTTGAGGGTAATTCCTAGTGACTGTAGTATAACCTATCAATCTCGTCGTTGAACTCCCTTTGCTAAAAATCGCATTGACAAAGGAGTTCCTCATCCGATCAATGTCTTTTATATCCACGTTTCCGCTTGTGTACAAATCCTTGATTACAACAAATACTTTGTTTTACCATCATTTACTACTCGACCAATTAAAAGCTGCTTCAGCTTGGATGTTGACAAAGGCATGTAAAAGAATATTCGTCAAATCATCTAGGTGGCTTATGCTGTATCGTCAACTCCCGGGCGTGCGCTGGTCTTCCTTTGTGCATGATTGACAACAGTTCCTCCTTCAAAAAAAAAAAAAAAAAAAAAAATAATGCAGAACGTACTTTTAACATTTAAGAGACTAAAATTATTTGTCCTTTAACTGAAAATTTATGTTCTTTTAATTGAAAAGTTTTGCCGAATGCAGAGTCGAAATCTTTAATCAAGAAGAGAAGCACGTGGTTATTGGCAGAAACCTTACTTCTTTTCAGTTATACATTTTGAAAATTTAATTGTTAAATAAACAAAAATGATAACTTACATCCGCTTATAGTCATTTTATTTACTCCCTTTATAAGCAGCAACATTTAGTAAAACAATTTCTTATCTGAATAGAAATATACCGATGCTTCTTGTAGCGCATGCTCTCGTAACCACCATAACCACAATCAAACTTAACAAAAAGAACAAAAATTTTGTTCTTTCATATTTCTCCCGTTTAAACCGGTGTAGAATCAAGAAATAGATTGATTTGGTTTTATGTTTACTGAAATATTTCAACTTTCCTGCTTTCATGCAATGGAATGCATATTGTTTTCATACTGTAGGTACTGCGTGCTGTTTATTATCTAGTTTCACATTAGTTCAGATATATAATGTCACTATATTCATCGTCAGTTGGATATACCAAACGTTTTTATAGAATATGTGCTTCCAGTTTCAATTTAGATAAGATCACTCCCTAGCAATTGTTCAAGCAATCTACAAAAAAATGAAAAAAAAAAAATATGATTTCTATGAATGTTTGAGATAACGTTTGTCTATGAATGTCTGTTCTAAAAAAAGTATATAATGTACATATATCTATTATTTTAAAACCCAGGTTTGTTTGTACAAAAATGTCAAAACGATAAAAAACATATAACAGTTGTTGCAAGTAGAAATGTATGAGTAGAGTATCTATACATAGTGTAAACAAAAGTTTGTTTAATTTTATCTATGTACATATCTTTGAATTGTAGAATAAGGGGAAATCATTCTTTTAAAATAGTTTACTTAAACGATACATTACATTCTATTATGGAACAAGAAAACCAAAGAGCCGGAGCTATTGACATAGCTTATATTTACAATTGTATATTAGGGATCATCAGAATTCTATCAAAAAAGGTTACTTACTTTTTTTTTAAGGTGATGCTACATCTGTTGTGGACCCATGTCTCAACAAACAATACTTTGCCAGTTTGCTTGGCACGCACCTAGTATAGCTAGCTTCCTACAGTTTTACCCGCCAAGTTATTTGAGATCACCTCATCTTACACAAGACACATCTTAATATTTATAAAACAATGAAAGATGGCACAGTCGGCATGACCCTACCAATTCAGTCCATTCCCTTTCACTTTTTGTAGCTAGATTTGTCCCCGTCCTTGTTTTACCTTCTCCACTTACCATTTCGTTTATGCATTCGGTACCAAGAATCACCCGGATGTAAGCATTGTCATCAACGCTAAACGGAGTTGCTGTCTCTGTGCCATAACTAAGTACTGAGATGATAAGTGTATTTATTATAAAGCAAAGGAACATGTTGCTCGAGAGTGGCAATACTCAATTGTCTTCTAAGCCCAAAGAGGCAAAAGTTATTCTTCGTCGGATCTCAGCGCTAGTATCTTAACCTGTGTTAGTCAAAGTCCCTAATTACCACAAATACTTGGTTTTACCATCATTTACCATTAAACTCATCTTCGCCTCTTCTGTCTCAATATTCAAAAAATCACCACTGACTTCAAGCTGTGTTGTTCGGATTATGTCAATATATGTATATAACACAATTCTGCACGAGGATTCTGCACTATTCCTTTAAAAATTATGTTGAAGTATCGATTTTCTTGGTAACTAGTTACAAAAAACAAACGCATATACCATTTTCTAAACGCACCATGTGAATTCAAATAGATGTGATCAAGTAAGATCTTAGTTTCCCATGGCAACCTTATTAGAAAAGAACTTAACTCTTCTTACAAACAGATTGATTCAAAGATTTCCATCTTTAGCTCTGAATGATTATTTTAGATTGAATAAATGCCTGAGTAGTTCTATTAATGACTATTTTCTTGGACTTAAACTATTTGTAGGTCTAGAATTAAAAAAAAATTAGTAAACTATCCAATAATCTCAACCGATTTTGAATGCACTTGCACATAATGTACATTTGGCTGTCATAAATTCTTCAAATGTTCTCATGTCCTCTTTATTGGTTTATAAGCGAAGCGAATAAGCGTCCTCTGAGAAACGTGTTAAGAATATATTTATATAAACCAAAGAGACCTTGATGATATCACTTACATGTAAAGTGTAAACTTCTTGCAAATGCATCTGAAATCTGACCCATTTACATTTGAAAGAAATGAAAGCTGAATTTAATTAAACACTCTGATTCGAAATGGTTTGGAATTTCATACAAAAATATGCGTATTTAAATAAAACTAAATCTAAAAAAATGATTAATGGTTGTTGTTGTATTACACGAAACAAATAAAATCCAGACAAAATTTGGGGGACTCAACTAAAGGAAGTAAATATTTCATTGAAATTATAAAACTATTAATGACCACTTAAATTAAAAGCACACAGACATTTAACTGTTTTTTAGAAATTATATTGCTTTATTTAATAATAACTTCCGTTAAAAAAAAGATAATTTTTCGGTCTAGTGAAGTGTACCTTTTTATAATTATATTGAATGTTTAAATAAAACATTAAAGTCTGTTATTAAAAACGCATACATGAACAAGAAACCAATTGAAACATAATCTAAAAGAAATATATATATATATATTAACTACAATTTTTTTGTCAATTGAACACACACATCTAAATTTGTAAACTATTTTTTTATTATTTAATTCCAGGTGAGTCAGATTGTTCTGGGATCGAGGTTGAAATTGAAAATAATAACAATAATTTGCATCATGGTAAGCTAATTCATTGTGTCATCTATCTCATCTCTATCTACCGTAAAAATTAAAAAAAACGAATAAATGTTTAAAAAAAAAAAAAAACTCCTTTAAATTTTATACAAATAAAATAATACTTAAACTTTTCTTATTTTTTTTTACAGACTTATAGTCTAAATGTTATATGTACTTGTAAAATATGCGCTTTCAGTTCAAATTATATTGTAAATGTTGACGAATTTACAAAAAAACGAACTATATCTTACGTAAAAGCTATTTTCTGTATAAATTTATATAAAAAATCTACGCTCTACACTTGAATTTTTTTTTATATATCTACACATATATTATTTTGCAATCTAAACCCTGCACTTTTATTTATTTTTTTCTTTTGTTTTTGTATCTTCTTAATTATTTTTTTTTACCAACGGAACATATAAGTATTATGTTAAATTTTCTATGCATTCCTTTTTAATTTTCCGACTGCTTAAATATTTCTAAAATGCTTTTTGCTAGTATTTCATTAAGCGCAAATCATTAAAAAAATGCAACACATCAAAAGATAAACAATTTAAGTTCAAATTGAATAGCTATTTATGCTGAAAATGTTGCTGAATTTTCTATATTTTTATAATATTAAACATCTCCTTCCTAGAAATAAACAAGTAAATTCTGATCGATTAGATGTGTTGATATTAAAAATGATCTAAAATTAAATAAGAACAATTGCTGGATCATTAAGTGATTTGCTTTAATATACATATATACATAATAATTATAATTGGCAATCAGTTAAGAGAACCGAGACATAAAGTAGTTATACAAATCTTTTGAATTCAAAGCTAGTGAAATAAAAAATTGCAGGTAATGTTGACAAAAACAAAAAGGAACTATTTGATACCTCAATTTTATTTGTCAAATTAATTTGTAAATTCAAATTGACCGTGTTTTTGTTATACTCTTGACAAAATATATGCAACAAAACACTTCTTTCTACAATACAAATACAAAATAAAAAAAAAATCGATATTTTTTCGTTTTGAAATTTTTTTTGTGGTTCTCACGAAACTTAAAATCATCCAAACGCAACGAATACAAAATACATAAAATGAATAACGACAAAATATTTGATTAAATAAAATTCAATGTATCGATCGATTAAACTCATATCAGGCATTATTAAATATTGCCCCGAGAAAGTTTATGTAAACTTTAGTCGAAATCGTTTCAGCTGTTTTGCAAATAATTGCGCATGGTGATATAATATATTTCTTCAGTATCCAACCATATAATTTCAATATAACCAACATATTTTTGATTCAAAAACACGTTTGGGACTGACAAAATATTTCTGTTCAACAAAACAACAATAGATTTAAATTCTAGCAAAAAACTAAAAAAAACTATAAACCACGACTTCTTTCTGTTAACGACCTCGTCTGTTAAATTTACTTTAATGTAAATTCCTCGGTAAATCCTTCATAATTTACTGTCAATTAAAGTTTCATGTGTAATCTTGGCCTTACTATGAGTCTTAAAACTTATGTATATATTTGTGTTGATGTAACCAAAATCAATGAGAGGATTGACAAAATAAGTTCTTTTTGTATAACAACTATTTTATTATCACAACTAAAGGCTTTGATAAAAATCCTGTTAATTTTATCATTTTAATAGAAACATTTTGTTGAATTTTCATTGAAACACAATAAAATGGTTCAATCAACTTACATTATTGTCAATAATTGTGTTGTATTATCAGTGACATTTATTGCTACTTTATTTAAACTACTTAAATTGTCATTACTGATGCCGAATGCATAATTTAATGGATTATTTGTTTCATGCATACTTTGAAAATAAATGCACAAAACGAATAAGCAAAGGAAAATTTCTTCCCCAAATATAGCTATTAATCTTAAACGTACAAGTAGCTACATACTTCTTAATAATTTTAAATAACTAGTATGCTAGTATGTGAATCTTCAAGAAATCTCAAGATAGTTGGAAATAATTTTTGACTTACTTGTAAGTAATTTTGATGAACATTTACAACATTACGGCATGTTCTTATGGGTTAGATAAAATTAGGTCATCCCACCCAAAAAGATGATGTTGATTTTAAAAACATACATAATATCCGTTTGCCTTCTGCAAAAAATTATAACTTGGTTGTTATAACATTTCAAAGTAAAAAACTCGCGGCCCAAGTAAAACATAATCAATATAAAAAATTATGATAAAACATGCTATCTCACATCACATTAATCATTTCTTCATTATTAATTAAATTATAATTTTTCTGGGGTGTTATTATTTTTAATTTTTCAACATTGATTTCCAAAACAAAATGATTAAACTGGTGTGTTTTGATGTGATGTGTCAAATTCAAATACAAGAAACTTTTCACTAAATGTTTTCGAACAATTTTAAATTTTCATTTTAGGTGATTCAACTTATCACATGAAGATCTTAGTGCCTGCTGTGGCGTCTGGTGCCATAATTGGCAAAGGAGGCGATACAATTGCCTCCTTGCAAAAGGACTCTGGGGCACGAGTGAAAATGTCTAAGTCCCATGACTTTTATCCAGGTACAGGTTAATAAGCTTTCGTCTTGTTTTTTTAATTTGAACGTAAATTTACTGATTTTTTTTATAATTTATTTTAAAACTATAGGAACCGCTGAGCGTGTTTGTCTGATTACTGGTTCTGTTGAAGGCATATTGAATGTAATAGATTTTATTATGGATAAAATCCGTGAAAAGCCAGATCTTAACACAAAAATTGTGGACATCGACTCGAAGCAAGCTCAAGAGCGTGATAAGCAAGTTAAAATTTTAGTTCCCAATTCAACGGCTGGTATGATAATCGGCAAGGGTGGTGCTTATATTAAACAAGTTAAAGAAGAAAGTGGATCATATGTTCAAATTTCGCAAAAACCCAAAGACGTTTCATTACAAGAACGATGCATCACAATTATTGGCGATAAAGAAAATAATAAAAATGCCTGCAAAATGATTTTATCGAAAATCGTCGAAGACCCACAATCGGGCACGTGCTTAAATGTATCGTATGCTGATGTTAATGGTCCGGTGGCTAATTTTAATCCAACCGGATCGCCATATGCTTCGAACCAGAATGCAATTAATGCTAGTACGGCTTCATTGAATTCATCACTTGGCCAAGCAATTGGTGGTGCTGGAAATGCAGCAGGCGTCTTAGTCAATGGAACTGGAATCAATTTGTCATTAAATCTTGGTGCACCGAATCCTGCACCTAATTTAGCTGTGGCTAATCAACTTTTGGAACATATTAAGGTGAGATTACGTTTGGTTTAGTTTGTTGTAATGCTTTTTTGTGTTTGAAATTTCATATTTGATTGCTCATTTCATTTGTGTCGTTATTAAGTGAACTTCTTCTTTATTTTAATTTATTTTTTTGACTTCGACTTTTAATAAGAAGAACAATTTTTTAAGAGCGAAATATGAAACGAAACAGATATATTTCTTTCACATGACAATGTTTTTTATAAACTAACTGTTTTTTATTTATTTGATAATTTTCAAGCCTTAAGAAGTGCATGAAACAATCGTCGAATTGAAAGTATGAGCTGCAAAATATAAATACACATTCTTCGGGTTAAACATGATTACAGAGAACAATTTGTTTTCTACCTCTCCTGGACATTCCCTGTGTATGTCAAGTCGTCTGGCAGGCTCCTTTGTCAACAGTTTTCTTATTAAACAGTTCCTAAGTGCCCCGCTTCGCTCACAGGTTAAAGGGATTTGAAATACCTTTCTGGAGTCCAGTGACTCACGCAACTTCGTTGCTCCGCTTAGGGTTTGTCAAGGAGCGGTAGAGAACTATTTCGCGTACACTTAGTTATGTGCCTTCAATTCCTTTTCTAAATTGTATTCTTTAGAGATGGGCGCCGAGTTTTGGCTTTCAAGTGCTCAATTGTTGCTGGCTTATCGGCGTAAACATGCAAAGGCGACATGTTTCGCACCAGCGAAACGGCCAGTTAACAGGTCGATTTAATTTTATATTTTAAGGAATATTACCATATTTTTTAAAATTCAGACTGCTAGCTTTCCGAAAGACTTAACGTCAACCCGTCATTCGTTACAAACAAGATATTTATTTATTATTTTAAGAAGATTTGTACTTTCAAATTAATTTTTTTGTCGCTAAACAATGTTTGTCAGACTTGACTTGCCAATAAAACGATCGATGTTTCGATTTGTGTCTTTAAGTTTGTCCGGTTGTGTGCATGAATTAATAGTTCATTTACAAGAGTGACATTTTGGCATTATATCTGCCACCGTAAATAGTCCAACTTGGTTGTAATGATAACATCATAATTGTACTACTTAGTGCAGAGAATAGTTGTGTTCGTTGAATTTTACCAATTTTACCCAGGGTCGGACCAGGTTTTCTTGACAGCCCCAAGAGCTGTCAAAAAAACCTGGGTTTTTTGGTTCTCAAAAAACGCTTAAGGGTAGGTTTTGTGTTGTTGACAAAAAGAAAGAAACAAAATTTGTTGCTTTTGGTAAATTCCAAAACATAAAACAATTACACTTTGTTTTATTTGTATGTTTTCTGCGAGTTGAGGTTTTTCAAAAAACGTTTTGGGGCGACTTCAGGGCGACCCCAGGGCTCAACGAACACAAATAATGGCAAGATGAGTGCGAATGAATGTTTTCTCCTCAATTTTGTCTGACTGAGTGACTAAACTTCTGTCCTAATCTAACATGCAGTCAAATTAGAAATCACAATTTCTTATGGGATTTTCGATAGCAAAAGTCCAGAGGGATGTTATCAAAAAAAAAAAAAAAATATAAGCAAATGGCTTAAATTTGAAGTGAATCTTACACAGTCAATCACTTAACATCAATTATAATAGGGTTTGTAAAACATTTATATTATAGATAGATTAGATTGACGAAGAAACAAAACACTTTTAATTTTGAATGATAACAGACATACTCAATAATTGACGTCGTGTAAGGTTCGCTCACGGATTTTATATTTTGTGATGTCGCTGCGATGGGAACTGGGCAGCGGCTTCAGGTTTGAATGCAACGTGTATCGGGAGGCTTATCAATTCAAAAATCTTTACTTTACAATTTTACTGTGTGCAGAATAAGTACAATGTGGAACTGCATTTCTTCTGAGATATGTAAATCATCATATTCTATTTCCAAGTAAAGACTTAAAATCAACAATAACAATTTTCGTAGCTCAGATTTCGTTTAATGAAGTTTTTGAGGTGAAAATTCCAACTATATATGCCTACCTGTGTATATATTTTTATTTCTATGAATATAATACAAATTTGATTCTTCAGAAAGTTTTTTTTATTTAAAATTAACTTATTTAATTCATTCTACTTACGTTTTCGACGGCTCGACACAAAACTAGATAAGGGCTTAAGAATTAGTTTATTTGAAATAAGGTTTCACTTTTCATCCAAATACACCACCACATTTAGTAAAACAAAACAAAAAAAAAAAATATTACATAATTTAATTGTAAGATCCTGAAATTTTAAACAATCTTCTTTAATCAGAAAACAATCAATTAAAATTTAGAACACTGGACAATATCCTGGAGATCTTTCGATGCTATATGATATGTACGACATGTACGAAAGGTACGACAGATGTATTCACGAGGCCTTTAAGCCCACTGCTGTACGTATTTGGTCAATTAATAAATTCATCAAGACTCATGCAGTTAGGATTTAGGACCTTTAAGCTAAGACAGCTTAAATCGTTTCAAGATAATTTTCCTTAATATATGTAGATGTTTTTGTTTTAAAGTAATAAGTCCGGGATGATATTTTTTCTTTGTATTTAAATTTTTATTAAATTCCTTTCAATTATGATGTCAGTTGTGTTGACAAAGAGGCAATTTTTCTGCTTTAAATTATGCAAATTTTATGTTTTCCAACTAAAACTGCTTTTATTTTTTTTTCAAAGATTCTTTTTCTCATTAAAATTCATTCACAAAACTGTTTTTTTTAGATTCTCTTGATACATATTTTTATATTAATGTCAAAACTGTCTTTTTTATAGGTTGCTATGAGAGGTTCTGGTTACTCCGAGCAAGCGACTACAGAAGTTTGTGCAGCATTGGGTGTTCTCGCTAAATATGGTGTCCTTGGAATGGGCGTTGGCGTTCCACATACCAATGGCGCACATACAGGCTCTGTTGGATACTTAGGAGTATCGGCTCTGGAGCAATCGGCGGCTGCAGCAACAGCGGCAGCGGCAGCTGGTAATGTTTTCGGTGCTGTTGGGCAAGTAAATTTAGAACAGTACACAGCAGCTGCGGCAGCTGCTGCTGCTGCCGCCCGTCCCACACAATTGGAAGCTGCAGCTGCGGCCGCTGCAGCCCAATTTGATTCATTGCGACACTTTGGACAACAACAAGCTGCTGCACCAATTTCAATGAATAATAATAGCTTTGGTTTGGCAGCTGCAACCGGTGGTGCTGGGGGACAAACACTTGGTGCGACACAAGTCGGTGCGCTTAGCAAAAGTCCCACGCCTGGCGATTTGGGACCAAAGGATACCAAAAATGTTGAAATTCCAGAAATTATTGTTGGCGCTATTTTAGGTACTTCTTTTCCTCCCCCCCATTATTATCATTACCAACACTATTAGATTATTTGCCTTTCTACAATATTGAACTCTTATTTTTTGTTTTAACGGTCATTCGTATATGAAAAAAAAAAGAGTATAGGTACCTTTAGATAAAAATTGTTTTTGTTTTGTTATTCATCCTGATTTTCAATTACATAATATTCATAGCGTAGGTTCATCTTTCAAATACAAAGTAGGAATAAATAATGAAAACAAACAAAAAAAGTAAAAGACAAGTCACAAATATCATAATTCAAATTCATTGGAAATGAAAACAAATCCCTTGTCAAGAAACTGTGACAATTGCAATACAAATAATATCTAGTCAAAATCTTGCCGTATTTGACCGCATAAAACTATTGCTGAATAATATCATACATTAAAAAAAAAGAAAAATTAGTTAACTGATTTATAAATAACAATTTATTTCAAATATCATAACAGTATCTGTGATTGGAACACCTTAACTATACTTATGATCGTATAGTATCCAACAAAACAATCACAAACATTCCTTCTTATCTCATTGTAGTCAACAATAGAAACTTTAATGTCATGTTATTGAACATGTTCAAATTCTCACAGTGCTCAAAAATTGCCAAGAAGATAATATTCTTTTGAGTTATTTTTTTTTAAATGACGCATTCCAAATACTTTTTAAATATGACTTGCATTCCAAACATTAGGTAGTTACAGAAGTTATTTTATATACATATATGTATACCTTACAAGGAACTCGTTAAGTTTGATCGGACAATGCTCAAACAATTAATATTAGAATTTTATAAATTATATAATATTTTAAATAGATAGAAATTTACCACTTATAGAATACTTTAATTTTTTCAATTATTTAAGTAAATACGTATAAATCTCAACTACGCGATCGTTAATCGTTCGTTTTTGATCGTCCATCAGCAGTTATTATCGAAGTAGAGTTCAGTTTGAGTGACAATATGCATTTTTCTTTTTAAGCTCTGCACTACTAAGCTGTCAAAAATAAATTTGTGTTTCATTTTTCTTTTGAACTTCTTTTTTGTATACTTCCAAGTAAGCTCTATACGATAAGAATAATAGAACGAAGTACACTGAGCAAGAAGCTTTTTCATATCATCGGAAAAAATTGCGCCTTCAATTAGCTGTCGGAGGCAATCGGAACGTATACAAACATCACAATCGTCATGCATCGCACGAATTTACTGCGCGTTGCTGTGATTTTGACATTTTCGAAGGATACTTTAATTTTTTTCGGAGGCATGCCCGATTAATCAATCGGAACGGTTACCATGATACCAAATTCGTACATTTCGTACAAATCGGAGATAATTTTTCTCCGCTCGGTTACGATGATAGGGCTGACGACTGTGAAAAGCTTAATTTAAAAACAGAACTATTACACATAAATAAGGTGGATTAAATTCTGAAAGCAAAGTACAGATCAAAGGACCAAGCAAAAATCAACTCTCATAATGAGTATAGTATTGAATTTCACACAACTTAATCAAAACATTAATACTACTCTGTATTAACATTATGCACTTAATTTTATGATGTTTCTCCGATTTGTGCATATTGATAAATTAATCGTATTATTAAGTGGTAAATATTAAAACATATTAATTGTCTTTAAGATAAAAAATTACTTATGGCAATACAACTAAATACCCATGCTATTCAAAAACTTTTGATTTTTTAGATTTCTCAAAATAAGTATCAAACATTCAGGTTCTTATATTCCATAAAAGTAAATCAATGTTCTTCCAATCAAAGAAGTTTTATTTTTTTTTTGATAAAACATTAACATATCGGTCAAAACTCCAAAATTCCATTCCATCACTAAATAAATATTATACATTTCCACATTGATATGATATATTTTATTAGTTTATATAAGAATAAAACAAATTATATAAATATTTTTATACAAGAATAGGGCTAAAAGCAAACACACACTTGTTATGTATTATATACAATTGGATATTCTATTATTTTTTTTGTTATTAAGTCGATATACCTCAAATGAATTATTAACATATAGGTTTTGTGTAGTTTTACAGGAACATTTTTTTTATTTAAATAATCAAAATATTATAAATATTAGATAGAATATATTTTTAATTAGAAAATAGGAGGTGTATGCAACGAATATTAAACAAAAAAAAATTATTTTACTATATATATAGATAGAGGTTATAATATAAAATCTATAATAATATTATCAAAAAAAAAAACAAATCAACAAATTGATAAACAAATTGCAGGTCCAAACGGTCGTAGTTTAGTTGAAATACAACACGTATCTGGCGCTAATGTACAAATATCTAAAAAAGGCATATTCGCTCCTGGCACTAGAAATCGAATTGTTACAATTACTGGTCAACAGAATGCAATCGCAAAGGCACAGTTTTTAATTGAACAAAAAATCAACGAGGAGGAGAGCAAGAGGGCGCGCCAAATTCCATTAACCACTGTTGTGAATTAAACAGAAAAAATAATATATATAAATATATACAAATCGCGTGTGTATAGCTATTTAATATAAATAGTTAATAATACCCATTCACAGGAACACACACATACATAAACTTTCTTTATATTTTTAACAGTTAATTTAATCGCATAGAAAACTAAACAAACAAATATATAAGAAAACAAACAAAAACCCTATTAAATCTACCATCTTACATAGAGAAATATTCAAAGGCAGTTTTTGAAAACAAAACTAAAAAAAAATTGATATATAGCAAAGTTCTTCTCTATATTTTTATGCACATAGTTACATTTTTCAGATAAAAAAAAGAATAACTTATTTATAAAAAAAAACATATTGAATTTGTGGCTCTGATTGATTAATGAAAAATTTGGTAAAAAATTAAGTCCACGAATTCGATATAACGACAAAAAAAAAAAACAATTAAAAAACATTTCAAATAAGTTGTGAACAATTGTAATTTTAGGTTTTTGTTTGGCAGATAAAATTGTCAATGGTCAACTACTTTATATCTGTAATTTCTTATACGAAAGAAAAAAAAAATAATGTGATTTTTTTTAATGAGCGTTTTCAGTGATATCCTCAGGAGGATGTTGTAGTCCTTTCTGTGTCTGTTGTATAGAGTTAAATATAAAATACTAAAACTTTATTGTGATTCCAGGTAAATATTTATTAATATGCATTATGTTTACATTTTTACCTCCATATTTTTTTGTTTGTTTTGTTTAATAATAATTAAGTGTAGGAAATCCTTTTGTTTAATAATTTCCAATTTGATCTAGAAAAGTTTATTTAATTTAATTTTTTTTGTCTTATAGTGGTGTGATACCTTATTTTGCATTTCTAAGTTTGTTTATTTTTTTGCTGCAAGAAAAAATAGTTTAATTTACGCATTCATTTTTCTTCTTGATATCGAAATGGTGCCTAACAATAAATTAAAAACAAATAAAAACAACAACTACAACCCGCATGAAGAAAATTCCATATATTGATTTATTTAACGAAGGATTATTTTAATTTGTATAACAATTCAATCGTTAGTGGTAATGTGTGCGCGCCCCTTTTGTCTTATTCAACTTGATTAAGAGAGCAAAAGTTATTTAAATAAAAAAAAAACTTAAACTCTGAAGAAATAACACCAACAATTAAAAAAAAAAAAAACATAACACAAATGCTGCATCGATATCGATTTCTACTTCCAATTTATTTTTACATTGGCTTTTTTTTAAATAAATAATCTGTTACCGTCGCCAGGGGTAAATGAATACGATTTTTTAGATTATTATTATAATTTTAACAATTATATCTTCTTATTCTTTTTTTTAACTACAATAACGCCATCACAATTTGCTATAAAGCTTATGAGTTTTTAATTTCTTAATAGTTTTTAAGTATAAAATTAAATTTGCAATTTTAATATTTTTTTTTGTTTAAATTAATTCGATTTTATGGCGTGTTTTTCAAGCAAAGAAAGACATTACAAAGTTACTATTTATAACAATGTAAAATACAATTAAAGTAATATACCACATTTAGTTTTATTTTTTACTTTATAATTTTGCTAGAAATTTATATACGTATACATATTTAGAAAATTATAAAATTATTCTTTTTTTTTTATTCT
Organism: Baccha elongata; assembly: GCA_951217065.1. Taxonomy (NCBI): domain Eukaryota; kingdom Metazoa; phylum Arthropoda; class Insecta; order Diptera; family Syrphidae; genus Baccha; species Baccha elongata. The sequence goes on from OX578273.1 coordinate 87,184,437, forward strand.
TATCTTTTGGTAACAAAGTTAATAATATAAAAAAAAAAAAAAAAAAAAAGAAGAAAACATTGTAAATTTATCAACACACCTATATTTCTATGTTAATTTTTTTTCATACACCATAATTTGTTGTTTTTATTGATTTTTTTAAAGAGTTTATTATAAAATATATATTTTATGTATAAAATAAATTAAAAATAAATAAATTTGTATGTTTACAACGCTACTAGTGCTTGTTTTTTTTTTTTGTATGTTTCATTTATTGAATTTTCCACTCCCTTTTTATTTCCTAAGATGATTTCTTATGTCTGAAAATTTTAAACAAAAAAAAATGCAAAAAACCACATAATCCCATTATTTCGCTCTCCAAAAATCACATGTTATCATTCGACATCACTGAAAACGCTCATCATCAAATATTTACCATTATTTTATTTTTCTTTATATTTTTTTGTTTGTTCTTTTGAATCATAATGTAACAATTTACTTTTATTTCTTCAATTAACTATAAAAATAAGTTTTTAAAATTAAATGTGTAAAACAGATAAATAAAATAATAGTTATTATTATAAAATATTTTTATTTTATTTTTTCTTGAAGGTTAATTAAAATATTATTCAAATAAATATTACATAAATATAAACAGTCTTTTTAAATATATAAATATACATATATTTACACATTGATAAAAATCGTTTATTTATATTTTATTTTTTATTTGTTTATTAAAAATTCAAAGTAAATAAATATTTTTACTAACATGTGTTTATATATGTATACTGTGCAATATATATATATAATACATAATTTGTTTATTTAAAATAAACTTAATATTCCTTGTGTGACAGATATGTTTTTTTTTTAAATTTTGTTTCATTAATTTTTAAAATAAATTTAGTTTTATAGGTGCATATAAATACATTGCTTAAAAAAATTCACATCACATCAATTGTAAAACATACACACACATAATAATGTAAACACCTTTAAAACATGTTTAAAAGGATTTTAACGAAATATAATAGTCCAGGCAGTGGGACTCAAAATAGAGGATAACGTTGGAAAGTTTTATGAAGAGTTTTGATTTCATTTGCCTTCAATGCTTTTGATGGTCCTTAAAAATAATAAGAATTTTCGTTTGATGGATTGCGGGAACTAATATATTTATTTTGGTAAAATCTAGCTAATCAGTTTTAAGCATTTCGAAACCCTAATACCAATGAAATTAAAATCAAGACGATACATCCAATTGGAAAAAGTTAGTAATAAAATAAAATGCTATTGATGTGCATTAAAGAACATAGGTACATCAAGACTTATATTATCCTCTCTTTAATGGATTATCTTGATTAAAAAGAGAAGATCAGTTTAAATGTAACTTTTTTTGGCATTTTTACTTATCATTGAAAATTAATGTTCTGGATGAGCCGTTAACATTCCCACTCCACCGTTTCTTCCAAGAATCTGCTTGTAAATGTGAGGTTCATCGGGTTGACGTCAAAAAAAAAAATCGACAAGCCAACCGGTTTTGGATTGTTCCAAGTCTGACGCCAACTAAATGCTGGTGTCGTTGCATTAGTTTGTTTTAGGACTATTTAGGTATGCATCAACTTTTTAGCGATTAATTGCATTTCACATGTTTGAAACACTTGCTATTCCATGATTTTTAATATGCCGGTAATCTCCAGTAGCGTAACCCAAGGACTCGCATTCACCCTTTTCGGAAAGCTTTAATACGTTTTTTACCATGACTATCTTTTTCTAGCTTCGTGCTTTAAACTGATCATAGTAATTTTTCTGAATTCTACCAAAATAAATGTGTCAGTCTCTTAAAACGTGGAAGACTCCTAAAACTTTCCAGATATAGAGACCCATAATATGCCTGAACTATAAAAAAAATGACAGACTCACTTGAATATTGAAAAAAAAAAACACACAAGTGATAACAAGGAAAATGAATATGATTCGCGGATTTTTTTTTAACCTTTTTTTTGCTTTTTTTTTTTGCTTTTATTTTAAATTAGAAATATATACATAGTTTTAGGAGGGAAAACCCATTTTTAATGACCTTGATATTTGGAAAAGGTATTCAATTCAGTTTAATAAAGGGCATATTGAAACTAAAGAGAGTTTTTATTTTTACAAAGAAAAAAAAAAAGCCGATAATAGGATACAAAAAGCTCAAGACTTCCTTGGAGATTGTTATTGAGTTTAAGTTAGTTTTGGAAACATATCCAGAACTATAATACTTGTCTCTTATTGAGATAACGGAACTCTCATAAGAGTGACGTTGCAAGAGAGTGGAAGTTCGAGATCATTCTTAGTCACCGTTATTCAAAAATAAGATCTTATCTAGCATTTCAAGCTTGGTTTAGAAGTTATTCGGCAGATTTCTTGTAAAATCCATTGTGAAACTCAATGTTTATCGGGTTGTCAGTTAACGATCCAATTTTCTTATCGATTCTTTCACGATTTCCAGATAAAGTATATCAGGGTCTATTCACAGGTCTATATACTAAGCCGAGTTTTTATTTGGTTTTTGGGTACACAATTTTGGTTAAGATAGAAATGGCGGTTTAAGAAATACTAAGTGTCGTTATTATTTTGATACAATTATTAGATCACCTAGAATTTTACCTAGTGGAGTTTATAAAATGAGAATAACTGGTAAGTTTTGTGCTTTTTGTAAAAAAAGAAGACAAATAATATGTAGTCAAGAATTAGTTCTGATGAAACAGATTCCTATGAATTAAAATTAGTGTTTAACGTATAATACATAATTATTTGTGAAGTAAACCCTTTACAATTTTCAAAGAAGATTAATAATTTATCTGGAAATTTCGTGAAACGTGATCTATGTAAATCCTGGATCTTTATCTACCTATGGATGAAATAGATTTTCATTTTTATAAACTGTTATTTCAGGTGGATATTTTTAATGATACAATCAAATAAGATATGCCAGGTAATTGGGGCCACACTTTAAATAGTTACAATGGAAACAGTTAAGTTTATTGGATCTTTAAGTGAAGTATTTGTTGCATCATTTTATCATCTCATTTTTTTATTCATCTCATAATATCATAATCATCATCATCTGACCATCGCATCTTTATCATCTGGATCATCTCACCAGTTCATCAGCTCATTATTGCATCAGCCCATCATCAAATGCTCACATCATCATCTGAATCATCTCAACATCTGATCATCTCATCATCTGATAATTTAATCAGCTCATCATCTGTCATTCATCATATCATCATTATTCAACATTTGCTGTAAGTACACCAGAAATATTGCTAAGTTTTTTTTTATTTTCTCTACTTAACGTGCACATAAAATCAGTTAGGGAATTTGGAGCGTTTATGTTCGTCTAAAAATATTTTCAATAGGATATCATTGAATCAAAAATGTGTATTAATAAAAACAACCAAATATATAAGTTAATATTTCATAAAAAAAATATAGCCAAATCTTTCTCAACATAACAAATGATCTTCCCTTCATTAAATTCTACTTTGCATTACTTAACGCATGAGAAATTAATAATTTTCAATATAAAATAAAACAAAAATCTTCCTAATTAACTTTAAACAAACACTTTTCAAAATTACTATTTTGTAACTTAACTTAAATAAATAAAAATTAAATTAAAAAACTTCATTATTCGCACACCATTTCATAGCTCTTTTATCACAAAAAAAAAAATTCAAAGTACTGGATCTGTGATATGTAACTAAAAAAAATATATGTATTCATTATATAAAAAAAAATAAACAAACAAGATGGCATATACTTTCGAAATACATAAATAAATCTATTCACATTGCATTAAAAAACAAAAACATATTTTTATTATAATGTTGGTCACACAAGGATACAAATAAATTAAAATAAAATACCTACACCAACTGTTCATAGAATTCAGAGAAATATAATATAAATGTTATTTTTTTTAATTAATTTTTAACGTGGAAAGTTTTGTTAAAGTTGATATATTTTTTATTGTTTGTTTCTAACATTTATTTTTACACAATCAAAATGAAAGTCTATTAAATATTAAATATTTGAGAAATATTGTTAAAAATAATATAATTAAATAAATATACATGTATCTTCTTCAAAATATATTCATTATAAATAAATAAAAAAAAAAAATCAGTGCATACGCATATTCATATACATACATATTTGTCTTATAAGCTAAAACGTTATTAGCAAATAGAAATGAAAAAAAAAATATACTAAATATATAAAAAGCAAAGTCAGTTGCAGTTAGTATGGATATTATTTATAAGTAACAAAAAAAGAAAACAAAAAATATGTCGTTTAACTCTGTATGAAGTAAAAAAAGTATTTGTTTAATTTTAATAATTAAATACCTAATACAAAAATTATTCATAATCTGTTGCATGCTAATATACAAAAATTAATCATATTTTCTTTTCCAAGTAAAAATATCAATAACAATTAAATTCAAAAACTTATTTTTCTATTTTTTTTCAAAATATTGAACCCGAGTTTAAATTCATAACAAAAAAAAAAATAAAAAAAATACGTTCTAGCTGCATTACACTTTTTCTAGTACCTTAAACAATCAATCGAGAGATCCTATCTTATAAAATAAAAAAAAAAACCATAATTAAATTTCAGAACAATAAGAAAAACCTAAAATGAAATTTGTATTTAAACGAATTACAAAACACTATTTTTTCGAAATTCTCAAGAGTTTATGTAAAGAAATAATCAATATGAGATGAGCACCTTAAATTTCGAAAAGTGTGCTTAATATTTGTTTTTAATAATATAAAACTTATTCAAATCTCATTTAAAACCAACCAAAATGTAGAATGTGGGGATAGTTTTTAATCATACCATAAGTATGATTTTCTTAAAAGTAGATTAAAATTGTTATTCGAAGTTATTTACACTTGTCTCCAAGAACATCAATATAATTATATATACTCAAAGGAATTTCTTATACATATACATTTTTTTATAGGTTCTCTTGTATTAAACAAAACTTGTTACATCTAATCAATAAAATAAAAATAAAAATCATTAAAGTACCTAACTACGATTTCCATTGATGCAATTAATTATTTACTCACAAAAAACGGAGCATATAAATATATTAAATTATTATCCCGTAGAAATAATTACAAACAAAAAAAAAATATGGGTTACAATGTAGCAGAACAAATAAAATTTTAATTTTTAAAAAGAAAACCAACATAACGTATACATTAAAAGAAAGTATAACACATAAATGTTTCCTCTAATAACATTAGAAAATTGTTTTGAAATAAGTAGTAAAAATAAATGTATTTACAAAAAAATAAAATAAAAATATATTGCATATATATCTATATATATACATACGTGTAGAATTACAGAAAAAAAAAAATAACGAACGGAAAAGCTAAAACAAATACATACATCCTTTTATTAGACGAATATTGCTGTGCAATAAATAAACAAACAACACAAATAAAAAACAAATAATTATTCTTATTTAGAATTTAAAAAGAAAAAAAAAATAGATAGAAAAATTGCATGCATAACGGCGTGCCTTTCGCCTTTAAATTGGTGAGAGTGTTTTACATAGATATTTAATATAAAAACCACATATTTACATTCAAGAAAATTGCATAAAAATTATATTCAAACACACAAGAATCATTAATCAAGGCGCAATTTCATTAAAACAAAAAAAAAATACATCAAAAATCCCTTTTTACAAAGCGCCATCTTGTTAAACTTTTCTCGGCAAATTTTTTGCCAAATTTTATATAATTTCTTTTTTTTATTGAAAAATATATAATTCTTCATAAATTAAAGTCGGAAACAAACAAAATTATAACGACATAATTTAATCTAAAAAAAAAAAAAAACATGCATGCAACATTAAATCGTCATTACAAAAGTACCTTTAGAAGAGTAAACTAATTAGTAAAATTTAAATCCACTGGATACAAAAAAAAAAATAAAACCTTAGATTTTACAAAAGGTGTTCCTTCAAAGATGAAATCATAAACAAAAAATATGAAACTCTCCTAATCTTGCAAATTTTCCAATTACTACCGGAGATACAATTCTAGCAAATTTGCCTAATATTCTATTAAATATATAACCATAATTCAAAATTAGACAAGTTTTTTAAACCAGGATTAAGAATGTTCTTAAATCTTTAAAGCAAACATCCGAATTTGGGACAAGACATACTTTTGCTCAAAAAACATTAAAACGTAGGTACATGTTTTCCAGTCTCTCATGTTATATATAAAAAAAATTCCTTATTCTTTATTTTTTATATTTAAAAATGAAAAAACAATTACACAGTTGAAATTTCAAACACTTTTAGAGAAAAAAAAATAAGAAATTTAACGAAAAAAAACATCTTCATGTTAAAAAATTATATAAAAAAAAATCCTATTCACATCACTCAGACTCATAATTGAATAAAACAAAAAATAAAAAAAAATAAGAAAAAAACAACAAAAATCTATTATGATTCGACTGTGATAATAATAAAAACAAAGAAAAGTAAATTTAATTAAATAGATATATATATATATATACATGCATATATATACAAGTTTAAATTTGAATAGTATTACGAAGAAAAAAATGATAATAAATTTAAATAAGAGCAGAAATAAGTTTTAAAAAAAAATCATTATGCCGTCTTGACGATCAGTTTCGAGATGAACGAAAATGCGCATTTTTTTTTGAAAATAAACTTGTTGGTCGAAATAATGTGCTCTTAGGCTAAAAAAAAACGAAAGTTTTCTTTTCTCAAAAAAAAAATTCACAGTATCTATATAAGATAAATTAAAACAAAAACAAACAAATATATATATATATATAAATTACATTCAAGCAAGAATTAAATATTAAATTTTTAACCATCAACGAGTGCAAGGAAAATGTTAAAATATTGCATTAAATAAAAAAGCTATTTTAATTAAAGTTTTATTTCAAATTGATTGCTAGCAAATAAACGCGTAATAACTTTATTTTGCTTTGTTCTTGTTCTATCACTTTTTTTTTTAAATAAATAATTATTTTATTTTTAAAGATTTTTCTTATTGCATACATTTTGCTTTATAAAAAAACATTATTTAAGAATGTCTTCTCTAAGGGGATGATTTTTAAAATTTGTTATAAATGCCGGTTATTTCTTTTTTTTTTTTTAGAAAATGATAGGAAGTTAAGTTTAAAAAAAATATTAAAAATAATAAATGAATTAAACAAAAATAGAGAAAATATATTTGTTAAAACTCGTACATATTTTACCGTAATAATAAATAAAATATATAAGTAAAGTAAATTTTATGAGTTTTATTTAATGCAGTGTTCATATTGATATTCTTTGGAACGACATCCGCCAAATTTCAGTTGAGATAAAATGCGAAACAGAATAGACACGGCCAGGGTCGTTGCAATCGTCACTGGCCATTGGCCAATAGGCGAACATGCAGCTAAACTGCGCATACCTTTCAATAGCTACTGCCGTAGTTGTAGAAATCCGCTAGAGAAGGAAACTATTGAGCATTTCCCCTGCTACTGTCCGTCCCTGGCTAGGTCTCGCCTCCAGGCATTTGGTAGCCTGTTTCTCGACAACCTAAACGTGCTGTCGAACAAAATGATAAATGATTTTACCGCTTTTCTCAACAGCACCAGTTGGCTCTAACAAACCAAGCAATATCTCTATTTCAACTTTCAACCTTGGAAGTTTTTGGAACTTCCCTTTAGGACTGGCTATTCGGACTGGCACTCTACTATGACTCTATCTATGGCGATAACATCAGAGCACTGATTAATACCTGGTATGTATAAATTGCCTTTGAACGGGCCTAGCCTCATATAGATCTAGTGTAAAGTTGATTGGTCGACTCTCAGTCCAAATGGAACCACCCAGCACACAGTGTGAGCTAGGTTCTTCCCTTGGGACTGTGGGCACATACCAAAAACTGATCCCCTTAGCTTAACAGTCACTACCACTATATCCAAAAAAATTAGGTCAAACGAGTTATGGTATCAAAACGGCGCTTTTCCGCGCTAATTGGGTTTCCTCGGAACAGTTGTTCTGCGAAACCGCCATTTTACTAATTGCGCATTATAATAATATAATGCATTTTGTATTATTAATTGTATCGGACTTATTTAAGATGCAAAAGGTTGGTTTTATTTGAGCATTGCATGCGGTGCGTGTACATAACAAAAAAAAAATTTGCGTATAGAAATTCAATATGCATTGAAGATGTTATAGCTTATAGACTCAATACTATAACCGTGTTTAGACTGGCGTGGTGAGTACTCTCGTGATTACACAGGTCCTCTAGTGAGGACGCCTCAATTGAAGCGGGTGGGAATTTTGTGAAGTGAGACAGTTGTACGACGCGGATGTTTTGCATTTTATAAAAGAAGATAACATCCATAAATTATTATTAATGCTTGTTTGTTTCCTTTTCCAAGAATTCAATTTCTATCACTGCATCAAGCTTAATTATGAAAATACTGCGATGTTAACACATCGGCAGTCAAGCAGATAAAGAACAAAATGAGAAAAAAACTTGAATTTGGAATTGGAACAGCACTGACGCTTCCGATGTTTATAATTTGATGCTGCCTCACGAGAGTACTCACCCCTCATTCCTTTTCTCACCGGTCTCAAATTTCCCAGTCTGAACACGGTCTAATGAAGTGACGACTATAGCACCTTATTATTATAGTTTTAGAAATTAAACAGTTGATTTAAATGAACTGTCGTGTATTTATTTAAATCTGGAAGTCTTGAACGCACAAGGATAGTGATTGAATAAAAAGTAAAAGCGAAACACTTCTAGAATCCTGATAATTGAGGATCCTCAGTGACGAGGAATATTATATATATGTATTTATATTCGCTAACAGCAATAATATAAAATTCTTATTATAACAAAAACATTTTAAATAATAGTATGGCACTTATATATTATTGTTTTAAACGTTTCAAACTACATTTTAGTGCAAACAAATTTCGTACCAAAATTACTTGCCATTGTTTTCTGCACTTTGAAGGGTTTCCGGCCATTTCCGGTAGACATAATTGGGCACGTTAAAATTCAAAAGTAAATTTTCAACAAATGACTTTTGTGAAATTGAGTAGATATTTAAGTAAATTTGCGTTCAAGAACTTAGTTACCTAAATATTTAGTCCCTAATGCATACTGAACGAGCCCATTGTCATTCATTAATGAGTGGCTCTGAAGCAATAACTGGACAATAATTGAGATTCAGTCGCGTCAAAATAATGTCCCAAAATCGGTCGGTAGCTCTCCTACTATAAGAAATGGGTCCTAAATAGACCTACACACTGGCAATAATTTCTATTTCTTTTGTTTATACTTACGTTGGTTTTTTTTACACCAATGTCAAGTTACAGGTTGTCAATTTTTCTCACTTTGACCAAATTCTTCAAGATGGCCTTCGTTCGGTCAGTAAGATATTAGTTGTGTTCGTTGAGCCCTGGGGTCGCCCTGAAATCGCTCCAAAGCGTTTTTTGAAAAACCTCAACTCGCTCTGGGTAACAAATTCTCTGTTTTTTGATACCTGGGGTGTGGGGTGGCCCTCAACTCGCCGTGAAGTAGATCTAGGTATTTTGCTGGGGCGAGTTGAGGTAAACAAATTGACATGTGTGTTGTCAAACATATGTTTACAAATGAATATTTTATTTTGCTTTTGCAATGCAAAGAAAAAAAATTATAGATTTATTTTAATGAAAATAAATAGAACACATACAAATAAAAGAAAATGTAATGGTTTTATGTTTTAGAATGTATCAAAAGCAACAAATTTTAAGTTTTAATTTCGGAAACAAATATTTTTTGTTCCCTTCTTTTTGTCAACAACACTAAACCTACCCTTGTGCATTTTTTGAGAACCAAAACACCCAGGTTTTTTTGACAGCTCTTGGGGCTGTCAAGAAAACCTCGGTCGACCCTGGGTAAAATTCAAGGAACACAACTATTATGTTAATAAACAACACAAAACACTAAAGAATAATAAAAATTACAAGTTTTTGTGTTAGCTGCTCCCATGGTCGAAGAACAGCTGTTGAAAAAGACCGTTCTTTTGTTTCTGTTGTCGAAGGCCAAATTGAAAGAACGCGAAGTATTTGATTGAAATTTGGAAGCCAGTCTTCGTTCCAAATTTCGAGTGCTTCGAGTGCATTTTAAAAGTTTAACTTAAGTTTTTATCAGAATCAACAAACTTGATTTATTGCTTATTATCAAAGTATATTTTAGGTTTATGTACCTACAAAAGGATTTTTTTCTGTAACCGCTAAGCATTTTAACTTAAGAGGGTTTACACAAACGGTTTGGGAATGAAATCATGGACTACGCTAGCGTTTTCCAAGCGGAACTGTTTGCAATCAAAGAAGCATGCAAAATACTAAAGCAAGATCCAAATCAAAACCGTAATACTGCTATATTTATAGATAGTCCAGGCTGCTATCAAAGCCATTGATGCCTCAATATCCCTCGTTTAACAATGTCTAGACGAGATCGCAGGGTTTAATGATAGTCTGAAGGTAACTTTGATCTGGGTCCCAGGCCACAGTGGTTTTCAGGGAAATGAAAGGGCTGACGAGATTGCCAGGCAAGGATCGGCCCTTCATGTCTCATTATCTATCTGTATCCAATCGTAGATGGAATGGGCTTACTAACTGTGCCACCTCAAGAAAGATGTGGCCCACCTGTGACAAGTCCCGCACAAATGAAATCTTATGTAGAACTCGGCCAGACATAGCCAGAATCATTGCAGTTAGCACGGGTCACTGGCCAATAGGAGAGCGTGCAGCAAGAATGGGCATTCCGCACAATACTCATTGTCGTAGCTGTGGAGATGAAAGGGAAAAGGAAACAGTGACCCACTCTCTCTGCTGCTGCCCTACCTTGGCTTATCCATAGATGTCAATTCTTCGGTCAGTACTTTATTGACAGCCTTAGCGAACTTTCAGTTGTGAGCATAGATATTTATTTATTTATTTATTTACCGTCTATCAAGTTACAAAACTTTATGGAGACTACATACTTAAGATTAACAATATACACAATTTTAATAAATAAATGAATAAGCATTAAAAATTTTACAATAAACTCAACAATTTTTTTTTAATTTCATTCCTATTTAAGTTAAAATCAATAGCAAAATCAAATTCATTAAAATCTATACAAGAATTGGTAATTGGATTATGCTCAGCATAACTTGTAAAATAAAAAGGAATATTTAAAAAATCTCCGTTTCTTGGACATAAAGTGCGAGCAGGTGCATATATATTAAACATTGATAACAACACCGAACAATTAATATTAGAAGTAAGGAAATCAAAAGCAAAAAGTGCAGAGTTTAATTTTCTTCTTGAAACAAGAGGTTTTAAATCGAATACATCTAGTCTCATAGCATGGAACATTTGAATATCCGAAAGTTTTTCGCAAGAGGCAAACTTTGTAAACCTTTTCTGAACTTTTTCTATGCGATGGATACATGAATGAGTATAGGGATTCCATTGGCTTTTTGAATGCAACTAAATATCTATAAAACGTAGGCGGATTGTGTCTACGGCGGAAATCATGTCTTTCCCTAGACCGAATCGATCTCACGGTTCTACTGGTTCTACTCTAAGCCACCCAGCACTCTGCCTGTTTAGGTTTTTGGCGAAGACAGACATATCGGAGCTAACAGCCTGAAATAAAGCCTGGTGGGGGGTACGAGCCAATTCCCTTGTCTGAGGTGCCTGAGGATCTCTTGATTTCCTATGGAAGTTGGTAATAAAGGGATCATCTCCCAAGCAACACAATTCCATACCTTAAAACACCAGAGTCATCAAAACGGTATCCCAACCTCCACATAATGATAGGTCTCATGAGTTTGTGGTATCAAAACGGCGCACCAAGCGCTAATTTGGCTTTTTATTCTAGCAGAATAGCCGCCAATCCTACCTACCTACCTATGAAAAACGCACTTGCACTTATAATTAAACAAATCCCGTCATTGGACACATGATCTTTTCATTGAAATATTTGGAATTCTCCACCTGCACCCCCAGAGAAGAATATTCACTATCCAAAAAGTAGTTGTGAAACAACTCGAATATGATATAATTGACTGCGACATTAATTGCTTTTTTCTTTCATCATTAGTTAATTCCAGACGATGTATTTTTTGATTTTTTTTTACATTGTTAATAGCAAATTATAATTTTAATATTTACTTTAAATCATATTTATGTATTTTTAGGTATATTTATTTAAAATGATTGCACACGATGCAAAAATATAACACGAAAATCAATAACAGCTGATTCTGACATTTCCACTCTATATGCGATCTATCTACTCTTCCTCAAAAGCAAGTGCAGAAAATGCTACTCTAACTTACTCAGCTCTACTCTTAAAAAGCTGAATGAACAGCAAATCAAGCAAATCAAGATACATCTAGAGCAGAAAATGATCAGTAAAATCCTGCTCTTTTCTACTGGGAGTAGGTTAGAGTAGCTCACTGAACAGGACTATTATAAAATGGATTTCTGTTCTTTTTATTTGTTTTTTTTTGTGTTTTGAGAAATAATTTTTTTACAAAGGGTGAAACTCTACACAAAAATTTGTCCGGTACCGTTTCGTTTACATTTCGTTTGTAGTTTACATTTCGTCTGTGGTTTAGGAGACGACAAAAATTTCGTTTCACTTCAGCTGCATACTAGGCTTCATAAGAAAAAGAGAAATAAAATTAACAAAGCTTAAATTAAGCTTGGTATCCATGACATCAAACGAAAAATATTAATTATTTCAAAAAAAATTAATAAAACGCAACATTTTCCAATATTGAGACTTTGTCCAATTTTATTCTTCTTACAAGCTTAATTAAAAGTGTTAATGGTTTCAAATCCAATCACAATATGTGTTTTATTTTTTCACGTTTTCTATTTTCAATTCTTACTTTCAAAAGAAATCCATTCATATAAAAGCAACGATTTCACTTCTTGACTGTATTTATTTTTTGTATTTATGAAACATAATGACCCATATCCAGATATCTGTTTGGAACAAAATTGTATCTGATTTGTTTTCAATACGATTAATTTCCATTCAGGTATCCGTTCCGAATTACTGAACGGATATATTCTTCGATTAATGATGTATTCGAAAAATGTGTAATTATTATTATACAATCATTTACTTTAAATAGGCGCGTCCTACTAACGAAAATCTCTGAGGGCTCAGAGATTTTTTAAGTGTTACACAAAATCTCACCTGAGGAGTGAGATGTTTTACGAAAATCACTGAGATTAAAATTTGCTGGATTCGATTTCTCAGTTTATTTTTCTCGCTCTAAACAGATATTTTTTGAAGTTTGAAAATTATTGGTGTACTTTAAACAAAGATAAAAGGAGCAAATTGTTTAGCATTTTTAATTCAAATATACAAAACTAATAAGAAAAAAAAATAGTAAAAATAAAAAATAGAAACTTGAAAGAAATACACTTCGAAATGATAAATAACAAAATATTTGTTTGATGTTTTTTTTTGTTTTACTTTATGATATGTTTGTACAGAGAAATGTGTCCCACCATTGTATATACATTTTTATAGTATTTTCATGCTGAATAATCACCGACTGGCCATCTTAAGAAACTTGTGAAAAACACATTTTTAGGTTCGTGCATTTACTAGTTGTCTATTCTGTAACCCTGACAAGCGTCGTAAATATATATGATTTTTGTTTTGTTTACGACTCTTGTCAAGGAAATATGGATTTCAACGCCAATAAAATACATTATATATTATTAATTTGTTTCTTAGACGACTATTGTGGGGGTAACAGAATAGACACTTAGTAAATGTAAGAACCTCCAAAAGTGCAGATCACAACTTTTTTTAGATGGCGCTGCTCCATGGTTGTACTACAGAAATTTATATACAATGGTCCCACTCAGTCCCACAAAAGGATTCTGTTTCTTTTTTTGTTAGTGGGAAGCGCCTAATATGTTGTGATTATCGAATAAAAAGAAATGGTAATTTATGCGAAATAAATACATTTACTGCGTTCCAAATCTGATATAAAAACGGATATGACTTCCGTGGCGGAATTTGATCCGAACGGATACCTCGATAGGGCTGTATATTCACTATTTTGACACTCGATATTTTATTTTAATTTTAATTAATGAAAAGGTCGTTAATTATGCTATGTTTTTTGTTAACACAATCATAGTTATTTCATCGAGTAAATTGAATATAAACATTATTTAGACAATTTTGTATTCAGTAGACATTATATTCTTGTTGTTTCGTATAGTTATTTATTTTCTCCTAAGCAAATTAAGCTGATTTTTTTCTTTATACCTTATTATGTATGTATATAATTCTTAAATAAAAATAAAGTATTTTTTATATAAAAGCAAATTATTTTATTTTTAATAATTAATGACTGAGTTGTTTGTTTTTTTTTTCTTTTTTGAACAGGTAAATAGGTTTCATAAACATTTTTGTTTGTTTATGTATTGTGTTGTAATTTGTAGAATATCCCTGAATAGCGTTTTATATATTTTTTGTGTTTTATACTTATTAAATAAGTTTGATTCTTAAATATTATTACTTTTATTTTTTTTTTTTTTATAAATTTGTGACCACAGATATATGATTTTTAAAATCTTAAAGTTTAAGTTTTCATTCGAAACGTAATTTTTTGTCTTGTTATTATATAAAAAAAAGGTAAATGAATGTTATTTTAAGCATGATATTAAAAAATAATATATTTGCAATTTCAATGCAATTTAATTGCAGAAAAAGCACTTTCAATAGACTTAACTATTTTCGTTTCTATTTATTTGGCAATTCTGGTGGACAATCTGGCTGATTGGATGGATGAGCTGCCCTAAAAGCTGGATTGCTTTCCAACTCACGATCAATGCGCAAGATAATTGGATATGGACGAAGATCAACATGGAATCTAAATGTAAAAAATAAATAAATATTAATTAGAAGAAACAAGCCTTTGAAAACCTTTCTTACCGCCTGGCATTGAACACTTGAGGAACTAAGCAGCAATCTGCCATGGAAATCTCATCTCCAACGCAGAACTTTCCAGCCGAAGTTGAAAGAACCTTTTCAACGGCTCGGAAGCCCCTTGTTATCCAGTGCTGAGCCCACTCCTTTTTCTTTTCTTCTCCGACATGTATAAGTACGATGAGATTTTGCAATGGCTGGATACCAGATGCAATAATCTCACATATCTCACGAACCTTAGCCCTTTTGTGCACATCTTGTGGCAGAAGTGGTCGCTGGGGTCTTGTCTCCTCGAGGTAATGCATTACAGCAATAGATTCAATTAAAGTATGTCCATCTATCCCAACAATAGTGTAATTAAATTGTATAAATATCATTGAATAGCACTTACCAATCTGAAGTGAAGGAACTTGTTCCATTGGATTAACTTCACGATATTCATTGCAATGCTGCTCGCCACCAGACTTGATGAGACTTATTGGTTTGATATCATAAGGTATCTCTTTCAAATTCAATGCGATACGAACCCTCCAAGAACAGGAACTTCTCCAGTAGGAATAGAGTATCGGCTTGTAGGATGAAATGGAAGACATTTTATTAACTTTTGTTGAATTAAATAAATTCCGTGAAATGTATTTCGAGAATAAACGAGGTGCTGCTTTACGTATGGCTATGGAACTCATACTGAATCTATTTTATACAAATATTCTTAGACTGAAATCGATTTATTTAACTATGGTAGTTGTTTTTCTGGATAATGTATTCAAGAAACCAGTGGAACAGGTCAATTAATCTATTTTGAACGAATATTTTGTTAACTTAAAAAAGCAATCTCTATCTTATCAGCCTTCTGATTAAAAATAAATATCAAGCTAAAGTAAACATTTATCGTTCTGTCAGATGGAAGCTTTTAAAAGCATTCACGATCATGATCAAACAAAAGCTGTTTTGGAGTTGTGGCAGGGTTTCCATTTTAATATTATAATAAAAAACTCTTGACCACTAATAGCGCATCGGATAAGATAAGTACCTAATAAGATGGAATATGAAAACATTATGTACATATAACCTGACTAGTTCTGAAGTGTGGATTTCGGTATGTATACCGAAAATCATTGAATCCCAAATAATAGTTTTTGCTATGTTAAAAAGATGTGTAATTTTAAATGTTACCAAACGTCGTAAAATTAATAAGTTAAGCGGTTTTTTTTTCTCCAAAGCGTTTCTAACGATTTTTAAATTTCGATTTTTTCGATAACTGCTCAAGCAATCTTAACCAATGAATTATACCAAAACTGTTCTAGCTAATTGAAATAAAAAATAAAAAATCAAACTTAAACTAAAAAAAACTAAACTAATTTTGTTTTTAAATATTTTTTTAAAGTTTTAATTAATTTGTTACCTTTTTTTTTATGTTAATTCAATATTTTGAAATCCTGTAGACGTACATATATCAATTCTAATGAAATAAAGTTCTCATTTTGGCTAGTCTTATTTTAGACGGCTACAAAAAAAAGTCGTTATTATGATAGACCGTATTAAAATGAACATTTTATATTGCTACACCAAAGTCCTAAGTCAATTGGCAACATCTTCTAAAAAAAACGTTTTTTTTTTATTTTGGCTTTTCTTAGAAAAGGTGGTTTATGTTATTTTTAATTTTTCAAAAAGGACAAGACATTTTAGCATCCGTTTTTTCGTTTTTGACTAAAAATCACTTAGTGCATTGAATTTTGAAACAAAAAAAAAAATGTTACTTAATAACGTAAAATTTAAAAAAATAAAAGGAACGACTGGGTCGCACAAACTTGCTCTTGTGGCAAGTAAGCTAGGTTGCTAGGACTTAGCAGTAAAAAGGCATAAATGGGTCTCGTGTACTTCTCTTGCATGTTGTAGTCTTTCAATTTTTGTAACTGAAAAATTTTAATTAATTTAAAACGCGATAATTAAAAAAAATTACTTTGAAAAATAATTTATAACAAACCAGAGTTTTCCCAGAAAATCGTGGTATGACAGTAATTATTAAAAAATAGAATATATTTTAGAGTTTTTTTTTTTACGAAAATTGAACGACCAGCTTTTGAAAAAATCGATTTTTTCAAAAAAAAAAAAAAAAAATTAAAAATTTTGAGTATGTCAATTTTAAAAAAAAAATTAATAAATTCTATTCGAAAACTAAATTAAAAAAAAAAAATCAAAATCAATTGGTTTTCAAAATATTACTTTTTCAAAAAAAATATTATGCAATTAAAATAATTTTTTTTGAAAAGCTATGAAAAAATTAAGTACGCCATTATCATTCAGCTATCTAGGCCTTTCTTAAAATAAAATTAGGTTAAGATCCGTTGGGGCGTTAACGAGAAAGTAAAAATTAAAAAAAAAAACCGTTATATGATAGGGGCTGCAGGTTCGAATGACAGACAGACAGACTGACAGACTGACAGACTGACAGACTGACAGACTGACAGACTGACAGACTGACAGACTGACAGACTGACAGACTGACAGACTGACAGACTGACAGACTGACAGACTGACAGACTGACAGACTGACAGACTGACAGACTGACAGACTGACAGACTGACAGACTGACAGACTGACAGACTGACAGACTGACAGACTGACAGACTGACAGACTGACAGACTGACAGACTGACAGACTGACAGACTGACAGACAGACCGACAGACAGAATTTCCAGACTCACTTTTTTCGACTTCGCTATCATCGGAATGTCAAGTATCTCAAAACTTTTTTTTGCAAATTCATAACTTGCCTTAGACTACGGTTACAGTGCTGCATGCGTATTCTGACGAACAAGTGACGTACACGTCAGAACTGATCAAATCATAGACCGTTCAAATCATAGTTTTATTTTTTCGCAGCGTTCGTCAGAGCTCTTCATGGAAATCGACTGATTCTGTGTGGTATTAAAAAGAAGTCTTATTACAACAGAGATAAATAAATTTATAAATCGATGTGCAGTTACACATTAGTCTATGAAATTGTGTTTAATTATGAGCTTTAATAAATCTGTGTCAGAATTAGAATATTAAAAAATTCCAAAAACAAAGCTACATACTTTAAAATTTCAACTACGCTAGAAACAGAGTTCAACAGAGTGTGATGAAAAACTTAACAGAAAACAATTTTACATATAAAATAAATAAATTAACCACTGGGGGAAATTAATTTAACTTCTTTCTAAAGAAATGTATTATTATTCAAAAGACAAACGTTACACTTATCGGTGGGAAATAACTCAAAGAATTTTTTGTGTTGATACAATTTTCAGTTGGCATTTATTTAATATGATTAAATTTATTGCTTACAAATAAAAAATATCTGCCTTATTGAAAATTTTATCATTATATTTATGATTCTGTAAGCCATTTGTCATCGATAATTGTATGGCATTTGTGTTTAAAATAAAATCAGAACATATTTATTTATCGATTTTTACTGGTTCCTTAATTTGGAAATAACCTTAAATAGAAGAATTGATATTATTTTCCCCTACAGGTGAAGTTTTTTTCCCATATGTAAAGTTATTTCCTGTGAAGTTATGTATTTCCCTGAGGGGTAATATTCTTCATTTATTTCTTTCGCTCTGAAGTTAAGTAAAAACGTTTTCGATAATGGATTATCAAAAAAATAAAATTCTTCTTCATTGTCTATCATCATCACCATCACATTCACCACCTTCGTCATCGTTAGAAAACGTGTAAGCTAACCACCCGCTTCTGACGATGAGTTCTGCCGTATCCGTCAGAACAATTGTTCGTCAGAACACGCATGCACTGTAACCGTAGCCTTATAGTACCTATAATCGCAAGTAAAAATTAGTTTAAATAACTTTTTAATTTTTTTTTTAATTTTGTTTCTAAAATTTTGAGTAGGTATGTATGAAAATTAATTTTTTAAAAACCAATCATTAAAACAACTTTTTTTTAAAATTAAACAAAAAAAGAGATTTCTGGCTTTTCAAAAAGGTGTAGCACTATAGGTATTATAACCGTTATTTTTTAATAATTTTTTTCTGTTGTCAAATTTTAGTAAATAACCCTTCCCAGCTGAGCTAACTGGGTGTAGTAATATAAAATGTTCATTTTAATGCGGTCTATCATAATACCGATTTTTTTTGGTGGCCGGCTAAAAAGATTAGCCCAAATTGGGGGATGTACTTTGCATATCCAATTTTTTTTTCCAATAATAATTATTAATCATTAAAAAAGAATTCGGATTTTGTTTTTTTTTTCTCATAAACTCATATTTGTAAAAAAATTTGTTTCTGATTTTTGTTTGAATCTTTATATATAAGATTACACTTAAAAAAAATTCGTATGATTTTATTTTTTTTTGTGTTGAGCTTTCAGGTCACTTGTCACAAGAAAAATTGAGATAACAATCAACATGACAATAACCGCGTGTTTTGGCAAGTCCATATAGAGTTATATTTTAATATAACTTACAGGTAGTTGTCCCGGTAATACAGATTTTATCGAGAATTCGCTAAGTCCATAATGCTGTCAGGTTTGGTTTAAACATCGAGGTATACACCTACTTGGCACTTGCTACTGAAAGAGTATATTTTCAAATTATTTTTTCTGACTAAAATGACCTTAAAATAAAAAAGTTAACATGACCAAGAAAATTGGACGCTTAGAAATTTGATGTTTGAAGATTATTTAAACGCAGTTACAAAAGCTAGTATTTCTTCAAAAATAAAACCATATTTGAAGTCCTAAGTGATGATTCTGCATGCTCGCTCATAAATGGTCTTTTCTTTTAACCCAATCTTGCCAGAATCAAGAAAGACGTATGAGAGGTAGGTAGGTACCTATGTATACCTGTGAATAAAGTTTCTTTATAGGTAAAGTACATATAATAATATAATCGTATGAATCCTCATTGCGTCTGTAATTTAAAACTTTGCAAAGCTATCGTTACCTTGTCAAACTTCCAAAAACTGTTTAATAAGTCCTCCCGGGCCTATTATGTAGGTGCCTATAGGTACGTGAAAACTGATGTAGATAAGTAGATATGTACCTATGTGATGGTATCTGATGTCAGGTCATTCACCTCAAATCTAGAGTCCATATTGAATGTGTATTTACAAGAATCTTTCGTAGGTATAACTCAAGGATATATTTATTTACTCTTCATGTCTTTGATCTCAATTATTTAATACCTATACCTAAGCACATAGCTACATTCCCTAGTCCCTACTCTATACCCATGCCCGTTCCTATAGGCACACATTACTATCTAGGTAGGTATGTATATAGATACATTGTAAAAATGTATACTTTCATACAAGAGGCGAATGAACTCTGTTGAACAATATTGAAAACATACCTACTTTATTATATAGGAGCAAGGCACGAGGCACGAGGCACCTATTTCCTTCACAGAGGACATTAACCCCGAAAATTTTTGGAGAAACTCTAAGCAAGCCGTCAAGGACATCACCATCCTTGTTGTGCACAAAAAGCACAACACACAACACAAGTAATAAGGAACAACAAAAGAAAAAAAAAAATTGCCGGCTTTGGTTGTCATTGCCGTTGGTAATGTCAAAATTCGCGAATAGCGCTTGCGCGAGTTGTATTATCCTTGTGAGAATCCCTATTCCATTTCAATAAGCCAATATATTACTCAACTATGCAATAGTATACATATACATACATATTTATTTCTTTTTTCGATTATGTCTACTTATTCAAACATTAAATTAATAATATCATCGCTGTATATTTTAGCTTCATGGAGATGCGGAATGCTGTGACAAAATGCAGACGACAGACAGACAGATGACGCTTTAAAAAAAATATATAACTTACCTTTGCTATGGCCGATAAGGACATAGCGTTGTGATGATACTTTGAGTAATTAATTTTGAAGCTGTTTATTTGACCTTCCAGCAGCGAATAAAGAAAAGCGAAAGTAGTTTAGCTACAGCAGTAAAGCCTTCCAGAGGACAGCTGCAAATTGTCAAAAAAGGTCCTTCACGTCTATGATTAAAGAACAAAGACCAATTAGATACTCGTCCTTAATTTATCGCGCACTTTTAGTTTTAATTAGAAACCAAAGTTACACAGTAACATACCGAAAAATATACCTTTAAAAGTAAAAGTGAAGAAAATATAAGTTTCGACGGCAAACGAAAGTCCTCTTGAAAGATATATATGATGGGATGGTTGGCAACACACTGAACTATATCCTTACTGGGCAAAAGGAATGGTTCCCTATCCAAAAAGAGACTTTCACTAGTGTGCGAATATGAATGTATGTTTTGTTTGATTTCAAGAGCAATACAAATTTCCTTTCCGGGGTTGATGTGTGTTATTGTATGAGTGCGTTATTTTGACAAGGGGTTGGATTGGAATTGGAAGCTATTTTATCCTTCCAAATGAAGGTGCTTTAAGATGGTGGTCGTGGTACGTAGGTACCTGAAAGTCCATGCCAAAGTTTTAGTTTTTTCTTGAACCTTTGCTGGTGTTAAGGTTAAGATTATAAATGGTTGCAGAAGATGGTATTTGAAATCAAGCTTTTATTTTTAGTAAGAAAATACAATGTTGACACTGTAATATAATATTGCGATGATGATATACAGCTGGCCAAACACGATGGAGCCATCATGGAGCCAAATTCATCATTGTGTAGATGGCATCAAGTGCCTTTTGCTGGTTCGATTGTATTTGCGAAAAGTTGAAATTCAAAAGAACCGGATTCGAAAAAGACAGTTCTAAAGTAGGGGAAAATTTGATGTTTTGCCACATTTACGCAATTTATTATTATAAAAAATTTAAAGTGGATTAGCTCGATGGTGTGGAAGATTAAATGGGCGGAGTGCAAAATTTTGGAAGACATTAATTGTTGTTTTTGAAATACATTTGGCTGGACAAAAATATACCTCCTCATGTAGTAGAATTATATCGAATTATAGCTCTTATATCCAGGGGTGGAATCGCGTAAGATGATAGTTGATTGTCACATTTTTGATCATCACTTGTGATCAAATTGGTTTTTCCTTCTGCGTAAGGTGAGCACATCCACCAATTCAACTCAATTCGACTTTGTTCAATTTGTCAGTGACATTTGTGAAAAACATTGTTGCCGTAGTCATATTTTAAAGTTAGTGAATAAATGCAATAATTCTAAATTTAACCATTTATTTTTGATTGTTGTATACTCATATGGTAAAAGAAATATTGTTTTTTGATGGTTTGGTGGCTAAAATTGAAAAAAAGTTAAAAATTTTACAATGTTTTGTATGCATGTGGTAACTCTAGTCACATTGCCACAAAAATAAAAATGAAACGTCAATTTCATGAGAAGAGTGACTATCACAATGTTTTTGTGATTGTTTTTTAGCTATTACTGTGATGATCACCTTACGCAGACAGAAAGTGTAGTTTTTGACTGTCACTTATTACAAATCACAATAGCCGATTCCACCCCAGGATTTCAAGCGAACAAGCACACCCCGCTGTTTTGAAGTAGTATAACAGCCTCAACGCAAATTTTAATCCGCTTTTAAAACATGAGGAATAGGCCAGTCGGCAGAGAATTTTTTCTTGCAACAGAATACCCATCCGACCCAGTGATTGGATATGGTTCAGGAATATCCAAAAAGGCGGAATGATAAGGGCTATTGCATTAGCCCTCATATTGAAAAACTCGTTTTGTCAAATAACTCAAAATTGCTTATTGGACAAAAGAATTATTCAAAAAATTCGATAAAAAATATGATTTTCTTTTTTTCATGTCTACAACTTTTATTTTAAGTTACACCTTATAAGTTATTGCGTTAAAGATATTTTTTTTTTTTAAATTTGAACGAAATGTTTTTTTTTTATTTCAAGTTTTTAAAATTTGAATAAAAACTTAATTGTTATACGGTATAACTTCTAAATAAAGTGTTATATCTTCAACGGAATGTTTGTAGGTATGAAAAAAAGAAAATCTTAATTTCTATCGAAAAGTTCTTGATAACTTTTTCTGTCCGATAAGCTATTTTTAAGTTATTTGAGAAAAAGAGTTTTTCAACATGGCGGCTAAGGCAAACCTCGCTCCGCCCCGCCGTTTTTTTTGGGATACTCCTAAAAGATTAATAACCCATATCCAATCATAAAACTGGATGGGTATTCTGTTGCATTATGGAACTTAAATTTTATCTCTACTGACTGACCTAGAAACATGAATACATACAAATCCAGAAGCATTTTTCTTTTCTTTTCAGCAGAAGAATTATTGTCATTCTGAGTGCCAAGCGAATGGTTTCAGGAGTCGTCTGAATGTTCCCGCACGCTTATTAGCGACCAACCAAAAATGTAGAGATACATACGAAAAATAACTACAGTTACTTTTGCTTCACCGTGTTTTTTTCCAACATTTCCAAAAAAAAAAACGTCTTTAAAGATTTTGATAATCGCTTTGGGTCTTTAAATCTCGTTATTTATGTCTTTTCCAAGCAAAATGCATATCGATTTCAGTTCTTCTTCTTTTTTTTCGACGAAGTTATGATCCCGAAAAGGATCATAGCTACTTAACCCTCCCAATTCACCACTTCACTACAACAGTGTTCACTTCTGCGGTTCGTCGTTGTATTTTTTTTTTCCACGAGTTTTTAGACCTGTCTCTCTTTTGCGATTGTATAAAGGAACGCGTTGTATGATAGTGCCTTTTGAACGGGGTTCCCAGCGTCTCTCCTTGGTACATAAAAGCACCAGATGAGTTTGTCGTGTTGTACCTGTATATATTTTACCAACGATGGTGTTTTTCACGCGAAGGCTTTTACAGATACTCTTACTTCTAATTCGATCAAGCTTTGTTATTGTCACTCCTGCTCAAGGCCGTAGCCAGACAATTATTTCGGGGGGGGGGGGGGGGTTTATACTTATTCCATACACCAATCAATCTGTACCTTTCTGTAGATGTAATAAATAAAATTAGAACAGCCCATTCACCCAAAATCCACCAAACACGACTTTTAGTTGCGATAATGATACTATTCTATGTATAAGGCAAGTTATGCATTCGTCAAAAAAAAAATTGAGATAACAAATAAACATGATATTGCGATGATAGGGAAGTAGACAAAAGGGTGTTGGAAAATTCTGTTCGTCCGACTGCCTGTTTGCAGATCTGCAGCCTAAATGGATAGGCTGATTTGCAAACTTGGTTCAGAGTGTTTATTTAGTAGTCTCGCACTAGGCGTTGTTGAAATTATAATTTTAGCTCTAAAACAATGGTAAATGTCATATAACAGTTTGTTAAAACTTAATTTTTCTAAAAATGGCCTTTACGATTTTGATAAAACAGTCGAGATTTATCTTAAAACAGTACCTCCCATAGAACCGATTTTTTAAAATCAGAATTTCTCGCTAACAACAAAATCGATTTCAATTAAATTTAAAATTTAGGAAGGTTTTTATTTCCAAATTCATATACATAACTTTTTAGATTTTTTGAATATGTTGGAAACGCGAATATCGAATTTTTTCAGATTTTTTTCCAGATGAACTACAGATTTCGATGTATTGAAATACTCAAAAAATTGCAAAATATTTTTCAAAAATTAGAAAAGAAAACGGTTTAAAAAAAAACTGCTTTAACGATTTTCAATATTTTTTCCTAGGTAGAGTACTGCTAATAAAATACAATTGCATACTTAGTTTTTCAAGAAAACTCTCAAACAAATTTGAAAAACTAAAAGATTTTTCCAATATTTTTTTAAAATAATTTTAAGTTATTATTTATTAGGTAGGTACATTTATCATCACTCTTTAAGATTTTATTATAAAAAAAAGTATTAAATAACATGTAAGTATATCATTTTTATAAAATTAAATTTAATCTTCTGGCCTTCTGTGCTGCAAATATGTCTAAAACTTCCTCAGTGTCAATCTCAATTTGTCAATGAATTGACATTAGTGCCAATCCTGTTAGTCTTTCTTCGCCGGTAGAATTTCTAAGGTAAGTTTTTAGACGTTTCATTGTCGAAAATGTTCTTTCCGGTGTACACGTTGAAACCGGTAGTATCGCCAAAATTTTGAGAAGCTTGTGGATGTTAGGAAACAGATTCTTATTGCATTCCCCAAGAGCTGTTATTGCACTCTTTGAACGCTCTGTATCTTTTTGTCTGTGGCATTTTGTCTTCCATAACGTAAACTCAGCTTCTAAAGTGTCCCAATCCAAAAAAGATCTATACAATTTGAAGTTTTCTTCGTTGTAATTTTGTTCATATATTTGCCGCCAAAGATCGATGGAATTAAAATGCACAAAGAGGAAAGAAAGTATGGACTTATGATTTTCAAATCTTATTTTAAGCTGACTTAAAAAATCATCTAAAAGAGGAATCATTATACTTATCCTAAAATAGGTTTCAGGATCCGTTGTGCTCAAGTTTTGTCTGTGCTGTTGCTTTGACACAATTCGTCGAATTTGGAGTTTTTCATCCACAACACATATTACGTTGTTGCTCATTCCTTTTTCCTATTGCTGGCAAAAGAATAGAAACGCATGGAATGAACCGGCTAAAATGTTGCAAGTTACAATTGCAACTATATAAGTGGAATAACGAAGTTGAAAACTAATGCGCACAAGGACACCATTAGTTTATTTGGAAGGGAAATAAGAATATACGTTTATACTATACATATTGTTTCATTGTAGATGCATACACATACCTATCTAGGTATACTTAATTTCCTTGAGGCGTTTAATTATTCATCATGTGCAATCGAAGCAAAAGTAACCTGGCATCCTGAGGCTGTGTTGTTTGAGGTTGTATTTAAAAACTGTTAGAGCTACCTTACTAAATTCATCGAAAATTATGTTGGTACCTAACTACGTAGGCTTTAAACTAAAATCGGAATGTTTTGAACATAATCACTAATTATTTGAGCACAAATTTCATACTTATGCGGAAAAGGTTGATTTACAGATGCATTTCTAAAAAATTTCGGGGGGGGGGGGGGGGGTTTGAACCCCTGTGAACCCCCTCCCCTGGTTACGGCCTTGCTCCTGCTGTCATGCGAAATATTTTCATCTCAGTCAACGCGCCGGCGTTGATTTGTTTTCATACCTCTTGTCAAGGCCGTAGCCAGACAATCTACCTTTCTGTAGATGTAATAAATAAAATTAGTACAGCCTATCAACCCAAAATCCACCAAACACGACTTTTAATTGCGATAATAATAATAGTTCTATGTATACAAGTTATGGATTCGTCAAAAAAAAAAAATGAGATAACAAATAAACATGATATTGCGATAATAGGGAAGTAGTAGCACTAGGCGTAGTTGAAATTGGAATTTTAGCTCTAAAACAATGGTAAATGTCATATAACAGTTTGTTAAAACTTAATTTTTTCACGCAACTTCAACCACTCTATACGGTTACGCGATGGCTGATGTCGTCATGACATCACATGATGCTTCGGTTCGATCATTGATCCAAGGTATTTAAGATTTTTGCACTTGTTTCGTTCAAATAAATATCCGAAGTATTTTCGCTTATGCGATACCCATTTAACCTCCAAAACGCCCACATATATAAACATTCGTCAAATGATCGTTGTTAAAGACAACGGATCTTCACTTACATATGTCGGTTCCACCGTCAGCAAACAATTGATGATTTTATTTCGAATTAAGAACTGTCATAAGGACAAGAGGCTTCCTTGGTATAAGCCAACTTCGATTTTCACATTTCACAAAGCTAAAAAAAAAGAGTAAAAAATCAGACTAAGGGCTTGTTTCACAATATCTAAGTAAGTTTCAATTAAGCTATTCGGAACAACATACACAGCAAACAACGAATTTAACTGCTAAGTATTTTACTTGAAACTTACTCAGAGATTGTGAAACAAGCCCTAAATCACATTGATTATCGAATTACTCGCTAACTTTTAGATTTTCAAAAAAAAAATATTAAACAATTTTTTAAAGATATTCTTTTTGCAAAAAAATACTGAATTTTTTGTAAACTGCGGTTGATTTTTGACCTCACTACGACGGCAGGCACAGTATAAAATTTATATATTTATGTTGCTTTTTACTTGCAATTATTCAGGATGATTTGCATAATATGCAACAAAAAGCCAAAACGTAGGTATAGCTTAAGTCAAGACATTGTATATAAATTTCTATAGTACAACCATGGAGCAGCGCCATCTAAAGAAAGTTGTGAACCGCACATTTGGAGGTTCTTGCATTTACTAAGTGTCTATTCTGTAACCCTAACAATAGTCGTCAACAAAACAAATTAACTGTATTTTATTGGCTCTAAAATCCATATTTATTTGACAAGAGTGGTAAACAAAACAATAATCATGTATGTTTACGACTGTTGTTAGGGTAACAGAATAAATGCACCTAGTAAATGCACGAACCTAAAAATGTGTTATTCACAAGTTTCTTAAGATGGCCAGGCGGTAATTATTCAGCATGAAAATACTATAGAAATGTATATACAATGGTCAAGATAAGATAAAAATCACTTGAGAAGGGGTGCTTATGATTAAAAATATATTTTTTTATTCGTTTTTTCTTCATAACTTCTAAGATATTTCTACTAAAAATATAATTTTTATACCATTTTGTAGATACCTAATACAAATCGCAACAAGAAAGTATGATATTTTTTTTTCATAAAAACGCACAAAACGTAGAAAAACGCAAGAACACAAAAAAAAATAAATAATCTCAATATTGCGGCTGCTGCACAAGACCACATTTTGCGAAAACCTAGTTTTATACTCAGAATTAACCCCCCTACAAAACTCCATTCAAACCTACCCAACTTTTGTCCGATGGGCCATATTTTAATCTCCATTGACTGGACTATGGGTAATAGTAATAGTGTAAAAGAGCCGGCGACCAAAATAATCACGTCATTTGACAACGAAAATTATTAGTCATATTATTATCTAAGCGAGAAAGAGAAACTGAGAAACAAATGCAACGCCTAATAGTAATAGATGAAAGAGGAATGTCAATTTAGTTCTAGGTGAAAAAAGTGTTGCCAGTTGAAGAAAAAAAGTAAGAAATCTTTGCTTTTTCAATAAATATTTGTTTTCATCAAAACACTGTAATCCTTTTTATAATTAGATTTCTCTTTTATTTCCACTTGAAGACTTTTTTTGTTTTTACAATATTACATATATAAATTCATGCATATTATAATGAGATAAAATACCCCCTTCTCTTACACGTACATATTTTCTTTTTCTTAATAAACACCATGAGCCATTCTTCTTGATACACTTTAATAAATGTAACTTTCTTTTCATAAAATGTCTTTTTTTATTTCGTTTTTCTTTTTATAATAATATATATATATAGATCAATATATAGTTTCTTTATGTTTTTTTTTACCATTTGCAATCGTGTCAGAGTATATCAAATGTTATTGCCATAAAAAACATTACCCAATGATATACACAAACCAATCAATCAATTTGAATTGAACAATTTTACCAGATACAATTCAACAACACATTCACATTGTCTGTATTGTAAAATTAACTATTATTCTCTTGTTATTTTTGTTTCGGCGGAATCATTTTTGTATTTACATTTACAATGTATATATAAATAGTTTACAATAATATAACTAATATTACTACTTTCTTCACATTTATAATTTTTTTTATTTTTTATTCAAGAAAAAGACACCTTTACTTCAAAAAAATTTACATCATCCTTCCAGATTGCTATAGATGTAGAAAAAGAGATTTTTTTTATATTATAGTAGAATACATTTTTTTAATCACAGAAAAACTAAATTTACATATACATTATTATTTTTTTTGAGTAAAAATTATTATTATTATTATTTTTTTTTTTTTTTTTGAAAAGTATCTATTTTTAAAAATTGAAAATGGTGTTTTTTTTAAGGTTTTATTTTTTACAATAAATATTAAGCACCTGAATTTTCTTCTGTGTACATTCTATTGTAGGTTATTTTGCATTAATTGTTTTAACATAATTTATGTGGTTTTAATTTAATACATCAAATAGTAACACATAAGTTGTCTACTTAAAACAAAAAATGTTCATATTGATCCTACACACTTTACAATACTATATGAGTACTTTTTTGAATACTAAACAGGGATGTCGTTGGCGGTGAGAAAGAAAATAAAACTTTTTTCTTGTGTCAAGTATGTCACATGGAATTGCAAAAAAAAAGGAAAATAAAATGTGTAAGAAAACAGCCTTGTGAATAAGAACACTCGTTTATTTTAATTTTTTTGTTGTTTAATTAAAAATAAACCTTGTTTTGGTTGTAAATATTTATTTAACGAAAGAAAATAATAAATGAAAAATAAATTTTCTAAGAAATTACATTGATTTTAAATAATATTTTATATACAAGTGTTAAATAGTTTAACGATGATCATAGGCCTCAGTATGTTTTTTTTTGTAAATATTTATTTATATTTATTACCATTTTTAGCACAACAGTTTACACTAAAGTTGTAGTAAAAAATCATTGTTTTATTTTTATTTCTGATTTTAATCGTAGTACACCATACAAAGTTAAAGATTTTAATATTAATGCAATTGTGTTTTTTTTTATTATTCGTTACAATAGATTTTTTTTTTGTATTTTTGCTATAATAATTTTATTTTCTTTGGAAATGCAGTAGGAATTTAATTATATACTATTAATTAACTCGATAGCTTATGCGTTTTTTTTTTTTTTATTTTTAATTTTACAACCATAGAAAAGTAAATATTATTTACGTTTTTTTTTTTTTACTTTAGGTACCTAAAATGTTTTTGAAAAGAGGTTTTATTATACATACGTATATTTAAATATGTATATATATATATATATATATAATTTTTTTCTTTACATCACGTTTAAGTTCCCTACATTTTTATATATATATATATTTTTCAGAACATGTTCTTAAGATCTAAAAAACTGATATGTCTAAGAGCTATTATCATTCGTTATCAATTTTATCTGAAAGTAGTACTTATTTTCATTATTCGTTTTTTTGTTATAGAAATAATAAAGTTTTTCAGGGATTATTTGAAAAGAAATTGAAAATGCATCACATTTTGTTTTTTAAATGAACATTTAAATTAAATTGTTTTTGATAGTTTATAAGATTTTAATGACCTAAATGTATGTTAATTATGTTCGTTAAAGAAGTTGATTGAGATTTGAGTGTTTTGAAAATCACTTATTTCTGTTTAAAAATAATTTTGTCGTTACTCAATTTTAATGGAGATAAAGGAGGAGGGGTCCTGTTCAATTTTCTTAATGTCACAAAGAGAATCTTAAAGGAAAAACAAATTATAACATTAAAATATTATGGTGAAAACGAGTTTTAATGTGTTCCCATTTTAATTGAGGATAAGTAAAGTGAAACACAGATTTGTATGTAAATTGTTAGCCCTTACATGTACTCGGTAATTTTTAGAATTCCAACATGCACAGTTTTGACCGCTCACGATGATTTTGTTATCAAAACATTTATTATTTTTGAAATATAGCTTAACGATAAAATCATGTTGTTCTTTTGTGCATCAAACTATTTTCGTAAACCCTGACCTGTCAACTTTGTTCTTAAAATCTGTATGAAAAGGCTGTAAACAGTAGGACAGTACTTATTTTTCAATCTTTAAGACACATTTTATCCAAATTTAGGGACATTTATTACAAATAAAGGGCACAATTGCTTCGCACGAACTTTTCTTGTGGCAAACTATATCTTGATGTTGAAAACTTGGAAAAACAAGGCTGTGGTTGCCAAATCGTTTTCAAAATTTTGTTTGAGTTAAAAATATTTCATATAAAATTCAATCAAAACTGAACGTATTTTTTTGAAAAACCGATAGGTAATTCAATTTCATCGACAAAAATACGATCTATTTTGATTTGAAATTCTTTTTTAAAATTTTTTAGTTGTAGTATTAGCACAGCTTTTTGAATAATAGATCTCGTCAAAATTGGTGTTGCCGTTCAGGAGATATATGATACAAAACAAATAACGAACTAGGAATTTTTGTGCAAGAATTTGTCTTTTGTTTGCAATGTTTCACTGTTCACACTCTTCTTCTTTTATGTTAAGGTACCAGTTTATCTGTTATTCAGATAAGCAATAGCTTAAAAGCCTACACAAAGGTTATTCAACCTAAATTACCACAACCACAATGCAGTTTTCTTTGAAAGTTTTCGATTGGCATATTATAAACATTAAATGACAACCAACATACCATCTCATTTAAAAATGTTATGCACGTTCGCACCATAATGTTCAATAAATATATGAATAGACGGAACTTCTAAAATAAATATAATATGAGTATTTTGTATCTTTGTATATTCCTTACCCATAATCCATTTTTTTCAGAAAGACATTTTTCAAAATAGGTGAACTTCTATTTTTAGGTATTTGACTGTAATTTAATTCCTGTGTATTTAATGATATGGCTGTTACTATAAAATTTGCTATTGTTGTGACAGCTTCCATAGCGGTGGCATATTTTGCAAATTCACTTCTTGTAAAACTATTAGAACTTAAATGTGAAATAAAAAATAATTTAATTTTTATATTTGGATTGAAATTAAGTATTGATTTTAAAATCCACACAAACATCAAATTAAATACGTGTATTGCTTAAAAGTTGGATTGTCAATTTATATATTAATATTATAATGTGTGTGTATACACTTAATTTATAATTATTAACACCAAAGGTCGGTGCAACAAAGTAATTTATTTATTTCTTAGAAATATGCTAAGGTCAATTTTTGGTTGAAATTGTATTTTATTCAATGTTAATGTGTGCGTATAAAATGGGGGGGGGGGGAGAAGTATATTTTATTTTTAATTAATTTTTTTTTTGAAGAATTTAATATTAATATTTTTTGCCAATTTGAGACAAAGAGGCAACATTGATGATTTTTTTTATTTATTTTCTTAAATTTAAATTTTTTAATTGTTTTCATTTTAAATAAGAATAAAATATTTATTAAAAAAAGTTATATAATTAATTTATTGATAAATAAGTGATGTAAGAATTTAATTTATTTTATTTAGTTAATAATTTGTGTATGAAAATGAAAAGAAAATATTAAAATTTTAATTAAAACTATAAATTATTTTTTAAAAAGGATTAAAGGTTAAATTAGTTTTTTTATTAAGATTCAAAATGGACTTTAAAAATATAAGAAAATTTAAAACGAGAATTAAACGTATGTATAACAAAATCCATGATGAATGTTTTACTAAACCTTGAATTGTGTGTTCAAAAATGGGGGTTAAGGCTAAGGAAGCTTGAACTTTCTTCCTTAGCATTCAAAAAATTATATCGAAAAACAAACAAAAGACCAATTTTCCAAATCACAAAGTTCTACTGTTTGCTATTGACTAGACATCGAATCTCTCAAATCTTTCAAAATAAAAGAACCTTGAACATTGACCATCAGTATCTACAGAACAAAAAAACTGTCCACAATTTGAAGAAATTGTGCGAACAATTTCATCACTCTGACTGCAGTCTAAATTCCTTGTTCATGCATATGTACGTGTGATATGTAAAATGTCCATAAATATACTTATTGGGATATTTTTAGCTGTATTTTCAATGTAGAGGATGCCTACTAAGTTTTTCAGAAGTGTGGTCAAATTTGTAAATAGCTCCATAAGACAGGGTTGTATAAGATCCAGAATACAAATAAATGCAAAAGAATGCAAAAAATGCAAAGAATGGAAAGAATGCATGAATTCTCAAATGATTGCATTCAATTGATTGCTGTAACATGAATGACGAAAAAGTGATTGCATCAATCTCTTTTATGTCATTTGAATTGTGATTGCGAATTTGGAACTTTAAGTCTCAGAGTGAAGTCAATAAATGCAATCAATGAATAATTTGTAAGGACTGCAATCGCAAAAGATTGCATTCTTTTACAACCTTGCTATGAGGAAACTAACATCTAAATATTAAACCACCAAAACTTTATTCCATATTCGAAGTCTAATTCGCCAACTCTAAGCAGAAAACCTATACGACTGAGGGCATAATTAACAGTTTCGGAAAAAGTTTCAGTTCGTTTTATTTGTGACTTATGTAGGTATAATTTCATCCCTTTAATTTTTATAACGAGATTTCACGTTATAGATACAAATGAATAAAACAAACAGAACTAACAAAGTGTCGCAATTCATCGTCTTGTCAAAAAAAAAGTATGGCTCACAAAAGCCAGACAAATAAAAACATACTATTTTTTCCAATGTTTTTGAATAAAACTGTCAACGAAATTATCGCAACAGTAAGTGTGAACATGAAAGCACATTTCATAATTATTTCGAAATTAATTTCGAATTCCTTGGAAATAAAAAGTTGACTTTTTTCGGACAAAAGTCGCTTTTTTCAGACTAAAGTTGCTTTTTTTCCGAAAATCATGGTCCATGAAAAAGTTGCTTTTTTTCCCCTCAGATCAACTTTTCTTGAATCTCGATTTGATAGCAAGATTCACACATATTTGCATACATACTTAACAGATATTATTTCTTTTGTCAGACGAGCCGTTTAATTCTGTAGTTTGGTTTATTTTAATAAATATTTCTGAAATAAAATAATTTTAAAATAATCTATTGGACATGAACTTTGTTGTTAATAGTGCAATATGTTAATAAAGTGAACGTAAGTAAATTGTTTAGATCGCGTCTATAAAATATATGTACACCACACAATTACAGAAAAAAGCAACTTCAATGTTTCAACATCCATGGGAAGGAAAAAAAGTCAGCTTTTCCGATCAAATCTGAAAAAAAGGAATTCGACATTTGAGCCGGGTGTAAACAAAGTATCAGACGACATGCATATATTTCATCATTACTGCATGATTTGGAGTATTTAGACAGTTGTCAATTCCTAGCAAGAAGCATTTCTCCGAACGAAATTTAAAGGTGTAAGCTGAATTTATACTCAGACCTCTGCCTCTTGCGTGAACAAACTAATAAAAACAACACGGTTAATTTCCTCGGTAGATAATCTAATTACATGGACATCGGTTCAAGATTTTACTGAATCATGGTTGTCAAAAATTAAAACGACAGGCGGCGGCTGTGGCGCGGTGCTGGAAAAATGTGTGACGTAACAGAATCTAAATCGAGTGAGAAATTCCATTAGTTGCATTGCTGATACATTTTAAAATTCAAAACTCTCTCTGTTAAATGTCATATATTTGAATTATTATAATATTTTTGGAATGCTTTTTAATGCTATTTTGAAACGTACATAATGTAATTCAAAATTAAAAAAAAATGGAAAATATTTATTTGAATTCTTCATCTCAAAAAAGGATTAATAATGAACCAAAAAACAAATTGACTTTTTTCATTTTAACACGGAGAAATTTGCATTTAAAAATGTGTCAACAATACACATTTGCGGCATTTATCCTTCGATCGCTTCTTATGGCTGTTCCCGTTATCTTACTATGACGCATGCGCAATCTTGAAGAAAAATAAGTACTTAGAGTATACAACTTTTAATGGAACTGTGTTAAAGAATATCAAAAAATCAGGGATAGGGAGTTTTACCATCTTGTCAAAGCTCACACTATGCCGAAGACAGATTGAAATATGTATCGCGCTTTTTTCAAACTGTCAAACTCAAGATCTTGCAGAAAACAATTTGGAAATAATTTTTAAATGCGGTATTCTTTTTGTGTGAAATTTGTGATTTCCGTGGCTTAGAAATTTATTTTAATTAGCAAAACCAACAATTTTCACAATTTTCGCGCACAAATCTTTAAAATGCCCGCTTTTGTTTTCAATCAATTTGTCAACAATGATAAAAAAAAATCAGCTGTTCGGCATACTGCTGTTTTTGACAATTCTGTGAGAACGAGAAAGAGATATATCGTTGTTACCTAAAAAGCCCTATTGAGGAATAACAGGTATAGAAACCAGTCAGAAGAAAACGAATTCTTTATACTAAGAAGGATCTTTATTGAACTTAAGATACAAATAAGAAACAATCGTATATTTTCAACAATAAATCTTTTCGAAGCTGCCAGAACCGGATACGTCAAAATATTGCTATACCTATACCGTTCTGACGATTCAATATTTTGTTAATATTTTATTAAGAATTAAGAATTAAATATCAACAATATTTTATTATGGTATTTTCCGTTCGGAAACATCCAGATCAACGTCATAAACTAATAAGTACATATCAAACAAAAAGGATGGATGGGAAGTCCGTTAAAGTGCAGTAGTAATTAAACTGCCTCTTCTTGATTCTGATATATAACCAAATTAAAATGGTTAAAGCAATACGTTATATAGAAAATCTGCGAAAGGAAACATAACATAAATAAATAATAAATATGAATTTATACATAAAAAAATAAAAACAAATAAACGTTTAAATTAAAAATTGTATTTATTAACCTATTTTGCAACAAATACATTACTAGCATCTTTAAAGATATTCATTACAAAATCATCGTACGTATATATTTTTTTTAAAAGAATTTTATAATTCTAAGAAACAATTATTATTTTTATTAAATTTAAACAAAAACATTAACAATAAAAATTTAATTTTTATATACTAATTCGACTAGTTTCTCTTGGCTTTAAGGCTAACAGAGACTGAGAAAGATAGTGATGATGATAGATAGATAGATAGATAGAGAGAGAGAAAGAGTGAGTTTTATATTTATGAAGGATGTGCACATTGTGGGATTAAATTATTATTTTCAATGAAATGTGGTTGTGGACGCTCTTAAATTTTAAGATACAAGTATAGGTTTATTCTACGGGTATATGCATAAATATATTTTAATTTTTTTTTTATATATAATAATAACAAACACTTAAAACTACAATACAACCATATTACTAAATATATATTTTATATAATTTATTACCTATTAAATGAGCAATGCATGTTTTGTAAAAACATTTCACTCATTTATATATTAGAATATTAAGTAGAAAAGAAAAAAAAATAATCTTAACTAGAAAATTTAACAAAACAAATAAACATTTAATTTTTAAATAAATAAATTTGTTAGTTACACATATATATTTATGAATAGAACTAATAGTTTTCATGTGCTTGTATAGATGCGTTTTACTTTTTTATGATTTGATTTTATTTTTCTTTAACTTTAAGCTAAATTAATGTCGTTTTTATCTCACTCATTATCACTTTTTTCAAGAAAACAAATTATTTTGTTTATTTTTTATTTTTTAAACAAAAAATAAATAATAAAGAATCGAACAATAAATATATTTATATTTAAACAGAAAACAAAAATAAAAAAAACATATATGTATTTCTTGTAGAAAAAAAGAAAAAACAAAAATATTAGGACGTTATATGCTTGCAATTTTGCTTATTTGGTTTTGAAAAATTTAATGCACATTTTGTTGTTTTCTTAATTTTTTTTTAAATAATTTTAAATATAATACATTTTTTCGATTGTCAATTTTATAAATTATTTTTTTTTATTATTATTTATTGTGTGTGTGATTTTTTTTAATAATAATTTAAAGTAGGCTTATTATTAAATTTAAATTTTTTAGAAAGTGTCTTGGCATAATGATGGTTTTAAATATTTTGGTAATTTTTTTGTTTTAATAAATCTGTTTAAACACTTGTCTCTGGTTTTCCAAATAATTGGAGTATTGTAGGTAATTTGATTCAAATTGCTTTTAATTTGGCTTTATAAAGAATTTGTATTTGGCTGCGATTGTTGTTGTTGTTGTGGTATTATTGATGGTTGCTGCTGTGGTTGAGTGTTTAAATCATTTTCTTGAGGACGATGCGATTTCATATGAGCACTTCTACTTTTCACTTTGTTGAAAACTCTGAAAATACGTTTTTTTTTTCAAAACTTAATGAAGGACTAATTTTAAAGAAAAATTATTTAATTAAATGTAAAGAATTTTTAGAAGCGAATGAGCATGCATTTCTTAGGTAAAGAATAAGCTAAACATAAAACAAATAAAATCTATTTAAAAAAAATCTACTGGAGAAAACGATATTAAAAATAAATTTCTTAATGATTGACGGACATTACTGCCACATTTATAATAATCTTTATTATTTTAAACTTAGCATATAATAACGTGTAGTGTTGAACTTATAAATGTTTCTATATAATAATAGTCATTGAAAAGCTCAACAATAAAAAATTCAATGAAACTGATGGGTTGCTAACGTCGCGGGGCACGTAAAATCGCATCATCCGTCACATCGAAGTGTCACGCGCAGGCCTCACAAGCCGGCCGTGAAAGGGAAAGACAACTGTGAAATCAAGGAAAGAACCCTAGGATGAAAATACCGGAAATGCTGACGACCCCCCCCCTTCCCCGCAAATAAAAAACGGACAACGTTATTTGAGTGTGCACGTGGAATGTACGCACACTAAATGCGGATTGCGTAAAATGGAGCAGCTTGCCGATACTCTCGACAACCTTAAAGCTAATATAACAAAAAGCTGCGTGATTTTATCAGGGAGTCTGTCACCGAGATACAAAAACGCTCTTGTTTGGATGTGATTTTGCTTTCAGATAACTACTTAGAAAAAAAGTTTTGGACTTTCGGGAGATTAGTGAAAAAACGAACCTACAATCAAATCGACCACATAGTAATTGACGGAAGACACCCCTCGAGCATAATGGATGTACGTACTTTCAGAGAAGCCAACATCGACATTGACCATTATTTAATTGGTGCGGATATACAATGAAGCTCTCAGAAAGACATCATCTGCGAGGAGAAAATTCAACATTGAAAGACTAAAAGGCTAACCAACAGCCAATACATATGCCAACCGAGTATCCCTAACTAACTTTTCACAAAATACTTTTTCCAAAATTTTGAAGGTAGTATTAATCAAACTTAGCGGAACTTCCTTTTCCCTCTTATTAAAATATTGTTGAAGTAGTAAGTTTTCGAGAAAAATAAGCTTTTCGATGGGGGTTATATATGGCAGGAACCTGTTTTTTTTTTTTACATACAGTGACCTTCAAAAAAAGCTTTGGAATCATTACCTACCCTAAACTCTTCCTATAAAATTAGAAACTTCAGACAGAAAGTTTGATAGATTTGTGCGGATCTAATTTTCTCATTTGCTGAACATTCAGTGTTAAATGTCATCAAAGTCCACACTGTCCGCAAATGTCAAAATTAGATTCGCAAAAATCTATCAAACTTTAAAATTTTAAATCCACCATAACTTTACGATCACCCTTTCGTAACTACCAACATCTAAAAATGAAACAACAAACATTTTTTCCTATACTCGAATAAAAGTTGAATCTATCCGCATTGAGCTTTACCTTCAGATTTTATCGACAGTGATCCACAGTGGGATGTTTTTATGAAAAATCCTACTTTACCACTAGCCTATCCAAATTTTCTGGAAAACGGCTACATCCATATTTGAATACAATTTTTCGAGAGTGATTTGTTTAGGAAAAAAAATATTATAAACAGATCCCATTCAACCGACTGCACCCAATTCAACAAAATTTAATATTTTAAAATCTAAATTTTGCTGTGGCTATATAATTAAAAAAATAAAAATACTAATAAGCTTAAATAGAATATATATTTTTTTAAAATAAATAAAACAAATAAAAAAGAAACTTACATATAATCCAAAAGAACATTTTACGATATTACAGATGAAACGAAAATTTTAGATGCAGTTTGTAGATATTTTGTAACGCATACAACACGTATAACATTATTATGGCACTTTAGTTTAATCTCTCTATTATATGGTACAGGTTTTGCGTTTACAACAAACGTTCTAACGGTAATTTGTGATGCTTTTTTTTTGTGTGTGTAAACATGGACATGTAACAATAACGGCAATTTGAAGAGAAAAACAATAATAACATTAACAACATTGACTATTTAATTAAAAAAAATAACTGTCCAATTTAAATAGAAGAGTATATATAGAGTTTGTATATATCTATGTATATATTTTTTTAAATAAATATTTTATGTAACAGGTATTTAAGGCGTGCGTTTGTATATCAGTTTTCTTTGTTTGTTTTTGTGTGTATCTGTAAGGACTTATGGGGTGGTCTTACTTGCCGCACACCTTGCAGGGAAAATCATCTTTAGGATTCGATTGAGACTGCAATTGGCCATTGTTGCTCAATATCATGGAACTGTTGTTGTTGTTATTTATTTGATTCATATTGCGGCCAATACAGTGGATCCTTGTGTGCCCATGTAGAGCAGCTTTTGATGTAAAGCTCTTAAAGAAAATATATCGAAAAATATTATATACAAATTGTTATAGCAAAGTATTTAGAAATAGCTTACGGCTGAGCAATCAGGCATCTCGCAGACATGGGGACGATGCTCAGTAGCTTGTGATGAGAATTGCGATTGGGAGACATCGTCATTCTCGGCTTTTAAATGAGTCATCTTGTAATCCACGCATAGCTTCTTCCAGAAGTAGTAGAGTTGAATACATTCACTTGTTGACTTGGTTATAATCTGGAATACCAAAGAATTGCATAGAAAAATAAATTAAAAAAATAAAAGTAATTCGGAGAAAAATCAAGCATTAATTCAACAACGTTCAACTACAATTACTTTTAATTTTAATTGAAATTTCTAATTCAAAAATTTAGCTGCTTATTATTTATAATGAAAAGCTCAATTATCATTAAACCCTTCCGTATAAGTTATTACCAATTCGTTTTTTATCAATAACGAAATTGAACGAAGTAATAAAAATTGTTGAAAGTACAATTACTAATTATTTATTATCAATCTTGTTAGCATTACCAAAAACAATCATTACTTTCCGACACTGAAAAAAGTTTTCAATTTCAAAGAATCAATTACTTTGAAATTAATTTTATTTTTTCAATTAGTTGTTATTTTGAAGTTAAATCGACAATTTTTATAACTATAATTGGCAAAGTTTTTAATTCAATTACATGTGATTCTAAATAATAAAAGCAAAAGCAATATTTGTTTTAAAACTCAGAAAAATGTTCTCAGGTTCAAATAATGAAAAGCTTTAAGCTGAGCTATTCTTCAACTACTTTCAATTCAATTTCGTTTGTTCAATTACTTGTAATGTTTAACTTAAATCCGTAAATTAAGAATCATAATTAATTAAAAATTAAACCTTCTACAATTCATGTACAAATAATTGTGATTGTTGTTAATTCACTTAATAATTAATTCCAAAATAAATTGTCACTTTAAAGCACTTAAACAAAAACTTTCTAGTTTGAAGAATCAAAAAGCTTTAAGCTAACATCTTACCTCTCTTGAGATGCTATAAAAGTCCTTTCCATATTTTTCCAAGCCGCGCAGGAACATTTCCACTTCGAGGGATGACCATTTTAGTTGGAAAGGATTTGATTGCGACTTGAGGAGATTCAAGACAGCTATTGGTGTATCACCTTGCACTTGAAGAAGTGCTTTGAGAGCAACTTCTTCCGAATGATAACCTAGTGGAATGGCTGAAGATTTGCTCAGCTCAATATATCTCGTAAGAATCTTTTCATCGGTAGTTACGCTGGGATTCCACATCATTTCCTCATGATCTGTCACTTCCTGCAGTTGTCCACCATCGATGGTGTACCCACTTGTTCCTTCCAGAGCTGGAATTGTAGCCTGATATGCTGTGCCGATGTTTACTTTGGATTCGTCAAGGAATGCCATGAGACTGGCAGCCTCTTCAAATTCGTCATCCAAATGCAGGGTATCCTGAGCAAACGTGGGTGGTTTGGGTAGATTGGAATACAAACCGGTACCCTTTCTGCCAGGGTCCAGGATGGGTTGGGGAGTGTAGTGAGTTGTCGATGGTTTTCGCAGTTTTGACTTGTAGAGTTCATATTTTCGGGGAATACTGCTTATGATGGGGCTACTGTCGCAGATGGAACCTTGACGCAATCTTCTTTTCAAAATTGAACTTGTCAAAGGAGAAGCTGTTGCGGCTGCCACTTGAATGTTTTGCGGTTGCTGGAGACTTTGCTGTGTTGGAATTTCACTTTCTACGAAAAATTGTGAAACTTTTAACGTAGCTGAAGTATCCTTAAACGGTGGGGGTGGCAGTTGTGCTGTTGATGCCAGCTGATTGCTTAAACACATCTGGCCTGCAGATAAAGCTGTCTTGATGTTATCTGTTTCGTTGTCTTGCTTAATCTCCTGCTGCTGAATGGTGAAATGGAATTCGGTGTTTCCATCTCTGGACGTACTAGTGGCCATTAACAAAGGATAACTTGGAGCTGGTTCTAGCTTCTTCGAGAGTAACTGTCCTTGCAGGTTTGATGACTGTTCCATGCGAAGCAACTGTGACTGCTGGTGATGTGGTTGAACATTCAATCTGTGGCCGAAATCTCGAGGTGAAGATGACAGCAATGGATCTTCTGAATTCGGCATCATTTGTGATTGTAAGCCTAAGCCTGGCAGGTAGTACAAATCAATATCAGTTGAATTTTGAGGGTCACAATTCAGAGATTCATCGGGCAGAACATCCCGTAAGACTTCTTTAACTTCTTCGGCAGTGCCTATGCCACTTGTGAAAAATGATTCCGATAATGGGGAAGTGGCGTTGCGAGAATCATCGAGGAATCCTTGAGCATCTTCCAAAAAGGAGAGATTCTGCTCTGCAAAGTCTTTGAGATCACAGTTTGCCCCATCGTTGGATTCATTGAGGAGGTCTTCTACCTTAACCACTGATGTGTCGAATACGTCATTTGAATTATCATCGTTAGATTTGAAGAATTGTCCACTATCTTCAAGAACACTCTTAAGCTTGAGGATTTTCTGATTTTCAGTGAGTGCCTCGTTGGAGCAGTCTTTGAAGAAAGTTCCACCGGCATCGTCAATGAAGTCAGATGTGGACTTCTCCTGGAAGAAGGAATTCGCTGCATCCGAAAAGTGGTGGGAATCATCCAGGAATGGTGAAGATTGTGCAACCATCTCATGGCTTGCTGGCGGGGTAGGATACGCCAAGGGTGAGGGAAGTGGTGAAATTGACTGTTTAATAGCAGTGGCAAGTGATGTGATTGCTGCAGTTTGGTTGGCACCACTATTGATAGCCTTGCATGTGCCATTGTTGTACAGGACAAAATCCTTGGAATGAAGAGTTTGGAAGTCGGGCAATGCATCATGCAATTGGGAACTGAACACCGTTTGCATATCCTTGCTGTTTCTACTCACCACAAGGTTGCCAGAAGAGGAGGTGTCATTGTGGAAGTCACCCATTGAATTTATTTCATCACTAAGCTGTTCCACTTCTTCGGACTCATTGAGCAACTGAATCGAATCGACTGTTTGTAGAAGCATGTCGGTTTCCGATACACTATAAACATCACTATCCTCAAAAAAGGACGCCGCTGAATCTGTGGAATAGGTGAGCGTATAAACGTCACCAGATCCATTTGAGGCTTGGGATATGGTAAGAGAAACGGGAGTGGTTTCTCCATTGGGAAGGGTAATGGCAAGTGGTGGGTTGGAGGTCCCAGTTGAATTGGAAAGTGACAGTTCTGAGGGTAGCATCAAGGTTCCATTGCTTGTGTGGAATAACTGGCTGGAATCAGAATTCGATGTTTTTCTCACTGCCACTTTTGTACCACGTTTCAGGAGCTCAATTAAAGTTGCATCTTTGTGATCCATGGTGGAAGTAGCCTTTGAAGTGTTGGTTGATACTGTGGCCGTTCCAACACTGACGTTTGATGATTTTTGGTGGATTGATATTGGTTGTTTTTGAATTTGCAAACCCGAAGGAAGTATCGCATTTCCAATATCTGGTAAGTTGTTGTTCCTTTCGGATGGTGAGTTTCCGGATTGTTGATTTAAAAAAGGTGATTTGGGAGCTAAAAAGTTTTCCAGGTCACTTGCTGTTCTTCTAATTGCAGCTGTTATGGGTGGGGCAGGAACTACAAAGGCACCCTGAAATCACAAAATCACTCGAATCGATTCAATTTAACGAAAAAGTGTTATTAAACTTACCTTCAAATCCTTACATCGCTTACTGATAATCTTTTCTTCAATCAAAGCTCGCACTCCAATGCTAGCCGTTTGAAGTGGTGGTCCGCCAAGACCGTCTTTTCGATCGCACTTCTTTGTTTCTGCTTCTTTTTTGAAATAACCACCATGCAAACGCATGTGGCCATTAAGGGCTGGAACGTTC
This sequence comes from Baccha elongata, assembly GCA_951217065.1. NCBI lineage: Eukaryota > Metazoa > Arthropoda > Insecta > Diptera > Syrphidae > Baccha > Baccha elongata. The sequence goes on from OX578273.1 coordinate 87,227,672, forward strand.
TTAAATTTTCTATGACATAGATTGCACTCTACAGGTTTTTGTTCTATTTTGACAATATTTAAAATTTGTTGATTTAATGTGGCGGCGGCGTTTGAAATTTGTTGTTGTTGTTGCTGTTGATGGGGACCACTTCCATTGAGTAATTCATTTATGGAAATCGATGTTATTGGTGATGTGGAATTTTCTATCACGGAGACTTTTGATTGTGTCTGCTGCAATTGGGTCTAAAATAAATAATAAATGCAAAATTTGGAAAAAAGTACCAAAATACAAAATAGGCAAATTATTTTTTGTTTATATGATTTGTTCAGTAATCGATCTACTTATCTAAATACATTTTATTATTCATGTGTATTAAATTCGCTTATTCGGGTATTAAATCCACGAGTAATATTTTTTATGTTCAACGATTTAAGTCTCTGTATATGTAATATGTATATATGTACTCATACCTAATATTAATAAAGCATCAATCCTTTTCTGCAGCATTGTCCTTATTTTTCTGTTATTATTATTTTTAGTTTCGTTCCGCTGAGCAGTTCGATATCTTCAGGCACACAAATATACGCAGGGGTGTGTATACTACTACGAAGCAGTTGTTCAAAAAACAGCTCGTTCAATTGAACTGTGCGAATTGTTTTACCGTTAGTTCAATAATTTAGTTTAATAGGTGAATAATGACCAAGCATTTAAATAGCAAACAATCTAGAGAATGAGATGTTTACAAAATCAGATGATACGGAATAAAAGATAAATGTTGCATCAATACAAACAAATATACTAAATTTGCAATATTGATTTCGTTGAGGATTGGATCGAATTTTATTTTTCGAACACTCTGTCTCAGAACTTAGAATACAACGAACAACGAAATGCAGTTGCCATCTATCTGGTTCTCTCTGTCTGATTCTCTGTGTCTGATTCGATCTAAGTTGGAATAAAATAGAGACTTAACGAACAAAAGGTCTAACGAACTACAACTCAAATAAACTATATTTTTAGATTAAAATAGATAGTTCATTTCAACTAGATAGTTCATTTGAACTAGATAGTTCATTTGAAATTTATAGTTCATTTGAACTAGATAGTTCATTTGCACTACATAATTCATTTGAATTAGATAGTTCATTTGCACTAGGAAGATCCAGGTTGTCCATTGGAACCAGTTAGTTCATTTGAACTATGTAGTTCATTTGAACTAGGTTATTCATTTGAACTTATTATTTCATTTGAACTAGGTAGTTCATTTAAACAAGGTAGTTCATTTGAACTAGGTACTTCATTTGAACTAGGTAGTTCATTTGAACTCGGTACTTCATTTGAACTAGGTAGTTCATTTGAACTAGGTAGTTCATTTGAACTAGGTAGTTCATTTGAACTAGGTAGTTCATTTGAACTAGGTAGTTCATTTGAACTAGGTAGTTCATTTGAACTAGTTAGTTCATTTGAACTAGGTAGTTCATTTGAACTAGGTAGTTCATTTGAACTAGGTAGTTCATTTGAACTAGGTAGTTCATTTGAACTAGTTAGTTCATTTGAACTAGGTAGTTCATTTGAACTAGGTAGTTCATTTGAAATAGGTTGTTCATTTGAACTAGGTAATTCATTTGAACTATGTAGTTCATTTGAACTATGTAGTTCATTTGAACTATGTAGTTCATTTGAACTAGGTAGTTCATTTGAACTAGGTAGTTCATTTGAACTAGGTAGTTCATTTGAACTCATTACTTCATTTGAACTAGGTAGTTCATTTGAACTAGGTAGTTCATTTGAACTAGGTAGTTCATTTGAACTAGGTAGTTCATTTGAACTAGTTAGTTCATTTGAACTAGGTAGTTCATTTGAACTAGGTAGTTCATTTGAAATAGGTTGTTCATTTGAACTAGGTAATTCATTTGAACTATGTAGTTCATTTGAACTATGTAGTTCATTTGAACTAGGTAGTTCGTTTAAACAATCTAATTCATTTGAACTAGGTAGTTTATTTGAACTATGTAGTTCATTTGAACTTGTAGTTCATTTGAACTGGGTAGTTAATTTGGTCTTTGTAGTTCATTTGATCTAGAAAGTTCGTTTAAACCAGGAAGTTTATTCGAACAATGTAGTTCGTTAACGAAAATTTGAATCAGGTAGCTTATTTAAACTAGATACTTTATTTAATCCAAATGAACTAAGTCATTTGAATTAGGTAATTTACTTGAATTAGATGTTTGAACTGCAATTGAACTAGATCTAAATAAAATTACTTAGTCAATTTAAAAAAGCGGTTTTTTGGCAATGTTAATCGTGTCCCTAGACGTGAAGCCCTAGGCAGTTGATTAATTGATTGCGGAAATCTGACACCGCCAACGCTATTGTTGCTTATAGTTATTATTTTTGTATGAAAACTTTGTTTAGGTGTTCCATCAGGTATAACGTATAAGAAATGTAGCTTACACAAAAATACTTTTTTAAGCGCGTCTTTAGATTGTCTTTAAACAACACTAGCTGTATATACCATTTACGTGGAATATATTTTGTTGACTCTTCTATTCTTTAGCTGGAAAACGTTTTACAAAAATACAATCTTGAATTTTACTCGTTAGTACATATTTTAAAAATCTGGGGTCAGATTATGTATTAAAAAAACGATAAAACGTTTTCGTCTGTACGAACGATTTCCAAAGCAACTGGTCAGAAAATCGTTCGCACAGGCGAAAACGTTCGATGGTTTTTTCATACAGAATTTGGCTTCAGTAGTCCTTAAGATGGAAAAACCCAAAAATGTAACATAAATTTAAAAATTATAGGCAGAAGGGTATCAACAATTACGAATAGTCAAAAATATTTTGTCAAATATATGCAGCACCTAACCAAGAACATTTTTTGCAATTATCGTTTCAGGCTGCATTCTAAGGAAAAAGTTTTTCTAAGACTTAAATAGAGTAAAAAACGTTATAGATTTCACTTTCTATTAAAATGGCACGGAATAAGACTTTTTTGGTATTGAATTTTATATGATAGTTAATATAATAAAAAACCAGAGAAACACTTGACGAAGATCTGATTAAAAGCGCCACAACTTTCAAAGAGTGGTGGGAGGTTTGATAACGTTTTTTTTTTCAGGGAATATGTTGTAATTATTGCAGTATCCCTGTATTGAAGTTTTCGTATCACTTGGTACGTGGAGTAAATTTTGGCAACGCTTGATTCGATTCTGTTAGTATAGGATACACTTGCTGTATTTCTGACTATCTATAGGTAATGTTTCTTTATTTTAAACGAGAGAAGTAGAACGTTATCTTTTTTTTTCTTTTAAAAGTTAAAACAACTGTTTTCTTGCGGTTAACAAATAATTAGTTTTGAAAGTAACTTTCTCCTATAACCTCATAAGTATAATAAGAGCTATTCAGCCCTTTTATTTCTTACTACACACCTTTACAACACCTTTAACAAAAATAAAGCAAACAAAAACTCACTTGCATATTCCATGTCCTTGGTCTCTGCAGTTGATGCTGGGGGCTCTGGACTTGGCTCTGATGGGGTGACGGTGGTTGATTTGTAATTTTCAAATTCCCACTCGTTGATGCAACTGTCACTTGGGTGTTGCCCTGCTTCGTTTGCTGCATAATTTGACTAATGAGATCTAGCTGCTGCCTGGTGAGTCCATCACCAGTAGCCACCGACTTTATTGAAGCATTCGACGAAGGCGAAGAAGCAGGTGAAGACGTCACTGAATAGCATTGTGAAGAAGAATTGGCTTGTGTTGATGATGACACAACTGATACATTCACAGCTGATGAGGATTGTTTTACTGAGGTGTTGCTGTTGCTGCCACTTCCATCATCGCCACCTCCCATGGTTGTGTACTGAATACAGTTTGCTCCGTGAGGTGAACTTGCGTCTCCTTTAAAATATAAAAAATAATTCTTCATTTTATGTAATGCATTTTTTTTTAAATAAAATCTACCACTGGCAGTTGCTGGTGACAAACTAAGACCTGTCGGCGGTCCTGTTGACGGCGAAAGGGATGATGATTGATTCTGAGGGGTGGTTGCAGCCGCTGCTAGTCCACTATGGTGGTTCTCGGTATGTCGTCTTAAAGATCTTGCGTCACAGTAAGATTTACCACAACCTTCAGCCTTGCATTCATATGGTTTCTTATTTCTATGAGTCATCATATGACCATTTCTATTAAAAAAAAAAAAAAAATAATAATTAAAAAAAAATGTTAATTAATATTTTGGTTGATATGACGTCAGAAGCACTCACAAATGGTCCTGTCTTTTGAACGCTTTTGAACACATCACACAGACATATTTTCTCTCATCGCTATGCGTTAATTTGTGCTTTGCCAAAGCAGATGCATTTCCGAATACTTTACTGCAAACCTGAAAATAGTTGAAAGATAAAATGGGTGAGTTAGACGGATGGGGGCGTGAGAACGCTGTTAAATGGCATTGCTTTGTATACTGACACACTATTTTTGTATTAATATTTTTTTTTAAACTTTTAATTCGATATTTTCTCTCAACCTCTGCGCGTCAATTGTAAATTTTTATAAAATCTATAAATTCAAAAAATGATTAAATGCAAATGAATGACTGAATGACGAATGGTTGAAGAAGAAGACGGGGCTTGATGAAATATTCTGAGTGGCAAGCGATTTGTTTGTTTTTGAATCTACAGTGGACATTAACACAAACGCACATAAATATTCTTAAAAAGACATAAAATGGGTAAAGTGTATTTAAATTAAATCAAAACACATTTGCAGAAATTTAGCTTTGTGTTTAATAGTTGTTTGATTAAAGTTTATGTAAACATTCGAAATAATCATCATTAAGTTTGTAAGTAAGCAAAGAAGTCTGGCATTAATGGATTTTTACGTAAGATTAAATGAATTCTTATGGCTTGGCTTGAGAAACAATTACTGGATATCTAGCAAAGGACAATCACCAATAAAATAAAAAAATTACCATTAAGGCTATAATTTTAAGGAAATTATTTGATTATTGGCATCCGATTTAAATCAGATCAGCTATACATACTTGGAACTTTCTGTTCTTTTCTCATCTAATATCGATGATATAAGAGATCTTGATTGGGATCCTTAATTGGTATAGAATATCAGAGACACGCATTAATTTTTTTGTGCCGAATTAAGCATTAAGTCTATACATATACCAAGGTCGTAGCCAGAAAATAATTTCGGGGGATGGATATACTCTTTCTTTATAGTTTATCGTGTAATCGATACAAATAAAATGCTCGACTCAGTCGAACGAACTTGCTCTTGTAGAAAACTATGAGAATGGGACTACAAAAAATAAATTTATCAAATTAATTTGAGCGGCAAACATTTTTACAAAATGACCTTGATATAATACATACTCTAATTAAACAGTTGCTTAGCAAAAAACTAGGCGTTATCAATTTTTGGCCAAATTTGTAAAAATCGTTAACATAAAATATCTTTTATATGAGAACTTAAAACCAAAAACATGAAATGCAGTTGTATTAACAGCGCTGACAGATTCGTTAAAAGTTCTATGGACATTAATGGGTCACACAAACGTGTTATTCTGTCTTGTTGTTAACACAAAAAATTATATTAATGAAAAAATAAGTTTTATTGTTTTAGAAAAATATGCTTATCAGAAATAAGTTGCTAAATAACAAATTTACCGGAAATCCGACCGGAAAAGGTGGAATTTACAATAAAAAATTTCACAGTAAGTTAAGCCATTTTTAACGATAATAACCACCCTTCTTTATCCGTCTGTTTCTCAGCAATCACTGAACCGATTTACACGGTTCGTATGTTGTTGGATAGAGGAAATTTCAAACTAGGTTGTGAAGACTATATTTTTGACAGATATTTACGGTTTGGCTAAAAAACGACACCAAAGTTGCACTTCCGGAACTCGAAAAAATAGGGGAAAAAATAAATATTTTCAATATTTATTTTGGTCAAAATACTTAAAATAAAAGAAAACTTTGCATGTACAAAAAAACATACAAGAACTGATGCCATTATTTACTAGCTAAAAACCGAGCCGCCTGGAAGAAGCTTATTGGTTGAGGCCATGATGGTCCACCGCAGACTTTAGCGCCACCTTAATTAAGTAAGTAAGTAAGTCATTATTTACTTTTGAGACTTTAAAACTTTGGTTCTGAAAATCGCGATTTTGTTATTCAGTTTATGAAAAGTATTTGTTTTTTTACTTTCTTTGGTTCAGAAATCAGAAATCATTTTCTCTCTTGCTCACCTGTGGGTGATATAATATGACGTTTGAAATGAAAACTTTACCGCCTTTTGATCATAAAGAACACCGATTTATCGCACTTTCCGATATATTTCAAGCGATGAAATTATCGATTGTCATAGTTACAGAACCTCATTGAAGCCAAAAAATTAGTTTCGTTCCAAATTTCATCGTTTCTCAATAAATTATATTTATGCGATAGTTACAGAATATGTACACAGGAAACAATTCTTGTTTTCATTTGCTTCAACTTTTCCTGATAGTTTTTCCTGCTATAACCAGCCCCTTAGGAAAATTACTTTTCATCAAGAAAATAAATAAATATATTTTTACAACAAATATTTATTAATATAAACATTTTTTAGCACAAAAAAATCTTTGAATTAGTGTAGCATTGATATTGATTTGAAAATCTTTCCTATATAAGAAAACATATGTATGTATGCTTGCTTTTAGGAACTATTTGCTTGGAATATTTTGTGCAGATATTTGAGCTTAAATATCATTAGAAGCCAAAAGTATGATTAACTAAAAAAAATCGGAGCATCAAACCCGATTATACCCCCCCACTCCTGGCTACGGCCTTGACATATACTTTCAAATAACTTGCTAATACAAGAAACGAGACACTACCTGAACTAGATGAGTTATACTTGTTTTTGTTTTGGTTAAATATCTACAATCCCTTTTAGAATATCATGAAGGATGAGCTTTTGTCTTTGGCGGATATTCGAATAAACATTTAAATACTTTGTTCACCAAACAAAGCCGGTAGTAGATAACCTTAAGTTTAATAAATGAGGAACCCAATAAAGGGAGAGCCCATCAACCAGAGATTCTTTCTTTTTACTGACAACATTTTGTATGCAAAGTGCAAACGAAAATGAGAAGTGTCAGTCAAAGGACTCTGAAGGAATCAAGTGAAACTATTTGGAAGGAGTAAAAATACAAAATATTTGTTCATCGTGAAAAAAGGTTCTGTGTGCGGACTACAATATGTGTGCGATTTTGTGGAAAATTCTTGATTTCAAAAAGCAGAATCAATACAACATCATAAAGCAAGTCTTGAAGTGGTTAACTGACGTTGCGAGAAAGAAGCAAAGAAGACGTGTATTAGCACTCAGTAATTGCGGAATGCAACTATTAACAAGAATACACAATCTTCAAAACTCACTCTTCAGAAAGAGATATGCCGAAGAAATTCTTTCAAAGAAGGAAACGAATCGACATCAAGCTCTGCCTTACAATAGCCGCACCTAACTGTGAGATGTGTAAATCTCTGAAAAATAAAAAGCGATAGGCGATATATTACAAACAGAAACTAAGAATACTAATCCGTTCAAAGAAGCTAAAGAAGCTACCCGTAATGAATGATTTGAATATAATTGTGCTGGTTAACTTTCAAAAATTTCATAGGCAACCATGAAATTCGATATAAGTAATTATATAAGATAACTAAACTACGGATAGTAAAAACAAGTCAAAAGAAGTTAAGATGCCCAGTAGAAGTCACCTAAGTCCAAATCAAAGTTGGTGTACGTCAAGGAAGCATCTTCAGTCCTTTACTCTTTATTACAGTTTTCGATTTATCAGGTTAAAGTTTATTCCAGTTGCACCATAGTAACTGAAAACCATTTGAAATATCGGGGTTATAATATTTATCGTTATGGAATGGTTAAGCCAGCTTCAAGCGCAGAATTTTTGTATAAGAAAGTTGCATACGTATACCATTCTTCTAGTCGCAATAGGCAAAGAGAATAATTAACGGACCATTTTTAATGGTTTTTTGTCTTATTTTTGAATTTTAATATTTTAATAGCAACTGTGCTTTAATTAAATAAATTGTATTAAAAACAAACAATAGTTAGTTCAGTATAAAAAATTGATTTTAAGTTTTAACCACGCAATTAATATCTAAAAGTGCTTGATGCAACCAGGCGTAAATTATCAAAAAAGAGAATTAATGAAGGTTATCAACATTTTTATATTACAACCAAATTTAAAACAAAAAAATCTATTGTGTCAAATTACCTGACATTGTTGGGGTCCATGTCGTGTAGGGGATGATGTTTTGGGTCTTTGTTTCTTTACAATCGGTGGATTAGATCCAGGAACTGATACATTTGATATACTCTCATTACTGCTACTACTACAACTGCTATTACTGGTTGTACTACAATTACTGCTACTGCCACTGCTTCCACTACTACTACCGGTAATGCTGATTATTTGCCCACTAATAGGACTGTTCAGCGATATATTACTGCTACAGCTAATAAGGCTGTTATTGTTGAAGGTCTTACTATTGTTGTTGCTGTTGCTGTTGCTACTGCTCTGGCCGCCATTATTATTATTGGGGGTGCTGCTGATTGGCGAACCGATATCGTTTAGTTTACTACCATCTAAGCTCTCCAAAGTAATGGCACTAATCATTGTGTTATTACTGTTTGAGTTATTATTAAAAGCTGAAAAAAAAAAACAAATGCATTTTTAAATACCGTTTTTGAATAAATTATATAATTGAACTACTATAATTTTGACGTTTGACATTTCTATTCAAACTCTGCTAAAACAGAGAACAATCATATAGAAACTAGCGCCACAAAGTCAAAGCAGTGAATAAGTGTGACTTCTATTTGTTTTATTGAAATAAAAGTCATTTATTGGTAAACTATTTATTTTAAAGTGCTTTTGCATTTCACATTCTTTTTATCAAAGACGGAAAAAAAAATCATTGAGTCGAAAGTATTCACAGCTCTGAATTTGTGGCGCTGGCAGTTTTACATTAAATCAACTACAATCGACTGCAATCCAAACATATATAAATAGGTCAATATGTACACATGCATTTTACTGTTCAAATATACTCACAGGCCGTTTGTAATGAACCTAGAACATCGGCTAGCATATCCGGATCGGGATAACCAATTGTTAGTGCATTGTCCAGAGATGAATAACCATCGACCGATGATGAATCCGACGAATGAATAGCTTCTCTTAATTGCAATGTAACTGATCCTTCTGCACCCATAGAGGCACTACACATCAAGAGTCTGGGCGGCGAGAGTCCAGCCAATGGCAAATGAAGGCCACTTGGAACCTGCAGATACATCATCATAGAAAAATGAGAAAATGTAAATTAATTAAATTTCAAATGTAAGATACAAAGTTTTAAAATAAACTAAAAAAAAAAATAAAATCTAAATATGTTTACATTTTTTTTGTAATAGATATACATTTTGATAGGAAATAAAAAAATAAAAAATCTCCTTGTTGTTTTACAGTAACATGTATGCTTTGCATTAATTAAAGTGAAATTTTATTAGTTTTATGAAACATGTGTGCAACGAGCTTTATCTATCTATAGTAGCAAACACAAATTCGGAAAACCAAGGCACCCTTCATGATGGGTCTGGGTGCTTCCGTCCGTCAGACAACTGAACAGGAATTTAATAAAATTGTTATGTATTTGCTTAGTAAATGAAATAAATTTGTGAAATTGAAACGTTCGTTGAAAAGGAATTTAATTGCACATTGTGATATAACAACATAAACAAGAAGTAATCAAAATCAAACGAAAAGATGTATCAAAGGTTTTGTGAACTATAGAAGTAATTCCAGGAAAAAAAAACTATGAACCCTTAACACGAACGAACTTTGACACGTTTTGTTTTAGTTTAGTTTTTTGCATGTATTTAAAAAAAAAATTAAAATAAAGTTAATTTCTGTATTTTTCTTCATTAAAAAAGAGATGATGTTTAACTTATTGATGCTGATGTCCTTTTTGGTCGATGCCGAGACTGAGGCAACTCATCGGGGCTTATGATGTAACCAAAAGAAATCAGTTTAAACCTATGAATATTAGATTTAAACTGCGTTCAATATTTAAAATCTATTATTTTATAGGAGAAAATGTTAACAATTGTTTTTTTTACAGTATCAATTTTTCTTTCATGAAAAGAACAACACATGTTAAAAATTTTATCAAGTTAGCAGTGGATCCCGCCAGAGTAGGATTCCAAACGGATTTTGTGCAAGTGTGTGTTATTTTTAATTTTATGTTTAAGTAGTAGTCCTTAAGATTTTTGTTATTTTATGTTTTTAATAGTGTTTTGTACAGAACTTAATACTAATGTATATATATACTTAAATTGTAAGTTTTGAAAATCTCTCTTTGTTTAATTACTTAAAATTAAAACAGTCAGAATACAACTGACGACACACATAGGAGTATTTGATACAAAAATCTTACCAAAATTAATTTTGCCTCTTAATGATTTTTCATATGAAACTCGCAAAATTATCTACAAAAATCCGCAAATTTTATTTTTCCCCATCTTACTAAAAATTCTTTAAATTAACACAAAATAAAGTTATTTAAATTGAGCAAACTTTTTCTTAAAACATATACTATTATACAAATATATAAACTAAATTTTATCAAAAATAAAAATGCTTTCATCACAGAATTTTGTTATTATCACTCTGTTTTAAGTTTCTTAGTTAAATAATAAGTGCAATTCAATATTTGAAATTTAGTTGGCTATCGTACGTTATCTTCGCATCTTCGTGTAAAAGTACTTTTGAAAATTGACTTTTGGCTATGTTTTTGTGTCAAATACCCCGATGTCCGACGCGACACCATCGACAAATGTAAGATGGCTGATTTGATGGTTTATTTAAAAAATTGCAAAAATCTTTGTAATTTGATAGTCCAATGTATCACATTCGATTCAAATTTTAGGTGACCATTTATCATATATAATCCAAGTGACACTTCACTGTCCACATAGATAATTGTTTTTTTTTCACACCTCTACGACTAAAATTTTCTTATGGCAACACTCAATATTCGGAATTCTTAATGTCCAATGTCTCACATTTGATTCACATCATTCAATGTTTGTCTTGTTTTCAGCGTACATGAGTCACATTTGATACAAAATCACGAGCATAATAAACGGTCATACTGTGTTAATTCAAAAGGTATCAATAATCACTTGATTGCGAGCAAAATATAAGAAAAAATTTATCGAATCCAACGATCCGAATAAAACGATGCAAAAAAAAAATAAAAAAGAGACTCTTACATAAGAACGCATTTTTGATAATAAAGCACTGTCAAAGTGTCAAATGCTTTAGAAATATCAAGTGTAAGTATAACCGCTGTAGTTTTACTGAAACGTTGTAAGGATTGATTCGGCATAAGGCATGAAAAAAACAATTAAGTAATTAAGTTGTACTTATAAATAACATTTTGAATATAAACTTAAAACGCAGTAGTGAAGTGTGAAATGAAAGTCAGATCCGTTGGATTCTACGATGGAAGATAACTGAGTTAATCATGCTGTAAAGCAGAATCTTACAATGAAACCAAAATAAGAAAAACTTAAATTAAATTAAATATGATGTACATTATTCAGACATCAGTCATGTCATTATTTGACTTCCTGTTTCTTATTTCTACACACTAAAAAATTATACAGTTTCAGATTAAGCCAGCATAAGGCCCGCAATCAATTTGACTGCGGGGCTCTTAGTTTTTATTTATTTCTCGAAAATTCAGAATTTAAAATAAAACAACTTACATTTAAAAAAACTTTGTATAACTTTTTTGTTTATGTAACTTTATCGAGTTTTATTTCTTTTACGAAGTCGATTGCTTATTATTTCTTAAATTGGTTCAATATCTATATGTATAGACCGCATTACTTGGAAAGACGCTTGTAAAGATGTATAACGAGCGTGTCTTGATTGGAAATCTGTTCCACGTGATTGGCATATTTCACTTCGATCTTTTGCATTTTGGAAAAGAATGATAACGATTCTATACCTTTCTGATCTTTATTATATACCTAAATCATTTTATATCATTATCATTTCTTTATTAGACAAATCATTTAATACTTGTCTTAGGTATATACATATATGTATAGTCGTAAATACAAATAAAAGCAGACCATATTGTATTTGATAATCTTTTCAAGACCGAAATTTTCAAACCTGTTTCTTTAAAGCATTTGTTCAAGATCCCTTTGATATATTGTAGGGAAAAAACTTTTGTTTCTGCCTTTAAACTTCAATGAATCATATATGATCAAAACATTTCTTTATATATAAATTGATTTTGTACACAAAGACACAAGAGATATTATAGTTCTTCATTCTACTTCATTACATTTTGTTCGTACAAGTGCAGGGCCCCTGAAAGCCAAGGTGCCTTAAGCTAGATATCTAATCCAGCACTGCGTATAGATACAGCTAAACCTAAAAGGCCTCAACGAATAAATTCAACCAACAACTGCCAAAAATGTTATCCTCTTACTTGTATGCAAAAAATTTCCTGAAACAAATGTAAGTTTTATTTTTTTGGCAAAAACAACGAAAGTCAGTTGGCTTTCAGCTCACTATGCCATTTCAAATTTGCGCTTTGCATTTTCATGGCATTAACGCCACGTTTATTGTATTGAATTGAACATAATTCACTTCTCAATGCTATGTGGTCGGCTGTGTTTTAAACCAAATTACAAAAGACCAACAAAATAAAAAAATAAACCAAAACTATATCTCTCGACATGCATTCAAATTCAAAAGTATATAATGAAATGAACAATGAAGCAACAACAACAACAACAACAACGACCAAAGAACCGAAAGGCAAAACTTTCAATTTTTCATCTCGCAAACTGCCAACATTCTAGTTCCGCCGCCATTGTAAAGAATTATTTTGTACTATTTTTTTGGTATGTTTGTCTGGCAGGGACATGATTCATGTTCGTAGCCAAAAGGATAGCCGGTAGTGGCCTATATGCATGAATTACCTACCATACATTTACACAATTTGGGAATTTTTTATTTTTCTATAGTTTTAATTTAAGAATTTTAAATTAAAAATATTTATATTGATAAAGTTAAGACGGCAATTTATTTGTATAAAAAATATGAATCACTTAAAGTGGTTTAGGAATGATTAGTTATTAAAATAATGTGTAAAATCAAATAAAATAAAAAAAAAGCGCATTACTAACGAAATTCTATTTCCCAACATTATGCACAAAAATTGATTAGCAAGAAATTATTTTAGAAGTAGAGTTGAAGAAAAAATTCTATCGAATGACATCTAAATCATTTTTAGATAATGACGAGTCCATGTTGAAAGTATGTAGCGACCATCTCGCGTAAATCGTCATAATTTGGCAACAGATTTGACAGACGCAGCTAAAGCAATATGGCGATCACATACTGTCAACTATTGAAAACCATTTGAAAGGTTGAAACATGAAACTTTTGTTCACTCTGTACACACCAGGCAGGCAAAATTAAACACAGCCACAAACTAAGAAACAGCATTTTGGGTTTGAGTGAGACCAAAGACGATTTTCACATTGGACGTACTCACACAACGCATTTTGACATCTATATGTTTTGTCCCCTTCCCACTTCCTTTTAAGAAAGAGACGGGGTTTTGCGTCCGGATTTGAAAAACTCTCATGGATGCATTTTGACAATCGCTATTCTGACATTTGTAACTTATTATTTTTTCGCTTTTTGCACCAATATTTTAAAAGTTTTCCCAAACTTTGGTCACTTTTGACTGGATATTTCAATTAAGCATGAGTCTATAAAGAATATTGTTAACATCTAGGCTCATATCAAATATTTTGTTTTGTTTTGTTTCTTGTAGTTTCGTGAATACGTCCAATGTGAACATTGTCAAATAAAGAGGAAGAGATTTGTAAAGATTCGTTATATAGATTGTTAAACAGCGGAATAGTACGAACCATTCGGTTTGAATGTTGACGGCTAATAGAAGATCAGCTGCCAAGATTAAAGGACCCAAGATCAAACAAAGAACCTTTAGGTCAAGTGTACGGCCGATCTCAAATCATTTAAACGTGGCCACAGCTTAGACCGCTGTCGCCATCGGAGAATCGAGTGACAAGTGTAGGGATCTTTTCGCAGCCCTATTCTGCAGATGAAGATGAAGTGCGGCTTAAGCAGCCAGAAAATTATATTCGTATATTGGCTAAACAAATGTGCACTTGGGTCACTTTTTCGTGATTCATTGCTGTTTAATCTTGTAAATCGTCATAATTTGACAACAGATTTGACAGACGCAGCTAAAACAAAATGGCGATCACATATTGTCAACTATTGAAAACCATTTGAAAGATTGAAGCATGAAAGTTTTGTTCACTGGACACACCAGGCAGGTAAATTGTCACTGCAGCAACAAAGCCATGTTGAAGCAAATGTTCCTTCGTGTGCAGCTGTTTTGCATTGATTTTCGTGTTACTGCAACCGTTGCCAGAAATATCAATTCTTATATTTTCGGTCTGTTGGTGCAACGTTGCATGGTGTGTATCAGTTGTTTAGTATCATTGTCATTCATTTAAATAATTTAATTTTACTTTTCTCCCGTCTTTTTTGTATAACACACAGTTACACAAAGTACCACGTGTGAATTGAACAAACGAAATGATTTACTTTAAAATGTTGCTGCAACAGTTGCCTCGTGTGTATCGAGCATAATGATGTGGTCATGTGGACCACATCAATGTAAAAGAGTCATAAGAAATTTCTTGAAAAGACAATAAAATTATAACAACCCATCACTAACAAAATATATTATGTTTTTATTTTTAAATGAAATTGTATACAATTATTGAGACACCCTTTATACAGTGGTGAATATGACTTAAAAAGTTCCAAGATCAGATGAAGATTCAGTTCGCAAATATTAATGACGTTTTATAGTTCCCTGATTGCATAGCACCAATGTGAAAGTATATTTTTAAGCATAGTTTTGAAAATCAATAAATTTTTTTCGGTCGATGCAGAAGAGAGAGTTAAATTTGAATTTTTATAGTTGGTACTGTCCTTAAAAATCTAAGGTAGCTAAAGTCATAATATTAAAAATACCATCGTGTACAAAATACAGCACGTCTAACTAAGCTGCTACTGTCATACAAAGAGGAAAGACATACTAAGTTTTAGTTTTTTTGCTTCTGTTTCTTAGTTTGTTTTAAGAAATCTTAGAGGCAAGTGCACAGATAGGAGGACCGTTTGGTGCAGAAAAAGAGAGTACAATTAGTTTTAACATGGTTATTACTTTTGTTTAAAAAAACATTTTAAATTAGAAAAATGTCTTTCGTATCAAAATAGATGCTTTTGTTTCTTTTGGTTCACCCTTAAGTAAGAAATTAAATATTCCATCTGTCTAACTCAACGTTAATACCTTTGTTAAATACCCGTCTGGTTCAAGGTCGTTCCATACAAATATTTCTTTTCAATTTAAACGTTTTATTTAATTTGTTTTCTTAATTAACATTATGTTTGTATTATATTCATCTCCTTGGACATTTAATTATAACATCAAATACACACAAATTTAGTCTTTCTGTCTAAGGATACAAACTCTTACCTACATAATAGGTACACCATAGCTTTAAAATAAAAGGTGATTAAAGCACTTTGTCGCTGAATAATGCTAGAAAATAAAATAAATGCCTAACGAACGGCCGTGACGACGACGAGCGACGGATGGACCCACGGACGCGTAGGCGTCACAATACAAAGTGGTGGAACCGTCTACATTTTATTTAAGTGATTCTACAAACAAAAAAAAAACCTATTAGATATAAAAACTAAGGAACATTTTTTTGTTTTTCAAGTTCTCTACAAACACCAATCAAAGTGGCATGCATGCGAACTACACATCTTTAGTCAAATATTTAAGTTTATTTTTTTTTCTTAAATGCTAATGAAAATATTTTAAGTTCATATAAGAAAATGCGTGGGAACACGTGCGTCGTCAGTCGGTCGCACGGTTAGACAAACAAATTGAATTTAGTTAATTATAAACTTAATTATAATTTTACATCGCTATAAGATCAATGGTATTTATAGAGAGGGTAGAATATTTTCCGATAATTAGTTATAGGAAAAATGTTTATTTCTATAAAAAAAAAAAAATAAAAAAAAAATAATGAAGCTCGTTCAATTTTATTTATAAGACTTGTAATTGAAATATGAATTATTTCCGTCGCTGTATTTAAGTCTTATGGTATTAAGCAGACTTTCAAGTATTTATTTTTTAGAAAATGGAAAGAACAATTTATTATAATGGTTGGTGGTGTCAGCAGCTAGGTGGCTACATGGTGAAGTGGTAGCCTATTTAATCCAGATCAACTTTGTAGTTGTCAAGAGCACGTGTATTTATTTTGTTTACACCTGCTTGGGGTAGTCTTTGGGTTATTGTGTCCTCGAGAATGGAAGACTAATTGTTTTTTGTTTGGATTATAGGAATATACGCATACACACTCGTTGGTATGTCGACTTAATATTAACACAAACATTGCAAAACATTCATTAAAATTAAAATGAGATGTTAACGTTAGGAAAATATATTATGAACATTAAACTGAATAAAAAAAAAATCAAATTGAAGACAATTTTATAAAAAAAAAAACAAAACTAAATTTAAGCAAAAGGTTTGTTGCAAATCAAAGTGGGAAACAGATAATTTTTCTTACATTTTTAACATCAAAATACAGATAAAATAATGTCTACTATATCCATACCTTTATAAGGATATTGATTTCCAAATGTGGGGAGGATTCTGCGCGATTTGAAGTAAACTTTTATTTCTGTTTTTTTTTTTTTGTTATGAACGGATTTTTAGTTTTTGATGCTTATTACTTTTATTTGTATGTTGCTATCATGTTTAACCCACAATCGAAGTCTTTGCTGACGAATTTCAGTCAGTTTAGACACTGAAAAAATTCAAAGAAAAAATGTTTATGGAGAAAATTATGCATTGTTTTTTTAAGCAAGATGAAGTTTTAGTCATGATAATATATGTATACGTAAGTTATAATGTAATGAGATGATTTAGTAACTATATGTGGTTATCATTTATTTATTTTACACTTTAAAAGTTTGTTTCATCAAAAAATAAAGTTGTTTTAATTAAGTGTAGGTATAAATATTAGTAATCATTTTTTTCAATTTATCTCAAAAATTAAGGTTTGCGGAAATTTTATTGAATAAGGAACATGTACAATGTATATTTATAGGTTATATGATATCGATTAATATCTGCCATAATTTTTCTAAGAGCTTGTAGATCAGGGAAATTTCTTGTTCTTAATGCATTAATGTGGTATACATACCAGGAGATTAAAGGAAGTATAAAAACTTTTTTTGTATAATATTTTAAAACAAAACCTACTATTTGGAAAGGGTTGGAAATCTCAATATCCAGAAATCGCAAAAGCCCAAAAACAAAAAATCCAGAAAAC
Source organism: Baccha elongata (assembly GCA_951217065.1). Classification (NCBI taxonomy): domain Eukaryota; kingdom Metazoa; phylum Arthropoda; class Insecta; order Diptera; family Syrphidae; genus Baccha; species Baccha elongata. Next base: position 87,245,223 of record OX578273.1, read on the forward strand.
CCGAAAGCCCGAAACATTTTGAAAGTTTAAAGTAATGTAAATTCCTTATCGAAGTCAGTTCAACTCTTGTTTAAAAATAATGTTGTTGCTAACACTGTTAACTGAAATTTTCAATGGAAAACATTTTATTGTAAAATTTTCCTTTAATAGTCGTTGGAGTGGGTCATTAGGAGAATTATTTCGGGAAAATCCAGCTTATTTGTCTGACAAAAATTAAGTCAAACGTAAATTTGTAGGAAATTAAATTGCTTATCTTTTTTAAAAACAATTTTTCAATGTATTGTTAATATTTAAAAAGTTATAAGCACAAGCTCGATTATCCCAAAAAATTACAAATGTGCTCCTAACGACCCCCCTCCAACGTCCCCTTCCAACGAATACAGTGTTAAGAAAAATGATGAATAAATGAGACTGCAATAAAATGCTTCAATTTTGTATTATAATTATTTCCGGTAAAACCTTGATCCTAGAATACCCCAAAACAACCTGTGAAAGTTTCATTAAGTTCTGATTATTTTCCAGGTAGCCCAATTTTTTGGAAATATATCGACTGGCCTAAGAGTAAAAAATGCATAAAAACTAAAAGCGTTCTTACGCTTCTAAATGGAATTATAGCTAGCAGTTGTTATTTTTAAACAAATAAGTGATTAATTTAACTACATAAATGGTTTCGAGTATAATTCCATCACAAATATGTAATTAGATACTAATACTTTAGGTCTTTTGATTTGCTTAGAGATTTTTTAAATTCGTTTAATTGGACAATTATACAGTGGACTATATGTATACTATTCTAAGAAAAATAAATATAATTATTGCGGGTGTTATGTTCTGGTCGTGGTATTTCCGTTTTTGGTGATCAAAATCTTAATGTTAAGAGCTAACTTGAAATAAAAGAAATGGAGCTAACATCCTTAATTCCTGAAAAATTGCCGTTTGGTGTGAATGTTCACCACACTCATCAGTTGACATTATAAAGTGAACATCTTGTCCAATACCCAAATTTCCGCTTTTTCTTGGTATTCTTTTTATTTAAAATAAAATACATTTTTATGTATTTTTTCAGTAGTAGGTATATAGAATTTGTATTATAATAAAACTTTTCATTAAAATAATGGTAATAGAAATGTAAGGGCTTGTTTTTGTGTTTTGTCTTTGGTTAATGGTTAACAGAACAAGCTTTTCTTTCTATTTTATAATTTGAAAACTTGCAAGCTTTTTAATTTAAACAGTTATTTCACTTGAAATTATATATTCCGTTAGTAAAAATAAGCGGTTATTTGGCCCTGACTCGAATGCAAAGGATGTAGCATCGTTACCCTGAAAATTTTAGTAGAGGGAGTTAGACGTGATTTTAACTAAATTCGTCCTTCAAACAGAATCCAATGAAATGCGTTACAAACAAATTTTATCTGTCCTTACTTGTTAAATTCCACTCTATAGCATACTCAAACAAAATATTGAATTCTCTTTCAAGTTCAGACAAAAAAAAAACCAAAACAGTGTTTGTAAGAAGCCACCATGGTTTATTAAAAAAATGATTTAACTTGCTATAAATTAATATGGATTTTCTCGTTTTTCTGAGGGAGGAGACGGAGGATTACGAGTTGATGACCTGTGTTAAAGCATCATCTTTACAGGCAAGAAGGATTTTTGAATAAATGGCTTAGATGTCAAGCAACTTCGTTAAGGCCCTAACTACATTTGCACTTTTCGAAGATGAAGAAGATAAAAATGTTTCGCTTACCGCAATAAAGAACGTGAAAAATAATAAAAAATATGGGTCTTTAAGCTCAAGTTATTTTTTTGTTTATAAAATAAAATAATAAATAAAATAAAGTTACCGTTTTGGTGCGAACTTCAGTACGGCACTGCCTTTGGTGAGTTCATTACCGTAAACGGCCAATGCTACAGATCAACGATAACCGATTTGCAGTTCCAGCAGGACGGTGCTACTGGTCACATTTTGATGCTGCCTTCTACAATTCTACATAAACGATTTAATTTTCGAAATAACCCAAGCCAAGGCATAGGTAACCGAGATCGTGACTTATCACAATAAGCACCATTTGAATATGCCAGATCTTTTAATTTCAGAGTCTTTTAAAATTGGACCTCTTGCACCTACTGTGCCACTGTGCAAAGACACGGCGATGTTTGATTTGAATGTTGTCATATTTTATTCAAAAAGGCATTCATCAAGCTTTCAAGTATAAAAAGTGTGGTATAAAACGCTCACGGTGTTATATTTTGTTCAACTTCGAATTTCTCTCCCTGAAGAACCTTTTGCATAAAGAAAATGGCTGGCACCACATCCTTATAAAGAACGAAGGCAAATAATTCTCTTATACATTTTATCAATATTCAGTGTGTGTCCGTTGCAAGTATGAACAAGATGCAGAAAACTTTTAAGGCGTGTACTGAATTTTGGCACAGATTTCTGATGGTCACACTAATCTTCACTTCACCTATTAAAATTAACAACTAAACTTGATTTTATCTTGACGATAGAAAAAGCATCTTTAAAAGCACAGGTAAGGTTCTACTGATAGTTTAGGCAAATTATCAAAAATAAGCAAACAAATGCGAAGTTCCCGCAAATTCGTATTCTGGTAGAGATTATATATGTTCTTCAAGATTCTGAAGAGTCTCGAATTCTGAAAGATGAGCTCGACTCTTCAACTCGGGTTTAAACCTCCTCTGGCGCTTACCACACCGGCTCAACGTTGATTGTTGTTTCCGATTATCAAAAATGCATAGCTTTGTGTAAAGCAACCGCTAAAAATTGTTTGTTGTTTTTCAACACCTCAAAAGGTAAATCACTTAGAAATTGTTACAAAAACCTATCGTCGTTTTTCTACCTATAACCTAGGGCAAAATTGATCTTTTCATTATCAACCATTAACTCCACTCACATTCTGATCTCAATTTTATTTCCCTATTTCATTTGAAAAAAAAATCGTTTCACAATATTAGCTCATATTTTATAGAAGAACAATAAAATAATCAAACATTAAATTTGAGTATAAAATTTGTCCTTGATTTGTAAAGAAATATCACATATTCTCTTCCTCCAAAATGATTTGCCACTTCTATTACTGAAAAATTTATTAACATGAAATAAAATGTATCTCATTCAATAAATTGCAGCATTTTATAAATACAGAATGAAATTTATTATATCCAATCTTATCTACTACACCTACATACAGTTCCTGCAACATTTTACACTCAAAACATCTCACAAACATGCGAGTTGACAATCAGCTGTTAATTGTTTTATATGATTTTAAAAGCTTCTGCCTCTGAAAAATTTATATTTTATTTATTTTTTTTTTCAAGAAAAAAAAAAAAAAGATGTCATCAACACACGAATTCTATGCGTGGTTTTGCTATTCCTGACTTCTATTTCATTTTTAATTAGATTTTATTTTGGCGCAACCTTTGGTGACATTTTCCGCAGTGAAGTAGGTTGAGATACCGAATTTCCTCCATGATTCATTAGAGTTTGTGTGTGTTTCTACTTTTCCAACTAGAACCGGATTCTTATGCAACGTCTTCACTAGACCTTGAACCGAATCGTAAGTACGTACTGAAAGATCTATATCCTTTATATAATTGCCTGGAAAGGGGAACCTTATATGAAATGTAAAATATTGTATTTATGCTGAAGCCACATATGTTGTGCGGTGAACATAATTATTACGGTCCAACGACCAACAAATGTTTCAAATTAAAATCAAACAAGAATAAAATACTTTGTGCTTATGCCAAATTGAGGCGACGAAATCAGTTATAATTAAAAACAGAACTCTATACGTGAGAGTTTTGTGACACAAAACTTACGTCTCATGCATCCGTCTACGGAAATCAACTCAGCAATTCTGATTATTGTATGCCGTACTTTTCCGTTTCATATCTATACGCTTATGGAATGAAGAAACCGTCAATAACATTATTTTGTGTTCCACCATACACTAACCAAATTCATATCTCATATGCACGAATAGTGCGTCAGAAGTCAAAAGTATAATTTTAGAATTTTGTAGTTTTTGAGTATATAGACGTCTTCCCACCGACCGAAAAATAGAATGACATTTGATTGATGTGTCAGACAGATGGAGACCTAGAGAATAGAAAATTCTTACTAAATGGACAAACAAAACAAAAAAAAAAATATAAGAAACTGGAGCATGTTAGATATTTTCTATAAAAAAAATAAACGCCCACCCTCGATGTTAACCACGAAAACACCTTGCTCACAACACAACACATTAAAATTTTATCATTCCGGATTTGAATCCATATTTTATGAAATGAAAAAGGATAAACCAAATGATTTGATTACATTTTGAATTGGGGTTTTACAGCTGAGTGATCTTTAATAGAACCTGTCATGAGCAGTATTACGATTTGGTTAATAGATGCTAATTGATTCAAACCAAAGTTTTATAATTAATTTCTTTAATTTGGTGGTTGGTTAAATTTTTTAAAAGAAAATGATGGAAAACAGTAATACTGGAATTACTTCCAAAATCACTTATATCGATAAAATGGCAAACCAGCATTATCTGAAAATGTGCTTTAGGTAACTTGTTATAACTAACTTGCCGACTTGGTAAATCAAGCAAGACCCAACCGAAAAAATTAACTTCGATTTTAGAATACCAATGTATCGATTTATAGTTTTTCGAATGACCAAGGAGCTTAATGCTTGAAACTTTAACTGTCAAAATAAAATCGAAAACTGAGTATTGCAAATTTTGCCGATACCCTCTTGAGGTTCAATTTTGACAGAATGTTTTTCACCATGAAATATAAGACACACGTTCATTAATTGAATATCCGAATAACACTTTCTCAATTTGAAAGAAACTTATGATTTGTTAGTATGATGGATACAGTTAACTTCAATCGCTTATGCATAATTTGTTAACACATGAACATTAAACAGAGAAAACTACAGAACGAATAAGAAATGACAGAGAAGCAAAAACTAAAAATCTCTATGTGATAATTGTAGTTTTTGTTGGGATACAGAAGGAGGGGTAAGTCCATCATATATATTTGGTAAAAAAATGACATTGGGGATTAACCCAAACCATTACCGACGAAATTTGACGTCCTCATATAACATAAATGTATATTTGTGTCGGTAATACAGTTTAACTACCTGGAGTGTTAGCTCAGTCCATATTGGACTAGTTGTTGTTGTATTTACGTGTAAACTGATGTCGTTTTTTTCCACAGTCTAAAAAGTCTAAATCAACTTGCAAACAAACACGGCGATTGTTAAAGTTTTTTTTGTTTTGTAAGTTTTCGGCAGTTTACTTCAAAACATATTCATAAATTGGAGAATAGAATTTGTGGAGTCACGTATTTTATTTTACTGAATTTAAATAACTTTTATAAAAATTAAATTTAAGCAATTTAAGAACAGCTGTGAAAACACCAAGATTGTCTCGTAAAATGTGTCAAGGAAATTGAAAGATTTAAAAAACAACACTACAGAAATATGTTTCGGAAATCTTTGTTTAAATACATTTAAGGAGCATTTCACATACAAAAAATACAAGATCCAGCTTTGTTTTAAGATCTTGATAATTTCTTGAAACAATGAATACTTAACTGTTGCTTTCTCTCTCATTTGCGAAACATTGAAAGTTTGCCATAGGAAATGGGAAACAAAGAAACATTTCCGAAATGTTTATCAAGCGTCCAGACCAGATCAAAGAAGCATTATTAAAACATTTTAGAAACATTTCGGAAATGTATTCTTATTTCGCACGAATGTTTCTGAAAATTTTTTTCGGTCTGAACACACCTTAAGACTAGCCTAAAGATTGCAATAAGCTCGATGGCCTTCTTTCATTTGTTGCAATATTTGATAATATGATAAAGATTTGATGATGAAACAGGAAATATTATACATTCTTTGCATCTTGTGATTGTCCTTTATCCTTGTGTGGGTTTTCAGTATCCCATATGTATTTCTTTGCTACATTTACTCTGGTACATAGTACAATTCTATTTTTTTATTGAATTTGATTTTTTTTTTTGACTCCTCATATGATTTACTTTCAACTCAATAATTTTTATTCGCATCTTTTCGGTCGACACGACCGCAACGCACTATTGTCACAAGACACAATAGGGCAACAAAAGTTGGAAAAAAATTAAAACTAGAGAAGCGTAGCTGATAGTAAATCTGCATTTATTTCAATTTGATGTCGTGAAGTTTGTCTTACATATTCACAAGGCATCGTTTTTTATGAATAGCGCAGGTGTCATAATTGTTCATCTTTAGAGTTTCAATTTTCCTTATTCCTGCTGCATTAATTGTCGCGATATAAACGTATATCAAACAAAACAGTTGTCATCAATTTCTTGACAATATTCTTATTTTAACAATACACTGGGTCCATGGGACCATAACGTATTACCATAAGGTCCACTTTTTTTACAAGATTAAAATATGGCAATACGGTATTTTAAAAAGAATTTTAACAACTGGCACAGTGAATAAGTAATATGGAGGGTTAGTCAAGTTTAACACCAATGCTAACCATTATCCTCGTTCTGTTATATTCTCCAAATGGAGTCATAGAAAGTGAAGAACCCTTTCCTCAAGGATAACTAAACATAAATTTAACTGTCAAAGAACTTGATGTATAGTGGGTTGGTTATAAAAGGTTGTATTGAAAATGAATGTATAGCTTCAAAATAAGCATAGACATTTCTTTTTTCTCATGTGATATACAAGTTTTAGATGTATTCAAAATTTCAAATTGTAATAAGTCAGAGAAACTGTTTATTATAGAGTACCTATCTATGAATAACTTATGATACAATGATGAAGATGACTTCGATTGCTCATTGACCAACCATTCATTTTGGTGTTAATATTTAATGTATAATTTTCCACTATCATTTGTTGTATTTTATAAGTTTCTCTGCTAAATTCTGCAGGTTGGGTAAAGACAAGAAAAAATCGCCCGAAAGGCATAGTATTTTCAATCTTTCGGGTGGGATAAATAATTTTCTAAACATTTTACTTAAAGTAGAAAAAAATAGATATAAAAAACAGTATAGCTGCACTTACAGCATAGTGCTAATTGATATGACTGAAGCCAGTAATCAAGTCTTCTATTTTATTTCCAAATGTCATGTTAAATAAAATTAAAAATCGTTGGGCACCAGACAAACATAAAGACTGACAAACAATTAAGAATCATATATGTCCTTTAAAATGTACATGTTCCATATAAAGACTCCGTGTAGAAGGAGAGATCCAGAGCTACACTCAGAGAAATCGGTTTACTCAAAATAAAGAAATCCTTGCTTTGTTTTAAAGACATACATTTTCTTTCAAATAAAGCAAAACCTCATATTATAATGTTTAACAAGCATGCAAGTTGTAAAATTAACTGCTTTAAAATTGAAATAGTGTCTCAGTTTAAATACTTGGGTATTACAATTGAAAATAATTTGAAATGGTTAACACATGTATCTAGCCTGAAAAAATATTTGCGTTCTTCTATCCGTAGTTTTTATTGTCTCAGAAATGTCTGTGACAGTAAAACACTTAGAATGATTTATTACGAACTATTTCAATCTAGGTTGCAGTATGGGTTGAGTTCTTGGGGTGGCGCTTACGAATAGTGTCCAGCCACTATTGGTTTTACAAAAGTGCGCTGTTAGAAAAATACTTAGAGTTAATCGCATGGCTCATTCTATGGTTCTGTTTAGATCATTGGGGATTCTGCCACTAAAACATTTATTTTATTTTAAGGTCTTAAAAATATTTTTCTTAAGAAGTGGTTGTATGCAGAGCCCAATTTCTGACTCTAGGTGTTTGCGAAGCAATTCAATCAATTCTGTAGCTACACCTTCTTTTCGAACTACACATTTCAGAAATTTTTTCTCCGTTGTAGCATTTAAATTATTTAATCGTCTTCCTATGGACATCCGTTTTATTAGATCTCTTCCTATCTTCCTAAATAAATAAAAAAATGGCTTCTGGAATTTAATCACGCTGAAATCAAGGTTCTGCTGCCGTATATCACTTAATATTGTGTTCTAATTTTTTGTAATTTTTATTTTTTTGCATTTAATTTTGTATTCTGTTTATCAACTATATACACCCCACATTGTAAAACTATTTTTCAATGATGTGACATTAACACTATTTTATTTTTAAATACAAATGTCACTAGCTATTCTTTTCTTTATCTACTTTAGAATTTGTTAAATTATATGAAGTATAAAATCTGTAAGACAAGAACAATGAAATAAAAAAAAAAAAAAATTACAAAAAAATATTTGTCGCCCAATAATATTTATTTTTCACAGACAGTAGAATAAAATAAAAAAAATATTTTGCATTCGTTCAACCAGAAAAGATTTGGAAAATAAAATTAATTAGCTTGATTCATGGGAGATAATATTACATTTCCTCTCAACTGAATTCTTTGACACTTCTTATCAAGTACACCGGAAAGACCGCCCACCTTCAACAGGTATGGACCGTGGCGGGAGGTGTGCTGATAGCTGTAAGATCGAAGTTCAGCAGTAAGCAGTGCAAATTATCAAACGATTCTGATGATATCGAGCAAATTATGTATGTTTTGCTCTAAGGATCTTTATTTTATTGTAAGCTATATTAGACCACGTAGTCCCATAGATGTATATTCTATTCACATATCAAATGTTAAGTCTTTAGTTAGTGAATTGACGACTGATCAGTATCCTTGCATATTAGGCGACTTCAATCTTGGTGAAATCGATTGGTGCTTCTTAGAACAAGAACAAATATTAGTTCCATTTAACGTATATAAGGACATTGAAAGTTTAGTCGTCGATTCATTAGCTTCACTTGATCTCTTTCAAATTAATTTTATTAAAAACTATCTGGGAAGAATTCTTGATCTTGTTTTCATTAATAATGATTTAAAATACTATATAGAAACTGTTCAATTCCCTTTATTAAATAATTCTGTTCACCATTTTGCATTTAAAATAATTCTTGAATTTTATGAATATGCACATGTTACACTATTAGTGCGAAAGGACCCGAGTTCGACTCCCAGCGATAGTAAGTATTTTTATAATTATAATGCATAATAATATTCATAGAAGAAAATAAATGTAGAGTCCATAGTCAATTTCAGGTGAACAAAACAACAAAGCGCCACAATATCTTCAAAAGGAAATTTGTCCTCAAAACAAGGCTATGTCTTCTTGTTCAAAATAAGTAAAAGTTATCTTAAAACAAAGACAGAATAATTTATTCAAAACAAAGAAATTTTTCCTTAAAACAAAGCCAGAGTATCTTAAAAACAAAGAAATGCGTCCTCAAAACAAAGATACAGCCGTCTTTATAATAAGTGTTTTTTTTTTATTTTAAAGGAGGTATGGTTTTATTTTGAAGACATATCAATACCGATTTTCCTTGTTTTAAAGCCAAAGCATTTGTTTTTAGCAAAGATTTTTTAGAGTGTATAAACGGGTCTTACACAAATAAAAACCGGTATAAATTTGGGTCGGAAAAATCCCAAGAAACAAACGGTATAAGAAATATGCCTCGAAAAAATCCGGAGCCCGCGGAACGGTTTGACTGACAGGCCGATTTTTTTTTTAACTTTAGAGTACTTTAGAGCCTTGTCCAGACGTATTTTTGATTTGTAACCAAGGTCTGAAAATAACGGTTAGGGTATACCTATTTGTTTATACCGGCTATCTCTTAAAAGAAAACACCGATTTACTATTTAAAAAGATCTTTTAGACCTGTTAAACACTGGAACCAAACTTTTTGGAAAAAGTATTTTTTTAAACAGTATTATTTTTCTCGAAAGAAAGATCAGTTTTGATACAATTTTATGAGTTATTTGTTGCCAACACGTCAATGATTTTTATCGCAATGTTTATTCAGAAGAAAATATTAAATCTTGCAATAGAACCATTTTTTAAAATACAAACCGAATTACTATTAAACGGCTGCATCGATTTTTACGAAATTTAATACTTTAAAAATATACTTGTTCTTTTAAGCCTGATTTAAGTTTTCGCCAGTAAAGTATCTTTAATATTTTCACTTTTGCAGAGTGCAATAAAGCCAAACGTTGATGTATGGCTTTAATTCAAGTGAAGTGAAACAAAGCCAAACGAAATAAAGCCAAATTATAAAACCAGTCTTTTATGATTTCGAAAACGAAACAGCATCAAATTGATTTTAATTCGTTATAGGAAAAAAAATTATACCAAAATAGTTTTTATTTTTTATAAATTGGAAACAGAGCCAAATCATTTAAAAAAATCGTTATTTTTTAATAGCTTAAAAAAAAAGTATAGAATAATCTTTTTTTTAGTTTTTGGTCATAATCAATAAATGAATTTATAAAAAAAACCATAGTACATAGTTATGTAAGGTCTTAACAAATCAGTTAAAATTTACGTTTCTTAAAAAAATACTTTGAAAATCAATTTTTCAAAAATTGTTTATATTTAAAAAAAAGCTTGCACATAAAATACAAGAACGAATTTCTAACATCTTGAAAAGCTTTTTGTTTTCTGCTTACCCAATTAACAAGCTAGCTTTTCCACATTTTACACGAATCCCTAAAACAATTTTAAAAAAATTGGGCCGGTAGTGGAAACATGTTCATGTAGTTATGCATTTCCAAGTAAAACGAGGAACAATAACGATCCCATTTTTTTTGTTTTTTTTTCCATTTCAATTAATGTTAATACTGCCACGTCACCTATACATATACATAGAACAAATATATATCTACGAACAAAGTCTGACCTATAAATGGGGCTTATAATTCAAAAAATATTCTATCCACTGGACTCATGCCTGCCAGCACTGATAAAGTCATCGTTACGTTAAACTGTTTAAACGTACGTGACCTGACTATCAGAATGATGATTGTGTCACATTCGTTATGGATTCATTTATGCCCCGCAGGATATTTCATTACCATCAGGCTATACCTACATGTGTTTCCATGTCCTCGGTGTATACTTATGCTATGAGCTTAATATTCTCATATATGCGATGACGACATCACCTTTATGTGCATTTATTTCTTTAACAAATAAAACCGCCCAGGGAATTGGAGTAATTCTCGTAAATTTATCGCTGACCTATTCGCAATTTTCTTTCTATTGAAAATCAGTGAAACGTGTATGGATTTTTATTTATTGCGGTTGATAAAATGAAAGTCCTTATACACATTCTTAAATGTAAAGGTATAGCTACTGTGTTTCCTTATGATCAATATATTGGTTTCGTGAAATGAAAAATAAAAACAAAAATCGAATATTTTTACTATTTTCAGGTGAAATTATTTCCTTCATAATGCTTTTTTTTAGGTGAAATTATTTTCTTCATAATGCAAGAAATATATACCTTTTTGATTTTAAATGTGATGTGAAAGTAAATTCATTTCCCACTGAATTTGGGAAACATTTTCACTTTTTAAAACATTCAAATCATAGATGCAAATAAAATTCTCTTAAATTTTAGACGAAATCATTTCTCACTTTATGTGGGAAATAAATTAACTTTAAAATGTGCTATTATTTTCCACCACAGGTGACGATATTTCACATATGAAGTTTTTCCCGTGAACTTTTTTTTCTGCTAGGCCCAAAACTACCTTTAACTGAAAACGTCTTGTGGAGATAATGATAACTTGCACTTTTTCAAGCCCATTACACTCGCCTCTGCCATCTAAGAAGCTTTAGGGAAACAATTCTTCTTTGAAGCCATCAGTTCTCAGCCAAATCAGAAAAATCTTCAAATAAGGATTAGATAAGTACGTTGACCTAATTGTTTTGATGGGGTCGAGCTATATCTTCTCTAAGAGCAAGCAATCTCACCCTAGTCCTGTATGATTTCTTCATATCTATTCCCTTTCCCTTTATTCAAACCTTTTAGATTTCTGTTATAGTTATAGCAACAGATTCGCGCGACCCAATCATGCCTTTTGTTTTATTTGAAAATAAAAACTTTAAGAATTTGGAAAAAAAAACGTATTTAAATTTCTTTCACGCTATCCCCATGTATTGCTGGATGAGGATGACATGAGAGGATGCGAATAAAGTTGCTATAAAGAAGGAGATGCTTTTGGCTTATTCGCCATAACGACTGCCGATCCCAAAGGAGCATTCAATCATTTTATCTGAAAGTTAATGTGCACAAACATGTTTCCATTTCGAGCAGAATTTTAAACATTCTGAAACAACTCATTAGGGAGCAAAATGGCGGTGCCGGGACTTGTGTGTCGAAATGAAAAATCCCTCCAGCCAAATTCAAGAAATTCAAAAAAGAGAACAGCAGCATAAACCTTATTATGATTTTATGGACGCACAGGCACAGGCACACAGGCAAGTTGTGTTTATGGTTTGTGCCATGCTTTTTGACCTCTCTTCGACATAAAACCAATTTAATTTTGAAAATGCTTGTTTATGGACAAACTTTGCTGTTTTTTTTTTTTTATTTTGTTCTTCTTTTCGTTTCTTAAACTTATTTTTGATTAATAAAATATGGTGTTTTATATTGAAAGCATCATATCCATACTTACAGAATTAACAGCAGCCATATTAATATTTGGATAAATATCTGAAAATAAATGAAGAAAAAAAAAGTTAATTAATTTAAATGGACAATAAAAGAGTTTTTAGAGTGTAAATCAAAATTAAGGGTTCTTTAGACATTAAATAGCTATCGGAAGTAACTTTTTTTATTTTTGTTTTTGAAGAACAATAACTTAGGAATATAAGTTATTTTATACTGAAATAATTTCTGTTTTATTTAAAATTTAAGTGAGCTCATTAAAAGTCTTTGTTGGTGGTTAAAACTTAACCACGAAAAAATCGAGGTTATAAGATATTAATGATAAAATTATATTGAAGATACTTACTTATTTATATTTTCAATGGAATTTTTTCATCACTTTATCCGAAATATTTTGTATTAAATATTGTGCCAACAGACATGAGATTAATATTAAATGGTGTCTCAAAAGTCACGCAAAAATTATTTTTAATTTAAACCCCACATTTTTGCAAATGTTCCCGTCTAATGTGTCACATTTGATACATCATCATATTGTTTGTCCTTTGTATTCAGTGTCTAATATGAATCAAAACATACATGATATTTCTCCCACTTTGATCTTTTGGTAATGATCACAATTTGATTCACTGATATGAAGGATATAATAACATAACAAATGAATTGTCTACAAAACTAAAAAAGGACACGACTAGGTCGCACGAACTTGCTCTTGTGGAAACCTTGTTTTAACGACTGGAAAATTCTTTTTTTACCCGTCGACAACAAAGCACAAATAAAGCTTTCTTTTCTCAAAACCATCGTATTTTTTTCAGAAAAATGGAATTAAAAAAACATTTCAGAAAATACTTTTTTCCAAGATTTTCGATTGTAGTTTAGCAAATTATTAAATTTCGTCAAAATCGGAGCAGCTGTTTAAACGTTCATCATAACCGAAAAAGTAGGGTTCCATGTCAAACACCGTCAATAATTTTCTACGGAAAAAAATGAGTTGAAAAACATCACCCTTTGTTAAAAATCACTTACATGAAATTTTATAAAAATTTATCGTATTTCTTTCGAGCAAAATAAAATTTTAAGTTTTCCAAAAACAAAACTTGTTCAAACATTTCTGTTTTTCTTCAAAATTTTGACCCAAGAATTAAATTATTAAATTTCGTCAAAATCGGTTCAGCTGTTCAAAATATAGTCGTAGTAAAAAAAAAAAACGGTTCTAACGTTAATAAATTTTTTCTGAACAAAAAAAAAATCTGATGAAAGATATCATCATATTGCCAACAAATCACTCACATAAGATCTTATCGAAATTGGTCGTTTTTCTTCCCAGAAAAATATAATTATCGGTACGCTTTTATAGTACTGTTATTTAATACCGACTTGATAATGTTATGGCAGTTATACATTATTATTTTAAACGTATCAAACTACATTTTAGTAAAATAATGATTCGTGCCAAAATTACTAACCATTGTTTGGTTTATTTTTTCTGCACTTTAAAGGGCCTGTGTCTTTGGTTTCCGGCCGTTTCCGGTAGCAATAATTGGAATTGAATAATGAGTGGCCCTGAAGCAATAAATGGGCAAAAATTCGATCGCGCCAAAATACTGTCATAAAATCGGTCGCTAGCTCTCGGACTAATATTAGTACCAAAACTTTGCAAAAATGCTTAGTTTTAATTTTAATAAAGTTTTAAATTTATTTTTTTGTAAATTTAATAGGTATTTCGAAAAAGGCTTGACCAAAAAATTTTGTTTTTTATACAATATATTCCAACTGTTTAGAACTTAAAATTGTCATACTTTCGATTTTGGAATTACTTTTTTAGTAAACTAATATTTAAAACAAAAATGTATGCATACTTTGATTTTGGCTTGAATCTTTTCTTATATGTTTTTTTTTCATTTTTCATTTTTTTTTGATTTTCAAGACTTTAAAAAATAGCGAAATGGTTAGTCGTCTCTAGTCGCCAATATCTACTTAAAATGCAATATCAGAAGCTGATACAACAGGAGGTTTTAGGCCTGAAAATCTTTCACCATATTAAGCTTGAGCGTGAAGGTGGGGTTAAGACAAGAAAAAAATCGTATGGGCGGGAGGGGCAATTTTTTAAAAAATTGACTTAAATGAAAAAAAAATTTATTTAAAAACAACGGTGAATGATACAAAGCCTTGTTATAACTTTTTGGAAAGCCAGAAAACTACTCTTTTATTTTATTTTTAAATTAAGTTGTTTAAGTGAACAGTTTTAAAAAAATTAATTTTCAAACTCAAAATTTTGAAAAAAAAAATGTATCTAATTTTTTTAAAAATTTTTTGTAATTAACTATTATTTTTGTTTTCAAAACTCAATGCTCTTATTAATTTTTAGTCAGAAACACCAAACCGGATGCCAAAATGTATCTTAGTTTTTGAGAAATTAAGAAAATACTAAAAGCACTTTTTCAAAAAAAAAAAACGGTGAAATCTGGTTAATCTGATTACAAACAATTCACTGGATTAACCAAATTTCACCCTGTATAATAAAAAATGAACTTGTTGTTTCTTTTCAGCACCAGTTTCCTATAAATTTGCAGGTATCTTATATCCATAAAATACTTTAATGACGAAATACAATTAAAAATTCGTTCTAATTGATGTTTGGATGTCTAAATGATTATTTAAATTGCTTTCCTCGCAAATACTATCTATTGCGTGAAATAAAAATGATAGATGTTTTTTTTTTAAGATAAAATCATGTTACTTCACACCTGCACTTCAAAGCAAGTGGCATATTGACAACACCGATTTGTTAACACAAAGTCTTTCCATACCCGTGTTGACTTAACACTGTAACAAAAATAAAATTCGAAAAGAATTTACTACCCCTATCCGTCCCTGACATCCCCTTAACACTATCACCCCACGAATGGCAATAAATATTTTATTGCTGCATACTACTAAAGCATCTAAGTACACCTACCTAGCCATACGAGTATATACTTTTTCTTCTTTCAACTTTTGCTATCATCTTGGTTTGTTTTTGTTGTGTCCTTTTCCAATTTTGTTTATATTGTTTTGTAAAAAAAAAACAACTTGCATACAATACAATTTTTTTTTATTGTGTACATTCAATTGTTCGGTTAACATTTTTGGCAAACAGCCAGGTGATAAAACATTTCATCGTAACCCTGATATGGCCTCTTGAATGACGATCAAATAGTTCATATCGTTCCACCTCTTTTCTTCGTTGTTTTTTGTTGTGATTTGTATTTTAAGAGCATGTTTTATGTTTCGCATTATTTCGGTATGAATGACATTGTATTCAGGAAACTCGTTAAAAAAAAAACCATTTCAAGGTGAGGTAGGTGTATCTGTTTTGTAGATATATGTAGATACTATGATGTAATTATGAAGTTGATTGGATGTAAATTATTAATTTCCTTCCCAGTAAATTTGTTATTCATGAACGTTTTTATTTGTTTGATTTTCTATAGATACTACATACAAACATACGTTTTCCATTTTAATAATTTATTATTATACTCGAGATCACTTAACTGTTACGAAAATATGGCATACCTACTTTAAAAGTTTATGTATCTTATAGCTTCATTAATAAAAGCTATTGAATAATAAAATAAATATGAATAGCAATTCAGTAAATAAATGTTCAAATTGGGGTTGTAGACCAAACTTATACATTTTTAATTCCCAATAATTGACTAATGGAGTTTGTCTAGAGGACATTCATATTAATATATGTTCGGGCCAAGATTGTCCACTAAGGACGAAAGGGATTGAAAAATTTATGGCTTCGGCTTTTACCTACCTATCTCATTAAAAATGAAAAAAATAAAACGTGATTAGAGGAGATGATTTAATGTAGGTACAGGTAGTATAAGCGGTAACCCATATGTTCGTATATAGGGAATTTTACCATCTTGTCAAAATAAAAAATTACAGCTCACACTACGCGGATGACAGATTGAAATATGAATCGGGCTTTTTTTAAACTGTCAAACTCAAAATCTTGTAAGAGTATTTTATAAATAATCTCTTTCTTTCCTGTGAAATTTGAGATTTCTGTGACTTAAAAGTTAAATAATATACTATTCACAATTTTCGCGCACAACATTAAAATGTCCGCTCTTGTTTTTAATCAATTTGTCACCAATGATAAAAAAAATGTTCTGCTGTCATCCGCGTACTGGTGATTTTGACACTGCTCTGCGAACGAGAAAGAGATACATCGTTGTTACCTAAAAAGCCCTATTGAGTGATCTCAATACAAAGTGACAATTATACACGAACAAACCCTGTACCTCAGGTTGACCCTGTTTTTTCACTGTCCTTCTGACAACATTTACAAATAATTTTCATTCTCTTTCATGTCTTTCAATCGATCACATCTCAAAAAAAAGTATTCTTTGAATTTGCCGCCGACACAAGTCGCTATCTCTTTGCAAAAAGTATTGCTGCAATTTTGTTCTTGTTTTTTTATTAATTTGCGACCAGCAAATTTAATTTTATAAACTAAAGTAAAAAACTTATCCAAATTAAAAGTAGCTTGTTATGAAACAATAAAAATTATAAAATTGCCAAGAAAGAAATTAAAATCGTGCTGTTCCCTTTCTTTATTAAGAGCCCCACAATCTAGGAGCAAAGACTCCACCAAACGAGGAATATCCAGCGCTACGAGCAGGAGCTCCCATAAGGAAATCATTGGTTGGTATATTGCTCCTTGTTCACGTTACCCAGGAAGCAACACCATTGACCATATTATACCTATGTAGGTAGTTTAATTTGTTCATCGTGTGACCAAATTATCGCCATGACATTAACATTTTATTATGTCGACATCCAACCGCTCTGGACTGGTCTGGGGACCAGTTCTAATTCTGTGAAAAAATGAATCGTTTTAAGTTGCGTTTTGATGCATTGCTTTCAACTTTTCGATTCACTTACAAAAAAAAAAAAAAAAAACACATAAACGCTGTTGTAGGAAAAACGTATGGTGCCTTACGATCTCTGTGGGCCTCCCAATCCTTTACCCCTTTAAAAACCCCGTATTATGCTCGTAAAAACATTAATAATACCTATTATAACATATGGTTGCAAAATCTATTGCGCATGCAGTTTTGATAGTAAGAGAAAATTAAATGTCGCTTTTAACAGCTCAGTTCGCTATAGGTCATAGGACTGCGTCGCTCTGACCATGTATCAGCATTTTCAGTGATACTCTTTAACATGACATTTAACAGTCTTTTGGAGTTTCGTACCTTATCTTTGTTTTCTAATGTCTTGCTTACACATGAACCACACAATCTATATGAAAGAATACATATGGCTTCCTCGAGTAGATATGGACAACTCATACCTCTGCGATACTCGTCCTTAACATCCGAACGTCAGTTTTTTATCAATAGTATTCGACTATGGAATTGCCTTCAGCGCGATATCAGAAGAGATGAAGGCGTTGAAATTGTTAAGAAGTAGATAAAGAGATATTTGTCGTCATAGTTTGTTTGTGGTTTCCTTCTTTTTTAATAAACAAGTAACATTCAAGCAATTATAATTTATAAATTTAAAATTTAAAGACAAATTATTTGATTTATTCGTAAATTTATTATTTTGTATTTTTCCACTTAAAATTTTAAGCAGTTATAATTTTAAAGTTTAATTAATTTGGATAAATTATTATTTTGTATTTTCCATTAAAATGTTTTAAACTAGTTTTTCACTATCTTATAAGATATTATATCTTACTGTGTAAAGCAATCGATTATTAATAAAATTAAAATTAAAATTGAAATAATTCTCGTTCAGTGAATGAGAACGTGGTGTGGGGGATCCAATAATATTCGCTGACGCTTTTGTTGCCTCTTGTACATTTTTTTATGTATGCTAAATCGAATTATATATTTATACAAATTGCAAATTTCTTTCACTGAAACATTCACTTTCATATGAGGGCGTTAAAAAAAGGAATTCATATGAAAATATTTGATGTTTCCAGCTTTTCACAGAATGCGATTCGAAATCAAAGTGAAAGGGAGAAAATATATTCATATCATTTTTTCACAGAACCAAAATCTAGAACCACAACTTCATGGAAGCCATGACATGACAGACGAAATGGGTGCGATGTGCGTATGTGCACTTGTCTGTTTACCGAGCTACAATTGACCTAAACGGTTTGACGAATTAGAGTATTTGAGAAATTCGAATTTTGGTTTATATAATGAAATCGGTTCAGCCGTTATCATTTTTTTTGTTCGTTATGTGAATTTTTAACCAAAAACTTGAAATGCAGTTATATAATCAACACTACATTACCACGTTCATAAAGCAAAATAATTAGAGCCGTTTTGGAAAAGAATTCGAAAAACTTAAACCGTTTTATATGTACCCGTTATAGCCGGGCTTAAACTAAATTTCAAAATTTTCCTCTAGGAAATCACCAAAACTAGGGGTTGGGGCCAAAATTCAGCATATCATATTTCTGCAAATAATAACGACAAAAAAGTTTGAAAAAATCTGAATTTCCGAAATCAGATCTTATAATACTCTTACTTCCTTAAGAGTTTGAACAAAAAAATTTTTCTATCTATAAAGTCGCAAAAAAGCAGGTTTTTTTCTTTTAACAGCCAGAATTTTTAAAAACAGAATTTTTAAAAGCAGAATTTCGACCACCTTCATTTTTTTAATTGGATGGGAATTATGACCAAAACGGATTTCAAAATTCTATCTTCCATAATTCTGACTCGCGAAATTCAGCATGAACATAATTCTGTATTATAAAATTCTTTACATCAAAAATCTGTGCCTCAATATTCTGTTTTTCGAAATTCTGTGAATATTTTGTAAAAGAAAAATCGCTTTGATACTATAAAAAAGTGCGCAAATTTTTTACATCATAAAATCTATTGAATTTTGAACATATATAATTTGTGACTTCCAGAATTTTGTAATACTGAATTACGAAAACAGAATTTTGCACAAACGGTTCTTAGAGCATATAGAATTTAAGACAAAATTTGACCAAACAGAATTTTAAAAAGAAGGATTTCGACCCGCCCCCTAGAGCTCTACAGGAGCAAAGCGCAGAACGAATGACTAACAGGTCTTCAATAAAAATTAAGAATTTGGGAGAAATCGAATGCTACTTTTATGGAGGAGAAAGGAAGTTTCTAATCAAAGGTAGAAGAGATTCTTCAATACCGAATCTATGGATATTTTTTGAAAGACGTTTATGACAAACTCAATCAAATTCTTTTGAAATATCATTAATCTTAGTGTGCTATTACACCAAAATTCTGGAGTCATGACTCTTTTTCAAATTACTTTAGAGCAAAAAAGCAAGAGATGGTCTTTTCAATTTTATCTTTCTTTTGTTGAACTTGTTTTGAAAAAGAGTCATGACTCTGGAATCATGGTGTAATAGCACACTTACTTTCTCGAAAACGATTGGCTCAAATTTTCGATTATAAGGTGTCAAATCAACTGAATTTATTATTGTTAGGAAAGACGTCAGTCTTTTGTAATCTTCCACAAAAATTCAGTATTTCAGTAGAGGTGTTACTTCTCAAAACGCTGATGGCGGTATGATCGCTGCGATCGAATTACTTGTTATATTTTGACTGATAAAGTTATATATGTAGTTAAACAAAATATTTCAAAGTATTTAAGAATTTTTCTTTGAAAATTCATTGGACATTTTCCTTATCTACTCAAAAATAAAACAGAATTTGGGCCAAGAGACAGCCTCTTAAAGAAAATAAATAAAACTTCATCAATCCTATTGTAGTTGGTTGTCACAATCAAACAAAATAAATAAATTACATCTTAACATTCTTAGTAATGCCGAATTAATTAACCAAATTAATGAGCCTACAAAAAAAAAAGATATTCAACAAAAATAATGCATAGTTTTTAAACAGTCACTGGCACAGAACAATGGAATTAAAATTATTCAAAGGATTTATTTCATGTATAGTTCTGAAGGTATCTGTGTTTTGCATTATTTCATCTTCGTCTTGTCGTCGCCGCCGCGTCCGCGTCCGTCGTCGTTGCTGTCGTAATTCGGATTTGTTAAAGTTTTTTTTTTAGTTCGTCTATTTGCATCGACAGTGTCTGCTTCTAATTTCAGCACATGCTGCTGTTCTTCTTCCTCTAAATTGAAATTTTTGTTCAAAGTATGTATATTTACTAAAAGCATTTGCAAAGTGCAACATCAAGAAATAATAAAAAAAAAAAAAAAAACTATCTATGAGTGTCAGGCACAGTCGTCGGATTGAAACTCGTGTTGCATCCATCAACGATGGCACTAATAATAACATGTATAGGAAAAATTAAGAAAAAATATTTCGGAAATTTCGGAATCAACGATTCATTTATGAAGATGGTCAACGAAAAACACTGGCCCATAGACATGACAGCCACACAAATTTACAAGCTTTTTTCTATTACAGTGGGAATAAAAAGTAATAATAATAATTATTCTTTAGCAACAACCTTTAGTTAATATTTGATATGGAACAAAATAATACCCACACCACATATCAAATTTGTCAAGTAACTTAGAACTCGAAATGATGTATTATTATTATTATTTTGTTTATTTCCAAAACGTTACAAAACTTAGGTTACAAGAAATCTATGGACATGGCAAGTTGCCGTCTGCCAGATAATGACATTTCAGTATTAATAAAAAAAAGATAAATAAAGAAAATTGGTAGATAAATAAGGATAAGTACTATTTACAATATTGATATTACATTTCATATTATGAAGATATTACATTCAATATTATTAAGATATAATTGAAAAATAAAATAAGAAACATAAAAAAATAGGTAGCTAGGTTTTGATCTAAAAATTGTATTGTTTTTTTTTTTACAAATGATTTTAAAAAATATATAAAATAAGTTGATTAAAAGGTTGAATTAACTATATCTGCTTGAGCATTTAAAAAAAAAAAACTATTTCGGTAGTTCAGAGCATGTTTACAAAACTTATATAGATTAGTCAACGCACCGGATCCGTTAAGAATCTCTAAAAGTTGAAATGGTAAACATCATCACGCTCAAACCTGTTACTGTAGTTACAAAAAATTGGCAGTTCTGAACGATGCGGAACGTAAATGATGTCATCGCGAAAAATCAAATGGGGTTTTGATACATCTGACTGAAAAAGACTTTGGATTTTACCAACAAAAATCGTAACAAAAATCAAATATCATTGTCCACTTAAGGGTCAGTCTTTTCAGCTCTGGTTATGTGTAAGTAACCATTGGTTATTTCAGTTGTTAACCATTGATTTTATATGTGTTTCTATGGTTACCACCTAATGGTTAAGTATAACCAGAGCTGAAAAGACTGGCCCTAAATGTCATAACTTAAAAAGTTATGTTAGTTAGTTATGAACATTTTACATTCAAGTCATAGAATATATGTAGGATTTATGGCTGCCCCAAACCAACACGACACCGCGACAGCGACAGCAGTTGCCGCAGTTCATATTAAGCACATATTTTACATTATTTTTATGTTTTTGTATTATTTACTTATCGACATAAACAGTTATTTTTAGACTCTTTTTGTCAGATAACAAAAAGATCTACCAACTAACCGCGACAGTAACAAAAACGCTGTCGACCACGTTTTTAAAAAACGCTGTTGGTTTGCTGCCGTTGGCGTTGCGGCGACACTGTCACGTTGATTTTGAATTAAAAAAAAGAGAATTTCTGTTCTTTTAATTTTTACTTGCGATCAAAGGTAGATTAAGGGTGGCGAATATGACCCACCATCTATATTTTTGCAAATAAAACCCAGATTATATCTACACTTTAACATGGCAGTTTATTTTAAATCTAAGGCTGGTTAGTTGTTATTAATTCCTTAACACAAAATTATGATTTCAATGAAAATACAAAAATAAAATACTAGGATAACTCAAAGACACGATTTTAAAAAGTGGAGGGCAATATTGGCCTATAGAAAAAATGAGGGTAATTCGGACTACCAGTACTTAATACCCGACATTAAACTTTTAATACAAAATACCCTTAACCAAGTGGTCCATATAAGCCGCATTACATGGTTTTGGAAAAATTTTATTTTTCTAACATATTGGTGTTGGTGTTTAAAAAATCATTTACCCAAAATAATTGCATAACACCAACAATACAAAGAAAAACTTTGATGGCAACATCAATTTTAATAAATTGGACACAACTCATAAACGCGTTCTCAGAAACGAATGAAATTTAACTGAGTTTTATTTCGATTTTATTTGTTTCTGCCGAGAAAACGTGCTGGTCCATATACCCGAGTGGTCAATATTCGCCGCCCTTACTTACTCTGCTATAAGGCAAGTCTTGGATTCGTGTAGGAAAAAAGATTTGAGATAACAATCAAACATGACATTATGATGACTGAAAACATGGAAAAAGTAGGTCCGACAAATCTGTCTGTCTGTCTGTCTGGATGTACGGACACCTGCACCCTTAAAGTTTGGGCCGATTTTCTTTAAACTTGGTGCAAACTATTTTTAGAGAAATATCCTTGGACGTTTTTTTTATTTTTTACATAGGTACAAAATAACGGTGCCTACGACTACCATATAAGCGTAACCGATAATTTCGATAATATTTTACATGAGTGATTTGTTGCCAATTATGATGTCATGGAACAGTTTTTTTTTACTCCGACCATCTTCAACTAACCTTTTAAAGCCTGCACCGACTTTATCGAAATTAAATATTCAAATATTTAAAAAAAAAATTGTTCGAAAACCGATAATTCGATTTTTCTCGAAAAATTGTTATCAAAAAATTTCATGTAATTGGATTTTTACCGAAAGTGGTGTTTTTCTTATAAACCTTTTTTTATTGCATACATTTGTTTTTAAAAGATTTTTTGAAAAAAAAAAAACAAAATTTCAATTATGAAATTCTGAATTATTTTTTTATAAAAAAAATGGGCAAATGTGTTTTCCAGTCGTGAACACGAAAGTAACCTTCTCCAAGAGCAAGTTTGTGTCACCCAGTCATGTCCTTTATTTTTGTCTGCAGCAAATTCAGGCTTTATTTTGGCCATGTGTATCATAATAGAATGTCCTTCTTTCATTTTTTCTAATTATACACAAGTATGTTTTTGGTTTGAAGAGTCTCAGTCCCCTGATGGGGTTAAGTCCCTTAGCAATCTTACGAAAAAAAGAAAAGGACTAAAACTCTATTCAGAAGTCTGAGAAATTTTTAAAATGTTTTTGCCGAGGGTTTGAATCGATAATCCAATGTCTCAGTCCCCATACCAATTTTTTTTTTCAAAAAATTGCCATAAAATTGTTGTTTTTTTGTTTGTTTGCCAGTCAGGCAAACAAAGGACATTCTAACATATAACTATAACTAATTTGTATGACTTAAGGCTTCCAGAAAAAAAATTGCTGATGTTTTAAGCATTTATTTAAATTTTTGTAGAATCTATTTAAGTCTTATTTAAGTTTTTTTAAAGGTACATTTTATTTCTGCCAACTACTAGCAAAAATCCTGCGGGTGCCCAAGTCTTGGAATGTCGTTAACATAAGATGAGAACAAGAGTGTGTATTATTTTAACGCATCACATTTAAAACTTCAACTTTAATTAAAGAACCATTGTAAAATTTAAAAAAGTCATTTTATAACTAGTTTTAACTTAAAACGTGTTTAAATGAATTTGAATGAATTGGACGTAATAGTGTTATTAAAAAATCACAATGTTATCGATGTTCTTCCATTTTGATTCTTATAAGATTGCAAGTGTCGATCAAGTACTCGTCGTGAGCGGTCGCGTTAATAGCTCTGTGCGCGTGTGTCCCCCAAATATAGAAAAAAAAAAAATAAAAACAAAAAAAACAAAAAAATAGAAATCACAGCACAGCATCCGACATCACCCATCCTCTCCACCCGAGCTCACTCATAACTGTTGCTTTCTATGCACTGCAAGCCTCTTGTGAGGCTTATCGCAAGAAGTTTGTGGTGGATGGGTAAGTAGCATTTGTCGAATAATTCTATTGTGTTGTGTATACCTATATATATTAATTTCGTGTACAAATTGTCTTATGGGCATAACACCTAGGACAGTTTGTTTATCATTGATTTGATATGGGCCTACACTTCACAGTTGAACTTAGGTACGTCAAAGTCGATTTTTTTGTGTTTTGTTTTTCAGAATGGTAAGTGATTTTTGCGTTGTCTATTCAAATGTTCGTGGGCTTAGGAAGAATTTCTTTTCTGTGTACGCCCATACTGTGCAATACAGGCCAGCTGTTTTGGCATTAAGTGAAACCCAGGTTGGACAGAATACTGATTTATCAGAATTTTGTTTGGTTGGATATAACTTAGTGCCATTACTTTTTTCCCACCATGGTCTTGTCGTTTATGTTAGAAATGATATTGCTTGCCAGAGCCTTCCCCAATATGGGCATTGTTCTAATACGAACTTTAATTTCCTGTGGCTCAAATTCACTGTCCGCAAGCATATCATTCATTACTGTTTTGTTTACAGGAGTCCGAATCTTGACAGCATGTCTACTTGTGATGAGTTAGATGTTCTGTCAGATTCAATTTCCCGAATTGTTTCCCATTGTCCTCACACTGAAGTCGTGATTACGGGCGACTTCAATGTACACAATTCAAGTTGGCTCCGCTATTCTGGCCAGACAACACTCGAAGGAAGGTATACCGAGATCTTTGCTGAGTATAACCATCTTACTCAGCTTGTCGATGAGCCTACCCGTATACCGGATGTTGATGGGCATTCCGCCCATACTCTTGACTTGTTCCTTACTTCCCACCCTGATAAATATACTATTAAAGTAACTTCTCCATTTGGCACCTCGGACCATTGTGTCATTTCAGCTAATTTCTCGATCTCCAATCATCCAGTTAAAGAAAAAATTCCCACTAGGACCGTTTGGCAATACGAGAAAGCCAACTGGGACGGTCTGAATAATTTCTTTCGCAACTTTAACTGGTCATTATGCTTCCTCGATAATGACATTGATGCCAGTGCTGAAATGATTACAGAAGTGATTTTTCTTGGAATGAGAACTTTTGTCCCTCACAGAACAAAATGTATCAAACCAAAAGAAAAGTCTTGGTTTACCGAAGAGTGTAAAGAAGCTATCAGGTTGAAAGAAGTAAGCTTCCGATCCTATAAAGCCAACTCATCTGAGGAAAATCGGAAGAAACATAAACAAGTTAGGAACTCGTGCAACTCCGTTATACACAAAACGAAATTTTTACATGACCAGAAATTACGGCAAAAAATTCTGCAATGTCCCAAAGGCAGTAAAAACTTCTGGTCATTTGTAAAAAACGTCAAGAACTCAACGTCATCATCAGTTCCAACGCTCATCGTCGACAATAATCCAATTGTCAGCTCTTCAGAGAAGGCGAATATGCTCGCAGCTCATTTTGCTGCAAGTTCTACGTTGCCTGCAAGCAACAATGTCCCTCCTGTACTTGAGAACGTTAATTTTTCTATGGGACAGGAATTTTTCCGCACTCGTACAGTAGCAAGAGTTCTTCAAGATCTTGATATACACAAATCCGCTGGCCCGGATGGTATACCCCCTATACTTCTGAAGAGGTGTTCTTCATCGCTGGCAAAACCATTGCGTAAGCTTTTCCATAGCTCCTATCGTTCAGGTATCTTTCCTAGTAAATGGAAAACAGCATTTGTCCAGCCCGTCCCTAAAAAAGGTGATTCCTCCTCCCCCTCCTCCAATTGCACTTACGTCCCTTCTTTCCAAGGTCATGGAAACGCTGATAAATCGTCAGCTCAAGAAATATCTCGAAGATCGGAAGCTCTTAAATGACCGGCAATACGGCTTTCGTAGCAATCGTTCCACTGGTGATCTGATGGCATATCTCACCGAACAGTGGAACAAATCTGTGCATCGCTTTGGCGAAAGCAAGATTATTGCGCTTGATATTTCAAAGGCGTTTGATAGAGTTTGGCATGAAGCCCTTTTATCGAAAATGCGTGCATTTGGTATCGATGATACTCTTATTCGTTGGATTAGAAGCTATCTTCTGGACCGTTCAATACAAGTTGTATTAGACGGTTTCAAGTCTGATCTCCACAAAATAAATGCTGGTGTGCCCCAGGGCTCCGTTCTGTCTCCGACTCTCTTTCTCATTTTTATAAATGATCTCTTGTCTGTGACTTCTAATCCATTAAATTGTTTTGCTGACGACTCAACCCTCAGCTTTTCATATACGTTTGATAATTCACGGCTTTCGCCTTTGGACGTGTTATTACAACGTCACCGTATGATAAGCTCATTAAACTCCGATTTAAACAGCATTGTGAATTGGGGTATCAGAAATCGTGTGGAGTTTAATGCGTCGAAAACTCAATGCTGTCTTTTGTCGTTAAAGTTAAACATACCCCCTATGCCATTATCCATGAATGGTACTTGCATCGAGGAGGCCGAAAAGCTTTCAGTACTCGGTATGTGTATCAGTGACAACCTTCGTTGGAATGATCATATACTTGAGATTGCAAAGAATGCTGCAAGATGCTTAGGCTTTCTTAATAGATGCAAGAAGTTTTTCACCCCTTCTGATCTGGCTACAATTTACAAGGCGTTTATACGCCCTAAACTCGAGTATAATTCCCATCTCTGGGCAGGTGCTTCTCAAACTTTTCTTCACCTGCTCGACAGAGTTCAGAAAAAGGCGTTAAAATTGATAGGAGAGAGAAACATTGAGGAAACATTTCCATCACTCGAACATCGTCGAAATGTTTCTTGTCTTTCTTTATTTTACAGGTTCTTTTATAAAAAATGTTCACTTGAGGTAGCCAGATGCGTTCCACCCCTTAAACATTTCTCCCGTAACACTCGTCTTGCTAGGAACGCTAATCAGTTTACACTTGAGCCCAATTTCGGTCGTACCGTGAAATATAGAATTGGAATGAATTGCCTGGCACAATTTTTCCTTGCCATTTTGATCTGCAGACATTCAAGATCAATGTTCATCGACACCTCCTTTCCCTTCCTCCCTAAATTCCTATCGCTCGCGCTGTGACTTATCATTAAAAGGGCTATAACAAACCCCTTGAGCGCGTGTGCATTATAAAAAAAAAAAAAAAAATCCGTGATCAAAACAAACCAATAACTAACTTGTCATTAGTTGATTCTTAACTTATCGTTCATTATTATTCAAATGTCAAACCTAAGTTTAAGGAATAATTAAGGACTGTGTTCTACATAATGGATATAACTCTGCTGTCAAAGTTACTGAATCATTATTTTATTTTTACCTATTATTTATTCTATCAATATTTCAAAACTAATACATCAACTAAAAAACATTAAAAGTAATTTTTCTCATTCAGCATCAATTAATTTTAATCCGAAAACTTTTAATCACCAGTGTACACACAATCTATTTCTGTCATTTACATAAGTGTTTCTGTTTTATTTTATTTTTTTGTTCTAAAATAATTTAGTAGGTCTACTGAACTGATGGACTATCTTGTGATTCTTCAATATGCATGTGGGGCCACCTGTCGCTGTCTGTTGAGAGCTTCGCATGATAAGTACTTCATGTGGAATGGTCGGGTCGTGTGGTTCGGCAATTTGATTAGTTTCCTTGAGTTGGTTGCAATGCTGCAATAATTTGGCCAGCCGGCTGGCTGGCGATGCCGCTAGCGGTGGCAGACGAATAAAGATGACGCACCGCACACTCGCTACTTGTAAATATGTAGGTATATATTATTTTTGTCAAGCATCTACAAATTACATTCTTGCAGCCAGAGATGCAATACAAATCACAAAAAAAAAAAAAATGTCACAAAATCATACAGTGCGAAGTTTTCAAATAAACTGGCGGGCAACCATTTGTAACGATCTGATTCGGGGCCATTACATTACAGACCTAAACCAAAAAGTATCTACACACCATCTCGGGATATGTATAATTCTGTTCAAAATGTTTGGCAATAGGTGACGTCTCACGTAAGATATTTTGCTCCAAATGCTTAATTATAAGTCTAGGCCTATGCTAGTTAGGTGTTGTTAGCTGTTTGCTGTTTTGGGATGTTCTTACGTCTCTGCCGGCTTCTGATCGATTGTGGCACACCACACCGTTTGTTGTAACAACTACGAAACGTGGCTTGTAATTTGCGTCATTTTGTCAGTAGTTGCGAAGCCGAGGCAAGGATGTATGTCTCATATCTGTGCCAGTTCTTCGGTAGGGGTTGGCAATATTGTGTTTTCATAATTTTATTAATGAATGAATTGCGGAAGAATAGAACGTTGTTGGTGTTTTTATTTTATGTTTTTTTTTTTTTTTTTTTTATTGAAAAATCGGGAAACCGCTATATATAGAGAAAGGCAAACATAGCCAGAGTTTTATATGATGGCGATGGCAAAAATAATAATTAATTGTTTTATGATCCCTAATTGAATCAGTGAATCTTTTATGGGTAGCTAGGTAAATCGAACATGACACGTTCTTAATTTAATTGCCAATTCTATTGAGTTCGATGGGAAAGCTAATTTAAACAGACAAATGTTATGTAGATACACATACATACCTTCTTAAATTTACATCTATAGGTACATATTGTTGTTTCATCGAGTATTATTGTACATGTCAATTTTGATTCGAATATAATATGTAATTGTATTTAGATACAATAATTGACAAATAGTGATTTTGGGAATTAGTGCAAAACGTGTTTGAAGATGTGACATTAATGTTTATTTTCTTGTTAATTGGGGAAGTTATTTTAGATAAGGGAATTAACTAAGGTACTTTAAATGTACTGTTGGAATTTGCAATTGTTCGAGAAATCTAGAGATGGAATCTGAAATGTTTTTTAGTACGGCAAACGCATACACAATTCAATACCTACATAAGTACGTACCTTATGAAGATATACATATGAGAGAAATGTCAAATGTGCAAGAAGATAGATAAGGTAAGGCTAGATTTTACAGGTCTTTTTTTATACCATTTAACAGTTTTGATAAAGAGTAGGTAAATTAATTAGAAAAAAAGTTTCTAATGAAAGCATGATAATATCTTATAGTTAAACATTAACGTATGTAGGTATGTTTTTTTTTTTGCTATGGAAAGCGAACTTGTAATCAATGGCTTTTCAATAGAAATGTTTCGATGTTAATAGTCTGTGGTGGCCCAAGTTGTTTTTATGGTGTAAGTTGTTTACAGTAATGTCCGCTAGGCCGTGTGTTCTGATAACATATGAACAAAGTTCAAAAATTGGTTTAAACGGTCGGTTACGGAGACCCTCGATATCAAAAATTTCAGAAAAAGAAGAAAGTTGAGTGTTAATTTAAGAGACAACATCATAGACAAATAAGGGGAAATTATTATTTATACTATACTGCCGTAAACTTCGTAAAGGCTCTAACTACCTACATTTGCACTTTTAGAAGATGGTGAAGAAAAAACTGTTTCGCTTACCGCAATAAAGAAAAATACCAAAAAATATGTTTCTTTAAGCTCAAGTTGTGCTTTTTTGTATCTAATATAAAATAATAATAACAATGTCCTGAAAATAAATATGTCGTTGACTCAAAAAAGAAAATTTTACAGATAGTGCTTTACGAAGTTAGCGGCAGTATAGTTGTGCTATACAACTATGCTGGATAAAGAATACAGCTTTCAATCATCAAAACAAATGAAGGATCACTTTTATACTTCGCACGCGCTGTCTCTTTAGGTTTTCTAAAAGATTGAATACATTAATTTCCTCACTCTTGGAACCAAATTATCAAATATTTATCGAAACCCTAATCATCCCAGTCCCTCTTTATAATATATAAACAGCCTTATTAATAAAAAACACTATTCGCTCCTTAACTCATGAGTTACTTCTTACTTAACACACTGAGACTGAATCAATATATCTCCGTTGGTTAACTTTTCTCATTAAAAAAAACAAATAATAACTTCTCGCTCTTTCTTATCTTATCTCTCTCTTTATTTGCCAAATCGTACTAAAACGGCTTATAAATTTGGGTTATTTTATGCGACAGCACTGACTTGAAATGTGAAAAGAGAGCATATTGTGAGAATATTTTCTGGAAAGGGAACATTTACAGAAATTCATATCATAAAGTTATTCTGCCGATTTCGGTGAGTTAAAGTTATTTCTTAATTATTTTATCATATGAGAGTAATGTTGTTTTTCATTGGAGACTTCATATATTGCTCTGAGATTTCAGATTTTTGGTGCCGAATGAAACGCAATAAGATTTTTTTGCTTTATAGATGTGTGTATCATTTTATGTTTATTAATTTATAAATTGGCTAGAGGGAGACAAACTGAGTTCGCACTAACTTGAAAAACTGACAATTGACAAATTGATCAATAAAAAAGCACTTTTTTCGACCAATGAAAAACCACATAACACAAATTTATTAAAAGAAATTACGAGTTATGCGGTTTCTTAGCTTTAACTCATTGTTGTTTCGTGTTTATTAATAGGGGGATAGTGTGTATTGCATTACATTACATTGTCATGTTGAAATGAGAAAATGCGTTGTAACTTTGAGCTTTGAGAGCTGGAAAAACTTCAATAGATTTTTGTTCCAGTATCTGTGGACATAATGTGTGTCAAAGAAGGTTCAACAACGTAAAAAAAACTACGTAGAAAATTTTACTTACCATCGTCGAAAAAAGAAGAAGAAGATGACTTGAAAGTCATTTCCAAGGATATTATATTTTTATTTTAGTGGTTAGAGGTTATGGAACATGTAAATTACATGCTTGTTTACTACATACGCAGGACTATATCTGATCCATGAGTAATGAGTATATTAAAGAGGTGCACAAAACGGACATAATTCCCAGAATTACGGAAGATGTACAGGAAAAGCTTTCATAGAAAATGTTTTTTTTATTATTCAGTAAAAAATATCAATATAATTTTCCTAATTTTCATACATTCGTCAAAAAATACATGTAACTTTTTTCCCCATTTTTTTTTTAAATATTGACAAACATTTTTATTTTATTTTACAAAGCAATGAACACTACTCGGTCGCACGAACTTGCTCTTGTAGCAAACAATTGGATTACAAAAAATTCAATGGGGCATATTCATACACTTTTTTACCTGTTTTTAGAAAAACTCAAGTTGATATATATTGATTAAGCCCAGGCTAAGCAAAACTGTAGTTTAAAAACAACTATGCATATGCCCCAATGTATTTAATTATGTAAAAAGGCAAAAGATATCGAAAAATGGCCTAAACGAGAGATCAAGTTGTATGGTAGCTATCATAAAACCGTTGTTTAGCCAAAAACTTAAAATGCCATCTAATATCAATTGTCTAATTTAAATGCCATGCCAAATTTAAATGAAATCGGGTAAGTCGTTATTAATTCATAGCCATATTTTTTAAAAATCGTTAACACCAATTTTTCCGTTATGTGAAATTTTATCCAAAAACCTGAAATACAGTTATGTTAACAGCACTCTAGGTATAACGTTCACAGAGTTTCATCAAAATCGTAAGAGCCGTTTTCGAGAAAATTTGGAAAAACAAAAACCGTTATATGGGAGGTACCCGTTATAGCCGGGCTAAAACAAAAATTCGAATTCCTCCTCTAGGGAATCATTAAACAAAGCTAGACACGAAGTTTAAAGAAAATCCGTCAAACCGTTTAGGCTGTAGCTCGGTGAATAGACAACCGCACATACGCACATCCGCACAAACAGACCGACGGACGGCATTACGAAACCTATTTGTTGGGCTTCTTTGTCATCGTAATGTAAGGTTTGATTAAAACCTAGAATTTTTTTTACACGATACCAATACTTGCCCTATTGAGCAAGTAAAAATTTCAAAAATGTTTCTTAAATTAGAGAGGAATCGCTAGGTTGAAATTTTCTTATTATAATTTATTTATGGAACTTAAAGGTTTTTAAACAAATGGAAACATTTCAGAAACGTTTTTTTAAATAATGTTTCTGGACACAACTTAATTTATAGCAATTATAATGCAAATCGTTTATTGAATAAGAAGTGCCAGAAATAATAAATGAATGAGAACAAAAAAAAAAAAAACTATAAGAAATGTCTATGTTACAGTTAAATTATTATAGACATTATTGATGTTGACATTAAAGTAACATAGTTTTATGTTTAACAACGGCCTTCGTGCAAAATAACCATAAGAAAAATATTTCAATCGGAATAAATGATGAATAGCCCAATCTCCTTGGCCAAAATAAATCTCATACTCTAATAAAAAAATGAAATAAAAATTCTTTTTACAGATGCCATTTCTCGCTAAATGAGTAATAAATCACAATGACAGATATATATATTTCTAAGGAAATATAAATTCAAGCCAAAATCACATACAAAAGAAAAACTAATGTCCCTAAATCAAGCCCTATTGTGCAAGGTTAACAATAATAAATATAAAATAAAGGAACTTCAATGTGGGTGCGATGGTGTATGTGAATAAACAAGTACTCCTGCATTTTCAAATCAGGAATAAAAAAACACACAGTTTCCTAGAGTAAGGTTGGGCTTGGGGGTCATACATTTAATTTTTCTAAAAAACATTCATGCACAACGAATTCCATATTTCATCCTTCGATATACTATAATATCCTCGATTTTCGTTCTGTTGTTATACTTTTATCCTCAAAGAAACCTATTGGTGTTTTTGATATACTGTTTGCCAATTCGCTATATTTGGAAGGTGGAGCTCTATATTTTCAGAATTAATAGCTTTGGTTATGGACGATTTAATATTTCGCTTCTACCATACATATAGAGAGTTTGAGCAAAGAAATTCGTTTTTTGACTTTATATTGATTCATGATGGTGTAGTATTGGCAACGTGTAGCCACTTGTCACCATGCGGACAATTCCATTATGTAAATGCCTTAAAAACGGACTCCTGCTGAGAATACAAAAATGCCTTAACGCCACCACCAATGAGTTTTCGTGTTTACCTTACTAAAAGAAGTATTTTATCTGCATAACAATTTATTGTTTTTAACACGTGCTTATTTTTGATAAAAGGGAATATATTAAAAATAATGTTAGCGAAAATACTTCAAGAAAATTTCTTCAATTTCTAGATTATGTGGTTATCTACATAAAACATAAGCAGTGATTTGTTCTTTAAACTTTTTTATGGGATGAAGAAACCATACTTAGGTAATATACATAATATAAGAAGAATAAATTGTGTTCGAGATTTTTAGGTGCGACACTCAAGGTTGGGATTCCTTTTATAAAGGCAGTTTAAAGGTTGCTTTACTGCATCTGCAGAACTGATAGAAAACTAAAAAAAAAAAAACGGTAAGGGCAAATATAGTAACCAAATAAGCGTATATATCATCACCTAGATACATTTAAATTTAATAGAACTAATTAAAGTTTTGAAAAATAGTAATTATCTAGAGTCTAGATTCATCCATTATCAATAAAATTAAAAAAAAAGTGGGTCAATATCAAGCGACCTTTACACGGTCAGTCAGAGGACGTCAGTCATCTACACATGTAATCAGTCATCAGGCAAATTCAAAAGGGTTTTGATAATTCGTCAAACAAATGCACGCATGCAGACTTATTTTTATCAACACTATATTACAGTTTGATGTCAAATGACTGACCTTGTAAAGGTCACTTCAAATTACAGATACAAACGAAGCTTCTATAATAAATATGACCATATTAATCTTTTCCCATTATTGTATCTACTTAGTAAGGTGTACTGACCCATAATTTATTTAAGAAAGTGTGTGAACTTCTTCCCTATCTATCGAACAAATGCAATTTTTCCACGTTGTATTGTGTGAAAAGATAACGTCTATTTTTGCACTAGATGACCTACAGAAATAACACACGCTAATCCATCAATAAGAATTATGCGTTAAATAGATTAAACCAGCACCAGCCACCAGCACCATTCGATATTTCTTATGAAATATAAAAACATAATAAATTATCCATCTGAACATTGTTTCTATTTCGTTTTCCTGATCGCTATAATAACTGAAATGTTTTTAGTTTTTCTGTTTGGTGTCACTGCATATCGTACTGAAAAAGTTATCAATAGTGTAACTGCAACAGCAAATTTATCAATGTCCAACAATTTAAATACATTGGTTCTAACTAAAAAAATGGATAATGCTGGTCCCTGGCTTGTGATAATGAACTAAATGAGTACTTTTGTTATGAAATTTGTAAATTGAGTTGAATTTCATTTACAATTTCCATTTAAACAAAGAATTTGTTTGCTTAATTTGTTTCGAAATCATAAAATTTTGCCAACTGCGAAATGAAAGAAAAAACATTTTCTTCTATGATTAAAAACTAGAGAAAACCAAAAATATTTTTGTTCTCCTCAAAAATATAACATCCCTGTCACCAATCGCGTTTATAATGGTGGACTGCAGTAAATCCAAGATGGGTGCACTTATGAAAATGGCCGACTTGTTGTGAATGAAGTAGTAAGTCCCATTTGATTTTGCGAGTAACTACTAATTTGTATATTCAAACCAATATAAGTTTATAGGCTTATAAACTTAATATAAAACTTTTAAAATTCACTCTTTCACAAAATTAAACATTTCTCCTAATTGTTATATATAACACGCATGAGGATGAAATTTATTATAGAGGAGTTTAAGGAAGTAGACATGGTAAAGGCGTAAAGTGGTACGGGTGTAAATTTTCCGCCCGAAGTACTCGACATGCTCTAGCTTGGGACACTCCAAGCATAGTGGATATCCTTCTTGTACTGACGGAGGGATTATTTCGGACTAAATCCAGAATTCTTTCATCTAAGATTCTTGACTCATCAGAAACTGGCCTTTCGCTTCTTCGATGCTCCAGCACTCCATGATCTCTTAGACGTCGGTGGATTCTTGGAAACGTGCTATGATGGGGACACCTCCTATCGGGATATCTTTCAGCGTACAGTCTTTCGGCTTCACGACTTCGACCATTAGCTAAACCGTAGCAGAAATGCATGTCCGTTAATTCTTCTCGGGTGTATGAGCTTGACATCGTTACGTGTTAATGAGTTAATATTCAAATTTGAAATAATTACTAAGCAAAACTGCAATGCCTTTTATTTATCTTGCGTTGCAATTTTCTTTTTTTTTCATAAAAAAAATGCGGTTTTATTGTCCCTATTGTCCCCATAACAGGTAGAACCCATGGGCTGCGGGCAGGCCAAGGCAAAAATATTGACAGGTCAGTTTTCAGAAGTTATCAATGAAAATAATATTAATCCAGGGTTATTCCAATACTATTTAATTTTATTACGTTCTCATAAAACTCCAATTAAAAAAAAAGTAAAAAAACTAAGATTAATGCTAAATAAATAAATAAATTGCTTCGTTACAATAAAAATAAATGTTTTTCTTAGAAAAAGGTGGTTTTGGTTTTTTTTTAATTTCTTGAGAACGACATAAAATTTTTGCATCCGGTTTTCTTATTTAGACTTAAAATTAATAACAGCATTGAATTTTGAAATTAAAATTAGCACTTAATTACGTAAAATTTTGAAAAAAATGAATTTGAAATTTTTTTTTCAATTTTTTTTTTCAAAATTTTGACTTTGAAAATTAATATTTCAAAAACTATTTCTTAGAATAAATTTATTTAAACACAGAATGAAAGAAAAAGTTATTGGCTTTTCAAAAACGTATCGCACAGCATTGTGAATGAAGCCGTTGATTTTAAATAATTTTTTTCCCATTTTAAGTCAGTTTTTTCGAAAATTGCCCCTCCCGGCTAAACGGAGGGGAATAGACCCCCCCCCTCCTATACGATTTTTTTCTTGTCTCAACGCAACCTACACGCCCTAGCATTTTGTCGCATTGCTCATGACTCACCCTGTATATCAAAATATTATTATTAAAAAAAGTTTTTCATAATAAAAACCTCTGCCCTATCAATTGAAAACAAATTAATGTTGTATAAGCAGGTATTAAAACCTGTTTGGACGTATGGCATCCAACTTTGGGGTTGTACAAAGAAAACAAATGCGGAAACCATCAAACATTCCAAAACAAAGTCCTTCGTGGAATAGTAAACGCCCCTTGGTATATAAGAATCAGCGATTTACATCGTGACCTTCAAGTAGAAATGGTTACAGAAGTAATTAGAAAACACGCTGTATCACACAATCAGCGACTGCTTAGTCACACTAACTCCGAAATGGAGACAGTCTTAAATGTACGTACCAATGTTCGGAGACTAAGAAAAACTAAGCCTCATGAGCTGATGGTCTAAAAGCGATGGGAAAGTATTAAATCATCAAACTTCCCAAAATGTGAACTAAAAATTGAGAAACTAAAATCATTTGTCGATCTTTTATAGATTGGTCATGATTCTAGGTGGTTTTAGTGCGGTAGAAGTCCCACACTACTTGATACCGAATATTATCAAGTGTCTTTTGAAGATTTCCACCTACCGAAAGAAAAAAAAAAAAAAAAAAAAATAATAAAATTGGATTAAAGGAATTGGCACTCCTTGAAATAGCTATATCTCCAGCCAAAGATGGAAAAAAAACGAATAATAAAATTCGTTTAAAAATTGGTGGTAGCACCTTAAAGTTGTTGTTGTTGTTCAAACATTCAATGAAAAATTGACGGAATAAAGATTGGTCAAGTAATAAAACTGACATTCTAGTACGAATAGTACAATATAACAACAATAATTAATTCTGTTTGTTCGGATACGGATTGCACTGATGGACGCACCAAATACCGAATATATATTTTAAACAAGGATCAACAAGAAAAGAATATTGGTTTTAGAAGTACAATAGAATCTTGAAATGAACGCTTCTTTATTTCTTACTAGCGGATACCCGGCGTATTCTACTACGCAATAAAATATATTTTATTTATTTGTTAAAAAAAAATAAATTTTGGCATTGGAAGCTTTCGAAATATTTTGTTTTGGAAAAAATCAGAATTGTCTAACTTTTGGTTCTCGAAATTCAAGCTCATCTTTAAAACCAATTTTGAAAATATTTGGCATTCTTATAGAGCTCAATACCACAGCTTTCATTTGGTATCTATAATCTATCTCACCTATTAATGGACTGATCCCAGTTTCCATACAAAAGTGAGACATCTCCTTTTTGTATGAAAAAGTTGAAACTTTTGGAATGGACCCAATGTGCCTATAACCATCTTGACACAATTACCTTTCAAATGAACCCGGTTTGAGACTCGTCGGTTGGTTGGTTTTGAAGTCTATAAAGGGCATAGTCAGGTAGAAATATTTTTTGTGATTTATACAGGGTGATAGGTATAAGGTGCACCAAAAATTTGAGCGTGTAGGTGGGCTTAAGACAAGAAAAAAATCGTATAGGAGGGGGGTCTATTTCCCCCCGTTTAGGCGGGAGGGGCAATTTTCTCAAAAACTAAGATACATTTTGGCATTCGGTTTTCTGTTTTTGACTCAAAATTAATAAGAGCATTGAATTTTGAAAATAAAAATAATAGTTAATTACATAAAATTTTGAAAAAAATTAGTTTAAAAATTTTTTTTTTAGTTTTTTTTTTCAAAATTTTGAGTTAGAAAATTAATTTTTTTAAAACTGTTCACTTAAACAACTTAATTTAAAAATTAAATAAAAGAGTAGTTTTTTGGCTTTCCAAAAAAATATAACAAGGCTTTGTATCATTCACCGTTGTTTTTAAATATTTTTTTTCTGATTTAAGTCAATGTTTTAGAAAATTGCCCCTCCCTCCTAAACGGGAGAAAATAGACCCCCCCTCCCATACGATTTTTGTCTTGTCTTAACCCCACTTTTTCTTATC
Source organism: Baccha elongata (assembly GCA_951217065.1). Classification (NCBI taxonomy): domain Eukaryota; kingdom Metazoa; phylum Arthropoda; class Insecta; order Diptera; family Syrphidae; genus Baccha; species Baccha elongata. The sequence continues at coordinate 87,283,621 of OX578273.1, forward strand.
TTAACCCCGCTCAAGCCTTTTGGTGCACCTTACACAAATCACTCTGTATATATAGAAGAATATTTTATGTTTCATATAATTTTTTTTCGATCATAATCAAACTTTCTTTCTCAACCAAATGTCGACTCCCGCAAATGTGAACAATTCGAGAATATGAAATTGCTGTGTGTTACCATCTGTCCATCTTTCTGTGATTCTATTAAAATTCTTTTTAAAAAAGTGTTTCAGACGAATAGAAAAAAAAAGAAAATTGAATAAAACCACTTTCGAAACACACGAATTAATAAATCAATCTTGGGATATTTAGAAACCGGTAAAAAACCATCATCAGAGCTGAAATAAGTTTAAAATTATGTCTGGAGAAAGAAGTTGGTCAATTTCTTGATTTACTACTTCTTAAATTATCTTATTAATTAAAAAAAAAAGGAAATACGTGATACAAGTACAAGCATATTAAATACACTTTAATTTTACTTTGAGACTTGTTGTTAGGGTAAAAATATACGATATTCTGCATTTGACAAATATCAACACCCATTATGAAAAAATATTTCGTTTAGGTAACCCGAAGCAAAAGATTATGTTTCATGTTGTAATCTGACAGATATATGCAAGCAATGCGAACAATATTTTATGCACAGCTGGGTTTTCTTATAATTCTGAGTTCTTCAGGATATCTGTGTGGGGCTATTATATGGAATTTTTATTGTTTTGTGATCCCATTCGAGATAATACATCGGTGAAAAAAATGAAGAAAAAAAATTTATCTGATATGAATTAAAAAACAGTTTCCATCTAATATTTTCATTTCTTAACATTTATTTTACTTCGAAGCTTAACTTTTTATTTTGAAGACAACGTAATTGTGACTGTTTTTTTACGAAATAATTCATCATTATAATAATTCATCTATGAGCAATTTCGGAAGTTGAAAATTGAGTTGATTAATTTCAGCAATTGATTTTCATTTCCGTTGAGAATGTCCCAAATGATCAATCAACGTTCATCTAGCAAATTGCCATTCTCTGAAATGAATTTTGGTGAAGTTTAAGCGAACCTTCCACGGTCAGTCAAACGACCTCAGTCATCATACACGTATAGTCATCAGACAAAATCAAAAGAGTTTTGACTTTTCTTCAAAGAAATGCACGCATACAACTTTGTTTTCACAACACTATATTATAGATTGATGAAGACTGACCTTCTAAGGTTCGCTTTAAAGATGTTCGGTTAAGTGAATCTTACACGGTCAATATATAGTGTTTGTAAAAAACATAGCTGTATGCGTGCATTTGATTGACGAACAATCAAAACACTTTTGATTTTGCATGATGACAAATTATACACATACGATGATTGACGTCGTATGATTAAATGAGTATAATGCGACCTTTACACGGTCAGTCAGAGGACGTCAGTCATCTACACATATAATTAGTCATCAGGCAAAATCAAAAACTCCGTTATAATTCAATTACTTTGAATGAATTAACAACAACATATTTATACAAACACTACCTTTTGGAGAGTCATTAAAGCTATTACATTTGTCAGGTCAATCATCAGACTCCTTTCGTGGAACTGATCTTTTTATAATCTCAATTCAATGCAATTTATTTTTATTTCATTTTCCTAAAGATGGTACTAGATTGCACGTATGTACGTACAGTGAAGGTACCATCTTCAGGTTTACTTGCACTACGCACTAATTTTGCCGATTATGGGACTCGAACACACGAGTGTTATTTCCTTCAAGGTACATTTATATATATGTTTTGAATAATCATGAGAGTATATAATATAGACTACTACTAAACTATTAAAGGAGTCTGATGATCTGTTTGGCAGACATGAAATAGCTTTAATTAAAAATAATAAAAATAGAAAAAAACTTCAATTATCTAATTAATTAAAATGTCAAATAACTTTCTTACATACCTTTGTTTTCTTTAAATAAAATATTTGTCATGCTTATTCCTCATTATATCCATTAGATTTTCAATATTGAAGTTAACCAGGTTTCTATTTAAACGTTGTTAATAAATCCAAATGTGATGCATTTAATAAGAAACATTTAATGAAAAGTATGAAATATGAGCGCACTACGTTTTTTTTTTAACTTTTACACAAATACGAAATATATATATATTTTTGTTTTAAATTTTTAATTTGTAAACATTTTTTTTTTAAATTCTACATTAAGTTTATTGAGAATACTTTTATTAGAAAATGTGATGTTTTTTTTTTTTTAATTTACTTGCATTAATATTAGTAACGTTTTTTCTGCCATTAAATAACTTGATTTTTGCAAAAAATTAAACACTTTGTATAGAGGACGGTTGATTGAGATGTGTTTTATTTTTTTTTTATGTTAAAACTATTACTTTAACAACAATTCGATTTATTTTTTAAGTGCTATTCTATTCATGGAGCAGTTATAGCACATGCTAATATTACTTACGTATATAACACTTCTTATAGTTTCATTTCTCTATATGTATATATATATATATATTTATATGTATAATAAAATTTTATGACTGCTTTTAAAAATATATAAATATATTTTAAATGTTTTTTTTTTAATTTATTTGTTAGTAATATGTATTTTATTTTTTATTTATCTATACAACTTATTTTCACAACCACACGAGAGATTCAGATTTTTTTTATTTTATTATTCAAAGACAGTAAAAGATTAGTTTGGAGTGTGTGTTAGTTTTACATTTATCTTAAATATTTAGTATTATTATTGTTAATTATTTTATTTTTGTTTATAATTAAGTTTTATTTTTCACTTATAAAAAGGTGGATTTGCTTTTTTTTTTCACTTAGTGCAACGAAATATTTTGATTTTTCTTATTTTTTTATGTGCTCTACACTATTTTATATTTTTTTTTTATTTTGTCGTAACTTAATTTTCAATTCTTTTGTTGTCATGAATAAATAAACATTCTTAAATTGTTTTTGCTTGTAAGACACAACCACTGTTATTTGATTTTTTTTTTTTTTAATATTTTGATTTGGGCTTGGTTTTTGTTTTGTTTAAGTTCTTATCATGTTTTTTTTTTGTTTTGTTTTAAGGAATTTGAATTTATTTGAGATGGAAGCGATTATTCCCGTTGAGTGCTGAAAAAAGGAAGGAAATTCGTTTGAGTTTTCAAGAAATTATGAGGACTTCTGTCAGCACTAAATAATACTTAGAAGTACGAAAATAAAAGAACTTGGAATCAAAAGTAAAATAAAACAAAGAAAATAAGAACTAAACTTGAACTTAAAGTTGAGCTTTTTTAAGAACTCAAAAAGGGATGACAATTATAATGGAAGGATTAAAGGGATTTGTTTAACTTATTCTACATTATTATTCTATTTATCAGTTAACCTGAAAAATACTTTTAAAAATATGTAGTGAAAGAATTTTAATTTTAGACTTAAGATATATTTATGCATTATGCTTCAAAGAAAATATTTCGAAGAAATATGAAGATTGGAAGATATGGAGTTTATTAGACCAAAAAGCATTTTCGATCTCACATAAAATATATTTGATTTGTGAATTTAATAAGAAAACAATTCTATTGAATTGACATTTTTCAGAATAAATCTGTGTTTGTTGAATTCAAAAGATGAATTTCATTTTGTTCTGATAACTGGAACTCATATAATTTATGTTCGTAGATTTATAAGAAAGATACGGAGAAACCCTTTTTCAATGGAATATTTTTAGAATTTTTCGGCACTTGCTGCTTTTGAATTTCATTATTATTTTGCAATATTATTACTATTTTGTTATAGCTTCTTGTGTTTTGTGTTCAAGAAAGTGATAGTATTTTTAATGTAGAAAAAATAATTAAAATATTTAGTTAAACTTAAGAAAAGTAGGTATAGAGTTGAAAAGTTTTTTTTTTTCTAATTATCAACTCGCTGTTATAAATCAAAGTTATAATATCGTGTTTTCCAAAAGATTTATAAATAATTTGATTGTAACCTTTTACCCTTTATTAATATGAGCTGTCAATGTCGAAACGTAAGTCAAGGCAAAATTCTTCTGAAAGTTATTAACAATTATTAACGCAATTTAAAGGATGGACAAAATCCCCAACAAAAAAAGTTTTTGGTCAAGATCTTGGAGATCTCCAAAATCTCAAAGAATCCCCAACATGTTAGTTCTTGCTATTTTAATGAACTTAAGGCAAGTTATGAATTCATAAAACAAAAAGTTTTGAAATAGCAATCAAACATGTGCGATCCAAGTGGTAGTCGTGCCCTTTATTTTTTTTTCTCAAGGTGCTGCAGTTCATAAATTACAGTCATTATATGACACGGTTTTATTCAGTATATATAAAAGATTTCATTCAGACTTAGTTTTTCATTTCGGTTAAATGTGTAAAATGGAATATAAAATCGAACAAAAGTGGTAAAAAACTCATTTAAGATGGATATACCATTTTCATTGACTTTTAGGTGGTGTTCTGATAGAAAAAAAGTATTTCTTGTAAAGCATTCATAAAGTGACCTGAACGCATTCACAGGAATATGGGTTACTTAACTTGACTCAAAATTGGCATTACAAGTAGTGAATTATGGAATAAAATTGCTAAAAAATTGCGCGGCGCGATTTTATTGCTTCATTCATTACTTGCACTGCTTATTTTCAATTTTTCAGTTGGGAATTTCGATTTTGCTCCATTTTCACTTGGGAATTTTATCCTTGGGGATTTTCTTTTTTTGATTATGTCTTTTGGGCAAACATTACCTACCCCAATTCAGAATCGGTATATATGGTCATAATTTAAAGTTTCAAAAAAGCTTAAATTTGCGATTTCATTCTGATATTTTCGTTATTTTAACTTTGTAAATATACCTAAAAGAAGAGCAGAAGAAACTTAATAAATCCACATCGATGGGACGATGAAAAATTCTTCATTTATTAGACAGTATAATGAACTGCATTCTATATACCGACGTGTACGAGAAAGCTGTAGTTAAAAATTTTGTTTTTGTTGGTTAAATTCCTACCAGGAATCATCAAATGTTCTTTCAAAGGGAACGCCTCATCACCTACAAGAACAAGTGGTTTTTTTAAAAGAGCCAGAGTCCATTTCACAGCACTATGAAAACTTAACGGATGTTTCTGACCGCCGGGCCAGTCGCATTGATCCGCGCATCTATTAACTGACCGCTGCGGCCAGGCTGCGCGACCTGGCAGCCCAGTGCGCGCCTGGCCAGATTTTTGTATTTATTATATTGTATAGCTATTTGCTTCATTGTGTTTATTTTATTTTTTCATTGAAAATGAAAACGTTTCGATAAACATGCCAATATTAATATGCCATTTCCAATCAAAGTCTGTCCTTTACTAAAAACCTTTTTCGTAAGTTGACTCGAGATTAATTTATTCTCGGAATTAACTAGCTCAGAGCTTATGTCAGGGTTAACCCAATACTAAAAAACTAGGCCTAATTTGTAATTTTCTAGAAAATTGTTTTAAGAATTTAATTTTTTCTTGCCCCAATTTTTTTTTTGAACGAATACATTGATTTTCAAATATTATGAGACGTTGGATCTAATGTTTTAAATTGATTATAATTGTTTCAAAAAGTAAAACAAATAAAATAAATTGAAAAGAACCATGCAAACTCTAAACAAATCCATTCAGTAATTTTAAATTAATCAATGCATGGAATTTAAAGATAAGAATTTTAAACTTCGGTTCTGTAAGACATAAAGATAGGGATACAATAAGACCACCAAGTAAAAGAGTGCAAGCTTTTACCGCAAAGACTTTATTTCACAAAGTAGAAAATAAAACACATCCTCAAATAAGATATTAAAATAATTAATAATTCATAACAACAATATTCGAAAATGTGCGTTTATTTACATGCCCGTCATGAATCAATAAGATTTCTCGATAAATTGATTATTTTAGAAAAAAGGCTTGATTTTCAAATCAGCCTTACTTGCATTTTCTTTTAAGACGTGCAATGAAAAAATGCGATGTGTTTTCCGCAATATTAAGCAACCTGTTACAATTTTGAATCCAAACTGCAACTTTGAAGATACATTTTCTGATACGAAATAGCTTCGAAAACATTTTATATATGAAAAAAGGCACGAAAATAATGCATAATTAAAAGCACAGTTAATTTTTTAATTATTTAAATAATTTTTAATTTTTAATTAATTTTCAGATTTAATTTATAAAATTAGCTTCGAAAACAGATCTCAACAATTAAAAAAAAAAACTTGCGACCGGTTTAAAAAACGTGTCAAAGAATACCTAATTTTCCAAAGCTGAAAATATAAAAATTACTTACTAATTACTGATTTTTCAAAATAAATTAAATGAAATGCCCTCGCTTTGGGAACATGTGTGTATAAATTAAAAAAATAAATATAAATATATGTGTACTAACTTTATTTTATTATTTATATTTAAAGCTAAAAATAAACAAAATAATAAAAAAAAAATCTTATTTGGAAAATAAAAAGATTTTATTAGAAAATATGGAAAAATAAAATACCTAAACAGATGCAATACATTCAAAATAAAACCTTCTTACACTTAAAGATACTTAAAAAAAATTGATCTGACACTTATTCAATTTCTATTTCAACGCTTTAAAATTATATTTTACTTCCTTAATACCTAATATCCATTAAGGAGTATACATTTCCTTTCCTCATCGATTGAAAGGTGCTACGGATATTTAATTAAATATGATACCATCATATAATCACATCCTTTTCCAATTCAAAAATAAGATGAGTATATAAAATATCCTGTATCAGTCGGTCGTCGATGTTGCTCTGCGACAAAAAATAAGTCAAGTAGAAAATTTAACGACACGTAAAGATAAACTAGGGGTTCAATTTTTACATGAGCACCCTATAAAAGAAAAAAATTACAAAAGTAATTTGTAGAAAAAAAAAGCAAACTCATTTCTAATCATTATTAAGTGCTTTTTCTCAAAGAAATTTAACATAGATATCACCACACACACATTATAATGGTTTTCCAATTATTTACCATGAATTACCAAATAAAAAATAAACTCCACCACCGATCAAAATAAGTTTATGAATGAAAAACGATAAAGAATATTAATTTATCGATTATCGTTCACTCGGGTGTATGTGGAATACTTTTGTTTATTTTGTTTTTAAAATAAAAAAATCACAAGTAAAATGAATTTAAGGTTCTCGCATTGAAATTAATTGTGTGTTATTATTTAATAAATTTGTATTTCATAATATTGAAATGAAAAATTATCGCACATGTGTGTCACGACAAGGCGCGAGCGCCATCAACAAAACAAAAAAAAAATAAATTGGATTTATTTTTTCTTAAAATTTATCTCGCATAACATTCACCAGCACCAAAAGAAAGACCTTCTCCTTGCGTGCATTAAATTTTGTTTAATTTTTATTATCATTATTATTTCTCTTCTTGTTATGCATTCATTATATCCCATATTTCCCATTTTATATCCAATCGTTACCCCTCTCTACTCTTGATCCCCTTCCTAAACAACCACCATCACCATCATCAGTCTTTTGCAAAACTTAAGTAAATACATCAATTAATTGGCAGCATGCCCATGGCTGGTTTTACAAAGGATAAAATTACATATTTTCATGTTTTTGTTGTTGTTGTTTTTGTTGATGCTGGTATAGATGTTATAGTATAAGATGAAAAAAAACCATACAACAACAAAAATCGTTAATTGATGATGCTGATGGTTGCGAGAGATGTACTTGTACACACATAAAATAAAAAATCGATAACTTCCCCAAACTACATGTTATCACAGGTAGACAGACAGGCTCTGTTTCTCTTTCTCCCTCACCAAAATTATGTTATCTCTCTCTGTATGGTGGAATGTGCCACAATAATTTTATAAAAATATAAATCCAGAGATCCTTTGAGTGAAAAATAAAATATAAAAAAATATTCACAATTGTTTCCATCCATCATCAGCAACCAGCATCAGAAATTACAAATCACTCATCTCATCATAATAACATCCACATTATCCCTTTCATCCCCCCTTCTTTTGGCACACAGACACATGTTTGAATTGGTTGATTCTTCAGTCGAACATCGATTGCATTTGCAGGCAGAGCACATATACAATCAAAGGTAATATAGTGTCACAACTCACAGTGGATGCTCTGGTGAATTGGATGCCTTACTCTAAGGATAAAGATGTGCAGGTGCGAAAAAGATGGCGCGCAAAAACTTTACTATGGATCTCATTCTAAAAAGGATATACACACTATACATGAAAACGAAAACTCAAAATCGTTAGAAAGGATTCTTTTTTTTTTTATTTCTTATTTATCTTTTTGGTTTAAACTTGGATTAAGCGAGGTTGGTCCTTTTTGGTGATAATAATTGATGTATAACAATATTTTGTTGTTGCGAGAGAATAAAAAGGATATAAAAGTGCGCACACACACATAGACTTACATGCATGTGAATACAACACAGCAATGCCACCCAAGGAAACAAAAATAGGTGAAGGTCGGATTTTTAATACATCGCATACAATGGTATCCTATGTTGTCCTCTTCATTTTGCAACCCCCCTTTTTATATTGATGTTGCAATAATAATAATTGCGACATTTTTATTTGTTACTATACACACCTCGATTTATCCATGTATGCATATTAAAATCGTTATCCATATCCATGATGATGTTTAATGAAATTTTCTCTGTGTATTTTGATTAAATTGATACAACATCCAGCATAAACCAATCTCAAGGATTCAATTGCTGCTGCTTTCAGGTATCCACATTTACCACCACATCTTACGTCGGTAATCTATATTTTTTTCACATTTTCTTTTATGTTGGTGAAAAACTATATTAATTTTTCAAGGATTGAAAAATTATACTTTCAAAAAAAAAAAAAAAAAAACTACCGACGGATCACGAAAACGGCGACGGCGACTACAAAACTGAGTGATGGGATGACAAAAATTTAAGTTTTAACAAAAAAATACTTCTTAATGCATTTTGTCTTGCTTTTTTTATTTTTCTTGAATCCTTTTTCTTCTTTTTAAGGATTTTCTTTATTTTTTTCACATAAGTAATTTTTTTTTATTCTTCAAAAAGATTTCAACACAAATAAGACACGAAAATCGACGATAAAGAGCACTGTTGGGTGTTACATTTTTTTTTTTTTTTGTATTTTTATATATACAAGAATTATTTTTTTTTTTTTGTAAATTATAATTTAACAAAATTTAGCAAATTAATTTTTTAAATTAATATTTATACATATAATTTATTTTGATAGTAAAAAAAATAAAATAAAACGCGCCGTGCAAAAAATGTTGGTATGTTGCGTATGCATGCGAACCAACTGCGATAGGACACTAGACCATGGCACAACAATGGAGAGCGAGGAGCGCGTGAGATGCTGTATATTTGGTGGACCGTTCTTGTCGTGCTGAATGGGAGGAAAAACTAAATTTTCCGATGTGAATTTTCACATTTTCATATGAATTTAGTTTTCTCTTGTGAGAGAAAGTTGTGAGATTCAGCTGTTTGTGGGAAAATGTATCTTTGCGGTGAGTTTTCATCTCGAAAAATTCGTGCAGTTTCGGTTAGATTCTGAATATCTGAATGTTGTACCTTTTGAATAGATAACACGAGGAAAGTATATTTTTTGTTTTGCTATTTTTTGTTTACTCTCTCTGTCTCTCTAGAGTGGTGTATCTTTTAGATATAAAGATATAAATAGGTTACACGGTTTGTTGTCGAAATATTGTGCTATTGTGAAATGTATAGAATTCCCTTGGGTGGGATAAGGGTGATGAGGTTGTTTTGGGGGAAGTGGTGTGCGATGGTTCATGAATTGTGATGTGCGCGCCTGTAATTGAAAGAGAAACTAAAAAAGAGAGTGAGAGGAAATTCATTTTATAATTTTTGATAGCACACGATTAAAACATGTTTAAAGTGTTTTTTAAAGAGCTTTTGATGTGCAATTTATTTTCCATACACAATAGCAAATGAAAAAAAAATCAAACAAAATAATATAGAGGGAGAGAACTATGGAAAGGATATTTCAATTAAGGTATTGTTATGGTGTTATAGGATAGATACATTTTTAAAATGATTTAATAATAAGACAACTAAAATAGAAGTTTTTAATTTTGTTGGCTTATTAACTACATTTTATATAAAAAGTTGTGTTGTTCTGTCACATTTAATTTTAATTGTTCATATGACAAATTTATTGTGCTATTATGTTTTTATTTTTAAATTTGTATTTTTGTTAAGAATACAAAAATAATTAAAAACTGCATGCCAACATAATTTGTGATTTATTTTTTAACAATGTTGTCAAACTAATCAAAATAATGTTTCTTTAGGTATTTAGAAATTAAAAAAATGAAAATTTTTGTGATAAATCAAATGAAAACCACTATAAATGTCATGATTACATAATAATTATTTTAACAACAACAAATATTGTCTATCGTCACTTCATGTTGGGTTTACGTTTGGTTTTATATTTTTTATGGAGTCTAATATTGGACTTTAGATCGAAAATAAATTTGAGACTGATTTTTTTTTTATGAAAATTACAGTAGGTAAGTAGGAAGCCAAATTAAATTTTATTAAGTGAAGTATTTGAAGATGAATTTCAAGGTTTTGTGTCCTTCACTCCAAAATTTCTAGATGAAACGCCATATTTTTTAATGAAGGCTACAAAACCTTTAAAGTTAAGTGACTAAATAGTACAGTAAAACAGGAAATTAACTGTGCATTTTGTCTTTTCTGTGGGATTTTTATTGTAGGATGGGTTATCTTTAAAACCGTTAGTTAGACAAAAACAAGCCAAACAAAAACATGGAAAAAGTCGAATTTCTCGTATTTTTAAGAACACTAATTTTAAGTATATCATTAATATTTTAAAAGTAATAAACAAATAAAAATCAACATTTTACTTGTTTAGTGTTCAGAAACGCATAATGTTTTTTGTTTTTCTCATTAGATACACACAAAATGTCGAATTGATTTTTTTGGGTTTTAAATGCACTATAAAATATTAATTTCATATTTTACGTATATACATTTTTTGTCCATTTCCCACCCTTGGTTAAAAAAATATAATTTTTTCTTATAGATGTTTATTGTCAAGCTTCAATCTCAGCAATTTAAATAATATGTATATATGTAAATGATTGTCAATATTGAATGCTTATAGTCATGTGGCGCCAAAGAACATATTATTTATTTTTTGTCCAAAATAAATCACTAATTTTTATATTTCACGATAAGTGTCACAAACGAAGAAGATTCATTATTTCTGTATGTACTCAATATTCAGACAACAACTACTTTATACCTGATTTTTATATTTATTTTATTTTTCTTCTGTTTCTGTTACTAACAAATTTTAAGTTTCAGTACAATATTTTTATTGTATTTTTTTGTTTGTACTTTTTGACAATATTTTTGATGTAGGTACAAGTAAATACATGTTAATCAAGATATAAATATTATGACCGATAGGAAATAGTCATAAGGTCCAAGGTCAAAACATTCATAATGTCTTTCATGGAACTCGAAATCCTTGTAAATATCTTAACTCGCGCACCCACTCAAAATCAGGTCAATATTGTTTGGCAAAATTGATTTGGCATTTCTTTGGTTTGCCTATATTAGCAATTAAGGTTGTGTTTTCTATTCATTTTGTTTTTTATCAATTTGCGTTTTTAATATTTTGCAAAATTCATTTGGTAATTTGTGCTTTTGCTAATTTTTGTTTGGCAATTTATTGTTCACCGTTTTTATATATGTATGGCATTTAATTCTTTTGCAATTTTTTCGTTTCATTTAATAACATGCTTTAAAAATTCGCTCGAAGTTTTAAGGAATGTAATTTAATTCCAAGTAAAAAAAGGAAACGCAAAACAACACTATGCACCATATAAAAAATTGCTAAACTTCAAAAACTATTACATCAAAAAGTAATTGAAAATGGCGAAATGAAATATGCGAAATGATTAAGTGACACTGGCAGGTAAGTTGCAATGAGCAGCCACCAGGATATCATTTAAATATTGCAGGTGTTGACAAAACAAATGCTTCTTCTACTTTTTTCCAAATATGTCACCATTCCATGGCAGGAGCAAAACACTAAACTGCTATTATAGGTGAACGCTTTTCAAGTATATGACTAGCAAAGAGTTACTGCAAAATATAGCTGCCACGATTTTGTTTTTGTTTCTAAAAGTACTATAACTGATTATGTGATCTTATTCTTTCACGTAGCCGTCCAACACTGTTACAAACAAAAATCCAAATAAAAAAACTATAGGGAGGGTTTCATTTCCCAATGTTTTTTTATTACCTATACTAAGGACGTGTGCCCATATGGAAACATTTCTGAGCAGGTTTATTTCGTAAAATCTTTAACTAGTGGTTAATTTTTGACGTTTGTTTTTGCCGGGTTCATTATTTTTTTAACGATCTTGTTGTTGTAATATCTTGGAAAAGCACAGCTGATGTACTTAAATAAAAACTGAGAAACAGTTGAGTGCTTGGCGAATACACAATCAATTAATAGAAATCTGTTCATACACACCAAGAACGAAAAATTATTACATAAGTTCAATGTGAAACATGACAAATGACTGGATAAAGTATACTAATAAAGAGATAAAGAGTGGGTTTTCTGCTGTTAAAGATAAATAAGTTCTTTGAGCCGATATCCCCACGAGCAAAATTTCATATAGAAATTTTATTAAAATTGATCCATGAAAATAGTATTCTATATAAAATAAAATGCACGACGCGGTCGAACTAACTTTCTCTTGTAGCAAACTATTTGATAACAAAATATTCAATGTATTTAATTATGTAAAAAGGCAAAAGATATCGAAAAATGGCCTAAACGGGAGATCAAGTTGTATGGTAGCTATCATAAAACCGTTCTTTTCCCAAAAAACTAAAATGCCATCTTATGTCAATTGTCTAATTTGAATTTAAATGAAATCGGGTAAGTCGTTATTAATTCACGGCTATATTTTTAAAAACCGTTAACACCAATTCTCCGTTATGTGAATTTTTACCAAAAACCTGAAATGCAGTTATTTTAACAGCACTCCAAGTATAACGTTCACAAAGTTTCATCAAAATCGTTAGAGCCGTTTTCGAGAAAATTTGGAAAAACTAAGACCGTTGTATGGGAGGTACCCGTTATTGCCGGCTTAAAACAAACATTCGAATTCCTCATCTAGGGAATCGCTAAAAAGTGCTAGACACAAAGATTAAAGACAGACCAACGGACGGCATGACAAAACCTACTTTTTGGGGCTTCTATATCATCGTAATGTCAGGTTTGATTAAAACCTCGAATTTTTTTTCTTACACGAAACCTTTCAATTTCACATTGACTTTTGTGTCAATTTGCCTTTCTGTGAAGAGTGAAAGCTGTTGGACACGGGTAAAGATAAAGGTATACCTACTTTATGTCGAAATCTCAATAGGTTTTATTTTTAAACAAATCTTAACTCAACGAGTTGATAGTCCATATACCTAGTCACTTCAGAATTTAACCTGTCACAAATTAATAACAATTTATAACCACTTGTAAAAATTTTCTTTTGGTGAATGAAAATAGTTAAAACATTAGCATGTCTACCGCCGCTTTTTGCAAGTATAAAAGGTAATTAACACATTACAAAATAGTATTTTTTTTTAATGTTCGTTATCAAAAAACAAAATTTTTTTTTAATACAGTAAGTAAATACGCCATACGTTTAGGTGAATCCGGAAAAAAAACAAACAAAAATCATAAGGATTATAAGAAAAACTTCTTATACTCATACAAATTTTTATTTTGGTTAAAATAAAGAACGTTTTAGAGAAATTACTTTTCATCTTCATCTTCAATTCAGTTCGGTATAATCTTTTTATGAGTTCAGCAAATACATGAACATTTTTTCAAAACTTTACCTCTACTGCAAATAGCCGAACAAAATATTTAGTTTTTTTAACAATTTAAAAAATTGACAACCACCAATAACGGCTAGAACTACAAAAAGAAAGTATAAAGTCACTTTGTTTTTTGTTGCAAATTTACTGTTCTAAAAGATGGCGTAGGTGTATTTATATTTTATTAAAAAAAAAATTAATTTATTTTAATCACTCACCAAAAGAAAATTTTAACAAGTTATTTGAACTTGTAATTATTAATTTGTGACATTTTTGACCCTTTCTTATAGTAGGGGAGAGTTGCCAACAATGAAATACATTTTTTGATGAGAAATTGAATTTTTTTTTAGTTCAAAAAATAATGGTACCTATACCGTTATAGAGAAGCTTAATTTTCTCGGAAAAGGCTCCAACGATTTTCTTCAAAAAAATTAAGATAGTTTTTGTCTGATTATTTTGAGTTGCAAAAAAATATGTTTACAAGTCTTAAATTTGAAAAACAAAAATTTTTTATAAAAATTATTAAGTAGCCTCTCTAACGATTTTAGAATTAACTGTTTGGTAAACTTATATTCAGGCCAAAAAAAAATCTGTATAATTTGATTTAAATCTTTGTAAAATGTAGTTTTTGCACTTTTAATAAAAATTCATATGATATTTTCGTATTTTTCACTTTTATTAAAACAAATTCATTTAATATAAAAATTACTAATTTCTTTGATAAATTATGCAAGTAAATTATTGACAACCTAATTCATGCCTTAAATTACCGTCTCTAGTACAAAGTCTTTCAAGATTCACTTATAACATTTTGCTATCTGACCACAGAATTCTCCTTTTCAAAATAAAAATATAAACTCTCCCAATTCAAAATGAGGGAATTTTTCTTAAAATAATCACTCAATTTAATGTCAATAACAAATGAAACGTAAACTGTTGACATTGGGACTGATTTGTCAATTTGTTACTCTTTTTTGCCACATGACCTCTTTTCTAGAACCTTATTTAATACAAAGACAAATAGCATCTCAAAATCCTTAGATATTATTTCGAAAACATTCTTTTTTTTGTAAATATAAAAAGTTGATTGATTGGTAAAACATTGTTTAAACCGTGGCGTGGGAGTTAAATACTTTCTAAATAACCTTAATCTTTTTTCAAACAAAATGATTTATTAACTCATTCAATTTTGATCCTTGAAAAACAATTTTAAATATATTGAATTTAAGAACACCCACACAACAAAGTTAGACCACAAATTATAAACTCAATAAAATTCTATTATTCAACATTCCTTAAAATGGCATAGGAAAAATAGATAAATATAAAATTTGTTTAACTATTGAAAAGGACCCAGGGAGATGGAAAACTTTAAGCCAAATTTGAAGCTAAAGCAACAAACAAAAACACCAAAAATGTCAGTCAAGTCAAGCCAGCCAACTCAAACTAAACAAATCGAGCACGTTCTGGAGGAAAACTTTTTAATAGACGTGACGAAGCTCCAGCAAAGACGTTACCTGAAAACCAAATGTTCACAAAACAAAATGTTATCCTGAATTTACATTAGCCCAAGTGAGGTAAATTCGTGCATGCAATAAAGGATATAATATTGTTTTATTTGCTCTCTGCTGCCAGACGTTGCTTCAATGCTCATCTTAAGGAGTGGAAAGCAAAAAAAAAAAAAAAAAAGAGAAAGATGAAAAATACCATTCTTTAACGTGATGTATACCTTTAAGGAAAGAAAAAAAAGAAAGGTGAAAACATTTTTTTGGGATCTATATCTGTGAGAAAATAAAAGAATTTTTGTTGAGAAAAATCAATACCGAACACAAAAAGTGTCATCATAGAGCAAATTATGGAAAAGGATTCTGCACACTCGTATTTTTTTTGTATTTATTATTATTTATTGTATTTTTCTTGCCCAGCTATCCTTGAAGTGAAATATCATCTCTCCCACCTTATTTGCACAGGGCTGGATTTAGTGGATGAACTGATTTGTTGAAAAAATATTTTATAAAAACACTCATTATTGAG
Organism: Baccha elongata; assembly: GCA_951217065.1. Taxonomy (NCBI): domain Eukaryota; kingdom Metazoa; phylum Arthropoda; class Insecta; order Diptera; family Syrphidae; genus Baccha; species Baccha elongata. The sequence goes on from OX578273.1 coordinate 87,299,618, forward strand.
TTTTATTGCAAGGTCAACAGTAAACAATATGTTCATAAAAAATAAAACCTAAATATTTTACCCCAATCTCCATGCCAGAAGGAAAATCATCGATCTTATCTATAAAAATAATTTTAATCGGCCCCTCATCGGAAACGTAAATCGTCAAGACAAGAACCAACCAATCCTTTGATTGTGTGCTTAGCTAGTTTTACAAGACTGGGAGTGACTCACATTACAATCTATCAGTGAATCCAAACAGCGCTTATTCAATATATATGATAACTATACTTAACCAATTAAAAGAATCAGACTAAGCCACAGGACAATGCTATTTATTATATAGTAATATTTCGCTCTGGTTTCCTTATAATAAAACATATTTCTCTTACTTCAAACTCATTTTATATCTTTTTTATTTAATTTAATATATTTACCTCTATAATTTCACTTTCTTTATATTTCGACGTTTCCATTAATATTTCAACTTTTCATTTATTCGTTTGAAATACCCATGTAATTTAATTTCTAATGTGATGATTTTTTACAAAATTTGCAAACTAATAAGTATTTAAATACATCTAGCTCTAGCATATGAACCTAAATTCAAATCAAAATCAATACAAATAATAACACATAAATATACAAGTTTTATATCAACCAATGGAGCCCCCAAGAAATGCGGCATAATCCGCCACTGTTATACTCTATTTATTATGCTAGGGTTGCCATTAAGCTTTAAAGTTGTTTAGATAGTAAAAACTAATTTTCAAATAGACAGCGATGAAAAAAAATTGAAAAAACGGTATTTGCAACAAAAATTAAAACAAAAGAAAGCTGAAAAAAACAATTTTATGAAAGAAGTTAAAATGTATACTACTTTTTCGAGTAATTAATCTGAGTAATTAAACTACCGACAATAAAAATTCTTTAACTTTAGGTATGAAGGATTTAAGTCAAAAAATTCCATTTTTAGGTCTTTATTTCGGTAACAACAAACTCGTTTGGATCAAAAACATAAATCTAGAGCAGCTCTTTAATATATAGAAATAAACGGACATTTATTCAAAAAGTAATAGATTTGCATGCATTACTGAAATTTAAATCTTATTTTTGGAAAACTTTATTAAGACCTGAAATAAGACCTTTTTGCCTAACGACAAAGAATTGTGTAATAATATTTTGAGTTCAGTTCATTCTGAATGTCCATAAGCAATCGATTTTTTGTGCCAATTAATTTTGATATGAGTAATTGTAATAAAAAAACTCGAGTTTCTTCGATTTTGGACTTGTCGAAAAATTTAACTGTGTACGAGGCATTTGAGTTCCTACACCAACAATTAGTTTTGGTTAGGTACATAGCTTGATGCCTCCAGCTTTATGATGCTTGATGACTCCGTCATGTATGGTATTGTGTGTTAATTTATAATACCGATTACGGTATTCTTCACTTGATTTTTAAAAAGTATTCTTAGAACTTAGCATTTTTTTGAAAATAGATACGTCCATTTGGTATAGACAAGTTTGCAAAATAAAAAATTAAAGTAATACCAACAACTATTGATAGTTGTAAATTTTTAAATTATTTTAAGTGGAGCAGTAGTGCCCCGAGGCGTAGTGGTTAGTGTGTCGGACTATCACCCCGGAGGTCTGGGTTTGAGCCCAGCTCCAAGAACACCTAGTGTTTTTTCAGGGGCACTGCCTCTTGCGAGGAAGTGACAAATCCTCTAAGAGTATCATTGTCAATAAAAGTGTATCTCACCTAAGTCGTTCGGGTTCCGTGTCAAATTGTAGGTCCCCTCCAATCCTGTAGAACTAACAACACACACTAAAAGATTGGTTGAGAGTGTAAGTCTTCGGAGCTGGTTTAAGATGCCAGCCATCCACACTTGGGTGAAACACATCAGAGTATAGGCTACTAAAACCTTCTTATATTGACAAGTTTGTTAAAAACTACTATTTGATAAAAAGATAACAGGTAAAGTTTTAAGTTTTTAGAACAATAAGTTGGAAAAAAGAGGGTCAAGTTCAAATGATCGACAAAAAATATATCGATTGATTAAAATGTCAATTTATATCGATTTTTTGGGCGTTAAAATGTCGATCGAGCAAGCTAGTGCTTGACATGCCTTAAACTTAAACTACTTTGGGACTGAAAAGGTGGCACTACTGAGCTAGCACATAAACTTATCTTGTGCCCATATGATCGGTTTTATCTATTTCATCAAGTTTCGATAAGCTTTGCTTAAGGACGTCCTCCCATTTCGTGAGCTTTTCGGCAAAGTATAGTCACCGATGATAAAAACATAACCCTTATATATGGTAACCCTACCATCACCCCAACATTTTGTTTAGTGTACCCAAGTAAATATGTATTTCCATTAAAGTCATTCACTTGTGAAAAGCCATTGGAGTGGAAAAATGTTCAACTCTTTCGAAATCATAACAAAATTTCAAGGAACGTTCTTCCCAGAGAGATAGCCAGTCATCCTTAATAAAAGAAGTTGGGCGGGATTGTTGGTTGTTGGTATAGATAGATGGACAACAGGGGGAAGTGCTGTACCATGCTGGGCTTTGAATCCTTTGTTTGGTTTTGCCATTCGAAGGGAATTAAAAATCAAAAAGACAAGTGCCATGTCTATTGGGAAGAGGATGACCCACACCTTATAGCCTTTTTGCGCTGCCCTGCTATTCTGAAGGACATAATCAGGAATGATGTTCCTTTTTTTTTGTCAAAGGTTCTATCTCATTTTCGTTTTTAAATTTTCAACTGTTCACTTTCCATTAGCATCTGACATTCTTTTCTATTGTGTATGTTCGCAATTACAGACGTTATTTATCGCTACGGATTGATACATCAAAAAAAAAAATAATAATCACCCACCGACAACATTTACTTAATTGTTTGACTATTTTTATTTAAGTTTTTTTTCCAAAGTTCTTAAATTTATTTATTTTTTGTCAAACATTTTAATAAATTAGTTTAACCTACGCATGGTTCTATTTTTGCATGTTGACAGTGGGCATTTTGATTTTGATTTTTTTTTTGTTAAAAAAAAAACATGGAGAACTCTTTCACATTCACATTCCAAAATACAAAATAGAAAAGATAAATTAAAATAAACCAAAAAAAATAAAATCCAAAAATACTACAAGGGCGCTAAATAAACAGCATTTTTTTTTGTTAAATAAAAATCAAACGACAAGTGTCATTTTTTGTGGTCGTTATTTTATATTTTAATTTATAACACAGATGTTTCTTTTTTTGTGTCGCAATGTGTTTGTGTGCGTGTTTTCTTTTTTTTTATTTTATTTTTGAAATCCAATCCGAAACTGTTAGGTTAATAATTTTCAAACAAATTATGCAAAAGGAATTTTTTTAATTGTCATTTCGCCAGGTAGACTTTGTGGTTTCATTAGCTTTTAATTGATGTCATAATAAATTTTAAATTTTTCATTTTCATCCCCTCCAAAAAATAAAAAAAAAAAACAAAATAACACACACTCAAATATTTACATAAAAATAGAAATACTTACTCATACTTAAAAAATAATATCAAACAAATTAAATCAATGCAAATAAAAATGTCAATGTAATTTTATAAATTGAATAATCTACTTAAGTACGGTAGGTGCACGTAAATTGTAAATTAATTGGAACATTATTTACTTTTCCCCTTACAGTTACAACCCTTAGAATTTAAGGGTATAATAGTTTCAATTGGTTAAAAACGACTCTTAATGCAGTTACTGTGAATTTCGTGCTCTATTTGTTATTGATTTTCGTTCAATTGCTGATGGGAGGAATGGGGACATTCTATTGTTGTTGCATACGAGAGGGGGTGAATTTAATTTTCAATTTTAATGAAAATGTATATGGGGGGCGTTCTGAACGAGCTTTGCAATTAGTTACGGAAAAACAAATACCATGATTTGAACGAACATTCCAATCAAATGACCTTTGCACGTTGGTTGTAATAGAATTTATTTGCTTTGATGTTTGCACAAATTTGAAGAAGAATTTTTTTTTTATTATTATTGACATAAGGCCTTAATGGATGAAATAGATTCTTCATTTGATAGAATGAGGAATTCATGCATTCTTTTCCAAGAATTTTATTTTAATTTTCGAGACTGGAATATTTCGAATTTATTTTTTTTTATTAATATAAGAATTATTCAGTTTACCAAAACAGATTGACATGGAGTGCTGATCCAGGGTTAACACAACGTTGATAAATTCAAATGAAAAAAACTTTTTGAAGAGTTTTCTAGTTTAGGTTACGTAGATCGTAGTTCAATTTACATTGAAAAGTTTTTGAATAATATTTATGTAGTACATTTGATTATTTGTGGGTAAATCAATTACAACTAAACTAACAGTAGATATAGGCGAATGTCATAATGCTTTCAATTTTACCTTCTTTTTTCCGACTTTGAGAAAGTTTTTCACAGGATTATTGATAAAATTCTTCTCAATTAGTTATCATCTTTTGGGATCAATTATTCTCTTTAAAAGTCGTTACTTAACTGAAATAGTTCGCATTCTGAGATTATTTTTATTCCATCGGGTGTTCTACGATGTCCATTAATTTTTCTACTCATTGTCATTGACATTACTAATTTTTTAAATGATTACCTAATACTGTCTTTATTTTGTGGATGAATAAAAGGGGTTGGCTACGGTTGAACGCAGATCATTCTTCGTTCTTAAAATTACGCATTTTAAAATCTCGAATATAAAAATTTTTTAAAAATTTTTTAAAATTTTTTATTTAAACTTTTGTTCATATACAGGACATAAATATGTTTTAACAAAATTAATTCTTATCTTCTATTCACAATAGATACTTAAGTCTAGAGGGCTAAGGAAAGGATGAGCAGGGACACAAAATGGGGAGAAAATGTTCTTTAGTTGCTGATATTGGCGTAGTAATTCAAAATTATTTTAGTTTTTGAGAAATTAAAAAAAAATTAAAAGTAAAACTAGTAAAATAAGTAAAAAGTTAACTCGTTTTTTTTTATTATTTGATTAAAATTGGATGATATGTAATAAAAAATAAAAAAGGGATAATTCCCTAATTAATAATTGACCTGAGCAGGTCAAATTTAGGAAAACCAAAAAAAAAAGTGTTTTTCTTGGAAAAAAATACTTCTAGTTTTTCTTAATTTCTCAAAAACTAAGATATATTTTGGCATCCGGTTTTCTGTTTTTGACTAAAAGTTAATAAGAGCATTGAATTTTGAAAATAAAAATAATAGTTAATTACATAAAATTTTGAAAAAAATTTGTTTAAACATTTTTTTTTTATTGTTATTGTTGTTATATTGTACTATTTGTACTGTAGAATGTCAGTTTTTATTACTTGACCATTCTGTTAATTTTTCATTGAATGTGTTTGAACAACAACAACAACTTAAAGGCGCTACCACCAATTTTAAACGAATTTTATTTACTCGTTTACGAATATTATTATTCGTTTCTTTCTATCTTTGGCTGGAGATATAGCTATTTCAAGGATTGCCAATTCCTTTCATCAGTCTCCTTTTAGTGGTATTGAGCTTTAATCCAATTTTATTGTGAAAAACTTTTTCACATGCATCTCGTGAGATTCGAACCCACGCCTTCAGATTTTACTCAGTCTTCGAAGTCGTATGCACAACGCATTCCACCGCTTATGACCACTGACGACACAGGTCGAGATGTTATGTTTGTTTGTTTTTTCAAACGCATTTGGAGCTTCAACATTTTTCTAAGCGCCTCTAAGTATGTTGTTTTGTTCCGCCTCCATTTTCTCCTAACCTTATTTGATAGACTACAATTTGTAGCACATATCAAAGGGGGAGAGGTTGGAAGATTTGGTACGACCATACTATTTGAGTTGTTATTGTTGTTATATTGTACTATTTGTACTGTAGAATGTCAGTTTTTATTACTTGACCATTCTGTTAATTTTTCATTGAATGTGTTTGAACAACAACAACAACTTAAAGGCGCTACCACCAATTTTAAACGAATTTTATTTACTCGTTTACGAATATTATTATTCGTTTCTTTCTATCTTTGGCTGGAGATATAGCTATTTCAAGGATTGCCAATTCCTTTCATCAGTCTCCTTTTAGTGGTATTGAGCTTTAATCCAATTTTATTGTGAAAAACTTTTTCACATGCATCTCGTGAGATTCGAACCCACGCCTTCAGATTTTACTCAGTCTTCGAAGTCGTATGCACAACGCATTCCACCGCTTATGACCACTGACGACACAGGTCGAGATGTTATGTTTGTTTGTTTTTTCAAACGCATTTGGAGCTTCAACATTTTTCTAAGCGCCTCTAAGTATGTTGGTAGTATAATTGGATTAAAGCTCAATACCACTAAAAGGAGACTGATGAAAGGAATTGGCAATCCTTGAAATAGCTATATCTCCAGCCAAAGATAGAAAGAAACGAATAATAATATTCGTAAACGAGTAAATAAAATTCGTTTAAAATTGGTGGTAGCGCCTTTAAGTTGTTGTTGTTGTTCAAACACATTCAATGAAAAATTAACAGAATGGTCAAGTAATAAAAACTGACATTCTACAGTACAAATAGTACAATATAACAACAATAACAACTCAAATAGTATGGTCGTACCAAATCTTCCAACCTCTCCCCCTTTGATATGTGCTACAAATTGTAGTCTATCAAATAAGGTTAGGAGAAAATGGAGGCGGAACAAAACAACATACTTAGAGGCGCTTAGAAAAATGTTGAAGCTCCAAATGCGTTTGAAAAAACAAACAAACATAACATCTCGACCTGTGTCGTCAGTGGTCATAAGCGGTGGAATGCGTTGTGCATACGACTTCGAAGACTGAGTAAAATCTGAAGGCGTGGGTTCGAATCTCACGAGATGCATGTGAAAAAGTTTTTCACAATAAAATTGGATTAAAGCTCAATACCACTAAAAGGAGACTGATGAAAGGAATTGGCAATCCTTGAAATAGCTATATCTCCAGCCAAAGATAGAAAGAAACGAATAATAATATTCGTAAACGAGTAAATAAAATTCGTTTAAAATTGGTGGTAGCGCCTTTAAGTTGTTGTTGTTGTTCAAACACATTCAATGAAAAATTAACAGAATGGTCAAGTAATAAAAACTGACATTCTACAGTACAAATAGTACAATATAACAACAATAACAACTCAAATAGTATGGTCGTACCAAATCTTCCAACCTCTCCCCCTTTGATATGTGCTACAAATTGTAGTCTATCAAATAAGGTTAGGAGAAAATGGAGGCGGAACAAAACAACATACTTAGAGGCGCTTAGAAAAATGTTGAAGCTCCAAATGCGTTTGAAAAAACAAACAAACATAACATCTCGACCTGTGTCGTCAGTGGTCATAAGCGGTGGAATGCGTTGTGCATACGACTTCGAAGACTGAGTAAAATCTGAAGGCGTGGGTTCGAATCTCACGAGATGCATGTGAAAAAGTTTTTCACAATAAAATTGGATTAAAGCTCAATACCACTAAAAGGAGACTGATGAAAGGAATTGGCAATCCTTGAAATAGCTATATCTCCAGCCAAAGATAGAAAGAAACGAATAATAATATTCGTAAACGAGTAAATAAAATTCGTTTAAAATTGGTGGTAGCGCCTTTAAGTTGTTGTTGTTGTTCAAACACATTCAATGAAAAATTAACAGAATGGTCAAGTAATAAAAACTGACATTCTACAGTACAAATAGTACAATATAACAACAATAACAACTCAAATAGTATGGTCGTACCAAATCTTCCAACCTCTCCCCCTTTGATATGTGCTACAAATTGTAGTCTATCAAATAAGGTTAGGAGAAAATGGAGGCGGAACAAAACAACATACTTAGAGGCGCTTAGAAAAATGTTGAAGCTCCAAATGCGTTTGAAAAAACAAACAAACATAACATCTCGACCTGTGTCGTCAGTGGTCATAAGCGGTGGAATGCGTTGTGCATACGACTTCGAAGACTGAGTAAAATCTGAAGGCGTGGGTTCGAATCTCACGAGATGCATGTGAAAAAGTTTTTCACAATAAAATTGGATTAAAGCTCAATACCACTAAAAGGAGACTGATGAAAGGAATTGGCAATCCTTGAAATAGCTATATCTCCAGCCAAAGATAGAAAGAAACGAATAATAATATTCGTAAACGAGTAAATAAAATTCGTTTAAAATTGGTGGTAGCGCCTTTAAGTTGTTGTTGTTGTTCAAACACATTTTTTTTTTAGTTTTTTTTTAATTTTGAGTTTGAAAATTAATTTTTTTAAAACTGTTCACTTCAACAACTTATTTTAAGAATTAAATAAAAGAGTAGTTTTCTGGCTTTTCAAAAAAATATAACAAGGCTTTCTATCATTCACCATTGTTTTTAAATAATTTTTTTTCTGATTTAAGTCAATGTTTTAAAAAATTGCACCTCCCGCCTAAACGGGGGGAAATAGACCCCCCTCCCTTGCGATTTTTTTCTTGTCTTTACTCCACCAACACTCTCAAGCTTTTTTGTGCATCTTATACCAATCACCCTGTATAAGGTTGGAGGTACTCTACAGGGTGCAAGGTATCTCCCCTTATGTTAAACATAAACATAGAACATGTTAAGCCACTTTAGCTGATGCTGTTTCAAATACAATAAAAGTAACGAAGATAACAATGCCATAGAAAGAATCTTAAGGTCCGAAAACTCATTTCGCTTTCTGCATAAGATGAAAGAAGACCAAGTGTACCTTAAACGGTATTCTACTCCAGTTCAAAATTTTAGTCCAGTTGACATACCGGAAAGAATTTTATGTAATTAAAATTTTTTTTTTTCCAATATCAAAATATAAATTGGGAGTTGCACAAAAAAATTTCAAGAAACAATATTGCGTTAATGCGATACGCATATCTTATCCTTAACGTTCAAAAATAAACTTAATTAAACATACATAGTTGTTTTGTTTATTTCTATACACTTAAATTATAATTTAAACATTTTTTCTCATTATTTTTGTACAAAACAACAAAATATAATATATAAATATAGGACAAATTCATCTTATATAATTACTGCAAAAATACTGAGAAAAGTGAACAGTTTTGAAAGACATTTACAATTCTAATTATTAAGGTCTATTTTAATTTCATAGAAACAAAAATGTGTACATATTTTGAAAGACAAACAAAAAAAAAAAATAACAATATAAATAAAATTATGCATTGTGTCTGTGGGCCAACATTAATTATGTTAGTTTATTTTGGGAACACTTTTCTTTTACTACAAGATGATTTTTCGCATTCGAATGTCTTACTAAAGATATTTGTATTATTTTTTTTTTATTTTGCTGATGGTTGTTGTTTGCACCCAGAAATTACAAGTGGTTTATGGTTTTTAAAATATTTAGTTATTTTTCCTAAATTACCATTGTAATTTTGATTTAAAAAATAAAATTGAAAAAGTAAATAATGTTTAATTTTATATTAATCAGACATTATATGAGTCATATTATTTTTAATAAAATGTGATGACTGTTGCTAAGTTAAAAGAAAAACAAATTAAAATATTTGACAAGACTTGACATAGAAAAACGTCTGATTCATTTTAAGCCAAAGAAATTTACTTAAAATATTAAATAGTTAAATTGTATGGCAATTTTGGTCTCAAGTCGAGAGAAACAAACTAGAGACTTATATACTTTTCACCATAATCGTTTTGTGTACATTACCAATCTAATCACACAAGATTTGAGGGGACATATCCGATATACCTTACTTATTGTGTTACACTGCGACTTTGTAATGATAGTCCAGTCAAACGGTAGTTTCACGTTACAAAAAATATACAAATAGATTTTTTTTTCGAATTCTATGTTTTTTGGGTCGCTGAATCCGAATCTGATCCGCGAAAAACCACGGAATTTTCGCACTTTTTTTGTTTTTTTGCTAACATCTTGGAAACTCTGCTTCTTAACTGAAATTTCATTCAGAACAAAATGAAAGACCATTGAATTTCCTACAAAATTCATGCATATTGTTTATTTGTCAGGCGTACCGTTAGCCCGTTAGAGCTCGTTGAAATTTCAACATAATTTCTCATTTCTGTAAAAAAAACTGCTTGTTTTTAAGTATGAATTTCTTCAGATTCAAATTCAGCGACCCAAAAAACATAGAATTCGAAAAAAAATCCATTTGTATATTTTTTGTAACATGAGGTCGATGTTAACTACGCTTTCGCTGGACTATGAAGGAATTTATTCAAAACGTTAATGTGTAATCCAAAATGACTAGAATTCAAGTAGTTGCTCATTTCATGAGCCACTTGAAACATACATTACCTAATACTGACATACAGTATTCACACGCATTCGCACTCATTAAAAAACATGCTCACTGATATTCATTTTCACAAAGCGATTAGCGAATCAAAAATGAACTCACATACTCTACAGTAATTTAATGCGTGTGTGCAATGAGCTCAGCGAATACTTAACAACTTAACAGATGATAGTGATGTCAGTATCATCCTTGGCTATTGTTGTATGTCTTAAGTGAAGACTGTATTGTAAAATTAAACATTCAAACAATTATTTCTATGTGATGTGAAAAGCAAAAATAATTAAAATAATGAAATTATAAAATACTTTTTAGTATATATACATTTATATAACATTTCTCAATTCTATGCTCCTATCTTGTTTATTTGTATCCAAGTTCTTTTTATAAATATCGTATTTTCCGATAGCTTGTTTTAGAAGTGACCCCCTGTTGCTTTATTTTTTATTTGTTATCACTACCAGCTACTTGAATCCATTCATAAGCTCGCGAAACATTCGTACTTTTCACTACAAATGCGAATGAACTGATCGAATGAACTTATTGAGTACAAGTCTACTACACATTTACATATTTATGAATACTAACATTGTATGCACTCGATTGCTAGCATGTTGGTGTTAGATAATCATTATTTACATTTGTTGAATTTCTGGGAGCGTGAACCTATACTAGGGCTCGTCTCATTGCGAATGATTCACAACTGCAAATGAATGCATTCATGCCGCTCTCTGATGTGAATGTCATCTATTTATTATTCTTCCCTAGAGGACGAATTTGAATTTTTGTTTTAGCTCGGCTTTAACGGGTACCACCCATATAACAGTTTTAGTTTTTCCAAATTTTCTCGAAAACGGATCTAACGATTTTGATAAAACTTTGTGAATGTTATATTTGGAGTGCTCTTAATATAATTGCATTTCAGCTTTTTTGCTTATTATGCACATAACGGAGATTCGGTGTTAACGGTTCTTCACAAATTAGCCCTTAAATAGACAACGGCTTACCCGATTTCATTTAAATTTGGTATAGTATATAATCTAAGCATTCAACACAAGATGGTCTTTGAAGTTTTTTGCTTAACAGCCATTTAAGGGTAGCTACCATACAACTTTACCTCACATTATAAGGCCACTTTTTTATTTTTATTTCATTTGAACCATCAGGTAGGTATCTACATTATATATTTTCAATTTTATTCCATTTGCATAAAACTTTATAAAAAGTCCTCAGGATACAAAATTAAATTAGTTAATGGCCAAACAAAATGCTGTCGTTCAACAAAAGGTGACAAAAACAATTATTCTATACCTCTACATACTCAGTTAATTATACGTTTGTAAAGAATGTTTTTTTTTGTAAAAAAAGATAAAAAAAAGGTCCATTCAACTAAATCCGAAAATCGATCCTGAATGTATTAGTGACAGACGATAAAACGAAATTTTAGTTTAAATAACTTTAAATTAAGGTGGATTTAGTGGCAGACAAAAAAATTCAATATTATCGCACCTGCAAGAACGATAAGAAGCGAATACATTTAATTTAAATAACGACATTGAAATAGGGGCTTTTTATGTTTAGCATTGCAAAACGAAAAGTAATGCCTAAGATTAGTTTAATCGCGCTGTATTTGGGATAGTCGTAAATAGCTTCTAGTTAAGAAAGGTCGAAAAGATGATTTTTTTTTCTGTAGATGGATAATTTAAAAGTATATGCTTTGTAGATGATGAAACTATATTTCTTGAAGTTTACAGTAACATGAATATAGTGTGAGACTTGACCACACTAGTGCGTAGCATTTGAACAACAATTATTTAATGAATCTTTACTTCAACATTTTCACAATAAATTTTCTTTAACTCGACATTTTTATTTTGCGAATTTTCATTTGGCTTTTTGTTTAACTTACAAAGTTATCACTTCGCTCAACTATTTTTTCGTATTTTTATTTCGCTTATGTTTTACAATATAGTGTGCTGGCGCCAAAAGGAGTTGAGTATGCAAAATATGAATTTTTACTTGCGATTATAGGTAGGTACTATAAGACAAACTTATGCATTCGTACAAAAAAACAATATTTTGAGATAAACAATCAAACATGACATTATGATGATAGCACAGTCGTAAAAAGTGGGTCTGGAAGTTCTGTTCTGCGTGTATCATCACAACGGCTGTAACGATTCCCTTCAACTTTGGTGTGTAGGGTTCGTAGACCATTCCTTAGAGGAGACATTTAATTTTTTTTTAGCTCAAAAATTAGCGGTACCTACCATACAACTTTTATAAAGAAGCTTAATTTTTTCAAAAACGGCTTCAAAGGTTTTGTTCAAAAAAATTACAGATGGTTTTTATCTGATTGCCTTTTTTCAGTTGCAAAAAAAAATGTTGGCGGTAATAGGATTACCGGTACCTTTCATAGAACGCCGCTATTTTTTTCTTGATAGATCTCGTAAACGGGTTAACTGATTTTAACCCAACAAAAAAAAATTATTAATAATAATTTTATATTAATGGAAACTTGCTACAAGGGCAAGTTCGTGCGACCCAGTCGTGGACTTTATTTTTACCTCAGACAACTACTTGTCTCTTTTTTTTTGATATTCTTACTTCTCTTTTTCATAAATCACAGAAAATAAATGATCAAAAATAGCTGTAATACTCACAATCACATTACAATATAATGTAATGAACAGTTTTTGAAAATTTTTGAAAAAAAAATTTATTGAATTTTATGTTGTATTTTGTTGTTTTAGCGAAAAATGTGTCTTAATAAAAATTGTTTGCATTTAAACAACTAACACAAAATGCTTTACAAAATTGAAATCAGACCGTTTAGTACGAAGATATCGTCAAACGAAATCTGACCAATTTAGCGGACATTTTTCAAAATAGTAGCCAAATGACGACATGATTTGGACCATGTGACCCCATTTTTTTATTGGCTAGCGCCTAGACCAAGTGGCAAAAACTAAACAATTTATTTTTTTCTTGGTTCAGATTTTTAACTAAAAATTATCTGTCCTTTTCCTAGATTTTAGAAAGATAAATGTGTCAATTACAGAAACAAACTTTGCAAGATGTTTTCCAATGAAAAAAACCTGTTTTGTCCAGGAATATCCATTTGTCTGAACTAATTACGACACTTGTAACTTATTTTTTGTCAAGTTTAATTAACGGAGTCAGGAAAATCAAGTTTTGAGTCATTCCTCATCCTCCAATAAAATACGGTCCCTAGGAAGAAATTAAGATAATTCCTTTTTTGAGCGATGTTCCATCTATATATAAATGTCATTCTTGCAAATGTGCAAACAGCAAAGATATGTGCGAAATTAGGGATCAAATTATAAGTACCTATATAGGTAGTAAATTTGCAAACCCAATTGGAAGCCGTTGATTGCAAAAAAAATTTTACAATAGTTGCAAATCGTGTGATGTGATGGAGACATACAAGTTTTGTGAGCAACGGCAAAATTGAAATTATTTGCAAAATATATATATTTGCAATAATAATAACTTTTTTTTTGACATTATGCTTGCAAATTTTGCAAATTTTGTGACCACTTTTTTACAAAGCCGATGTGAGTTTTAACCAAATGGTTCACCTGAAAACCAACTTTATATCAACTGAAGGTCAAATGCGATTAAGGCATCTTCCTTCCCCAAGAAAAATGTATCAGCAATTTATATTCCTTGGCGCTATAAAAAGGAATGTAACTTATTCAACTTTCTCTATAACATTGTGTTTCAAATACTAAAACTTTTTATCCTACAAAAGCCTTGTTAAATTCTTTTTACCTGAATTTCCACTTTATTTAAACCCCAAAGCTCCGATATCAACGTAGATGTGTGTTACTGTCTTTTTCAAGAACAAGTAAAAAAGGGAAAACTTTCTTCCAAAAACCAATTTCGATAAGTTATTTGATAGTCCATTTTGTCACAGGCAGTTTCACAAAACTACAATCTACAAAGTTGTACCAAAAAGCATTCCAAAGGGATACCTTTCATTGCGTTTGCCTATATATATCGATATGCCTATCATGTGTAAGGATACACTATTGACTGGCTTCATTTTTCCATTCAATTTGTCCTTTCAAAATCAATGAATATCCATAGGTCTGTCTTTCTGTTGCCTTCATTTGGCAATCCTTCTTTATAGTATTCTTTTGTTCATGTGGGTGGTAACAATAATATTTCCAACATCTTCTTTGGCATGCTTGAATGGAAACGTCTGCAAAATACACACCATAACCGTCGTGCGTAAAGGACCCTTCATATAAATGGTTTCGAAGTCACGTATTATTCTGGTGGGAACTCAAACTTCGGACCTGATTGATTTCTTTCAAAACTATAAGCTTTTTCAATCGATGCCCCTCTGAACTCTTCCTCAGATATTGAATATACTTGGTATAACATTAAAAAAAACGAATTTCTTGATTTCAGTTAGGAATATTAAACAAGCCCCCTGCCATCAGAGTAAGATGTCCAAATTTTGCGCCTGAGACTTCTTAAAGCTAATTTGCTTGAACAACTCTTTGCCAAATCAATAATTAATTAAATGCGAAACGCTCTTCTGACAAATACTTAATTATAAGTAATTTTCCAATACCAATCAATTGGATTAAGTCAAACGGTTCGTGTCCTGAAAGGAACTACAAATACGTATGCAGTTATACTCAAGTCCTATGGTGAGAATGAGAGCTCCACTCAGCTTGATATGTGTATTTGTTGGCAAAATGCTATTTCGAACTTGTATTCAGCAAAATTGTGCTCGTTAAGTCAATGATTTCCTGTGCATTTATATACATACATATAAGCTTGACTATACTAACGATAATGCCAGCCAAAGTATACGTACACAAAACTACAAATACTACCTATATAAAGGTAAAGTTAGAAATGTGATTTTGTTATGGGGACAAAAAAAAGAATATTTCAAGCTAAACTATCACCACACCCCCGATTTCATTCAACACCCATTTTCTCTGATGTGCATATGGTTGACATGAAAGCCAGTCCAGAACCTAGAATGTCCTGTCCACCAGACCGGACCGCCTGCAGATTAGAACAAGCATCCGAGTTTTAGTATAGCAACCACCGTACGGCCTGCTTAGCTTGGGTCAATTTGTGAAATTCTGAATCCGAACACCTGCTGCTTCTAATCCCATTATTTATTTTCGTTGATTGGGGTAAAATGTTGTTGTGGCTGTCTAGCTGGGTGTATATAGAGGTTTTATGTTTCTCTACCTGGAGTAGGTACACAGAATACGGAAACCTCAGTGAAGGTTAATTTAGCGCCACATTCAATGTAGAAGCGAGTTGTTAATGTTAAATACCCCAGTGTTAGTTTAAAACCACTTACGTTGTACGAGTATACGATTATACGAAACATATAAGTGTCAAATAATTTTGACCCCGATATATGAATGGCGAATTCATTTTATATTCTGAAAACAAATATTTTAAATGTGTTGAGTTAAAATTACAACATATACGGTAAATATTTTATAGGTTGTATCATTAGCGTTTGAGGATAACATGGTAGAATAGTACCATTGAGTTTATACAAACAGAGGAATCAAGATGGTTTCAAACTCAACGATGTAGATGTCGATAAATGAGCTTATCGAGGAATTATTATTGCCCAAATTTCCTGTAACGAAAATCACTCAAACGGCATACCGAACCGAACAAAACAAATTCTTCTGCATGCATTTTTATTTGTTTTTCTTTATTTCTCTTGCCTTTTAACTCTAGAATGATTGCTACAAAACCAAAAAACAAAGTCGATAACGTAACCATACAAAATCTGACAACATATAAGAGCATGAAACATTTTCATCTGCAATTCGTTTCAATTCTTTACTGTTAGAAGTTCCAGATTTGCTAGTTTACTACTATGAACGGAATTCATTGGTACAAAGTGGTTGATTCCTAATATAGAGTGCCAATACCAACTGAATTTCTGATCTTGAAGTAAGCATACTAAGTAAGCTTAAATTCGCAACTTTTCAAAGCAAAAACTCCATTCCAATATGGTGATATATGTACCCTTCAAGGTACCAACTTAGTTCATTGTGCTGTATCAGGTTATCTACAGTAAAGCCAGGTGTCTCCAGATTTCTACAATAAAGCTTGTTTTCAGGATTTCTTCATTGAAACCTTCTGTCTCAGTTTTTCTACAGTTAAGTCAGCTGTTTTAGGATATATAAACTGAAGCTTACTATGTCTGAGGATTTCTTTAGTGAAGCCTGATGGTGTCTTAGGGTTCCTATAGGGATTTCTAAAATTTCTAAATAAAGATTTCTACAGTGAATCTGGCTGTCTCCGGACATTGCAGCTTGCTATCCCAGGATTTCTACAGTGAAGCCTGCTGTCTCAGGATTTCTTAAGTTAAGCTTGCTGTCTAAGGATTTCTACAGTGAAAGCCTACTACTATTTTCCAAAAATAACGCCAAAAAATTAAGTTTGCCAAAATGTTTGTCGCACCTTAACTTAATTTCACAGGCCGGCTCAGGAGACACCCGATGACGTACAAGGGAATAAGTTTTAAGGCTATTTTGGATCCAAAAGTTCGTTAAGTGGTAATATACAAATGAAAAAAGTTTTTAATTTGGTCTTTTCAAGTGCTTCAGGCAAATATAATCTGTGGTTAGCGACACCAATTTTCAAAAGACAATTACGAATTCTTGAATGATTCTTAACAATATTTCAAATTGAAAAAATATCATATATACCTAACATTGTCAAGATATTACCATGCGTTTTGATTTGAAAGAAAAAAGAGCCTCATCATGATTATAAATTAGCTAGCATACAAAAATATTCAAATTGTTAAACAAACTGAAATTAACAAAAGTTTGTCTTTTATCATTCTTATTCTTTTGGAAAAGCTATACCCAAAATACAATAATCCACATTAGCGACAAGCGAAACTTCAAAATACAAAGTTAATTCGAATTCTTTTCAAACCATTTCAAGCTACGATCTCAATTCTCTGTGCCGGACATATTCTCAACGCGCGAATGATTCTTTTTTATTCAAATTAATTTTCGAATTAAATATAATGCTTTCTCATTGTACGGCACGGCAACGACGACAGTCAGTAATGCCACTAGAGAGAAATCTAAAATGAAATGCACCTTAATGTTATAGTGAACAACGATGAGTTGTCCAGTTCCAGTTGGAGTTCTAGCTTCAGTGCCCATATACATATAGCACTATGGAAGCTGAAAAGAAAAAGAATATAAATCACTGCAGGAAGCAAAAACTTTTTAACGACTTTCTCGAGAGCTAGCGTTTGCAAAGGACATGAGGAACACTTTATTTTTTGTTTTACTTTTTTTTTTTAGCTTTCGTTATTTCCTTCGTCATCACACGAACATCCTGAGAGGACGAAACAATTTCAAGACTTAAGTCTTCTTCACCCCCATCATCAGCATGTTTGCTTTGGTTCGTTGAATAGGACGCGGGATAGGTACACCTTTAAAATAATGCATATACAAATTATCCTTAATATAGGTCGCAAGTACTTGCTGATGGATTTATTTTATACATTTTGAAGAATAAAAAAAAGAGGAAGAGGAAAAAGAGAAGAAAAAGAAGAAGAAGAAGAAGAAGAAGAAGAAGAAGAAGAAGAAGAAGAAGAAGAAGAAGAAGAAGAAGAAGAAGAAGAAGAAGAAGAAGAAGAAGAAGAAGAAGAAGAAGAAGAAGAAGAAGAAAAAGAAGAAGAAGAAGAAGAAGAAGAAGAAGAAGAAGAAGAAGAAGAAGAAGAAGAAGAAGAAGAAGAAGAAGAAGAAGAAGAAGAAGAATAAGAAGAAGAAGAAGAAGAAGAAGAAGAAGAAGAAGAAGAAGAAAAAAAGAAGAAGAAGAAGAAGAAGAAGAAGAAGAAGAAGAAGAAGAAGAAGAAGAAAAAAATATAAATAAATATGAAAAAAATACAAAAAATCAAAATCCTTCCAAACACCCAAAACCTCGATGCAATATATCAGTACAAAATGATTTACTTTTATTAAAATCATTCTTGTATCATTAGCTCTAACTGTTAATAAAATAAATGGTTCTGTATGCATATTACCCGAAAATTTTATATCTTAATTTTATTTTGAGCAAAAAACTCCAACTCTTGTAGAATATTTCTGCCCACCTGAAATATAACTTTCTGGCTTCCTAAATTGGTTCAAATTGCCAACGTATATGTACATTTGAGTCAAGGATTCGTTGGAAATAGCAATGAAAAAATGTAGGCTTACTACAGTTATGATAACTGAGATCTTCCCTCTTTGCATATTTTTACTGAAATTTCCTTTGTATCCTCTTTTAACACCCGTATTATCCCATTACCACCTTCCTCTATATAGTCTGCATAAATTGTGTATATCAGTCTACTCAGAAGACATTATATTTTTATTTGTGTCCGTCTTTTTTTTTAATATTAATATTTTTGTTGAATTTTTGTTCTCAAGTCCACTATCTGCCTTTTAAAGAATTAAATCAAAACGAAAAACGTAACGCGCACTAAATAGTCTACAAAAAAAAAAACTTTTCTTATTTAGCAGTACAACTTACCGCCATCTTGTTGATTTAAAAGTTAAGCAGCCCTCCTTACCGCCATACTCTATACTGTCGTCCTTTAGACCCATTTCCTGCCGCCACGCAGGCATTGTAATTATTGCTAAAACTTTCCCGCTGCTACCTCTTAGTTTCTTTTTTTATTCTTTCATCTCTAGCTTGGTGGTATATTAGTAAAATTGAGTATTAAAAAAAATCCCAATATTATTTGTAATAGCAGAAGTTTTTAAGTGCGCCCACCACCATCACCATTGCCATACTGAAAATGTGCGTTATACAAGCCGTTGAGATATTTAAATATTAAAAAAAAATTGTAAATTTGTTCAACGTGAAGTTTTTTCAACAAAAAAATTTAATACCAAATGCGTATATTAACGTTAAGCATCAGAATGAATCTGTGTACGAGTGTTCTTTTGACAAAAATCACTTGAGCCTATTTTGCCAGGATACCCGTGTGTCTGTTGATTCCTTTCACAGGAAAAATGACAATAAAGTAAACAAGTTTGT
Organism: Baccha elongata; assembly: GCA_951217065.1. Classification (NCBI taxonomy): domain Eukaryota; kingdom Metazoa; phylum Arthropoda; class Insecta; order Diptera; family Syrphidae; genus Baccha; species Baccha elongata. Next base: position 87,319,011 of record OX578273.1, read on the forward strand.
ATCCATTTTTTGTTTTCATTTCCAAATTAGCTTTCTGAAGAATTGTAGAATAAAAAAGATTGAGCATTCTTTTCTTCTACATATCTCATATCCTTGTCATTGAAAAAAAAAGTTTCTCATTTGAGAAGGGGGAGAGAAAAAGATACAAACCTATATGTCTATGAAAATTAAGATAAATGCGTTTTGTACCTGTAGACTTAACTCAATACACTCGTTTTGGTCAATCATTTCTAATTGGAGACACATTATGTATTGTTATACCAACATATACAATATACATATGTATAATAGGTAGCAAGGACGAACTTGGTCAAGCATAATGATCCATTTTCTTTTTGAAGAACGGTGTGTGGAAATAAAAGCATCAAACACCATAATGCTTTAAGGTTTCTTTTTTTTTTGTTTCTTTTATCGGAATAAGCACGATGAAAGAAAATAAATTTAGATACGAAAAAGAAGATTTGATTCGTTTTTCAAATCCTCTTATGGGTCATTTTCAAGAGAAGAAATTATTTATGTGGATGTGGTTTTACTTTGTATTTTTTGGGGGAGATGGGATATAAAATCCTTCGATAAGAGCCTTTGTTGAGATTTCTGTGTAGTATACTTTATTTAAAATATTAAGGCATGTGGAAAGTTTCTATTGTATATGAGCACAAGAATTATTGGAATTTAAATTTAATGAAATATTCAGATACATCTATCAGAGCTTCCATATATTGTCTTATGTATCTCGGTTCTACCTTCTTCTACTTAAAAAAAAACCTGTTGTGAAATCAAGCATTTAATTTAAGGTAGTTTTTCCAATTGCTATGTCCCGATTCTGATACAATATTGTCCCTTGGTCATGTCATTTTGTTTTTTGAGGCTGAAAGACTAATAAACTATTGTTATACCTAATATTATTATAGTGTGTGTTATTTTAATAAATGTATTTACATATTATATGCAAAGATGGTAAGGCTATGTTTAAGAAATATAGAATCCCTAATCCGAATAGCTTTAAGGCCAGAACAGAAGCCTGAAGGGGGAATATGGTAGTGGATACACATTCAGTGCTGAGGATCTGGAAAGACCATTTTTCTAGACTGCACTCAGAGAAATCGGTTTACTCAAAATAAAGAAATCATGGCATTGTTTTTAAGATATACATTTTCTTTTAAATAAAGCCACTTTTATTTGTTTTTAAAAACCAAGTTCTTTGTTTCAAAGACGCACATTTCCTTATTTCAAAGACAACGAATTTCTTTAAAACAAAGACATAATTTACTTGTTTTGAATCCACATTTACTTATTTTTAAATAAAGGTAATTTTTTTTTAATTCAAAGCCAGGAAACGGTTTACCTGCTTATTTAAAGTAAATGTGACTTTGAGCTCTGATGACACCAATTTAAAGCCACATTTTACTGAAAAGAAGTAAAACTTTACTCAAAACAATGAAACGGTTTACTTAATTTAAAAAAACTATTTCTTTGTATTGAGTAAAAAGCCATAATTACTGAAAACAAGAAGCTTGGAAAAATTGTATGCAAGCAAAGGATCTCAGTTTAGGAGCCAAGTAGAACCTGTTTGAAGCCACCTCCAGGTGAGTGATGTGTTTTATGGAGCTCAAGTTTGAGGCTATAGGTGGTATGAAGAAACTGAAAAATTGCTACGTTTGTTTCTAAAGCGGTTATTCAAACTTCCCTCTAATACTCCAAATTACATGTTGTACATGTTGTACTAAGAGACGGGCCTGGCCCCACTCAAAATGATGTCGTCAGCAGATTCACGTCTATTAAAATTAGTTATAGTTCATGCTGTGAATGATCCATTCCTTTTTCAATTAATGGATCAATTTAGAACAAAAGTACGGCTTGCATCTGAATGTCACTGGAAATGTTGACTGGAAGGAAAATTTGTATACTTTTTTATGGGAAATTGATATAAAAGAGTGAGGAACAAGCTCGCTGTTCGATCTTTAGAATGTACTATAATCAAATTTGTTATAATCTAAAAGACAAAAATTATTTTGAAGATAATATGGGCGTTGAAAGAATATCTATGATATTAAAAGTTAGAGGAGAAATGCTTAATCTTAATTACATACCACATAGAGAAGATCTCCCAATTTTATGTGTACTCTATGTAATATGGAAACTCGAGAAGACGTATTCCATTTTATTGCGGTCTGTCCTATATTTAAGGAAATAAGAATGATTCACTTTGATGCTGATAAAATAGCTTTTGAAAACACAATTAAAATACTTAATGGGATCGGAAGTTAGGATCAGTTATTTTTATACTGCAAAAAAGCACTTCAATATAGAAAACAAATAATTGAAGAAGAATTCCAGTATTCAGTAATTTTTGTTTTTATATTAAAAAGTTCGACTATTTTCGGCACTATTTTTATGTTAACTAATTTATATATCTAACTTTAAATTTTATAGGATTATTATTAATTAACATTGCCAATCAGCGTGACGACCAAAGCCATGCCTTTAAATTATTAACTTATTTTACATATAGAATATAATTTTTCTGGAGAAATAAACAATATTAAAAATAATAAAATAATTATCATTCTGCAAGAACGAGCTTTTGTCAGGTATGTCAAGATTAGTCATATGTATGTAAGTATTTCTACAGAGCTTTTATGTTAAAGTGTTGTCATAAAGCAGTCTTGGATTATAGATGGGTCTTTTTCAGTATCTGTGGTAAAGCAAATATGTGGTTTTTGGAAGACTTTCATGATCTCATACAAAACACTTCATGACCAATCAGGTTATTGATGACTGTTTTAAAAGGTTGGGCAAATAAGCGATATTCAGGAGACTGATTTCTCGAGGTCCTCTCTTCATGAGGATCGGATCTACATAAAGTGAAACAATGATGAATTACTCACTTAGACTTATACTTAAAACGGAAATCTTGTTATTCCATGATTTCGAAATCGACATTAACTAAATAACATGATTTTTGTTCCATTCAAAATTTATAAATACTGTAACTTGTTAAACCAGTAATTCCTATAGCATGGTTTAATTTTCTGTTTTCATTGGTTTCGTGTAAAAAAAAATCGAAGTTTTAATTTTAATCATAACTGACATTACGATACTAGAGAAGCCTAAAAAAGTAGTTTTGGTCATACCGTCGGTCAGTCTTACTGTGCGGATGTGCGGATGTGTCTGTTCACCGAGCTACATTTTCTCAACGGTTTGACGGATTTTCTCCAAATTTCGCGTATAGCACTTTTTTGTAATTTACTAGTACCCGGCTAGAACGGGTACAACTCAAATAACCGTTTTATTTTTTTTCCAATGTTCTCAAAAATGGCTCTAAAGATTTTGATAAAACTTTGTGTATGGTATATTTGCATTAGTCTTATAAAATTGTATTTCAGGTTTTTGGTTAAAAATTCACATTACGGAGATTTTATGTTAACGGTTCTTACAAATTTGACCATAACTTGATAATGTCTGAGCTGATTTCTTTTAAATTTGCTATAGATTATAAGTTGGCAGTCAACACAAGGTGGCTTTCACAGTTTTTCAATTAACAACCGTTTAATTATAACTACCATACAACTTATTTATTTATTTATTTATTTATCCATTTTTATTTATCGAGTTATAAACTCTATTAGACATTAAAGTACATGTAAGTACATATACTTGTTACTTGATTTGGCTTCACGTTTAGCCATTTTTTTTTATATTTTTCGCACTTTTTGTAGTCCCATAGTTTGCTACGAGAGCAAGTTCGTGCGATCCAGTCGTGCATTTGTTTTCTATTCTAACCATGAATTTTTTGCTCGAACATTTATTCATTTCACTTTTCCCAGAAATTTTTCATGTTATCACTTCATGAACTTAGTTAATGTGATTCTCGAATTAGTTATGATAAATTTCTGTTAAATAAAAGAAACAACGATGTAGGTACAATTATAGAAAACCACTTTGATTTAATTAGATTTCAAAATTATTTAGCTTCAAATACGAACGTTTGAAAATAAAAGTTTGAGAAATAATAAATTAAGATCGAAGTATCATTAAATCAAATGTACGATTAAATCAAGATACGATTTAAAATACCAGATAAAATTTAGTTTTCTAATTTGAATCCATGAGTTACAGTTGTATAATTTGAAAAATGTTGAGTTGAGTTTAGCAATAAGGAAATTCAAAAGTAATTAAAAGTGTTTTGAGGAAAAAAGTTGAGAGAAAAAAGTTAAATTAAATAAGAAAAGAAGTAAATGAAAAAAAAAAAATTAGGCTAACTCTAGTAAAAAATCGCTGTCCCAGATTGTAATGCATTTTTTTGAATTTTTCTTAAAACTTTAATATTTTTCAGCACAACTTTTTTTTCATAAAAACAGTATTATCTGCAAAAAAAAAAACATGAGTAGGTATAAACATTTTTTTTATTTTAAATTACAAAGGTAGCTCAACTGAGATTAAATTGTCGCCTTCTTTAGAGTAGTGCTATAATAAAAGTCCTTTTAAGTCAAATTTTTTTTTCAGCATTATAAAAATATGAACAAGGATTTGAGGAAGGAAAGTCTTTCAAACGAACACAAAGAAAAATCTTTTTTTATGTTAATATGCTGACTAGGCATATAATACATAATACACAAAAAAAAAATCCTAAATTGTCATATTCTTTGCTTTAAACCTCATAGCAATTCAACATATAAATCTTCACAACCTGCTATCTTATGCAAATTTAAAATAAAAAAAAAATATTCATTTCAAGCTAGAGAGATACATAATTCAAATATACAAAATTTATCCACATTATACATCCCAGGATTTCAAATCCCCACCTAATACTATGCCGCCATGCCACACACCAACTCGTATTTATTTATTCAGCAAACATTTTTGCAGTTATCGCATAAATTGTGTAATAACTTGCGGTGTACTGGTGCATGGGAACTGCGGGAACTTCCCAAAGAGAATTTACATAATATTCCAAAAATTCGTCGTGTCGTCTTAACCATGTTGTATCTATCTATATGTGCCTATATTGTATTCTTAAGATGCAGGACTGCAACAAAAACAAATTTTGAAACTTTGCCAAGAAATATTTGTTTTCATCGATATCAAATACGACAAATTTTGTGACTCTCCGTAACATTGAACGATGTAGATATGATTTACGAGCGAACCAATTTGGTTTGCTTGTGGCGTTTTTGCGGTGGGTAGAGGGCGGGTTCTTGTCTCAAATCGTATCGAGTAAGCAAATAGCAAATTTTGAATCTATTCGAATACAAAATTCGACTGTGAGGATCAAATCGAAGAAGAAAATTTTGTATCTATAAATTCTAGTATAGGTGCGATTGTGGTGAATCTTTAGCTCGGAATCGGATTGGAATTATGGAATGTGATTAATTCTATTGACTCCTTGCCAAAGTAAATAAGTCTAAGGGGCATGTAAATGTCATTTAGTTTGTTACAAATGCAAAGTGTGTGTGTGTGAAATGATTGCTTTAGGTGGAGAAATATTGATGTTTAATGTTACTTCTAGTGAACTTCTGCTGCACGCGTATAGATAAGTGCTATGACGTATTTGACGATTTTTCAAATATTTTTTTTTTTTTTTTTGTTTTAAAAGTTTTGAATTTATGATGCTATTATAAAACAATCTGAATATAGCAACTTAATAATATGTTATCACTTCTATTTTTAAATGTAAAATCATAATTTAGTTTTTAATAGACTCATGGGAGAACTATTGAAATTTTTATTAGTTTATGTTTTTAATGTGTCTAATTTTCGAGATTAATTAAACCTTCAGAAATTGTTACATATTTTATCTCAACTATTTTTTTATTTATTGAAAATGTTTACAGCAAATATAGTTAAAATTCGAATGTCGTTTGACAATGTATTTAGAGATGGTCGATATAAGATGTGACTAATGGTGGGGTAATGTTCATAAATGATGATTATCTATAAGTAGGATAAGACAAGGTTGCCGAACACATGTCCTGCTTTGATACAACATTAAATTTGGATGGATCACCAGATTGACTCAGGCCATCACGAATTGATTTCGTTGTGGTGGCATATTCGACCCCGAATCATTTTAAATTTTGTATTCTTAGATGTGCAGGAGTTGGAGCTCCAAACTCGGTATAAGGAAGATTTTATGTGAAATAGTTCGATTGTGCAGTCTTCATAAAGGAGAGTAGACAAAGTAAAGCTGGGGGGGGTTCAACATGCAATTTTTTGAAATCGAAACTTTTAATCCGGCACAGTTAAAAATTTGCTGAGTCACTCAAAATGTCAGAAGCGATAAACAAAGAAAATTATATAAAAAGGAAAGAAAGGATTTCGGTCAAATATAAAAAGTTAATGTGGAAGAATTTTTGCACTAGTTTCTTAAGTCGGAAGATAGAACCAAAATGCCACACATTTTCTTAAATTAATAAATGGAAACGTGTCATCTTACTTATGTTGCTAACACAAAAAATTATAAATTATTTAAGCACTCAATACTTGGGAATTTCGTTAGGAGTTTTTCTTTTTTAGTTTGCTTAATAAAAAAATACCTTTATATCCTACAAAAGACGAGATTCACATAACATCACGTCATCGTTTTTACGCATGACTATTTTGTTGTATGAAATTTATTATTAATTTGTATGTACAAAATATAAAATACCTACAGCCTCATTTATTAGATTTCGCTAAAATGCCATTGAACGGTTTATTAGCTCTACGAAATGTCAAATCTCAGCCTTTACTCACTGTCGAATAAATTCTTATTTATAAAGACTCTTTATAAAGACTCTTTAATTATCTAAAGTTATGTTATGATAAACACCAATGCATAGCCATGCAATTTTCACTGTATTAGAGAAAGAATGTCCATAAGCTGTAACAGCGTTATGGGTTGAATTGGAATAGAATAATAGTTGAAATAAAAAATCGTATTTGTTTGTTCACATTCTGTATGTTATATTTTTTTTTTTTTTGTTAAAGTTTATTAATGCTGCTAAAGTTTAATTTAAAGTTTTATCATCAACTAAATTGGGGAAATTTCTATAAAAACACCATAGTTAAAAAAAATATCATTGAATCCGTTAAAAAAAATCAACTGAATTACAATATCTAAGTACATTTTATAATGCTAAATTAATAAATTATTTGAATCCACCATTTTGCTTTTAAGACTTACCAGCTTTTCTATTTTTATAAACTTGCAATTGGCTATCGAAATGAAATTATCAATGAAGATTTTTAACTTATCAAAAAAAAAAAACTGTTATTAATTCGCAATATTAATTTGGTAATAATTTTCAACTTTACTAAATTTTATTTGTATTAAACGTTTAACTTTATGTCAACGAGGCAGACGGCAAATTCATGCTAACCGATTTCTTGTAAAACAAAATTGTAACTTAAACAAAATTATTAATAAATCTAATCTAATCTAATCAAAAATCTAATCTCTTAAGACTATCAGCAATCATCATCAACGACTTTTCTTCGTCTTCTTCTTCTCATAAAAATAAGATAAAAAGTTTTTTTTCTAATATAAATGAGAAATACGAAAAAAAACATATGAATTTTTATTAATAAAAGTGCTAAAACTACTTTTTAAAATAATTCGAGCCAAAATCATGCAGGAAAATTGCTAAAAACTTTGTTGCATAAATATTAGTTTACAAAAAAAAAAATCCAAAATCGTTAAGGTTTTTGAATAAATCGATGTTTTACTTAATATTTTTTATAAAAAAGTTTTTTACCTACTGACAGAACGCCAATTTTAAGTGCTAAATATATTGCATTTAATGTGATAAAAAATGATATTTTTATAAAGCCATTTTCAAAATATTGAATTTATAAAAAAAAAAAATTAACTAAAACTAAAATTTAGTATTTCTGTTAAGTTTTGGTACACTAAAGTTTGTTCAGGTTTTCTTGGGCTTTCTAAAAAAAAATTTGGTTAAATTCGATTGATCCGTTCACGAGATAGCTTCTTTAGAACAGTATACCGGCAGTTACAACGTTATTTTTTAGCTAAAAAAATCCATTTCTCCTTAAAGGAATGGTGGACAAACACTTACATACCAAATTTGAAACATATTGGTGATGACTGACTGATTGATAGACAAACAGACAGACAGATAGAATTTTCGGACCTACTTTTTTCGCCTAGTAGTACGTATAATTGCAAGTAAAAAATAAGATTAAGGCCGTGTGCCACTTGCGTTAGAAGTGCTGTTAAATTTGAAATTTTGACACTACTGAGGTGAATACAGGCGTCAAAAATTAACCTGCTCAGGAACTCGTTAAAATTTTAGCATGTGGTTAATTTTTGACATTTGTTGTTCATTTGTACATATTTTTTTTATCGGCCGCGTTCAATATTGCATCTTTTTTATCGATTATATCCAAAGCTATCTGGATAGATTCGTGTTGTTGTGAAACACTGTTTATGCATTTTTATATAAATACTTAGACACATTTGAATGAAATTCAAAATAATTTTGTATTAAATTAAAAGAACGACAAATATTAATTAAATAAAATAAAATAAACTTTTTAACAATAGTCAACTATTGTTATTAACGTGTACTAAAAGTATCTGAACATTTCTGGATAGGCTCTTGAATGCAAGGAATCTTAATGGGAAATTTATATTTAAAAAAAATCCTATTTAATTCAATTGACACAGCAAAAAGCTTAAATTTTATTCACCCCTCACCCCAATAAAAAGGGATAAAATTTAGCTTTGATCAAATTTAACAACAATTTTAACGCAATTAACACATGGTCTAAATTATTTTTTTGAAACTCCTCCTGGTTTCTTTCAATGAATGAATTCAGAATATGATTAAATTAATTTATTTTGAAATCTGGCAGCCTAAAAGGACCAAGGATGTAACAAAAGCATAGCAAAATACATCCATACATAAACAACACAAGATCCTGTTTTGTTCCTAGATCTTGTAAAATTTCAACACGTTCCGATTTAGAGGGGATAATAAAATACGGCTAAAGATAAAGAATTTAATGCTCTATATAAGTTCCGTAGCACTATTTTTAGCTAGAAACATACAATATATATTTTGCTCTGGGTGGTTTAATATTCTACTACTACTATACATTATCGAAACATATATAACTGACGTTAAATTGTTTCATTATTTTAACCGAGATATTAAGTTAAATTTTAGTTTAAATTCGTTGAAATTACATATTCCCGTAAACGTTTTCGACCGCTGAACTATACGGCTAGTGACTAATATATTTATAATATTGCCTTGTTACCAGAATATCGACCAATTAGGATTAAGGTGATCTCAGTTTCAGATCTAATTATGAACAAAGCTTTTGGTTTTCGGATCCTTAAGTAAATCTCTTTATACTTACCTTTGTACTACCTTCGTACGACCTTAACTAGAATATGTATGGTAGCCAAGTTAAGTTCTTATAGCACCCGCTCCATGTTAAACAAATTGAGACAATTAATCGAAGATTACTCCAATTTGTTTTAAGTTGACTCCCGCGATAGACTTATGCAATACCATCTAATTGAACCAATATTCAAACATTCCTTTCTTTCTTGTACTTATGTATGTATCATTAACCCTTTAACCATGTCGTCGTTTACGACAGGATTCACCGCAGAGAAGTTTTTCGAAAAAAAAAATGTGTAAGTTCTTTTTTGTTAACAAGATAGCATCTCAACTATTCATATTATACCTTTAACAAATGAGAAAATATCTCATCCCAAATGCAATCCTTTCTGTCCCATCACTCATTTTATATATTTTTAACCCACCAACACAACTAAAGACGACCCTGAGATTAAGATAAACTCTCATAAAACTGTGCGGGGTAATATCAATATCTATAAAGACATCTTCTTTAAATAAAATGAAAACAAAAACAGCCTAACTACTTAATTAATCCTGGCACAGAGTTATCCTTTTCTTTTTTTGCATGGGATATAATATGGGTACTTTTTTTTTGTCACCAAGTTTTATAAGATTATACAAACTAATTTATTTAAGCCCCGAGCTGAACCCTTTAAAGCTATTATATTGCTTTACCGAACAAGATACAAAGTTCTTTTGTCTCATTCAAGGATATTCTGTCAGCAATTTAAAACAAGATGATTTTTTCTTTTACAAAACCTAAACAAAAAGTTATTAATACAATTTTCTATAATAAATGAAAAATTATTGCCAATAAATAAAATTGAAAATTTATTAAATTGAAAATAAGATATAAAAGGTTATGTACACAGCACCTATGTATATATAAATACTTAAAAAAAATTATTGCCATTCAAATATCAATCAAGATATGGCCTCATAATTCATCCTTACGTTTCACAAAAGGAAAATATTTTTTTTTTTTTTTTTTTGAATTTTTTTTAGAGGAAAATTTTTCAATGGCTTTGTAAATAAACAATAATTTGAATGAAATTCCTTGTGGTAAACTGCTTTGCAGTATGGCACATCAACATAAGGACATAAAAAAAACAAAATTCAAGCCTGCGCACTTAAAAGCAGAAATATACAAAAAAAAAATAAACAAAGATGGAAAATTTAAATTATTTTAACAAAACACAATTGAAAAGTTTCACATGAATACTACACGACAACAGGAACAATGTCCGAGGACAATTCAGAGAATCCTTTTTAAAATATAAATAATGCATAAGTTTTTTATTTCGCTTTTGTCTTTTGAAGTGAAGGAGTCATCATCCAAGGACTTTTGCTCTTCTCATGCAAATGCATTTAGTACACTTTTAAGGACCTTCAGGCGTTTACATTGAGGAATTACTTTTGTAAAACGTTTAGAACAATATCCTGTTTTTTTTTTATTAGGATATACGCATTTATATGCTTGGGATGGAATTATGAAATATGAGATCAAGGTCTACTCTGTGTATGTGATGTGCATACAAAATTAGCATTAATCAAATTTTAATTGATAAACATTGTTGATTTATCTATATAACCTTATATTCGGTTACATTAATTGGTTGCATTGAAATATTATAATTGATATTTGTATTTATTCAATTGTGTATATTTTTGCAAAAATTAAAATACCTACATTTGGGACAGAGTTTGTGGGATTTTAGAGGTTTTAGATAAACATTCTTTTGCAGAAAATTTAATTTTATATCCTTTAGGCTGGTTAATTAGACCGCGAACAAATATATATCCGGCTAATTACTGAATTCCGTCAATAAGGAATGCTACCAGACCAGATGATGGTGGGTGGATAATTGATTAAAATAATTTTAAGTATCTAGTATAGAGGTGTGGGATAACCAGGATTATATTAGAGCTACTGTGGATGCTATATTGTGGCTTGATGTTTGGTTTTGAATTTATCAAACTTTGAAATGTAATTTATATCAATTTACATTATTGTGAGTTCAAAAATATGTATTCAACTAAATTCAAATTAAAATATTGATTTCAAAAGTTTCGTGTTGCTTAAAAACTTTACAGAATTGTTGCCTGACTTTGTAATTAAATACTCCAAAATATTGAATCTCATTAGGAAACTTTTGTTCATAAATGTGATAAAGGATAAAGTATATGGTGATTGGATATATGATTATACACCTAACCTAGTGGAAAATACAATTACTACACCGAAATGTACTTATTCAAATAAGTCCATAAAAAATTGGCGATTCATCACCACACACTCATCATGAGTTGACATTATAGTGAGAATTTTGTCAATACGAAAATTTCCGCTTTTTCTAATTTAACTTATAGTCCGGGAGTCGACCGTAGGTTTACCTATCTCATCGCGTTTCTTGAAAAATTGAACACTAACCGATAGGTTTAATCTTAACATTTTGCAAAACTGATCGGTCGGACAATCTTTTTCAGGTACGTTTGGTTAAAAATGGCCATTTCCGGTGTTTTTTGCCATAGAAATCACGCGTAACCATTTTTATTATAAAAAACAGTTTTTGAATAAATTGTACTTATTAAAAAGATAAGTTATTTTCCACAAACAAAGTTAAACTATTCTTCAACTTGTGTGAGAAATGACTTCAACTAAAAAAAGTTCATCTATTTCTCACAACAAGGTATGTACATCATTTCCCGTAAAGTTATCCTCCTGCACCTATAAGATAAAATTCTTGGTTAAAAAAGAGGGTCTCGTCATATTATTCCTAGACTACACAAAGAAATTACCAATTTTTGGTACATAGATGGGTTTTTTATTCAACTTTTAACATTTGACCAAAAACATAGCATACTTCTAGGAGTCATAACTTCAAAAGAGAACTGAAGTGGCCATTTTCTGACTAAACGTACATGAAAAAGTTTGTCTCACCATCGGTTTTGCAACTGTTAGGGCTAAACCAATCGGTAAGTGTTCATTTTTCCAAAGGACGCGATGAGATAGGTAATCTTACCGGTCACCTCTCTTACTGTTAGTATCTTTCTCAAAAAACTTGTTGTTAAATCGATAAAAAGTGATTATCAATCTAAAATTCTGTGATTATATCCTAAATCTGTCGAAGTGTGAACATTTGATCGAAGGTTGACTTGTCTGGGCACAGAAAAGCATACTGATGCCAAAAGTTTGAAGTTTGATCACAAATCAAAGCTAAGCAGAACTTATATCGGATATGCTTAAGAGATTTTACTTCTCTGTAGTTGGCACAGTTAAGAGTTTTGAGCATCCCTTGTTTTGTGGCTGCACACTTATACTGCACTCCATTTATTGGGTATACTATAATCTTAGATAACTAAATGTATACTCCTTACCAATTCAATTTCCACAGCATTAAAAATTTATGCATCCGCACAATAATAGATTGTGCGATTTAAGTTTGAAAACAGCTACCTGGACTTCACGTTTATCTGGTGGGCGGACATGTTGGACTTCATCGTATAAAATTAATTGTGTTGCATCGGAAAGGTAGTTGCAGATAACTGCTATGCTATTACCAAGTATTGGTTCGAGTCTATGTTGGATACTAAGAATATAGGGATATCCATCAAGATACCAGATGCATTATTAACGTCTATCGCAATTTAATCAATTTGGCTGACGATTTATTGCTCATCACAACACCAAAGATATAATGTTGTGCATATTGAGATGTGGAAATCGGATGATATGATCACATTTCGACGCACACTGCAAAGGATGTTTCCTAGGTTGTGTCATCCGCCAAAGACGTCTTCCTTTCCATATCTGGCTTTGAAGTAGCCAAGAATAATATTTCTAGCCCTTTTTATAAGTGCTCATGAGGCTACCTTGGTTGAGTAATCCTTTTTGTCCGTGGGGCCATAAACACAATTCAAATTTAGGTTTTTACGTTTTGGTTCGATGCTATTTCAAACTTGGCAAAATCAATTTTTGAGAAATATCGCCAGTAGTTTTAATAAGAGAATTCAGCGGAGCAGCGCGGCGTCTCAAGGCGGCTTATAGCAGTTAAATGCAATTAAGCTGCGTTTTTTGCGTTTTAACGTTTATCGCGTTTTGTTTTTGCGTTTAAAATGTACGTTTGCAAAATCGAGATTAACGATTTTTGCGTTTAAAATGTAAGTTCTGAATTTATTATCAGTTTAAAGGAAATGCAGCAAAAGTGATTCCCTCTAGTTGAAATCCGAATTTTTGTTTTAGCCTATATAACAGTTTTAGTTTCTCTCAATTTTCTCGAAATCGGCTCAAACAATTTTGATAAAACTTGGTATACGTGATATCTTTAGTAGTCCTCACATAACTACATTTTAGTTTTTTTGGCTAAAAATGCGCTCCATTTTAATGGTGATTTCGTGTTAACGGTTTTTGGCCATAAATTGATAACGGCCGAACCGATTTCATTTATTTCGTACGGTATTTAATCTAAGCAATCAACATAAGATGGCATTTAAAGTTTTTGCCTAGACAGTAATTTAATGAGAGCAACCATACAACTTTATCTCATATTTATAGAAAACTTTTCCACTTTTCAAGACAATTCATTAAATTAAATCTTTCCAATTTATTTTTAATGCATACAATTTTTTTGAAAAAAAACTGGTCCAATGAATTGCCTACTCGTTAACACGAAAAAAACTTCGCACAAGAGCAAGTTTGTGCGACCCAGTCGTGTCCTTTATTTTTCCCGTGGTAGGAAAGTTACTCCGGGCATTACCCCCTTCCGAGAGACAAGAGAGACTGACCCCATGAGCAAAAAAGGAGCCAAATAAAATAACCCTCCTTATAAACATAAACCTGGAACGAAAAATGCCACTACTGAACTGATTCCTTGCGTAGAGGATTCCCAATATGAACTCCAAAGTCCAAACCCTAGTACTTTATATTGAGGTAAATCTTCAACCAACCTATGAAGTTTATAAATCAAAATGTACAGTTGCTTAATTGATCAAAGATTTAATTATGCGTAAATTTTTTCTCAAAGAAATATCTAAGAGAGTCCTATAATTTCGTTTTAAATCCCCACAAAACTAAGCTGAAGTGACAAATTTTCAAGTTAATCTCCAAAATATTTCTATCATTCATTAAAAGTGAATTCGCTCAATTTCTCGCATTAATTTCATCAAGAATAAACTAATACATTGAGCCTCTTACGTATATACAGTTGCTACACTTCAATAAACCCGCTTCACTTTATACGTTGATAGGTCTTTATAGTTCGGGCACCACTTTTGTTTATAACCTTCACCCTTTTCTAACCTAACCACTATGTTGGTCTCGTTACTTCTCTTGTTAACATCTTGCCTAATAGATTGGAAAGGTTGGTTACATATATTAAGTTTCTTTCCTTGATAAATTGCTATCAAATGTTTGCTTGTATATATATAGATATATATATATATGTAGATAGATGAAATGTGCGCACCAAACATCAACCAAACTTTGATGCTTTACCACTAAACAGAAACCACTATCATCACTACCCCAACCCCACTTTACTCAGTTTCCATTCAATTAATTAATTTAAGTTGACAGTTTCATTGATTTCACAAGAAATGGCATTCCCTGGAGAAGACTTCCTAAGCACATTTTGTAACCAATCACTGGAAGAAATTAATAGTCCTTCACATTAAAACTCCTCCACAAAAAAAAAAAAAAAAAACACTATAGGCTCTCTTTTGTCCTTTTCTTTTATTTAAAAGGAATCTTCTTTTTTTTTGTTTGTTTGATGTTTCGTTTGTCTTATACTTATATAAACTTATAACATGACTATGAAATGTGAATTAAGAATTCAATATATCATCGTGAAAAATGCGAAAAGATAATACGCAGAAAAATAAATAAATTATTCTTAAAGTCAACTTAGCCTCCTGCGGGTCTAGTATTTTGTACATGCGGTCATCCTGTCCCCCAAACAGGCAACGTAAGCCATTGCGTGTGGAATGTAATGCTGTTCGTAGACTCCAGTGAAGAGATGTGCCTGTGGGCCACTCGCAAAGACCCCCACATCGTCTCCACCATGTGTTTCCGAGTCCAAGGGAACCGTTGCAGGGAATCTAAAGTTCTTTAAAGAAAAGGAGAAGGAAGGTTGAATTTTTACCTCGTTGAAAATTCACTTTAGATTTAACCAACCTTATCTCTCATATTTGTCTGCAGAAGGTTTCGCCGACGGCCCTGAGTCATGTGACTGTCAAAACCAGGTCCGTTAGCATAGCTTAAGGTTGCATAAGGAATTTCATCAGTGCCCAACTGTCCATTGCTGATGCCGAAGATGTCGTTCTTTCGACTCGAATAGCCGGCCACTGACATTGTATGCGAATGATCCGATGTGACCACAATTAAGGTGTCCGACTCACTTGTTCGCTTACGGGCTAAATCAATGGCTTTATGAAATTCAATGGTTTCGTCGAGGGCTCGGACGGCTTCGGTGTCATGGTGGGCATGATCGATGCGACCGCCTTCCACGAAAAGGAAATAACCTCGATTCTGACCTTCCAGGACGTCCATTGCCTTGTCAACCATCTCAGCTAGGCTGGGAGTGGTTTCATTGTCAGCATCCACATGAAATGGGATATGCGATGTGGCAAAAAGTCCCATCATAAATTCAACATCCTTGGGCACCTATGTAAATACACACAAACACAAAAGGTAAAATAAAGTTCAAATGAAAACAATGAAAATATATCTCTATACATACATTGGACAATTCTTCTTTAGTCTGCACAAAAGCGGCTGCACCATCATCATGAATGCTCTTCCATTTGTCAATCAAATCTTGATTGTCCTGGCGTTTTCCTTTGCCACCCAAGATGTCTTTTTGCCCTTTTGGTAGAAATTGCTCCCTTCCGCCACCCATGATTACATTTAAATTGCGCCCAACCGTGCCATATATCAATTGTTGTGCTATATCCTGGCATTGTTCAGGGTCCTCACCATCCTTGCGAATTTCTCCATCGTTTTCCCAATTGCGATTGGCAGTGTGAGCATATACTCCAGCCGGGGAAGCGTGTGTCACAGAGGTTGTTGTAATAAGACCTGCAAAAATAGAGAAAGGGAAATGAAAAAGAAAAAAAATATAAAATAATAAAATTATTATTGTACTTGCAATAAAAATTGGGAAATAATTTTATTGAAGATAAGAAATATTAAAAATAAAATTTTGAACATTAAATTTTGTCAAAAGATGTCCAAAAATAATTTTATTTTTTTATTGAATCAAATAAAATGGGTTTTATGATTGAAAGTACGAACATTGTTCAAATATCTATAACAATGGAGGAAGAAATACCGGAACAGTGGTTTGTCGCTTTCGCCAAATTTGAAAAGGATTATTTTTCTAGAAAGAACACAACTTTTAAATTGGACACTTTTTCAATTAAGTATATGATGGTTTCATTTGGGGCGAATCTTTGCTCTTGCAAAAGGATTCCATAGATGACAAATAATTTCCAATCAAGAATGGTGTACCTACGAAAAAAGCATCATCTCCTTAGTTTTCTGAGAGCGATTCTTACTACTTTAATGTCTTCTCAGCACAAAGAAATAGCTAGCTGTTAACAAGAGTAATTCTGCGTTTGATCTCAGAGTAGTGGAGCCCAGGGAAATTAAGTCTCTGAATACTTCGATCTATCTTTTGTGACGTTTAGGCCGATTCGAAGATGTTAAGGATATTTTTTTCGATTAAAGTATATTCTTCTTTTTTTAACCATTGATAGCTAATCACATTCGTTGTGCCGGTAATATCTTAGACGTTTCTCAACGTCAAACGGGTCACTAACCTAATATTGTTTTGGATTTTGCCGGAGCAGCATTCAACCTATGTCCATCGCACTTCTGCTGTATGGAACTCCCACTATCTTGGAGAATCAAATTCTAATATGGATCTAAAAAAATTGAGCCGAATAAACTGCTCCTTTTTTAAGTCTGATGAGTTCCGGATATGTCATAGAAGCAGGTATAAGGTTGTCACCAAGTAGTTTGTCATAAATGGAACTACAGACGCCACTGTTGATTCTAGAGAATTCCTTCGCTGCCGTCTCATCGTTGGAGTGCCTTTAGTGAAAAAAACTCTTTCGTTAAAGAGAATAATTTATGCTCCCCATTTTTTGATCCGCCATTATTCATATTCTGAATATTTATTTGAACGAAACAGTTCTTCCGATTAAAGGGCCAACCATAATAGTCGTAAGCAAACGAAAGCTAATGTCATAATTCTACGTCAAGTTTCCTTAAGTGCCGCCATTACCTTCAGTCTACCATAATGGTCGAACGCACACGCAAGCCAGTTTCACATGTATTTGGCTGGCTATCAGAAACTGCGCTCTGGAGCGCTCTTTACGTACGGAGGCAAAAGTGAACGAAAACTTGCCGAAACTGAGCAATACGACATTAGCTTTGTTCGTGTACTTTTTGCGTAAAAAAATGAAAACTGTCAAAATTTCTCAAATGGGAGAAAAACCTCTCTCACAAACCGAAAAGTAGGCGAACACTTTTTGTGTAAATTCTTGAGAAACGTCAAATTTGAATTTTTGTGCGAATCAATTTCAAACGTTAATTGTTTACTTTGAATTGTGTTTTAAAAATAAAAAAGCTTAAAAATGAATCAAAATATATTGAAAACTGTTTTATTTGAAGAATTATGTTTCGACACCGACGATGAAAATGAATACCTTTGCAGTTCTAGTGATGAAGAAGAAATAGGCACCTATATATCCAGGATTTTTCTTCAAAAAAACCGTAGGAACTGCATAAAAAATTATTTTGAAATGGTTGTGCCTTCATACACGGAAAAAGAATTCCGTGGACATTTTCGAATCAATAGCGAGCTTTATGAATCTCTATGCGCTAAGTTTGAAAAATCCGATGACTATAAAAACTTGCGAGCTGATAAACGCTGTAGTGCTGGTAAGCATATTGCAGTGTTTCTTTGGTTTGCTGGCCATGAAGCATGCAGTTTCAGAGATCTATGTGATCGTTTCGACTTATCGCTCTCAACAGCAAGCATAATAATAAAAAGAGTGACATATTTCATAAGTAACTTCAGTAGGGACGTCTTTAAATGGCCAACTGAAACTGAAAAAAAGAAAACAAGCGATTTCTTGAAATCTAAAAAGAATTTAAACAAAGTCATAGGTAAGTACATATACTTTATTCGTCCAAATGTAATCAATAATTAAACGATAATTCGAATCTTATAGGTGCCACTTGTGCCACTTGTGGTTGGAATTTCACCATCTGTGGCATTCCAGAGTTGATTGGCCACCTCTTTGCGGTAAGTATCATCTGAAACAACAATGTGAAGTTTTTGGTAGCTTCAATATCTATTTAATTATGTATATCAAGCAGAACTTACCAATTTGAAGCCTTTGATAAGTTTTTGGCGAGCACTCGACAACCAATTCATCAGACATTTCAATTTTTTTTTTATTAGAAATTTTTGTTGACATGTAAACGTCATTCACTTTTGGCACCGAATAAGTTTTTACCAGATGAAATTTCGCTGGGACAAAACTTGAAAAAAAATGAACGAAAGAATAATATAACTGTTATTTTCTTTCGTTCATCTCTCAGTACACGAACACTTTTCGGGATAATGCAAACGTATGCAAACAAATGAAAACTGTTTGATTTTAGTACGCGAACACAGCTATTATGTGCGCACTGTACAAATTAATTGTTCTCGCTAATTTCGTACGGCACCGTACGTACTAATTCTTCTATTATGGTTCTGCCTTAAGTGCAAAAAGTTTGAATACTTTGGATTTGGATCTATGATTAATAGCGTAGCATCTTGTGGTAGTGACACTAACCACCACGTATGAGTATACTATAAGGAACATTGAAGTAAAGAGAGAACTTTACCATCGTCTTTGAATCAAAAACGCCCTCTGAACTAAATCATTCTTCTCTGAAAATGAGGCTGTTTAGCTATGGTTGATTGAATACTTCGAAAGGTGGGCTTGTGCTCCGTAATTCTATTTACATTGAAAAATGATTCAATCCTTTTGCTGTCCCTAAATTGAAAGACATTGTAACGTGATATTCCAGTAAAGTAATAATAAGTATAGTTTGTCCTCTATTAATTGGCAGTACATGCCTTATGGGGAAGCTTTTTCAAAATCAGTAGCGCGCCTTATTTGTGCACCATTCTGAATTAAAAGAAACCCCATTTAAAAAATGTTTACCCGCCAATGATTTTTCGATCGCATCCGACATAGATCCCACAACGACCTGCCTAGCGTACAGTTGAATACGCACTGATTGGCTAATGCATTTCAACCCTCTTTTAACATCCATTCGAACAGAGATACCTTTGTCAATTTGGTAACTCGGTTCGTATTTTTTATATTGAGTTTCTGTTGAGGAACTTTTGATTTTAGAGCTTAAAAAATACCTTTTATTGATGAAATGATAATGAGATATTGAGATGAGCATATTACTAGTACAAAAGTGTTATCGTGGAGTGTTTTTGTTGATCATGTTTGTGTTTTTTATGTGGGGAAAATCTTAAAATGCAGTTACAAAAATGTAGGTAAGCTGTTGTCTTTAAAGAATTTATTTGCGTAGATTCTCGTGTCGGTCGGTCGGTTGATATTTCGTGTATATTTTTTCTTATTTGCGTAGATTTTTAAAGCGCGCGAGCGGTACCTATTTTTGTGATTAGTGTTTTGAAATTAATGTGAAGTGATGTGTTTTTGTACCTATTTTTGTGATTAGTGTTTTGAAATTAATGTGAAGTAAAGTGTTTTAAATATTACTTTTTTTAAAAACGAAGTTTGCTACTGTTGTGCTCCTTCATCTAGTTTATAATGGATTCAAAAACATCGAAAGACTTAAGCGCCGAAAAAAAAAAAGAAATTGTAGAAGCGACAAAAAAGATTTACAAGAACCTGCAAAATAAAACGGAAACTGTGAAGCAAGTAGCAGGCATTTTTTCGGTGTCTATGCGAACAGTCTACAGACTTCTCAGCGAAAATGATACCAAAGGCCACAACTCACCACCAAAAAAGAAAAACCAAACTGGCCCCAGAAGGAAAATAGATGATTTTGATAAGTGCGCCATCAGACAAATCGTGCATCAGTTTTTTTCAAATAATGAACTTCCAACGCTTGATAAAATACTGCATGAGGTAAGACTCAATGCAAATATCACAAAAATAAGCAGATCTTACCTGCATACGATTTTAAGAAAAACTCTAGGGTTTAAATTTGCCCAACGTCAGCGAAAGAGTATTCTTTTAGAAAGAAGTGACATCATCACATGGCGAAGGAAATATTTACGCGAAATTAAAAAACTGAGAGAAGAAAACAAAAAAATCTATTTTACTGATGAGACCTCTTGGTGGTGTGGAAAAAGATAAATTTCATTTCATTTTTATAAATAAAAATTAAGAAAATAATTTTAATTAAAAAAGAAGAAAGGTAACCCTACATCATATTTTTTCAGTTTTTTTCCAATTCAAAATGCTTACTACGGCAACCCTGTTAGAGCTTTTGAAAGAAGATAACCTTATGGAAAGCAAAGAAGTGCGAATGAGAGACAAACATCCCTATCTTTCCTGTACTGCCAATTAATAGAGGACAAACTATAGGTACTTTCTATTCTCTCTTAAATATTATGAAATCAAAGCAAATAATTTTTTGGTTTTATTGAGGTTTTTTTAATTGATCTTTTGGCAAACGATATTAACAAATCTATACAGGGTGAGTCATGAGCAATGCGACAAAATGCTAGGGCGTGTAGGTTGCGTTGAGACAAGAAAAAAATCGTATAAGAGGGGGGGGTCTATTCCCCTCCGTTTAGCCGGGAGGTGGCAATTTTCGAAAAAACTGACTTAAAATGGGAAAAAAATTATTTAAAATCAACGGCTTCATTCACAATGCTGTGCGATACGTTTTTGAAAAGCCAATAACTTTTTCTTTCATTTTGTGTTTAAATAAATCTATTCTAAGAAACAGTTTTTGAAATATTAATTTTCAAAGTCAAAATTTTGAAAAAAAAAATTGAAAAAAAAATTTCAAATTCATTTTTTTCAAAATTTTACGTAATTAAGTGCTAATTTTAATTTCAAAATTCAATGCTGTTATTAATTTTTAGTCAAAAACAGAAAACCGGATGCCAAAATGTATCTTAGTTTTTGAGAAAATAAGAAAAACTAGAAGTATTTTTTTCCAAGAAAAACACTTTTTTTTTTTGGTTTTCCAAATTTGACCTGCTCAGGTCAATTATTAATAGGGGAATTATTCCTTTCTTATTTTTCATTACATACCATCCGATTTTAATCAAATAATAAAAAAAAACGAATTAACTTTTTACTTATTTTACTAGTTTTACTTTTAATTTTTTTTTTTATTTCTCAAAAACTAAGATACATTTTGACATCCGGTTTTCTGTTTTTGACTAAAAATTAATAACAGAATTGAATTTTGAAATTAAAATTAGCACTTAATTACGTAAAATTTTGAAAAAAATTAATTTGAAATTTTTTTTCAATTTTTTTTTTTCAAAATTTTGACTTTGAAAATTAATATTTCAAAAACTATTTCTTAGAATAGATTTATTTAAACACAGAATGAAAGAAAAAGTTATTGGCTTTTCAAAAACGTATAGCACAGCATTGTGAATGAAGCCGTTGATTTTAAATAATTTTTTTCCCATTTTAAGTCAGTTTTTTCGAAAATTGCCCCTCCCGGCTAAACGGAGGGGAATAGACCCCCCCTCCCATACGATTTTTTTCTTGTCTCAACGCAACCTACACGCCCTAGCATTTTGTCGCATTGCTCATGACTCACCCTGTATAACAACAATGACATTAAAAGATATTTAATGAAAACTTGCAAGAGGACTTCAAAGAACTTCAAAAGCTTTCTACAAATCTAAATGATGAGAGAATTAAATTATTTGTTGATTGCATTCATTTGAATGCCAACAACAAGTTGAATTCCCATCCATTTTGAATTCAGTAATTTGAAATCAATGACTTCAAAATGACTTCACAGTTCTTTGTTTTTAAATACCCTTCGTTTCAAATTAGTGAGTATAGTCGTTTATCATTAGTGATTACATTGATTCTTTTTAATTAATCACACAATTTAAATATGTATTCAGAGTTCAGCGTGCTCAAATCCCATTCATTTTGAATTCAGTCTCATTTTTTAATCTTTGATTCATGCCATTGAATCTTTTCCTATGCGATTGTATTTTTCATTTTAAAGAAAGTGGAAACTAGTTATTCATAGTGATTTAAGTCACTGAAT
Organism: Baccha elongata; assembly: GCA_951217065.1. Classification (NCBI taxonomy): domain Eukaryota; kingdom Metazoa; phylum Arthropoda; class Insecta; order Diptera; family Syrphidae; genus Baccha; species Baccha elongata. The sequence continues at coordinate 87,341,685 of OX578273.1, forward strand.
TGAACATACTGAATTCTAAAAATAATTCTGAATTCTTTGATTTACATACAATGTAAATCACTTAATTCAAAATGAATGCGGGAAATGAAAAAAAAAATTGAAGTCCGAAGACATTTTAAACTCAGTGATTCATTGATTTCAAATTGAATTTAAACTTCTCGTGAATGCATTCGCAATTAATTTAATTCTTTTACAGCTCAAGATGATACAAGACTGTTCGAGCATCCGCACTATTTTGAGGTATCATATGGTGTAATAATTTGGAAAAGTAATTAACGTGGAGTTATTTACCCGTGCTGAAACAGCATAAAATGGTGAGACCTGAGCCACTATAGCAGAGTTGTTATAGAATGCAATCGATTGAAACTCATTCATTGAATTTAATCGAAAGATTCAAAACAATAGAAGACTGCTTGAGTTCTCATAATTATGATTGCATTCAAACTTGCTTGGGGGACAAATGTTTTGAAATCTTATTGGAGTTAAATAAAATGGTGATTCCAAGTTCTGAAGTCGAAGTCTTAAAGTGATGTCAATGAGTGCATTCTTATTAAATATTGCAAACACAAAATGTTGCATTCTCTTACAACAATTATATAGAACCTTAGATAATTTCTTAAAGCTTGCATACGAAAAGCGTGCATGCGAAAAGCGTTCAAGGCGATCTGGAAATCCTGATGAAGCAAAGAAGTGGGAATGATTTGGTATAAACATAATCATAAACACCATCGGAATAAGAAGAATACGTTGCTTATGCAAACATTTTTTGGTGTTCGCATAAACAATATCCATCGGCAGTCATATACATACATTCTTGACTGTTTAAAATTAAGACAAATTTTTAGAACAGTTTGAATACTTTAGTTATACGAACTTTACAAGCACATTTGCGAATATACTAATGCATTTTTCACATTGTACAGTATCAAACTTAACTTAGCACTAGCTAATTTTCATTAATTAATTATGTTTCCATATATATTTACAAACCACATATAACTAAAAAACCGAAACCTTAAAGTTTAAGTTAGGTATACCTATCTACGAATATAAGAATTGTTTCCAATCAAACTTTTGCCTTCTATGACAATAAAAACCTTGTATTTATGTTCGAACCTTCATCAAAGTTTTACTATAAAACGTCTTGGGGATCTAGTATATAAAATTCCCAAATTACATGTTCTATAATAATATAAAGAAATCAATATAACACTATCAAGATATAAAACAGACATCCTTATTTTATTATGTGTGTAAGTTAAATGGAAATCCAAAAGTTTTTTAAACTTACCATCAATATAGCCTCAGAGCTCATTTTGACACTTTTGTATGAAAGTTGAGATGAGGATAAAAACCTATGTCTTGAAACTTTTGTTCAGAATATATTTTTAATATGTTTTGTATTTTTATTTATTTAAATGATGACATAGTTTTGGATTTGGATATGGTGTCAATATGTCTGGATGTCAGAAGTAAATTTAAATGATGTTTTCAAATAATATGATGGGTTGATTTAAACACAAAACTTTGTCAAACACAAAAAAAATTACTTTCAACAAAGAAAATAAAGATATAAAAAACCTACCTCACATCATAATTGAGACTGTGTCACTGTCATTCTGTCACCAATACCAAACATTTTCACGGTCGCATCAAGTTTATTATTATTCTGCGTGTTATGTTAGAGAAAATCATTAGACGGAAGGAAGCAAATAACGAAATTGGCAGTACATAGTGTTTTTATATTAACAAATTGCTGCTACTATACCACAGTCAAGGCAGCTGAATGCATTAATTATAAGCTAAGGAATTTCATATCACGTGCAATCGTACGTCAGTTGTTTTATCGACTTTGTACAATTTGGCTGCCAACAAACATTTTGTTTTATTTCATATCTCCAAGAATGAATAAATTTGAAATGTAATGTTCCAGCACAAGCACAACGTGATGACAATGATAAAGAGCTTCGACATTTTCAACGCTCATTAATTTCTGGTAAGTGAATTCGAATTTTGATATTCAAAGTGCGATCCTGAACTAAGACAAAACAAAGATGTCACTGCCCTGTCATACCTTAACTAATCTACATGTAATTCTTCGCATGACGAAACGGTTCTGAATAAAAAATCAAAGGATTCTTTTTGAACATGTACAAGGTCGTACAGGCACCGTTGTCTCCATAATCCATTGGATTATCTGATGACAGGCCGATATTCGTGTCATCGTTGATGTTAAGTGGAGCCACCGGGTAAAGAGCGCACCACAGGTCACAGCGCATTTTACGCATAGGGGGTTCACACTCAACTGCATACATGACCAGCGCGGCATGATTAACGCCTAATAGTTTTCGTTCACACTAGTCAAGCATGCCATCAACCACCATAATCGTTAGCAGAATATTAAAATATTTTGAAAACCATCATGCCGCTTGACCAGCCGCATGACGAATCGTTCACACTTTCAAAACTGAGCTCATCATGCCGTGCTTGTCATGCCTGCAGTTAAATGTCTCCCCCCCCCCCCCCCTCTTATTTAAATTTGACAGCCATCATAAGCAAACATAAGTGAAATTTACTTACGTTTGCATCGGACCATTATAGACGAATAATGCACTTTACGACACTGAAGGAAAGTAGAATTATGACATACATTTCCTTTTGCTTTCGATTATTAAGCTGGATTTACATCGATCGTTCATCATTCGGTGTACGTTGTTCGTTCTTTAGCAAAACAACGAACAACGAAGAATCATTTACATTATTCGTTCCTAAACACAAAATAGATAACAACATAATGTTGGCAGAGTGGCTGCTGAACTACTTGCACATTGCACATTATTTGCCACTGCAAAGCAATGTTCTATTAATATGCTATTCACACCAAATCAAAACCAAGATTTCGAGCAAAAAGTTCAAAATCTCGTCGAAATGAATTATATTTCCCAATTTCCCATACATTTTCAGTTTTCAAAATCTACGACGAAATCGCCTTAAAATCTACTTGCTGAAGAAATTCGTGTAAAACGAACATATCTTTTGAGCATTCAGCATTTGTGCCTAATTGCTGAATTTGAACGAAACAAATCTAAAAAGTTTTTTCCATGTCGATCCTTGTGCCGCTAATTTTAATTAATAAAAAAAAAACAATTCTAAAACCAAACTTATGTACATATTTATTTTTTGTACACACAATTGAAGAATAAATAAAAAAAAAGATTGAATTAGATTTTTTTTTGCAACAAAGATACTTAAACGTCAAACGAAATCTAGATTGTGAATAGCCTATAACGATTGCTCTGTTTCGGAAAGTTGATGATCCATTCGATTATGGACAACGGTAAATTTGATAGATCGAAAGAGAACGTTTCTTTCAGTTCTGACATTAGCTTCTAATTAATTTTAAATCCTCTCTTCTTTATATCATTATGACATACTTATCATAAATACGAGAGACGAAAAGAAGGAAGTGAGAACTATTGTAATCTATCTCATAATTTTTGAAACTACAAATTAATTATATCTGTCAATTCATAATCAGAAAGTGTAAAAGAATAACACAGTGTTTCGCGATGACAAACATCTAAAGTTTACTCTTAATTGTCTTTCAAACTATATGTCAAATTAATTCATTTTATCGTGACATAGGTACTTACTTATTATTTTATAATAAAGTTATTTTTTCAATTTTTAATTGATTTAACATCAAATTTCCATTATTCGTCGAAAGTTTGGTAATTTCAAAAAACTAATACAAATTTAAGTCTAAATCTAAATCTAAAATCTAAATCTAAATCAAATCAAATCGTAATGAAGTAAATTATCAAAATAAATAGTAGCTATGTAGATGCATATTTGTTTCAGCAGGTCACACTGTACATATAAATTGAATTTTAATTTAAAAGCATGTGACTAACTTTGACTAACATCTCTCATTACCGTTGAAAAATATAACCATCCATCTAAGGCATAGATTATTATATTATTTTTGATCGACGTGAAATCTGATAATTAACTAATTATTTTAATGTCGAATTACGACAAATTATTTAACATTTAATGAAGAAATTTATATAATTATTCGTACCTTCGTTTAATTTATTTATTTTTTTTTTCAATTTGCATGAATTAACAATATCTTTATTTAATTCACTTAAAACCTTGAACTGAGTGTGCAATTGCAATTAGTTTATCGTAACATTTTATTTTTAGAGTTAATTAACTAAAATTACTGTCGCGCTCCAAAATGAATGACATAACAAAAACCATATAGCTAGTGACGTTTTGAGAGGTGAATTCACTTTTAAAAGAATTAATTTGTATAGAGAGCATGATGTGTGTCTGTCTGTCTGTCTGTTTATAAACCTGTATTGCTTGCATGCTAGCTTAACTTGACAATTTAAACGGGAACCTTATTTGCCTTCTTGTTACTTTTTTTTTGGGGAGATTAAATTGAAACCACATAAAAAGTGTTTGCTAATGGAATTAAGTTGAATTTTTTTTATATAAAATTTAAATATGTAAGTAGCTACCTACAAGAATAGCTAGTTCTTTTTAATGGTAGCTGTAAGTGAAGGAGATAATTCCTCAATCTCTACTCAGACAGTATACCTTTAGTTGAATGCATGCAAATTAATGCAAATTCGAGTATATGAAAATGAAGAAATACCACATACATTTTTTCATCTAAAATATTTAATTCAATTAACCACAAATGTACGCATATAAAGATAGTATTTGAAAATTAAGAGCTCGTGGATATTTATAACTTTGTAAGCCAAACTCATATCAAAAAGGCGCATAACATAGCGCTAATTAGGTTCTTGAGAACCAGGTGTTTCCAGAATCGCCATTTTACCTACCTTAGGGGCTGGTTATAGCGATCAGGGAAAAGAAACAGGAAAAACTTTTCAAATCGATAACTAAATGTGTTCTGATTTTTCTTGATACACAAATACTACATTTATCGATGATAAATGATTCACAGAATTATTTGTGATAATAAAATTTTCAATAACGCACACGTTTTTTTGTAAAAAATCTATTTAATTATTTTCCTAATGGAATTCACGTAAGGAAAATAAGATTCCATCAGGAAAATAAATAAATGCATTTTTTATAATAGATAAGTATTTGTTCAACTGAAAATTTTATCATCACAAAAATTTCTTTGTGTTATTTGCCATCGATAGGTGTAACATTTGTATTTTGAATCGAATAAAACATAATAAACTATCGATCTGAAAATTTTTCCTGTTTCGTTTTTTCCTGATTGCTATAACCGGGGCCCCTTAGCCAAACTTAATTTACTATAATTAAGATGCTTTTAACACCTGGAAAAGAATAATTGCATTTAGTTCGTTAGTTGCAGTTAAAAGTGAAATAACAGGGATCTAACGAAAATCACTGAATAACAAAATAATTGTTCCACCAATGCATGAATGTTTTTTTTTAGAGTTTTAACGATTTGTTCAGCGCATCCAATGACCCATTGTGGTGATAGTGCATTCGTCCCAAATGATCAATTTGCATCACTGAAAAATTATCGGCTCTGATGCACATTCTGGTTTCTCCCGTTGATTTCAGTGTATGCCAAACAGAAACTACACAAACGATCATGTATAAGGTATCTAGGGAGTCGCAAATAAACCGCCAAAGGGTACACAACGTACCACCTCAAAAATTTTATTAAAAAATACGAAAAAGTAAAAAAAATTTAACTCAGTTACAAAGTTTAATCAGGTGGCTTGCCCATCAGCAATCAAGCTGTCACAGGCAGCAGTTAAACTTTTTAGATGTGTTATATTAAAGATTGGCCCATCCACAAGAGCAACCAAGTGTTTCGCGACAGGGACTTGATTAATAGCAATTAGGTTGTTTTCAAGCAGCAGTGATCAAACCGGGGTGTCCTCGACAACCCAGCAACTTTGTGACCAACAAAAAAGTAACATTTCAACGGAGCTCACGTCCAAAATAAGGGAGAAGATGCGTAGCATCTCTCCAAATTACTGTTCCAGAGTTAGCCGGTAACAGTAAAAACGGCATGTCAAATGACTGTTAATAGTAAAAAAAAAATCCCTAAAACAATTTGATCTTATTTCGCGTAGTATTATAATAATTTATGATTTCAATGATCATTGAATTATAAAAAGAAAATAAAAAAAAAATTATTTTCAATTGATTTTCAAATTTAATTTCCTTTTTATACACCCTGATTAATCTTTATCCGTTAATACAAGCATAAATTTACATAAGAGCTTATAGATCGTTTTCATTTGTTATAGTAGGTCTGACAAAAAGTGCAGTGCATAATTTTTTAATCTCACTTAATTTATTGTCATTTACCGTTTAAATTGAACTATACTGTATGTTTGTGTTAGCGTAAGGTAAAATATATTATTAACCCAATATTAACTTATTCAGTTGAAACTTGAAAATTTTTAATTTGCCATGAAAACGTATCTCCCCTGCCGTATTTCCTTTGGAAAAATATAAATACCATGTGAGCTACCCACTGACCAGGGAAGCACGCAAAATGTAAACACCTGACAAATATAAGTTAAGAAGCGTCAACGAGAGTGATTACGCTATCAAAAAATTAAAAATTATTCAAAAAAGTATGAGTTGAAAAAACAAAAGAATATGGCAAAATATTAAAAAAAAGGAATAATAAAAACTGTTCACTTTTTGGTCACAGACAAATAAACTCTTTTATAACGGTAATATGGCAAAGCATCTCTCCTGGTCCGAAAAACTATCTAATCTGGGTCTTGATATCTCTACCCTGCCCGATGTGTCTTTACCCTGGCTTTCTAAAGACAACTGAAATAACCAATGTTTACGATAACTTTGGCGCCAAAAATTGATAACTGTTTTATGTAGAGGTCGTGTAAGAAACAAGCATTTTTTTACTATAGTCGAGGAAGTCTAACTCACTTCTCGTCCAATTTTGGACATAGAGAAAAAAGGACTTAAAAAGAAAAAAGAAATATTAAAAACCAACGGCAACACTTACAATAAATTTCTGTACCGGTTTTGAAAGCCAGGTTTAAGTAATTTTCAATTTTCTCAAAAACTAGAAGACATAAAACCATTCGGTTTTTTGAGTTCGGTTCGGAGTTAGAATCGAGATAGGATCCAATGGTAAAAATATGCTTATTTTTTAGAAAGAAGAAAACATGAGCAAATATTATGTTCAGTTTTGACACAAAGTTATGTTTCAATATGAGCATATTGGTTATTATTTATTTTTTATTTATTTATTATGTTATGAACACCCTTTTAACTTTGAACTGGTTAACTTCAATGGAATTGAATGACAATCACACAAATGCATAAAAACCTTCTTACACGAAATCAGTCAAAGAACGAATGTCATTGTCATATTTCATAGAATCAATAAGTAATTTAGATAGTTAACTATCAGTTACCACATTTAAACATTTTCACATCACGACAATTCAACAAAATATATGCTTAAGCCCCCAGCCTAAGCTTAATCAGGCATCTAGTTCGAACTAGTATCGGTCACATAAAAATTATAATTTTCCATAATTGCCCTCGCCGCACTCACAAATCAATTATTTAATCTCTCAGCAATTATGAAATCCACTAAATACAAAGTATATATACACGCCTGATGTTATCATACACCCTTTGCCCCTGCATATACACTATGTGGTGTACAATACAATAAAGAGTTGACACTAACCTGTCGCCATTCCTCGCTTTTGCGCCCACTCTGCTATCGAAGGCACATGGTGCGCTGTGTTGTTCTGTGCCCGACAGTTATTTAAATCAACGGCCGCCGACACACCAATGGTCCCGTAATTGGCCTTCACACCACCCAGATAAGCCGTGGCTGTACAGGCCGAGTCTGCCACTTGGGCATTTGCACAGTAAGTCTGCAACCATAACAACAACAACAACAAAAAATTTAAAACCACAATAAGGGTAAAGAAACAAATTGCTCTGCATAGGAGTCTCTGCATTCTGATGGTCTTCTAACCACCTTACGCGGTATGAGCTTTCCTTTCATAAAGCCTTTCATATCGCTTATAAAGCGAAGCTAACAACTTGGTGAACTAGTTTCCTTATTTAACATACCTTGCTAAGACCAATGTATGGGAACTTCTCGAAGGACAATTGCTGCTCCTCTCCACCCATATATACTCGGGCGGCCGTGATTGTCGGGATGGACATTCCGTCGCCCAGGAACATTATGACGTTCTTCGCCACATTCATATTCAGTTCGTTCTTCTGTATCTGATTCCGGAGGATGTCCTGGGCACCAGTATTCCAGTACTCGCTGTACTCCTCATCTGGATTGGGGGACCGAAAACTAAGCAATGGCATGGCACGTTTGTGTAGCCTTTGCTTGGAACTCTGCTTAAAGTTTAATATCGGATGCATGCGATGTTCATCTTCTATTAAATTATGACAGTATTGTACAATTATGTATCGTTTTAAAGAGATTCACGTACCTAATTCGTCGATTACTTCCGTATAAGGGTTCGGGGCCGAGGACACACACGTCAGCCAAACACTTAGCACGAGCACAAAACAGAAAATTAAATTAATCATTTTCGATTAAAATTTAAATAACGTAACATATGTATATACACCGACAGACAGACAGCACTTTGGTTTTAAACTCTAAGCTTATAATGGCTAAACTCAAAGTGCGGTCGTGATGAGTTCGCGCTTTTTTGTTTAATTGTCGCTCATTTGCAATGCCAATCGCCAATGAGAGTGAATTATCGACTGTTGGTCGCTGGTCCAGCATTGGTTGTATTTATAGCATTATCGGTTCAGTTGGTATTGGAGCTGTGAATGAGACACATTAATTTTGAGATTGATATGTAAGTTGATAAGCGGTCGTTCTGTTTTCCTCGCTCACTTTTTTTTTCGTTTTTGTTTTGATTCTGGCTGAATGATTTTTTTTTGTAATTTTCGCGTTTTTGGGGTTTTTATTTATATGAAATTTGGAAGACAATTAAGGTTAGATTGCAAGTTTGGTTCAAAATTTTTAATTTCATCAGACAGTGAGATTATAATATTTCCGTATGATTTATACGCTCTTTTTTTATGTTATGCATTCTGGAAAATTACGAATCTGACGCATCATTGCAATCAGTTTCGATTGAGAATGTCAATACAATAATTATTTTAGCCTTAATCTTTAAATGTCGTTTTAATTAGAACTAGCGGAAGCCTATTAAAGGTACTTCCCAAAACGAATAATAATTCCACTTTTGTTCTAGCACAACATTTTTAGTGCTCGGGACTCATCGGTATTTGAAAATATACATAGGCACTTATTTTTTGAAAATGTATGCCAAATTTGAGCAAAATTTTTAAAATTTAATTTTTTGTTTGTTTATTTTTGCTAATTTGCCTGTAATAATGGGTTCGGAGCTTTCAATATATTTATTTATACATATATGTTTAAAAAATAATAGTATAGAAATAATAGTATAGTTCGAGCCGGTTTACGTTTGTTCGTTATCGGCACGAAATAACTTGTGCGTCAATGATTTTTTTTAAACCACCAAGCATTTCAATGGTGAGGTTTTTATCCCGAATGCAGTAAAATTTATTAAAGAATAAGGTCCGCGACTGGGTTTCACAAATTTGCTCTTGTAGCAAGTTACCACAAAAAATAATCTATATAAATAAAAATCAATTGCTTCGTACGATCATCACTGCAAAACCGCTACCTACACCTATTTGGATAATTCTTTTATGTCTTATTTGTTATAGTCAGGACATGGTTTGTATAAAAGAAAATATTTGTAAAATAGTACTGAAATAAAAACAGTAGGATCTAAGTTGGGAGATTTCAAAACAAATTGACAGAACAAATTTTTATTTTCATTATAAAAAAAAATATTTGAATTTTGTGTTACGAAAAAATAATTCAGGACTGGGTCGCACGAACTTGCTCTTGTAGCAAACTAATGGACTAAAAAAAATTAAATGTATTAAAATCTGAAGAAAGTAGAAAATTATCAAAAAATGGCCTAAAATTGAGATCAAGTTTTATGGCAGCTTTCATTAAACGGCTCTTTATAAATCACAAATGTGAAGTCTAAAATCTGTGCAGAATTTAAAAAGAATCGACTGAGCTGTTATCAAGTTATTGTCAAATTTGTAAGAACCGTTAACACCAAATTTCCGTTATGTGAATTTTTAGCCAACATCCTGAAATGCAGTTTTATTAAAAATTCTGCAAATATAACGTAAACCAAGTTTTATTTGAATGTTTGAACAACAGTACGACGAATAGAACAATATAACAACAATAATAAAGTTTTATCAAAATCGTTATAGCCGTTTTTGAGAAAATTTGGAAAAACTAAAACCGTTATATGGCAGGTACCCGTTATAGCCTGGCTTAAACATAAATTCGGATTTCCCCTCTAGGGAATCACCAAAAAGTCTTATATACGAAATTTTAACTAAATCGGTCAAGCCCTTTAGGCCGTAGGTCGGAAAATATTCATTAAGAAGACATCTATTACGTACATTCGGCCCTATCACAGGCCCCGTCGGATCGATTTCGGACTACGAATGTCAAAAATCAAAACATCGTAGATGACTTCTTACTGCATATTTTGCAACTTAATTTGCAATTTACAATTACTTAAAGCATTTATCCTTAATGGAATTGCAATATGTTCACTAATATATAAAATATGTTGGATTGTTTTTGCAATTCGTAGTACGAAATCGTTCCGACGGGTTCTGTGATAGGGCCATGCTACGAAATCGTAATCAACTATAATTGCACAATGAAACAAGGCTCACTGTTAATAGGATAACAAACAACTTATAAGCCAGTCGGCAGACTTTTTCTTGCAACAGAATACCCATTCAATTGTATGATTGGATATGGTTTGTTAGTATTTCAGGAGTATCCGTAAAAATGGCGGGATGGTAAAATGTTTTCGTAAGCCGCCATGTCATATAAACGCTCATATAACTTAAGAATGTCTTATCTCTTATCGGACGAAAAAAATGTTAAGAGCTTTTCGATAGGAAATTCGATATGAAATATGATCATTATGACAATGATGATTTTTTTAATGTCCTCTACAATTTTTTTTTGTTGCTACAGCATTTTATAGCGTGTAAAAATTAGTTTTTTTTTCAAAATTTTAACGAAATATTTTTTTTTTCTATTTTTAGTATTAAAAATTTGAATAAAAACTAAATTGTTATACGCTATAACTCCTAAAGTACGAAAAAAAAGTTGTAGGCACAAAAAAAATTATCCATCGAAAAGCTCTTAATTCGTCCGATATGCCATTCTTAAGTTATTTAAGAAAATGCGTTTTTCAATATGGTGGCTAACTCGAACCCCTAACCATCCCGCCATCTTTTTTTTCTATACTCCTAAAATACTAACGACAATATCCAATCATAAAATTGGGTGGGTATTCTGCTGCATTATGCAAAATTAATCGATGTTTAATTAATAATTTTTATAAAAAAAGGTCTTTTTACGAATATGAAGTACCCCAATTTAAAGTGCTAAATAGTTTGCATTTCATGCACAAAAATTAAATTTTTTCAGTCAAGCTATTTTCAAAATATTGAATTTAAAAAAAAAAAATATTAAAAATTTATATTAATGGAAAATAAAAAACTTCTTTTTCTCGTACAATAATATAATATTCTCATCATCAGACAAGCAAAACTAAAATTGAAAATAATTTATTTACAAATATTTTTTCTATTGAAATATTGAAAAGTATAAAATTAAATTTATTCAAAAAATTAAGAGTAGAATTAGAAAGTATAATGAATATTTTTGTAGATGATAGTGGTTCCGAAAATGCATGTAATAAAGATTGTTCAAATATTTTATTTTTATTTATATTGTTTGTACGGTATATGTACATTTCTTCATATGCATTTAATAGTTTTGGGTTGTTAACTTGTTTCAACAAGCGAAAACTTGCTAAAGCATGATTATTGCTAATCATATGATCGGCAGGCGATGATTCATTTAACATTTTATAATGAATTGACTTATAATGCTCTGACCATCTTGTTTTTACTGCTCTTCATGTTTGACCAATATAAACTTTATCTTAATCTTGACAAATAACGGAGTATATTTCAGATTTATCAAGTGTTTCTGTTTTGTATTTGATTGTTCCGATCATTATAAAAACCAGTTTCTCAATTTTTTGTATTGAAATCTTATCAAGTCATTTAGATCTTTCAAAATCGATTTAAGCGTTCACGAGATAGCTCAAGAAAAAAATAATAGTTCTATGGGAGGTACCGTTAATAGACTTGTGAAAAAAAAAATTTCGAGAAAACAAAAGACAATAAGTAAAAAACCATCTCTATTTTTTAAGAAAATCATTAGAGCCGTTTTCGAGAAAATTGAATTAATTAATTAAATTAATATATTTAATTTTTTTTTTTTTGATCAAATGCATAACTTGCCTTATAGTACCTATAATCGCAAGTAAAAATTGAATATGTCTATACTAAATTTTCCTTTAAAAAATGTCAATTACCAACTGAAAGCTTTATGCTTCTGTATCAGGATATTCTTGTATAGTGACCATTAAATATCCATTAATAATACATAATTATATTATTAATGAAGAATGCCAATACCCTTCTTATTTGTCAAACAAAATTCCATATCTATTTTTTACATGTGTTTTTGTACATATGTAGTTCAAAAATAAAAATAAATTTGTCAAAGCATCTTTTGACTTATTAATGTTCCTATACCAGTGCCTACCACAAATAGTTTTTTTTTTTTACATTTCTAAAGATTTTCCAAATATACAATTTTATGTTGTGGATGTTTTGGTTTTTGAAATATATTTATGTTTACATAAATATTTCCCAGAATTTTTATCACGTACCAGACGAAAGCCACCACAATCTTCAAACATTTTGCGATTTAGTTCAAAAGAAGAAGAAGAAGAAGAAGAACATTGTTTGAATGTTAAAAGAATTTCAAAAACTTAAAGATTGTAATTTCACAAATCTAATTTGTCTGCGTCAGCATCAACTATCAGTTATCACTACACAGTAAGTGCTTTAACAAAAAAAAAATATTGTTTACTACAAGAAATAGAAATAAAATTATATTATTGTGTACAAAATTTATAATATTTTTTTTATAGAACAAAAGGTCACAATACACACCTCCTTGCGCGATAAGCAATTGAGTGTTAACATTTTGTACAACTCATTCTGGTCTCACGTGATTAGCAATTGGAAATCTCGTGCTATAGCAATTCCACGATGCTTGATTCATGATGCTGTCTGAGTTATTGGCTACAATCGGAGGACTTATGTGATACACGCGATTAACACGAAACAGCGGCAACAATTTATTTGCTTGATGTTTTTCCTGTGTCGGGCGACAGAGATTAAATATTTCGGATTTTCTACTGAAAACATGTTCTTTTTTTTGTACTTCTTTTAGGGCCGAGTATTTGTTTCGAAGTTTTACGTAAACTCATGCTTTTAATAGAATCGAAATTAAATATAATATTTATTTCTGATACTTTGAAAGAAAATACTTTGCTGGAAAAATTCAAATAAAAATAAGAAAAAATTCTCTAAAAGTATTCTAGAAAAATAAAACATATTACTGGGTGGCATGAAATTGCTCTTTTACCAAGCTATTGTTAAAACTATAAATGACATCTCAAATTTAAATGAAACGCAATATCAAATTTAAATGAAATCGGTTAAGCCGTTATTAATTTATGCGGTTAAATAAAAAAAAGTTAATAAAAAGGTTATGTGTATGTAGAGTCGTAAAACAAGAAAAAAAATGAAACAATACAAACAAAAAATACAATAAAAAAAACCTATCTTTTGTGAACTTTTACCAAAAACCTGAAATGCAATTATTATAACAGCATTGCTAATGTATCGTAGGTACACAAAATTTTATCAAGGTCTTTAAAGATGTTTTCGTGAAAATTTTGAAAAAAAACTAAAGCCGTTATAAAAGGGGTACATATTATGTACCCACATTATAATATTTATAAAAAAAATATTTTTTTTATATTTTGAAATATTTTTTTTTTTTTTTAATCTTTTGAAAACAAATAATGTATGGAATAAAAAAAAAGATTTATATGAAAGCCGTCACCATCGGTAAGAATTCAATTACATGAATTTTTATCAAAATTGATAGTAATTTTTAGAGAAATTTTTAATTATCGGTTTTTCAAAAAAAAAAATTCAAGTTTAGAAGGAGTTTTAGAAAATTAAATTTAGTCAAAATCTAGTTCAAAAGATAGTCCGAATAACAAATAACGGTTATATGGCAGGTCCCGTAATAAGCTGATTCCGAAAAAAAAATAGATGACGGACATCGAAATTGATCCTATTTTTTGAGAAAAATGGATTAATCAGTTACGCTTATATGGTAGGTGGGTACCGTTATTTTTATACTTAGGTCAAAAATAAAAAAAACGTCCGGGAATATTTTTTTAAGAATAGTTTGCACCAAGTTTGAAACAAATCTGACCTACTTTTTTCGTCTTCTTTATCATCGTTATGTTATGTTGGATTTTTATTCCAATTTTTTTTTTACAATAGCATAAATTGCCTTTGCCTTACAGTACCTATAATCGCAAGTAAAAATCGAACTTCTCCGCTATTAGTCACAGAATAATACTGCATACGAATTTTTAAAAAAATACGCCCAACACTTCACATACGCAAAATACAGACCGACGGATGGCAAAACGAAAACTATTTTTGTAGGCTTCTCTAGAAAACAACTATTTTGTGATTTGTTACTCTCACTCAGCAAGTGCGTGCGACCAAGGTGATAATATTATTTAATTTTTTGGATTTATAATTTGTAGGTAGATTTGTCCACGAGAGGATTTACAAAAAGTATCAAAAACAAAACAAAATAAAACATCAGTAAAAGGTGTGGCATTCGAGTGATAAGGAGCTTGCATTTAAATGCGAATACAATTCTTCGATTAATGAACAGTAGTTGGATTATTCACTACTGAAACCAATTAGGGTCATTGCTTTGTGGGTTAATGACATTGATCTTAAAAGCTCGTAGGCAAAATTACTTTCTATTAGAAATGTTATCAACATTTTGTAGGACATTGAAAAAATTAAACATTTTTGTTTTAATCTTAAAAACATAATAATGGCGAGATTTCTCTTGTTATCAACTTTTATATAGCATTGAACATAATATAGGCATTAAAATATACGGAAATAATTTTGAACTATACTTAGTAACAATGATGGAATTGCGTTCATTCTGAACCTTTGAAATTGAAGCTTAGTGCTTACGGTAACTTAAAATCATGTGCCTAAGTAAATTGAATAACGTTTACACACAGACAAAAAATACATGTCATAATACATATTCAAAGACTATATATAGTAATATATACAAGTAGAAACTATACCAGCGTAAATAAATACAGAACGATTAACTCAGCTGATATTCTCTTTTTCATTTACTCCTTCTGACAGAAAATTTCATATGTTTGCAATTTTCATGTTAAGGAGATCAGCATGAAAGAAGCACATAAAGAGTGCATTAGAAAATTCCGATCACATTCTATGTTTTGAGAACTATGCACGAATTCAATTTAGACGATCGCGAAATAATCACTGCAAACTTACATGAGAAACCAATACATTGATGTTTGAAAAAATTGAGAATGGAGCGGTGAAATCTGAATGTCTTAGCCGGCCAATGCCAAGACGCAATAATTGATAGTCAGCAGAATAAAAATAAAATTGACATTATTAAATTAAATACACAACTCCGTCGCACGAACTTGCTCTTGTAGTAAACTACTGTTTTAAAAATAAATTCAATTTAGGGCTTGTTTCACAGACTCTGATTAAGTTTCAAATAAAATACTCAGCAGTTAAATTCGTTGTTTGCTGTGTATTGCTTTTTTTTCATTCTGTCAAAAAAAGTTCTGAATAGCTTAATTGAAACTTACTTATAGATAATGTGAAACAAGCCCTTAATAAATTATGTTCAGAGGGGAAAAATATTAGAAAATGGCGATCAAGTGAGATCAAGTTGTATGGTTGCTGTTATTAAACGTTTGTTTTGCCAAAAACTTTAAATGCCATTATGTGTTAAATAATTAATTTAACTTCCATAACTTCCATAACATAATTTAAATTAAATCCGTACATCCGCAGTCCGGACAGACAGACCGAACACCAAAGGACGGTATGACAAAACCTACTTTTTTAGGCTTCTCTATCATTGTAATGTCAGGTTTGATTAAAACATCGATTTTTTTTACACAAAACCATTACTTGCCGTATTGGACAAGTAAAAATATAACATCTTCCGATAGGTTGTGTGAGGACGTGAGGTGTGCTTATCGTCAAAGGCTCAAAGGCTGAGGTAGTTCAAGGGATCCAGGGTTTTCAAAAGAAACGCACTTACTTTTTTTTATTAAAGATAAGTTTATTCCACTTTTTCTTAAATTTATCTTATACAATTCTTTTAATATTTTTTTGATAAAATTTAAAATCTGGTTCATTATCTAGTACCATATATGTATTATATACTTTATACAATGCAATTTGTTTTTACAAAATTTTACAATCGAGTTCCCTAGCTCTGAGATAGCAGAAGTTACTAAATTCAAAGCATTGGACACTCGATTCACTGCAAAGAAGCACTAGATTCACATTGAGAAAGCACTTAAACTAAATTTACAGAAATCACTGAAGTCTTTTTTTTAGGGGCCGGTTAAATCTATCAGTAAAACGTATCAGTAAATACAATTTAAGGGAAAATTACCCAACAATGTTGGTGTTAATGGTATTAAAATGAAGGTACTGAATAGTATAATAATTCTATTAAAAAAAATACTCAATTATAGATCTTCATTCGCGTAATATTGTCATTTTGTGATTTCAAAGATCATTGCAGTTTTAATTATCATTGCAAAAACAAAAGTGTTTATATTCGTGATTTTAGGCCCAATTGCATTAAAAATTCTACTTTTCATTACTTTCATTTTGATAACATTTAACACAAACATTGTCGGAAATTTGTCTTAAAATTGAAAAAGTATATTTTTATTGATACATTTTACTGATAAAAATTTTACTATTAATTACTTTCATTTTGATAACATTTAACACAAACATTGTCGGAAATTTGTCTTAAAATTGAAAAAGTATATTTTTATTTTATTGATAATTGGGTACACTTTATTAATACTACTATTAACTCTTATAATTATATTTGTATCACTTCAACCGAGTGTGAATTCTGTGACTCAGAAAAATTGTGTTTAAAATTCTACTTTTAATTAGATGCTATTATTTCCAGCAGTCATCTAAAACGTTTTGGCACCTCTGTAGTGAGAAATATACACTGTTTGTAAAAAGCGAAGTTTGAATTTCTAGCTTTTGTTATTCTAAACGATGGGAGGGAGTTTCTGGCGGAAACTAATAATTAAATAATTAATTTGCTAGCAAATAACTTAAAAAGATTCGGCACCAATGTTTAAGCAAAAAGAAGACATCGAAGTTGACGGAAAACATTTTATGTGAAAAAATTTATTCTCAAAAACCCCCCAAACCGACCCCCCCATATAACATTTACCCTAACAAAAATGTCAAATTCTAAATTTAATCAGACTCTCAAAATATACATATACCTTTTCGTTATAAAAACCAGCTTGCCTAAGCAAATTAGCAAGAGCTCTAGGACGGAGGATGAATTCTATCAGTTTATTACCTTTTCCTTGCAATTTCGAAACCACCACCCACATTGCAATGCTCATACATTCTGGTTTCTTGTTTATTTTTTTTTACCCTTAGAAATATTTATACAAAATAACATAAGGCAATAACTGTACGAGTATAAAAGCAACCCTATCGTCACACAACATCAAAAAGGCTGAGACATTCCCAGGCGTATACAAACAATAAACTCACAATGTGATCGAAATTTCATTCAAGATTTATTATGACAAAGATTACCAATGTCAAGAGTAAAAACGGTCTCCATAAAAAAAAGAAACAACAAAGAAAGAAAGCCCTTGTTAAACAAGTTAAAGACAACAATTTTGGGATTGTGTACTAGTCGGGTTAAGGGTTTGAAGTTACGGTTCGGTATAACCTGGCCGCAAGCCAACTAACAAAAACACATGAAATGTAATCCGCAGAATAGGAAAACTAAATTACAAACAATATAGCATTTGTTTAGCCAGAGAAACTATATATGTAGTATATGGAGGCATGAAAGGAACAGCGCAATATGTCCTTCCAATATAAATGTCCATTCCAGACTCTTCATATGCATGTTCACTTTTCTATTACAACTGTAGATATACAAAACTAACATGGCAAATGGGAACTAAATAAGGATGAGTGTCACAAAGAAATCCATTACCAGGGCTAGATTTGTATAGATGAACATTAAAAATCCTTTTTCTACATGGGGCCCTATAGAAAGTTTGACTGCACTTCCAAGTATAAAACATATAGAGGTGAATATGTCAATTCTGATAATTGTTTGGTAATTAGTGTTGGCTTAACATCGATAGTCTATCGATAGTATCGATAGTTTATTAGATACTATCAAAACTATCGCCGATAGTTAAAAACTATCGATACTATCGCAGAGAATAAATAATTGTTGAAAATAGTTAAAGGAACACCGTTGTGAACAGGCATTCAATGTTATAATTTCAACAAATACCAGAACGATCAACTCAGCTGGTATTGTCATGTGAAAATGAGAGGCGCTCGCGTAAGGACAATGAAGAAGAAATACAGGAGTAGAGTAGGTGTTGTGCAAAAATAATGCAGCGCTTTTATTTTAATGTGAGTTGTTCATTTTAAAAGCATTTGACAATAGCGATATGAGAGTGATAAGTAACTCCTCCTGCTGCTCTTACCCTGACAAAACGACATTTAGCCTTCGATTTTTCAATGTATGCAAACATTTAGGTGACGCACGCATATGTACACTATACGTGTGCACAACACGCATTCCTGTATTTCTTCTTCATTGCTTGAGAATCTCGTCGACGACGACGTTTTGAACGACAAAGTTCCGGACGTGCGTCGGTCGCGATGACAGTGAACCCAAATGCCATTTTGCGTCTCAAAAAGTTTTTTTTTTTTAATAGTGCATTCACTATGTACTTTTACCTGGAAAACATTCGGAACTTAATGAAACTTTCACAGGTTATTTTGGGGTATATACTAGGTAGACTCCGCTAAGTTTTTGACCAGGGGCGTAAACTCCACATTTGTCTGACTTAGGGCACTCGCTTTTTTGTTTTTAAAAGAGCATTGAATTTATAATATTTTTAAAAAAAGTAGCTTGAATAATAAAAATAAACCACACCATTAAGCTTTGCTTGCAAGAATTAAACGTGAAACTGCGGTAAAAGAGAACACACAAAAATGTGCCGAAAATTCTGTCTTTCTGTCTGTCAGTCTAGTCGTATCGCTCAAACCAAACGGCTCAACCGAAAAAGGAATTCTTAAAAATTCACTCATTGCATATCTAAGGAAGTATATTTCAAATTTTATTTAATTATTCCAAGAGACGTGAAAGTTACAGATTTTTGAGGCGCCAAACTCCATTTTGGCGATGATCCGTTACAATCCCATAGAAATGTATAAAAATATATTTATAATGACACCTCTTTATAAAGAACTCTGTACCTGTACACTTGTGCATTTTGTCTTAGCTTTACATTTGAACAAATAAATAAAAATGTATTAAAGTAATAACTAAAAAAATCAAAAACTTGACGGTTTACAGAAACTTCTGTGGGCCTCCGTACCACTTGATTCATCCCTGTTCATTACATAATGATGGTGCTTTAGTTTTGTAGTAATCCTTGAGGAAACTTCCTGATTGTGCTTTGATAAAAACTCCCCCGACTTTCCTCTTTCAAACTAGGTCACCCATTTGTTTCAACTTTAGTTGAGTCGTCGTGGAGCATTTATCGCAAACATACACACACATACTTTGATCCTGCTTTACCTCTATACCCTGTATACTCCTGTACAGAGAAATAAATTTATGGCAATTTTATTTTCAATCAGAAAAATTGTTTTACACGAGTGCAAATAAAAGAAGAAAACAAGTACAAATATATACAAACACACACCTAATACAAACAAAAATAAAAATGGAATCCTTCCTTTACCTTAGTACTTGAATAGGCGGAAGCCCAGGTTTGGGATAGCGACATCCTGCTGGCAATTATTGTGCTTCATGTATGTAGGTTCTGCTTATGTGCGTGAGTTAACCCACAATTTATATCGCTTTGATTTTTTTCTTCCTGTATGGCAAATAAATTATTTCCTTTTTTTTCAAGGATAATGGACACACAAGGGATAGGAACGGAGACACATTATATCGTAATGAGTTTATAGCCTTAAGTGACATAGAGAAACGAAAGATTAATTGCTATATGAATTGATTTAGTCTTGAATGTTTCGTTTTAGGTTATTTTTGAAGCAGTTAGAATTGATTATGAAAATATATAAAATGTATTGGGACCATGTACCTATTGTTATCTTATCTTGTATCAATTTAGGGATTGTTTTAAATTGTAGTTTCCAGTTGAATTGGATGAAAACTTTGAAACTATCTAATATGGTTCAAAAGATTAGAGTAACAAATTATTAAATAATTTGTAAGATACCTTTTCGTCAACAATTCTGCAAACTTGCTTTTATTAAAAAAAAAAAAACTATATAGGTGCTCATGCCATTCGTGGTTTACCCCTGAAAAAAATAATTAAATAAATAAATTATATTATACTTAGTAATTTAAGGGTGTTCCAGGACTTTACATTGTTATAGGTGTTTGTCTCTAATTTTCTATCGCAAGTTGACGGAAATCTATTTCAACATGATCAAACTTCATGAGGGGAGTTGGGATCTACCTTTTTAACTTAGCGTTAGAAAACCCATTGGCTGGAACATCGATGTTTGTTTGATATAATTTTCCCTACGCTAACCACCTAACTTCTCAACTTTAGTCTGTGTATACAGTACATGATTATGAAATCTAATTTTTTGGAACTCCTTTTATTCTGGAAATAATATAAATTAGCTGATCTCTATAGTTCCTTACTATATATTCTCCAGAGCGTGACCTTACCATATGTTCCGTCCATATAGTCCATCATCAGCACCGATTTTTTAAAATGATTTATGGCTATACATTTGATCTCAATTTGGTCGATTTGTTGGAACTCTAGGTTATTAACCAAATCGAGTTTCCGAAGCTGCTCGATGGTGAAATGTTGGCGGTCATCGCCATTTATTACTTCCCAGACGAGCGCCTTTTGTCTTTCGGAGTATCAAGACGAGGAAATCGTGTGCTGTTTGTTGCAGGGGCTATACTTCTTGTGAGGAAGTAAGAAGTTCTCCAAAAGTATGATTTATCTAGTCTAGATCTTAGCCTTTCGGAGTTGACGTTTAACTGAATCACAGCTGTCCAACTTGATAAATTTTTTCTACGAATATACTTAGGGGTTCGCATTAAGATTGTTCCATGTCTGAGGCCAAATTAACGCTGGTGTCATAGCAATTTGCTTTTTCCTTGAGTTTTTGGGCCTGTTTCTCAATTTATATTCGACTAGCTAGTATTTTTTTAAGTTAAAACTTCCTGGGATCTTCTTCCATTTTTGCTGTCACGAGAAGCACCTTAATATGAGCTTTCAAACTGATACTTTTTATACATTGTGAACCATTTCCCTTCAGTTCAGGGTAAATTGGCCACAACTTTCCCATTTTTCCGCTTCACCTTTTGTATCTGCTTGTGGGGTTAGAAGCCGGGGCTTAAACCTTAGAAAACTAATGCCATCCTACTGGTTTCGGATAGTTCCATGTATAAGACCAACTGAAAAGTTTTGTCGCTGCATTTTTTCTAGGAATTTTTAGTTCCCTTTTCTTTTGAGCGGTTGTATTTTCACATGTTTTCGACACTCGCTATACTTCTAATTTTGTTGGTAATCCTGCTACTCGCTTTTTATTATATCGCTAGTTCACCTTGGTGTTATTTGCCTGGAAGTGATCCTTTGTCACGTCTTATGACAAACGCTTTTTTTACGGATATATTCTGGCTGAAACCCGTCCAGTGATTGAAGATAAAACTGATAACCAATTGAAGTAAACAAATTTGTACCTGTGATTTAACATAATGTTCGTTTTTTATTTTAACTTAGAATAACACAAGTTGCATCCATTACCAATCTTTCAAACGGAGGGCAAAATACAAATTTCGGTCTTTGACTGAATACCTACCTAACCTAGGTATACCTATACATATTTAAAAAATTGAATATCATCGTTGTTCAAAGGTCATCTAGCATATATGTACGTTAAAATAAGTTTTTTTTCAATAAGGTAAATTCAATGGAACACTAAGTTAAGTGTAATATAAATTCCTATTTTTTCAGTTGAAAAGTAAGTATACACCTATACACGATGCACTCAAACTTCAAAATAAAAAAGAACACAAGGCCATTCCATTGGTATGGTACATTTACCAAAAGTCAGTTTATGTACCTAACATACATATACAATATACATATGTGTGTACACTATCTATAACCTCCCAACTCAGCAATATAGCGTTTGCAATATAGATGTTTGTTATTCACTTTACATTTTTTTATTAAAATGCGTACCTACTTAGATATAGGTAGGTAGGGTAAGTCGGGTGAATATGCCAGTTTGGGTAGTATGCCATTTTTCAATATTTTATACTTTTAAGTCGATATTGGCAATGCTGATGATGCAATTCGTTCAGTTTCGCTTAACAGGTGTGCAAGTTACTAGGTGTCTTTTTATAATATTAAGTGTAGTTTAAAACGTTTGTTTTTCAGGTTTTTTTCAGTTTTTATATTTTTTGACGTTCTGCCGTAATATGCCATATTTGCATTTTACAAACTTAAGTGGCATATTACAAATTGGGGCCAAAATTGCACCCAGTAATGCTCTAAATGCCAAAAATGGATGCACGAGGATTTTTTGGAAAATGGAAGCTGACCGATATGTCCCATCGATTAAAATTTAATATACTCACACTACCTACCATACCCAATGTTCATTTAACCCCTTCAGAAGTGGCTTATTACCCTCACGTGTGGGTAAAATGCCACTTTTTAAGGTTTTTTTAAAACTGAATTTACCATGAATTATAAGAATAAAAGTTATGTTTTCCTTTGTTTATTTGTTGAATAAAAAAACAATCTAATGAAATTGAAAAAAATTGTACTAAACTTGTCATATACTATTTATTTTTATTTGTTTACTGTTAAGTGTGGCATATTCGCCCGACTTACCCTATACCTACAATTCCCCAGAAGTCCATCATTGCAATGCTCTCCTGATGCCCTGCACTTTGTTTTGTAAATAAAAAAAAATTATCTAAATATCTACGGTATAAGTATCTATAGATATATACACATACAATTACATATATATGTTAAAATGTATAAGTATCTTTATTTGTACATATATATATTATGCGTATACATCCGGATGGAATATAAAACCGTTGTATTCAAAGCTATACAAAAGAGAAATAAAAAATAAATAAATTAAGTTTCCATGTTATTT
Organism: Baccha elongata; assembly: GCA_951217065.1. Taxonomy (NCBI): domain Eukaryota; kingdom Metazoa; phylum Arthropoda; class Insecta; order Diptera; family Syrphidae; genus Baccha; species Baccha elongata. The sequence continues at coordinate 87,365,301 of OX578273.1, forward strand.
CATATTTTTAGTGCGCGCATTATTATCGATTTATAATGGAACACAATATACATCTTAGAATAATGTGTTATAACGTTATAACGATTGCAATAGCATCCCGGAGCAAAACGTTAGCATTATATTAAACGCATCACACTGAATAGCCCACATTCGCCTCATACCTCACATTACACCACTCACTACTTCAGGACATAATGAATCCCCAAGGCCAACAGCAATTTCCAGTGTTGTGTCATAAATGACACACAGATAATAACGTACATCGCACACGATTTTGAGTGCCATATCCATTCGTTCAAGAGTACATAAATACTAAAATACCTATGTAGCTACCAGCAACGACTACGACAACCGAAAAAAAAAGTATCTGTCTGAATCGAGTGCGTTCGGTAATGTGTACATAATATGATTCCCAAAACCCAAGCCATTGAGAATCGCAAATAAAAGCATCCTGCCAGGATCACATTCCCTCCATTCCCGCATTGCTGTGGTGTGTGGTGCTATGGTTATATGTATAATGTATATATATATGTATGTATCGCGGGGGTGCACACAAAGGATTTCACACAATCAACCATTCCATTTATATGAACCCTACATCATCCCCCAGCGCCCAGCATGCTATGTTAGGGTGGTGTGACAAAAAGCAAAATAGACAAACACTTTAGAGATAGACTCATCGAAGGTAATGAGGAAAAGTGAGAAAAATTGCGAAAACTCAATGAAAATTGGATCACACATAAGAAAAGGAAAACAATTTATTGAAAGCCTCCCTCTCTGTATAAAATACGTATTATACTGTTTTACTTTCAAAGGTCATGTTTGGGATTCATTAAAAAAAAAACCAGCCACACATTTTAAGCTAAAATCCCAATTAATTTTATTACTTCGTTTACTAAAATGCTTTTAAGTGCATTTTTGTGGAACTGGACATTAGTTATGAGAATAATAAAATTTAACGCCATTTTAATTTTATATCTGCACTTTTTTAACAAAAAAAAATTGTACCTGCCAACCATGGATTTTTATTCACCACTCGCGGGATTTTTCATAGATGGTAAAAGAAAACATAACAGTGGAGGAACACTTTCACTGTTCTCTCTGTCTTATATATTGAATTTTTAATGCCAACTTTACAAATTTACAATTAAAGGACTCTTTAAAAATTTATTTGTAACAAAATGGAACTTTTTTAAAATCTTTTTGCAGCTATCAACTTTTAGAGCAACTACGTGAAACCCAACCAGAATCCTTTATTGATTTAACGCTTTCGAAAAACGGAGACAAATTATTATCATCCGCTTAATGAATGTAAGCATGTTCTATTGTACCCCCTACCATCATATCTATCGATTTTTCAAACGAAAAACATAAATAACGGTACCTACCTAGGTGGAATGTAAGTGGGGTTCATTCCTCTGAACAATCGGTTTGATTTTTAGGATGCTGGATTTTTATATGCAGAATTATCATAATTAGAATTCTGGAATGTGAGAAATGGAAGGCAGATTTAACAAGATAACAAATGACTTCAGAATGACTGTCAAAAAAGTGAGAAGTTAAGAAAGATTTTTCCGACAGTGAAAAAGAAAAATGTTCAAGATTTAAAAGTCTCTTACTTTTAGTAGACAACATTTCTGTCTTGTGTATTCGTAATTATGGTGTATTCGTGATATGGTGGGCGGGGCGGGAGGTTTACGTTCAAATGATCGACACAAAATATGTCGAAATTTCTTAATTTTTTATGGATTTTTTATTATTAATAATTATCGACAATTAATACATATCGATAATTTTTCTTACCGACCATCAGTAAAATATGAAAAATGCCGAACTCCTAAACAAATAAAAGGCACGACTGGGTCGCACAAAACTTGCTTTTGTGGCAAGTTACCGAAGAGCTTCATACAAAATGCATGACTTAATTATACAAAATTAAATTAAATTCATAAAAAAAAATAACTATGAAAATAAATTTTTTACTTAAATCGTCGCACGCCATTATTTTTGCTATATTGCAATATATTTAACAATTTTTTTTATCAAAATCGTACAAGAAGTTTTGAAAAAATCGATTTTTTTAAACAACTTTTTGAAAATATTTTTCAGAAAAAAATTTGAATATGTCAACTTAAGAAAACTGACAGTTTGCTTGTGTAAATAAAATTTTATAAAATTTCATCAAACTAGTTTTGAAAATATTGACTTTACAAAAAAAAAAACTTTTCTTAAATTAATTGCATATTTAGTTGTTTAATTTATAGAAAAATAATGTACGCCATCTTCATTCTGATATCTAGGTCTTCTTAAAATTAAAATTTGGTAAAGATTCGTTAAGTCGTTAACGAGAAAACCAAAATTTAAAAAAAACTCTTATATGGCAGGTACCGTTAAAACTATTTTCTGGGAGATACGACATAAACCATCTGAATGTTCTTTAATGCCGTGTTATTCATGTCAACTTTGATCAAAATCGTTTTAGTCGTTTTCGATAAAAACAAGCTTTTTATAAAATATAATATATATGGCAGGTACTGTTATTTTTAGACCTATAAAAATCCAATTCCAAAAAACCCTCTGTATAGGATACCTTATAGACCCCAGATACCAAGTCTCAAAGAAGTATGCGTATGCCCAACCGTTAAGGCTGCAGATCCCGCTGAAGGTGCTTATACATACATACAGACTGACAGACAGACAGAAACACGACAGAATTTCCAAACCACAATTTTTTCGAATTTTCGAAAACCTTTATATGATCAATGCGTCGATTGCTAAAAGATCGACGGTTAAAATATCGACTGTAAGACATCGATTTTTGTCAACATTTTGAAAGTCGAACGTTGAAATAGTCGACATTTTCACAGTCGAGAATTTAGTTAGTCGACATTTTGAATGTTTTTTTTATTCTTTTCGACATTTTAAAAATCGGGTTTTTGAAACAAAACAAACAAAGCAAAAAGTACATGATTAGCTGCAAATTATTTAACTTTCAGTTTAACTTAGGTACATTATTCTTTATCTGTTTTCCTGGAACAACTCTCGAGCTTATATCAAATGTAGGTAGTATTTTCTTCTATCAAATGATATAGTACACATAACTTATATCTAACACTTGTTTCCCTAACACTAGTTTCCAACTCTGAGAGTTCAAGAAAATTTAAAAAAAACTACATTTCAAACAAGTAAAAAATCATGCTCCAGGTGAGGCTCGAACTCACAACCCCGGCATAGCTCAAACAAATACTGATTATAAGTACCGTGCGCTAACCAATTGCGCCACTGGAGCCCTCAAACGAGATTGTCAAAATGCTAATATGGAATTTTTGAGGCTAATAACGTATACGGTCAAAGAGATTATATTCATATCAAATATTGGATTGCATAAATACCTACCTAGAATTTGTTGAAATTTTGTATAATGAATCCCAGTAGAGAAGAAAGTAAACAATCAAACGACGACATACCTATCTGTTTGACATTTTATACTAAATTCTTGTACCACTTTGTCACTAATTGAAGCGACAAGACTGATCTCAATGTATACATCTGTACAAACACTTATCATTGTTACCCAACAACATGAAATGAAATGTTTAAATTTGTAGATACAGATTATACCTACACTTAGGTAGATAACTAACTATACTCGTATTATCAGATACCTACATGGTATATGGTTCGTTCAGTGAAGCGTGAGCGTTAGAAATTCTGAAAGCCTGTTAGTTTGATGTGATAAGGGAGATTTCTGATTGTACATTGAATTTAATTCTAAAAATAACTGTTGATAAGCTTGTTACTGTTTTGTGTTACTCATATGGGGGATGAGTATAGAAGTTTTTATAACAGTATTTGACAGTGCTCTTAAACTGATTCCCTATTCCAACGAAACGAGAATAATGATAGTAGTGTCTTTATCATTTTAAATTATGTCATTTGTATAGGTTTATCATATTTGTGTAAAAGTAGAAAATATTTCTTATCATTCATCCTATAGCCTCTAGGGTGCATTCAATAGTTGATTCATGAAGTGCACCTAAGTCATTAAAAATTGAATACACAGTGAAACAAGTATAGATAAATAATTTTCTACTGGGAGACGTTTGGAGATGGACAAGAAAAGCAATGGATAAAAGACCCGACATTAAAGTTATCAAAATATACATTTAAATTGATTTTAGTTATCTTTTCAATACAATTTATCGGAGGGTTCAATTCTGTTCGATATGTATTGGAACAACTTTAAACGTAATTTTGTATAAAAAAAAAGCTATATATATCAACCTTGAATATAATTATATCAACCTCAAAAATAACTTTCAATTTTCTCGCTCCGCCCTTGAACTAATTTTTAATTATTTAAATAACCGTTTAGTCTCTGTTGAAACTGAACTTGGAATTTCTAGCCCATACTCTGTCAACACAGGTGTCCCACAAGGATCTGTTTTAGGTCCCCTACTTTTCTGCGTCTTCATTAATGATCTTCCCGATTTTATTGTTAATTGTAATGTACACATCTATGCAGATGATGTCACTATACCTATATCATTGCTAGAAAACCTGGATTGTTAGAGGGCTGCGTCGTGCGAGTTAATGAAGATTTCTTCCACATTCAAATTTAAATTGAATCCTCTTAAATCGTTTGGTATGGTGTTTTCAAGAAGAGATATACCTCTAGTTGATGTTACTTCTCTTGACCTAAATGGTTTTACGTTACCTTATGTTGAACGAGAAAAATATCTTGGTTTTATTATTAATAGTAAAATGAGTTGTTGTGACGGTACCTCAGATACCATTAGAAGAATTTACAGTGGATTGCGAAGTCTCAGAACGTCCTCGAACTTGCTGACTTCGAATATGAAAATGCATCTGTTGAAGTCATTGCTGCTGCCATTTTTTTTCATTCAATTGCAATGTATACCCTTGTTTAGACTCGGAATGCAAGCGAAAAGTAAATGTTGAGTTCAATGACTGTATAAGGTTCATCTACGGCTTGCCAAGGTAAATATAAGCGTTTCACAGCATAAATCTTGTCTTTTTGGTATGAGTTTGGATAGATATTACGAGTTTAGATCAATTCTGAAACTACATGATATAATTCATAATAATTGCCCTGAGTATTTGTATGAATATTTGAACTTCCTTCAGTCACCTAAAGGCCTGAAATTAGTATTACCGCAATTTTCACACACTGTAGAAGAACGATCTTAATTTGCCAATGTAATTAGGTTGTGGAATAATCTTCCACACCATTTGCAAATAACCATTTCGTCATCGCGATTTCGAAATTTCTATAATAACTTCAAAGTTTTTAAATTACTATAATTATTATTGATTTGCTTTGTAAACTTATGAATTTAATGGGGCATATTCATAGACGGTGTTTAAGTTGTGTTTAAGAAAAACTCGACTTTATCCTATTTAAATTACATTGTTTAAACACAGTCTAAGAAAAATTCGAGTTTAAAATCAACTATGAATATGCCCCAATATATCTACATCATTTTTTCGTGCACATGTACCTATTGTTATTTAATTTTTAATACTATCTACGAGATTTCAAGCTCGGTTGTCTAACGGGGAAAGAAAGAAAGAAAATACAACCCAAACTAGTCACAACTTGGCAGAAATTCGAAGTTGAACGTCTTATTTCCAGTTTCTCCCAACACTTAAAATATTTGTTGGGTTGTTAAATCTTAAAATGTCATTTTTCAATTCCACCAACCACTTTCAGTTTTAAAAGAGCCAATAAACCAAAGTCCCATTTTGTTTCAAATAAATTTTAAGGGCGACTTAAAAATGCAAGACAAAGAGATTTTTTTTCATTGATATGCTCTCCTCTCGCTTGCTCTAATGAAAAAGACCAATGTGTGGTGAATGAAATTCCGTTGTTGGCATTGAGTTCCCTCATTTTTTTAAAATTCACCTCTTAATGTTGGTGCAAAGCATTTTAAGTTAAAATGCCAATATATTTTATTACTCCGGTAACTAAAATGCTTTTAGGTGTATTTTGGTGAAACTGGCCATTAGCATATCAGAAATTATCAAGAATATAGATATGCTACATTAACTACAGAGAGCACCTGAGTGTGAAGCTCTCTTCTGACTGTCGAATTATTATCCCATCATCAAACAAAACAACGTCGTTTTTCTCGATAACTCTATAATATGGACTTGCAAAAAATGTGAAAAACACGGCTATTGTATTTACCCAACATAATATTAGAAATTCTGAAATAATGCTAATAATGAAATTGAAAAACTCGAAGAAGTATTTAAAAAACTTAGTCGAAATATTCCGCAACACCCATAAACGAACTAATAAAGTAAGAAAAACCTGACGTTATAGTCTAATATCAAGCGAAGTCAGTGAGATATTTTCAAATTCTTGAATGGAAAAGGTAAGTTTGTATTTATTTATGCCATGCCATTCTGTAAGCACTTGTAAAAATTTACTCGGTTGTTAATTCTTAAACAGATATTAGCCGTGTTTTTTTTTACATTTTTTGCAATTCCATAGATATAGAGTTTTCGGAGGAAATGACATTGGGGCCCACACCATTTCCAACGAAATTTGACGTTTCCATATTACATATGTCCATGCGTTATAGTTCTGCCGTAAATACAGTTTTATCTGGACTAAGCTAAGTCCCGATAGTTATCTGATGGATTAAGCTAAATCCATATGTTGTTGTTGTATTTACGTGTAAACTGATGTACTTTTTTTAACACAAGTCTATGTGAAATTGCAAAAAATCGTAGCCAGTTTTGTATTGCCCCTATCCCACACCCACTATCAGTTTTAAATATAGAAGAATAAACAAAACGCCCATTTTGTTCCAAATCAACTGATAGTTTCTTAAAATTTCTTAAAAGCATGAAAGGACATTTCAAATTCAAAGTTAATTATTCAAATACTTTCTCCTTTCATTCACTTTAAGAAAAGATACCACGGGTGGTGAATTTAAACACAGCGTTGGCATACATTTTTCTTTTTGTTTAAAATGAACCGCCTCAGCAACAGGTAAAAAATATAAATGCCTATACATTTTATTATTTCAACTTCTTTTAAAGCTTTATTCGGTTCTTAAATCTTAAAATGGCATTTTCATATTGTACTAATCACTTTCAGTTTTAAACGGACAAATAAACTTAAGTCCCATTTCATTACCAATAAATTTTCAAAGCTTTTTGTCAAATGAAAGTACAGCTAGAATTCAAAATAAAACAAGGAAGAATGCTAAAAGCGACCCTTACTCGGTCAGTCATTTGACATCAATCTGTAATATATAGTGTTTGTAAAAATAAGTCTGTATTTGTTTGACGAAAAATCAAAACCCTTTTGATTTTGCCTGATGACTTATTATAATATGTATAGATGACTGACGTCCTCTGACTGACCGTGTAAAGGTCGCTTTAGTTCTCCTTTCATTTTCTCTAATGAATGATTCCACGATCCACAGATCCACCACCATCATCGAAGATCCAGGGTTGGCATTGGCACACATTTTCATTTTATTTAAAACCGCCTCCTAATGTTGGTGCAACATATACCGATACATTTTATAACTCGGATAGCTAGCTTAAATGATTTTTAATGTTTTTTGGTGCAACTGGACATAAGCCAGATAAGACACCTACCCTACAATGTGAGGTGGGGTGGTAGATATGATTATATAGGTATATGAAGGTTCAAAAAGAACATTTACAACTAAAAACCAATTTTTTTTTCAAAGAACCGATAGAAACTACTTATTATTTACATATTATCGCACAAAATAGATTAAAAGATTAACATACAAAAATAACAAAACACAAAGAACTCAAATCAAATATTGATGGGATGTTCCTACGTTATATAAATGTCCTTGGGCATACAAAATACAAAACAAAAGTTTATTCCATTGATGACTTTAAGAAATAAAAGAAAAAGAATTGCCTTTTTTCATACCACCAAACCGCAACGCCTTAAAACTTCACTCATATATATCCAATGTGGCGTGAAGAATCCATAAAACTGCACAGTTTCGGAACGGTCTGATGTCACTTAACTACCAATAGATCCCATTTCGGACCAGCCAGCATGTGACTAGAAACACATTTTACTTTATAACTCGCAGTCGCAGGTTTACCAAAATACTTTTATTATCCTTTCCTTTGGGTAGGTAGAAAGCTGCAAAAACACTTAACTAGCCCCATAAAAGCAAACAGCAAACATTCCCGATTATTTATTTAAATGCGAAATGGCTGCAAGAGAGTATGGGGCGAGAAAGATGTGGTTACGTATATGCATGGGATCGACCTTTTTCCCATCACCATATCACCCATAGAAACGAGATTCGTCCCTCAGCAGGGAATTTTCGGTTATAGGTGGGGGTAATTTCCACTTTCGACAAGGAGCTTGATGGTGACCATTAATCTTCTCTTTCGCCGAAATGCCGTACTTTATTCGTGTTTTGGTGCGTAACAAAATCTTCACGTGAACCCATTTCAAACACCTGTTACCAGTATCACAGTAAAATAAGGTAACCTACATAGCGAACTGGAATATTATTATGAACATTGGGGATGTGACGACAAACAACGATGATGGCGCCCTCTTGGTGTGGGCGGTAGCCTTAACACTATGACTAATGGTATTGAGATTTTTGATTGTTTATTCAGCTTATACGCTCATGATAAATTAATCTGAAAATGGAAATCTGGTAAAAGCTTTGAAATGGACGTTTTCGCTGGATGGCGCACTTAGCCGTTCTTAAACTGATTATACTGATTGACTGGATAATCAAGGGATCCCATTTGCCATTCGTATAGTTTGTCCAAGGAATTATACATAGTCCTAAGCGAAATAATTAAGGTTTTTTTCGAGTCCTTTGTTCAAATCTTTGTCTCTCTGTAGACTATTACAAATTATTTTATGTTTAGCCATATATTAAACGACCTTTTAGCATTTAAGTTAAACTATGAGTTGAATATTGAAGTAATGTGATACAGAGATAGATTGAACTCTGGAAACATACATATATACTTAATATAGGTACAATACAGTCCGTAATATTTAGATAAATTAAGGTAAATTTGATTTTTCAATTATTTGATACTTTTATGATGTAAGTACGGAAGTATAATAAGGTATACTGATTTGATTGGAGAGGAAAAGTCGGGCTTTAAATTCTTGAAAAATAATAGAAGTTCGAATGGCTCGCTAAAGTTAAGGGACTTATTTCAACACCTTTAGATTTAAATATCTTATTAAAATGTGATCTTATCTTTGAAACATTAGAATGAACTTATCTGGTTTGAAAAAGAAGCCAATTGAATTAAAACTTTACCTAATATTAGAGGAAACCTGAAGGTTTGCAGCTAAATGATTAACCGACTTTCCGACTATTGTACCTATACCTAATCTAAAATTATATTCTAAAATTATGATTTTCCACCAAAATTCACGAAGTATCTACCTACAGCGAGAAACAATTTAAATAGAATTGGCGTAGTAAAAGAATTCAAGTACTTGGGTGCCAAATAAATTTTACCTGCGATATCAAGAAACATATCGAAGCATTTCGCAAAGCTTTATCAACATGACGACACGTGACGGAAAACAATAAAAACGTAACACTGTCAACCAAATACAACATTTTTAATAATTTCGTAAGGTCCATGTTTTGCTATATTATATGGTTCCCAAATCAGGTAAGTTTTCGAGCTGCAAAAGAGAAAATTAAAAAAAAAAACCTGCTTACTCCACATTTTTCTCAAACTGTTAATCTGTAAAAAGATCCCTTTGGTCCTAGGCCGTGTGTCAGTTGCGATAAAAGTGCGGTTAATTTTGATCCCATGGCTAAGTTTTGACATTAAGTTGACAGACGTCAAAAATTAGCATGCTTAGGAGCTCGTTAACATTTTTAGCGTGGTGTTTAATTTTTAAAATTTACTAAGTGTCTGTTCTGTTATCCTAACAATAATCGTCAACAAAACAAATTAATAATATATAATGTATTTTATTGGCTCTAAAATCCATATTTCCTTGACAAGAGTCGTAAACAAAACAAAAATCATATATGTTTACGACTGTTGTCAGGGTAACAGAATAGACAACTAGTAATTGCACGAACCTAAAAATGTGTTATTCACAAGATTCTTAAGATAGCCAGGCGGTGATTATTCAGCATGGAAATACTATAGAAATGTAAATACAATGCTTACACATTACGTTAAATGTGAAATTACAAATGACTGCTAGGTACAGCTGGATTTACCATATTTTAAAAAAAGAAGGGGTTTGCTGTTGTCAAAGGTAAATAAGTTCTTTAAAATGTGTTCCAATACAAATAAAATACACGACTGAGTCGCACGAACTTGCTCTTGTAGCAAAACACAAGATTAAAAGTTAGACCAAGTTGTATGGTAGCTATTATAATACGTTTGTTTAGCCAAAAACTTTAAATGCCATTTTGTGTTAAATAATTAAATTAACTTCCATACTAAATTTAAATTAAATCGGTTAAACCGTTATCAATTTATGGACAAATTTATAAAAACCGTTAAACCCAATTTTCCGTTATGTGCATTTTTAGACAAAAACCTGAAATGCAGTTATATTAACAGTAGTTTAAATATAACGTACAAATAGTTTGATAAAAATAGTTAGAGCCGTTTGTGAAACGGAAAATTTCTTTTATGATTTCGTTGTGTCATTTTTGTATAATGTTTTTCGTTTCACATCAGTGGCTTACTAGGCTTAGTACTAACATCGAATGCAATTTCTTTCGGGATCGTGGCCATCTTTTGTTAAAACCATTGAGTTTATACACATAGAGGAATCAAGATGGTGTCAAACTCACCGAAGTAAATGTCGCTAAATGAACATATCGAGTAATCACAATTGCAATAATTCCCGGACCGAACTTAATTCTTCTGTATACATTTGTATTTGTTTTTCTTTATTTTTTTTTTGCCTTTTAACTCAAGAATAGTTGCTGCAAGAGTAAACAAAAAACAAGTCGATAGTAGGTAGGGAAATCCTACGAGCAAAGTTTGAAACTTACACATGCTTTCTCTATGTGTATAAACTCAATGGTAAAACCCAGCAACTATTTTTGGAAGCAATTATATTTGCAATTCCGAGTTCCGATATTACTACAGGTTCCATGACAAGGAATCAAAAATAAAATCGCGGAATATCAAAATGCAACAAAGGACTTTAAGTTTTAAGACTGACCCTTATTTTTAAAAGCTGTACATATATTTTACTATCTAAATATACATATAATACATGTAAATAATATATGTATACATATACACATATATATATATTATACTATCCAAAAATAAAATTTATCAACTTTGTGAAATAACGACTTTAATGAATACATCTATACACTATGATATGAAAAATGTAGGAAAGTAAAACAAATGTTAAGAGAAAAAAAAGTCCACCCCATATTTTACGGTCACGGTTACCAAAGATTAATATAAAAAGAACAAATCACAAAAACGCTTGTGTTTTCAAAACATTCATGTAAATCCAAATCTATAAACTCACTAAATTAAATTAAAATGAGGCTCAGGTGAAAATTGGAGGATTTGTGAATATCCAATTGTTATTTTCTTGTGAAGGCCCTTGGGGAAAAGTCCCCCGAATCTTACATGCATAAAAAAACACACATTATATTGAATTATGTCGACGTTGACTTTCAAATTGTTTTTTTTTTAAAGGACACGAAGCAGAGCCGCAACCTATAGGTATAGAGAACATTTAAATCCCAAAATATTCGGTACAAATATGCCCGCAGCTCATACGTTTTTTACACACATGTACATACACATATATAGACACAATACACAATCACAAATCCCTTAGCTTTTCAATCATTTGAAACAAAACAAGTAAAAATATTCAAACCTGGATTATTTTCACACAAATTGGCTATAACTTGAGGCATCATACAAAAAAAAAAAATCATTTCAATGTTAAACAATCGATGATGCAATTCGAAATTCATGTTTATTTAAAAATTATATTATCTGCTTTAATTCGTCCTTTAGTTTGAAGATAGAATTTCAGAACTTTGATAGAAAATGACTCAAAAAACGTAGATATTACATTAATGTTCAGTTGTATACCAAAAACATTTTAACCCATTTTAGTTATGGGCAAAAATGCAATCCTTTTCAGGCATGATAATGTTAGGGCAGTTATACATTATTATTTTAAACGTTTCAATCTACATTTTAGTGAGAAAACATTTTCGTCCCAAATATATTTACCATTGTTGGGATATTTTTCATGCACTTTGACCCCGGATACATTGGAGCAATTGCACCAGCAACTTGAGTCAAAACGAAAAAGAGAGGGTATGATTTTATATAAGAAGAAAAGAGTTGGAAAACACAAAACAAAAACATCTTTTTCCTTCTTATGTAAAATCATTCCCTCTCTTTTACGTTTTGACAAAAGTTGCTGGTGCACTTGCTCCAATGTATCCGGGGTCTTTGGAGGGTTGTACTGTAGCTTTGGTTTCCGGCTATTTCAGGTAGCCATAATTGTATTTTGTTGACGAATGACATTCAAGCAATAACTGGAAAAAAATTCAAGCCCGCGAAAATAATATCTCAAGCTCTCCTACTATATTCATTGATTTCGTCTGGTTCCATATAAAACCCATCTTTTGTAATTGCTGTCTTTGAAGTGTCCAGACCAAAGAAACATTTATTAAAAGAATAAAACATTTCTGAAATGTTTTTACAATACTGTTTTGTTCTGGACGCTTGATAAACATTTCCGTAATGTTTCTGAAATATTTCTTTGTTTCCCATTTGAGATGGGAAACATTTATTTCGCAAATGGCATAGAAAGCAAAATTTTTTTGTTTCACGTGGATGAGAAAATGGAAAACAAGAAACATTTAAAAAATGTTTCTTTTGTTTTTTTTTTTTTGTGCGGGCGTCAAAATGACGAATGGAAACGGGCAAACAACAACGAACCGTCTAATCACCAAGTACGTACCTACCTGCATGTCAGAAAGACGAAACATTTCACGTACGAAAAAAAGTATTGGTGTAATCGGGTTGGTTAAGATACGAAATTCCTCAAATCAAAATCTCGCTTTCAAAATCTCGCATTACGAAATCTCGCAATCTCATAAACCCGCAATTACAAAAACCCATAAACTAAAATCTCGCATTTAAAAAAGTACTGTCAGCTTACGACGTAAAAACAGTGAGATTTTTATAGGGGGGGGCATGCTGGCCCCTGCAACCCCAATGATTGGCCCCAGTATAGGATTTGGGGTGGGTGCGAGTTTGGTTGTACCTACCTATCCGTCCAGTTTCTTTTGGATTTAGTATTTATGCAGTGTGGTTTTAGCTTGCGGGATTTTGGTTGACAATTGCGAGATTTAAAAAAACAGGATTTTGTGATTGCGAGTTTATGAGAAACGGTATTTTAAACTTGAGAGATTTTGTTTTTAGAGATTTTAAAAAAAGCGAGATTTCGTTATTCGAGATTTTAGATATCGTAAGGCTCCTATGGTGTAATCAGGGTCATATAATTTACGTTCACTATAGGTACCTACATTCTTTTATCCTTTTTTTATGGGTGGTAATTTCCCTTTTAGGTTACCAACACTTTCTCACTTCCCCACCTTCAGTTGCTCGGTTACAAAAATGGCAACAATTACAATCTCTCTACGGAAACATAAAATTATGTTTGCAATTTATGTATTTCAGTTGCGTCGGTGGTGTAATGGTTAGCATAGTTGCCTTCCAAGCAGTTGATCCGGGTTCGATTCCCGGCCGACGCACACTTTTTTTTTTATTATTTATAATAATGGGAAATATAATCTGCGCTGATGTTTTGAAATGATTTAGATATTTCAGCTAGTAAGGCATCATTTTTAATTTTTGCTTGATATATTTTTACCTGCACGCTGAACTGCACGTATACTGTTATAGTTTGCATTTTGCATGCTTACATTTGTAAGCTGCCATAAGTTTGATATAATATAGTTATAATGTCATTTGTCGACAGTTTCGTGCTCCATCCAGTGTGTTTCAAAATAATTTCAAAGTGCTGGCACAGAACTTTGAATTTACACAGGATGTTGGCTAATCGCTAATTGAAGGATTCTTGCTGCTATCAAATGGCTAACAAAATGCTTATAAGCATGAAAATTTCTTATATAAATAAAAATTAACAAAAATTTTCTTCTAACAATATTCTTAAAACAATGTTGTGAAAGTAAGACGATGCTCCGTTTAATTTTCTATGTAGTAAATCAGATTTTGTATCAGAATAAGTTTCTTATATCAGTGTTTTTCTTATAAACGGTTTTATTATAAGAGGTAAGTTTAATCTTTATGAAAATGTACATGGTGTTTTAGAATGTCTGTCTTATAAGCGTGTTTTTCTTGTACGAGACTTTCTTATATCCGTCATCTACTGTATTAATACTTTTGTTTTTTCAATGATCATTAAAATTTCAATGATCATTGAAATCACAAAAGTGAATATTACGCGAAAGAAGACCAAATTGAGTTTTTTTTTTTTTTTAATAGAAAAATTCTATTATTCATGACCTTAATTTTAATACCAATTACACGGTCACTCAAACGACGCACTTCAGTCATCGTACACTGTACCTCGTCATTACTCATCAGGAAAATCAAGTGTTTTGATTTTTCGTCAAACAAACGCACTCACACAGTCTTGTTTTTCCAAGTACTATATTATATAGATTGATGTCATGTGACTAACCCTGTAAGGTGTAAAGTTTGCTTAAGGAAAAGCAGAATAGGAATAAGGACCAGTTGTACAATCGTGATTCAAGTTTTTGACCCACCGATTTTGACAGATTATCTATGAAAATCAGTGAATGAAATGCACTCCTTGCACTCTTTTTCCCTTTGGTTGGTGTAAATTCCAAACAAGGTTCCACCATTTAATTGTTTTTCTGTTTGTGCTTACGTCACAAGTGAAAAAAACACAACAACAAAACGCTGAAAAAAAACCAAGTGTCGTAATCTTGTTCATTTCATTATTCGTAATCTTGTATTCTTAGATTCATGGCCTCTGACTGACAGTGTCGCTTTAGTAATTTCTGCAGAAACATGTAGGTAAAGAATGTACGGTATAGTCAAATTTGACAGTCTCATTTGAAATGAAAGGGGACGCATACAGAGTTAAATCTCTGCAGTTTTGAAAGTTTGTAGGCAAAAGTGGGTGGAGCCTCCTGAGATGATATTCTATTTATTTATTATTCTATGAGGTAAATCCACCATCAAAATAAATATCATAAAAATTCCATTCAATGGAATTCCTCACTATCATTTTTTTTGTTTCTACTGTACTTTGTTTTTCCTCATCACGGTCGATTTTTATTTTTTTGACATCTCTCATACCTTAAAATGACGTTTCAAATTTGACGTCCACACAAATTATATAACCATCTCTTTCTTTCTTTATGTGTACGTAGGATAAAAACAAAAGGCTACAATTTTTATACCCGTCGAGCTGAGAAACGAGTCACAAAATTTTTTTAGCCTTCGTGTTAGTTTTTTTCTAAAAAAATTATATTTTAGTTGAAGTTGAGGAAAAAAAAAACAAAATTTGTAACAACAAAATTCCAAACGCTGATTCATTGTTCATTTAATCAAAAAATCACTTCGAATGCTGACTTAATTCAAGTGTGGACATTGCAAATCAGAAAATTTTACGTAAGTACAAAAGATACAGCCAAAGAATACAAATTCCAAATAGATAATAGAATATAATTCATCAAGAATTAAGTTAATACACGTTTCCATCTATAATTTCACCGATTGGTTAGACTAGTTATGGTAAAATTAATCAATCTACGTTTATTTGTGATTCAATTAATTCCACGAGCAGTCTTTTGTAAGCAAAACGAATTGGTCGATATTTTTTCATGAATGATAGAAAGTGCGCTGGAATTTAAGGTATTTATCCATTGAATTTTATTGTTTATTTTGAGCAAGTACCTACCCTACAATTGAATTTGGAAGAAGACGTTCTTCAAAGTACATAGGTGAATAATTTGTAAGAACCAGTTGCACAAGTTTTGTTTTTTTTCTTCGCATGTTTCGTTCTCCTTTTGGGTCTGTATTGCCTAGACCCCATCGTAGCGTTGCTAGAAGTTTTTTGCTGTGCTAGCCATGTTCTCTCAAGCGCAGAATGTAATTGTGTTTTTGTTTTTTGTTTGTCACTTGCATTTGAGTCCAAAAGAAGGACTTTGAACTGATCGTGTAGCCTATCATGTCATTGCCAGATAAGTAAGTATGTCATTAACCTGATTACATATTAAAAATTAGAACTTTCTTTTTTATAAGATAAATCATTGAACTTTTTTATTCCCGATCGATAAACACTTTTTTCCATTTTACAATGGATTGCCAGATTGTTCAATAAAATAAATGTTTATGCTTCGTTTGGCATTCATTTATCATCCGGGTGTGTAAATGACGACACCGCTCTGTAGTTGAGGTCATATTTTGATGATACTGCGTATAATATAATGCAGTCAACAATACTAATTATTGTTTATTCTGCACACTGGTGACCTTGAATTATTTTTAGTTCCAGATTGTTTGTTAGTATAGAATACAAAAAACGTGATACTTTTTTTTGAAAAACTATATTTAAGTTTAAGGTAAGCATTTATCCAAAACTCGGTAATCTAATAATGTGCTCTATACCTTAGTGGGCTTTAAATTTGAGAAGTAGGTAGTTGCCGATCACTCCAATCTTAAGATAATAGTGTGAATCGAACTGAATTGATTTCTAAAACACTCAACTTTTGTTAAACACACACTTACCACGAAGATAACGATATAGAATGGCCAGCGGGGAGAAAGAAAAGTGTGCTGAAGAATCTTTTCCTTTGTTTAGATGAACTTGGCGGTAGTAAAACCCACACACTCATCACATTTAAAAGTTAGATTTGGCGAAAAATATTCCAAAATGCAACTACATCAAAGCGTTGAAAAATGATAATGCTGAATTTTTTTATACGCTTTGACGCTAAAGTTTAATGTGAAAGGTCGAAAGGTAGATAAGCGAAAAGTAATATTGTTGAAAAATGAAAAGACTGGCAAATGGCAAGAAAAAAGCAATAAATACTCAGATAAATATTTATTAGGTATTTAAATAAATTTATTCTGAACATCACATCTTATTTCTACTTTATTTACTTCTCATTGCTCTATTTAATAAATTTTTACAATTTTAAGAGTAAGCTCGAGCGATCCAGTTGTGCCATTTACTTTGTATTGTCATCCAGCTATTTTGAACTATTGATACTGTTTCCCTGCCTTATCAGGAAGTTAGATTGAAATCCAATGCAAGGAATCGACAAAAACACAACTGACAAAAAATTTGACAAAAATTGAATTAAAATTTGCACAAAATTTGACTTGAAAACACTTGTTCTCGTTTAAAAGTGCTGCTTTATTTTTTTGAGTCAATTCAAATTTAATGTACATATACATAATAAATAAATAAAATAATAAATAAAAATGCTTCATGAAAAAAAAAATTAAAATATAAGAAATATCTAGCTAAACTTTTTTTGCCCCTATTATGGAACACAACTCAACTTTGTTGAGGTGTCATCAACACAACTAAACTACTTGACAACCAAATAAATTGTTCGTATTACAGAAGACAACTAATTCCATACGCGTCTTTTAAGAGTCGATTCTGTCAAAATCAGCATCAGCTGTTGAAAATTAATGTGAATTCACAACCAAGATAAGAACGAAAAATAAAAAAAAAAAAAAAAAATGGCAAACATGTTGAGCATAGAATTTTATGTATTGTGTTCTCTTTCATATATTTTTCAGTAATGGAAATAATATACATTATGTACCGACATTATGTACATTTTGAAAACATGAGTATAAAAATGAAAACCTATTGTTCGTGAAAATAAAAGTGTTTTCATTCGACAGTGTTTTTTATCGAATATTTTTTCAGCAATAGCTCAATAACCCAATTGTTATTGTTTTACTAAGCTTACCTTACTCCCAAAGTCGCCTCATAGGACAAGCAGTTCACTGCAGAAATATTCAAAGTTCTGTACGTCCCTTTACGTATTCATTTTTATTATTACTTTAAAAACTACTGTTAGCTTTAAAACATATCACAATCATCAGAAACACCAGACCTGCTCAGCTACTATTGTATAAAGGAAATTATTCCACCCAAAAAGCAATTTCATACGACACGAAATTTATTTATTTATTTGCATCCATCGAATTAATTTTATATTCAAAACTAATAGGTTGGCGTGATCTAGCATAAGACATTTACTTACACTTCGAGATATTGAGATGGAGACACCACTTGAAAATGTTGTTGAGATCTGTTTGCAAAAGACAACAATCTTGCGCAAAAAATATGTTAAAAAATTTAGAAATCATCTGCAAATAGCAGATTTTCAGAAAATTTCACTCCCTAAGAGAAGATTATTAATGAGTAGGACAAATAAAAGGGATCCAAGGTGGCTTCCTTGAGGAACACCCGATAAATTATAAATCCTCTTCGAAGTCTTACTGCCAACTTTCACAAACTGGGTACGGGTTTAAAATATTCGATGCATTTCAACAGTGGAGAGTAAAATCCTAAAATTTTTAAACACATCATAGAGTGCATATCGAAACCTTTTCAAAAATCTAAATCAAATCGACTTGGCCGCCACCGTTCCAAAAAATTGTAAACAGGGACAAGATTGTTGTAGTTGACCGTTGACTCACAAATCTATGTTGTTTATCGATTAAGCAAGGTATGCTTAATGCTTTATTAAATGCGTATATGCGGGTGTGCGTATGTGCGGGTGTGTTCACCGTGCGTATGTGCGGTTGTTAGTTCACCGAGCTACAGCCTAAACGATTTGACGGATTTTCTTCAAACTTCGCGTGTAGTACTTTTAGGTGATTATTATAATATTTGTTTGTTTTTTTTTTTTTTCTTATTGTCAACAACACAAAACCAACCCTTGTGGGTTTTTTGAGAACCGAAAAACAGGTTTTTTTTTACAGCTCTTGGGGCTGTTAAAAAATTAAATTCAACGAACACAACTATTAAGATTTCTCAAAATGTATACAATAGCTCAATAACCGTGAATTTTCAAAGAAAGTAGGTATACAATTGCTCAATAACTGTGAATTTGTATAGGGGTTACGTTTTAGTGCTATACTTTAATTTAAAAAAAAGGCGATTTCCGCAAAAAGTTTACGAAAACTAGTGGAGCATTCATAACAAGCAGATATTTACGAGTTCTACTTTTGGGAACAGCTGTAAAATACTAGTGTTCTTAACAAAAAACATTAATGTAAAAAATCACATTGTTCTTATGTTTTAAATAAAAATAAAATGATCATTTAATGTTTAGAGTATCGTTCTTACTGCCAGTGTTTGTTATTCAATGTTTACCGTACGCGGAACTACGAGAGTGCAGGTAATAAAACTCAACAAAAAATACAAAATGAATGAAAAACGAATGAATTCAAATAATAGAAAATACTTTTGCAGTGACGCAACAAAACACGACTACAAGAAATCCCATCTGATCTATTTTTTTTTATTCCTATCGTGTCGCCACTGCTATTAATGTATTTTTATTTATTTTCGGCCTCGTACTTATACAATATAATGCCCCGTGGCGTAGTGTTTAGTGTGTCGGACTATTACGCCAGAGGTCTAGGTTCAAATCCTGAGTATACCTAATGTTACCTAGGCACGGTCTCTTGCGAGGAAGTGGCAAATCATCCAAGAGTATCGTTGTCAAGAAAAGTGCATCTTAAGGTAAGATGTCCTTCGAATTTGACGAAAAATTGTAGAACTAAACTAACAACGCACACAAAAAGATTTGAGAGTGTAAGTCGCTCTTTATTCTTCTGAGCTGTCGGTGCCACTAAGAATAAAAACATACAATATTATGAGCATATAATAGAAGCATTATAATGCTTCTCAACTCAAAAACCTTTTTCTATTGAATTTTACATCACCAATAAGGTTTGACATTTACATTTTATGCTTTATCGCCGCTTTCGAAAAAGTAATCGTTTCCATATAGGTTATATATGGCAAGCACCGTTATTTTTAGCCCTGCAATGATCTTTAAAAATTGGTTCGTGCACTACCTATTAAATTTAGATAACTTACTCATGTTTTATGGTTGTCTCTCAATTTTTTCTACAAATCAATTAATATATCCAAACCTTAATAAAATAATACGGTTATTTGTTTTCCGCATTCTCAATAATTTGCAATGCGTAGTTGTAGGAAATATTCAAATTTCACGTTGCAATACACCGCGTGATACATTCAAATAATTTGTGATGGATTTCCATCCCATTAAGCGCTCTTTTTGAATCATTTCATTTATGTTCATGCATAGGAACCTAGGTCCAAAAGCAAATCTGTCACGATTAAAAAAAGAAGTTTTTTTTCGCTATTGAATTCTTTATATATTTGTATTAGATAATTGTTTTATATAAAGATGATTTATTTTCTTAAAAAAAAATTATTGATAATATATTGAACTCTATAATGTAAAATTAATGATACCATGAAGATTCTTTAGTCTGAATAATTGCCATCAATACTCAATTTTAATTTATTTACCATTTGCTCCAGAAATGACGACATTGTATTTAATTTGTGGCCATTTTTGGAAAACACTTAAAGCAATGGAATCAGCAATTGCTTATCCCGCAAGCTTTTGACCTTAATATTGTTTTGGTTGCATAGCTAGCGTGACAAACGATCGACTGACAGAGGCAGACAATACCTGGCCACGTTATGAAATGTTTCAATATACCAAAAGAGTAGAAGAAAATATTCTTTAATTGCCGCTTAAACATTTTATTATCTCAGAGGCCTACATGCGACTGCTCTTGAATAAAAAAAAAAAAACTTAAAAATAATAAATAAGTCCAAAACTTAGAGAAAATAGGCGCTAGCGGAGAGAAGTACAGCCGCCGCAATACACCGAAAGCTAAACCAAAGCAAAAAGACCTGAGATGTATTTTTGGAATCGCGCTGTTGTACAAAATGTGTTTGACTATCTTCTTCTCTTGCTGCTGTGGTGCGATTCCTCTAGAAAATACTAATATTTGTGGGCAGAAAACAACACAAAAATATTCTTTTGCAATTACGATGCGGTGATCGTCGTTGTGTGTTGTGTACCTGCTTTTCTCTCTATGTTCGACCCAAACAGCTGTATAGAATTTAAATTATTAATATTTGTGCAAAGTGCAGAGAACTGATGAGAACAAAATTTCGAACAAGGCCATGTAATACCCTTTGTCAAGGGTTATTTGGTATTTAATCAATTTTTCGCAACTATATTTTGTACGAAATAGTTTTTTTTATTATTAAAATTCATACATTTCTTTAACAGATTCACAAGCAAATTAACGGTATTCATCAAATATATAATTGAACAAAATGCCAGCCGAAGCGCTGCATATAATTACAACTGCCGAAGATCACACATTCGTCCTAAATGATGATGCTCTTGCTGAAGCCCTCAACAAAGATGAAATCAAGGATCGTTTTGTATGTGTTGTATCAGTGGCAGGAGCATTCCGCAAAGGAAAGAGTTTCCTACTGGATTTCTTTCTAAGATATATGTACTCAAAGGTAAGTAGTTTAGTTTTGTCTATTGATGAGTAATGCTAAAATTATTCATGAAAACAATGTTTATGTAATCATTTTAATTGCAATGTTGCGTTTTTCCTGTTTTTTCTGACTCTTCTAGTTTTCTTGTGATATGTTTTAAAAAGAGATGTATTTATTTGATCTATTAAAATCCTGTATTCATTTATAACGATTGTCTTAACCATGTCAATAGAAAAGGTCTATATTTACCTACAGCATCCGGTTGAAATGCAAGTCGGATGAGTTAGCTTTTTTATCTTGCGATAACATTTCTTTGTAAGTGTTTCCTGATCAATACGTTATTTCACCTTTTAATTATCACTGGCAAATGCAAAAAATAAAGCAAATCAAAATTTGCAAGAATTTCTGAATGTAGTGGCATACAAAATTATTTATTCTAGATTCCCGTAAATTTTTTTCGCAACTTAGTCCGATTGAGATATTGAAACTGATACTGAGACCTAAAACATGACATTAGTCTTCTACATAAGATGAAGGCTGCACGAGGTAAAATGCTACAGTGAGGGAGATATGATTTGCGAGGCTCTCTTCTTGCAAATCTCTTGCTTTTCGATGTAAAACCTTTGTATGTAAATAATAAGTAATGTCAAACTTGGCCGAGACACTGCCTCCATCTGTGTTTACCCACTAGAATTACATAGCCAAAAAGTAGCAACTCAGCTGATTTTCCGTCGAAAAAAATACAAAATCATTCTTTTCTCCTTCAAACTCATTGATCCCTTTCTGTTCTATAGAAAATAAGATTATTTTGTTTTCATCTCCTTCCGACTCTTAAAAATTTTGTATGCCTTGTTTTCGTTCTACAACACTTGTTTCTTCTGTGAGTTATTTTAGACAACAACCGAGTAATTCTAGTTTTTATGTGTCTACCTAGTGCTACGTGCGGTCAGACTTGTTCTTAAAAACCATACTCCATAATAATCCTATTAATATTATATTATTGTTATTTATATTTATATACCAAAGCAAAACTTCGTAACGACATTTTCTCATAAACACAGAGTTTTAAAAATCCTTCATCGTACCTTGGCTGCAACAAGATAGTTGTCGGAGTCAATGTTTGCTTTTCGGAAAATTCTGATGTCCAGAATGTTGTTTGAATATCTTCTATCGATCTCGATGTCGTAAATCTGGTTGATTAATCCGGTGAGCGCCATGTTTCCTTATGAATGGGGAATTTTTTTCTTCAAGCACCTCCACTGCCGTCTGGATGAAAAAGAGGCCCATAGTAGGTCACCATAATATCGTGTTAAATTACTAGGTATTCAGGAGTCACTGCGTGAATATAGACAAAACTTATTGGCAGGCAAAAACGTATGTGTTTCCATGTGATTTAACATCCCAACAACAATGTATTACTCGTAAGCTAAATGTAAAACAATCTAGACAAAAAACTTTTTGATCAGAAACAATTAAGTCAAATCACATATATATTATGCAAATTTTTGGTTATGATCACAAGACGACGGCTAAGTCTTTGTTTGAACTTCCCATTGTTTCAGTTGTTAATGTAATGTAATTAAAAATATTTAATTTTAATATTGATTCATATTATGAACTCTTAACGACTTAACCACATATTTGTTTAGCTGCTATTGGTAATAGTAATAATTTTCAATAAGAGAGACTTATTATTTTGTTGTGCACCCAATTAAACCATTGATAAAGACAAAATATTTGTTAGCGTTAATAAGAGGAAGCAGTTCGAACATTTTCTATATTTATGCAGTTTAGTTGCTTGTTAGCTCTCATTAATGAATCACAATGATTCTACTGTTGTGTTAAAACAAATGAAGTCAGAGTTTTGACTGAGAAAAACTGCATTTCGCTTCACTAAACAAGACAAATTGTACACGCTAGAGGCAATATTGTCCCTCTTAACATTTTTATTTTATATTTCAGTCGAAATGCAATTTGATTGGTTTTTGTGAACAAATTTGTTGATTATCATTGCCATTGACAATCATTCTGGAAATTATATTGAAATTACATTAGTGCGTAGTTTTGGTATCCATGGTATTAACACGTCTTCTATTTCTTCTTCTTTTTTTCGACGATGTTTATGATCTCGAATGAGACATTTTCACTTAACCCGGGGAACCTTAAGGTGAACCCTTAATGTTCGCCGGGTTCACCTCAGAAACTTACACGGTCAATAGAGAGACCACAGTCGTCGTAAAATCTGCCATCGTGAAAAATCAAAAAAATTGATTTTTCGTCAAACAAATGGACAGGCTAGTTATTGCAATCAAATGCTTAAGGGTCGCTTAAAGTTTACTTTTATATATATATTGTACAACAAACAATTTAAAATACTTTTTTTTGTGTATTTTCTTAGTATGTTAAACATGACATCACAGATTGGCTGGGCGATGAGAATGAACCCCTATCAGGATTCTCATGGCGTGGTGGGTCCGAACGCGACACAACCGGCATTCTAATGTGGTCGGAAATATTTTTACACGACTACCCAAATGGAGAGAAAATTGCCATTATCTTGCTAGACACCCAGGGTGCATTTGATAGCCAGAGTACAGTACGTGATTGTGCAACAGTGTTCGCCCTAAGCACAATGGTTTCGTCTGTACAAATTTACAATCTATCACAAAACATCCAAGAGGATGACTTGCAACATTTGCAGTTGTTCACTGAATATGGTCGTTTGGCTTTGGCTGATTCGGGTAAAAAGCCTTTCCAGCGATTGCAATTCTTGGTGCGTGACTGGAGTTTTCCCTACGAAGCCGAATACGGACCAGAGGGTGGAGAAAAAATATTAAAACGGAGATTAGAATTGTCAGACAAGCAACATCCTGAATTGCAGTCATTGCGAAGACACATAAGTTCATGCTTTACCGAGATTGCATGTTTCTTGATGCCACATCCAGGGTTAACAGTGGCCACAAATCCCAACTTTGATGGGAGGCTCAAAGATATAACGCCAGAATTTAAACAGTCTTTGAGAAATCTTGTGCCAATGCTTTTGGCACCAGACAATCTTATCACAAAAGAAATAAGTGGCCAAAAGGTGAGAGCAAGAGATCTGGTTCAGTACTTTAAGTCGTATATGACAATTTACAAAGGCAACGAATTACCGGAGCCCAAGAGTATGTTAGTGGTAAGTTAGATCAAAGAGCAATTGTGTTGGAGGGAAATAATTGGTGTTTTTTTTTGTATAGGCAACTGCAGAGGCAAATAACTTAACAGCAGTTGCAGCAGCAAAGGAGCTATATTCTCAACTTATGGAAGACATTTGTGGTGGAACAAGGCCATACTTAAGCACCGGACACTTGGATGCCGAACATTTGAGGATTAAAGACAAAGCATTGTTCCAGGTACGTAAATGACAATATTAAAGATTTTGAATTTTCTATTTATTTTCATTCTTTTAGTTTGCTTCTAAGCGAAAAATGGGTGGCGAAGAATTCTCAGAAAAATATAGAGAACAACTTGATTCCGACTTGGAAGATACATTCAATAATTTCAGATCGCACAACGAGAGCAAAAATATATTCAAGGCAGCAAGAACGCCAGCCGTATACTTTGCCATTGCTGTTATAATGTACATTTTAAGTGGAATATTTGGATTAATTGGCCTTTATACATTTGCAAATTTCTGTAATTTGCTTATGGGTGTATCTTTGTTAACACTTGCATTATGGGCATATATAAGGTTTGAATAATTTTTAAATTTAGTTAATTAAATGTTTACATTATTTGATTAATTTTTGCAGATATAGCGGTGAATTTACAGATATCGGTTTGAAGTTGGATGAGTTTGCAACGTTTTTATGGGAAAATGTAAGTTAAAATTAATATTGTGTTAACAAAAGAAAGAAATTGATTGTTACTCATAGAAGAATGTGAAAGCAAATCGGGAACAATTGAAGAACCAATAAGTATTACCAAAGTAATTTAAAAATTTAAATATTTTTTTACCACACTGTCATTTGAGCGTTATTTTAGACAATCGGGAGTTAACATATTGCAAATTCAATGTTCACCTCAGTTGTTATTATCTCCTTCAATTTTGATTGTGTTTTCCCGTTGATCGTTTGTTTTGATCACATTTGGCATTACAAATCTTCAACTTTGCTCTTCCGTTTTGCATTAGCTATAACACCTGTAGTGTTATCCGAGTTGTTTTTAAATAAGGTTAAAGCTACTTCATTAGTTTCAAGACTCTTTATTTACTCTACTTTAAAGTTAGCATTTCTTGCAGTGAGAGAGTTACGGCGGAATTGTTTCTCGTTTTTCAGTTACATTGGTGTAAATGTTTCTGTTATATGCTATCACGGAAAAGTGGTTTAAAAGGCAGCATTGAATTTTAGAAACATTTGACTCCACACGGGTGTTAATTACCCATTTGAAATTTCCGCCAAGATGGAATTAAATGAGTTTGTCATACGCCGTTCCTCATGCGAAGAATAGTTATAAATTTAAAAATGAATTTGAAAAGCAACTGTTACTGAAAACGAAACAGTTTATATGATTAAGGTTTTAGACAAGAGATCATCCAATACTGAGACCATCCAATACTGTTTGTACTGAGCTGTGCGATGGTAATTTCGTATCCAGCGAAGAAGAAATTCATCAATAACCACATACACTCATTTCCAACAAGAGCGTTTGTTGCTAAAGTCTATCAAATAATTTCGAAATAACAAATACAATAATTTTACTTTCTTTAATGTAAAGATTGGTTGCACTTATCTATGACAAAATCTATCTTATCACGACCTATTAGTTCGAAAACTGTATTGAAAACTGTATTGATATTTCTAATGCTGATAGTTTATCGGCGTTTCTATAGTCTTGGGAAGGACATCAGAGCAATAATTTTTTGGGATATTAAATTTGCTTTTTCCAAGAACAGCCTTTAACACTCCATTC
Source organism: Baccha elongata (assembly GCA_951217065.1). NCBI lineage: Eukaryota > Metazoa > Arthropoda > Insecta > Diptera > Syrphidae > Baccha > Baccha elongata. The sequence continues at coordinate 87,391,900 of OX578273.1, forward strand.
ACTCGGAAAGAGACAAGTAGAAATCGGTAGATAGAAGTACTTACGCAGTGGATTTTTCAGTATTCAACACCTCTTCCGAACAATAGATAGATTGAACCCATATCTAGCGTGACAGCCTATCACTCATCCACTGTACCATTGACGCCCGAATCGTATGTGTTGAGATCTATGAGTGCTCTTGCAACTGAACAAGTCAAAAATAATTGTCCCGTTGTCCGATTTTTTTCATTTCAAGAGCAGCATTTAATAAATGAATGAAATAAATCTGTGTTTTCTTTTGTTTTGCAATATAAACGTATACTGACAACTCATGCCACTTAAATAGGTTTATTCTTTATCTAAAATCTCCCCATAAAGAAACTTGAATATACTTTGGGGCAGTCCACTGCAGCCCACAATTTTCTCGCCATTGTTAAAACCTTATTTTCCTACATCACGTATTTTTGAAAAATTTCAAAATTTTGTCTTTAACCATGTGAAGAATGACACAAACAAAATATACATTTTATACATACTGTGCTAAAAAAGTTAACACATTTTCTTTAACAGTTCATGAAGCCAATATACCAGGGATGTATGGAAAAGGGTATTCAACATGTTGCCACGCATGCTGCCGAAGCAGCTGTTGGTGGGCGATCTGCTGGTTCAATAAACGGCAAAGTGAAGAAGTCATGAGAATACGCCTATCCAAGGCCAAAAGCAATACAATCACAAAACCAACAGCCGCAACAACCGATAAGAAAACCCAATCAGCAGCCATCGTCATCGTCTCAGCAGCTAACTAAATCACAATTAAAAATAAGCAATAATAATAATAATACAAACAATAACAAATATAACAAAGGTCCACAAGAAGAGGAATCAAAACTTTTAACATCAATTCGGGGATTCTTGGGACTATTTCAACGAAATGCTCCAAATGTCTCAACGCCAATTGCTTCCCCAATTGTGTCGGCTAACAATAACAACAACAACAGCAGTACCATCACCTCCGCTGCTTCGACTCGTAAGGCAAAGAGAAGACAAAACAAAAAGAGCCCACCGTTAAAAAAAATAAATAATTAAACTGAATATGACAAAAAAGAGAAACGGTTTGCTCGTGTTGTGTGTATGCACTCCATCTAAGTATACAAGTCGGCTCCTAATTATTTTTATTGGTTCATTATTTTTTTTTTACAATATTAGCCTTAAATTAGTAAACAAAAAAATATATATTTAACATTAATTGAAAACATTTAAAAAAAATTTCCATTTCTTGTTATCAAACTGTGAAGTTTTTTTTTATTAAAAAAATATATATGTATATGAATTTTTTGTAAAACAAAAGAATATCCATTTGGAGGAAAAAAAACGTAAATATTACTGTAATAATACATACATAGTGTGAAATTTTCTGTTCTATATTTTCATAGATAAAATGTTAAAGAAAAAAAAATAACAACAAGAAAACGAGAATGGATCTCAAAATGTGGGTGGTCCTTGGTCTCAAATTAATTTTTCAGATTATGTATCTGCATTAATAGGTTTTCACATATCGCGCCTGGGTAAGGTCTGTCTTTTTGGTCTCATTCGTTTTGTTTCGTTTAAATAATTTTATATTCTTATAATTATTATCTTTGGCTAATGGAATGTTAAGGTTTATACAAAGAAAAGTGTATCCAATTTGTGCAAGACAGAAAATGTTAAATTATAGAAAGTGATAGCATTCTCTAAGTGTCAATAATCTTCCCAATTTGTGTTTTTTTATTATTTTATACCTTTTATTTGGGTTTGGTTTTCCGCGTTTATTAAAACGAATAATGTATAATTTTTTTTTATATATAAACTGAATGTCGCAATTGTTTGCTTGTGGTTGTTTCAATTAAATATTAAAACAAAATGAAGATTCTTAAATATAATTTTAATTTTGTATCTTTTTTTTTGAAGTTATACAAAAATAAAAAAAATAAAACATTCTCAAAAAATGCATAAATGTTTTATTTGTTCTAAAGGAATAATACCATCAGTACCGTACAGTCTTAAACCTCCCATTCGTTACACATTTATTACGATAGTGATTTGACTTATTTTAATAGAATTTTCGATTACTAGAGAAAATAGAACCCCTGGTTCGATGAAGGCTAAGCAACGCGCGACTTGCGTATGGAGCAGCACGGATGTAGAGCTGCTACTGTTGTTTACAAGCAAAATAGTCCAGTCAAAGCGTAGTGAAAATCGCCCTCATTCGCGGTGGTTTGGGTTGTATGGAAAGTGCCTCAAAATTCGATATAATCTGAACCACTATGCCGATCGTCATAAAAATTCATGAAACTTTCAGATATGTTTAAAAGCTTTGCAAATAAATTTCACGAGCAATTTCCGCCCACTGACACGCCCACAAATCCGTTTACTTACAAAACTGTTCACCCAAGCACAAATGGCATGAAATTTCGAAATAGCTGTAGGTAAATAAATTTACCTACATATATCGGGTGCGCATAATTTGATGTACAAAAATCCCGTAACAGTAAATATTGATGTTTCGTCAACTTGGTATCTGCAACAAGTGATAAGACTTCCATGGTGTCAAACTAAAAACATTCCTTATTAGAGGAAGAATTTTCCCGTATAGATTAACCAATTGACTCATCAAATTTAGACACTTCACATATTTACTACACTGTGAAAATGTACGATTTGTTGTACATGCACTCCTTTAATTTAATATTTAAACGTTCACAAATATAATAAACTTGCGTTTCAAAGACATTTAAGCTTAATTTTTTTTATGGAATTAAAAACTTAGTTTTTTTTTCAAACAAATCGCCATTTTTTGATTCTCAAATATCGTAAACGTATTTCTTAGACCGTAAGCAAAAAAGCATTGTACCTGAAGGAAATTCAAATAAAAAAAATAAAAATGGCACACGCTCAACGCATCATTAAAACTTAAATTGTACTGTTAGTGGGTGCTAAATTTATATTTGTTGAATAGCTAGGAGTTGTACCTATACTACACATAAAGTTTTATGCCTTAGTTAGGTTGAGGGCTATATTAAAACTCAATTTAAAGTACGCAAAACAATAAAAATATACGTTTTATACCTCTACTTGAAAAATAAAAACATGAAAAATAAAAATCAAAATATTCATTGACGAACTAATAAAATACTCTACAAACCTTGTTTTTCAAGTTCCATTGCAAAAAATTTGCAAAAATAACACTTACTATAAAAAATACACTTTTGAATTATTCGTAATGATAAACAATTTTATATTTATGTCTACACCAAATAATAAGCCCACTTTGAATCCGAAAAACAAATATATAACATGTGACATGTATGTAAGTCAGAATGCTTGCAACGGTAAAAAAGAAAAAAAAATAATAATTGAAGAAAATAATAACTATTATTTTTTTTTATTTTTGTCGTATAGGCGAAACCACAAAAAATTACATTAAAAAAATAAATTAAATTTACAAAAAATATACAAATGGATTTTTTTCGAATTCTATGTTTTTTGGGTCGCTGAATCTGAATCTGAAGAAATCCAACTAAATTTCCTGGTCCGTTTTGAGATATCCGCGAAAAATTGCAGAATTTTCGCAATTACATCTCGGAAACTAGTCGTCTTAACTGAAATTTCACCCTCAACAAAATGAAAAACCATTAAATTTCCTACAAAATTCACCAATATTGTTTATTTCTCAGGCGTACCGTTAGCCCGTTAGAGCGCGTTGAAATTTCAACATAATTTCCTATTTCTGTAAAAAAAACTATTTTTTACATATGAATTTTGTAACGGTTTTGCAAAGTACTCTTATTAATAAATTACATATAAATATAATATAAAATTTAAATCAGTTAATTAACGAAAAAAGACACCCGAAAAATTGTCTAACTCCTAGCAGTTAGAATAATAAATTTCGTCAACATTGGTGGAGCCGTTCAAAAGATAATCGGAGTAGAGGAAAACGGTTCTATGACTAGTTCACTTAAATTAAATCAAAATTGATCGTATTTTTTCTATTATGTAGGGACGTACATCGTTTTTTTCGAAAAAAATTACTTCTTTCAAAATTTTGTTTGCAGTATTAATCAGGCTTTTGGAATATTAGAATTCGTCCAAATCGATGTAGCCGTTCAAAAGGTAGTCGGTGTAATTAAAAACGGTTCTGACATCTACCGTTAATAAGTCTTTTCTAAAAAAAAATCTAATGAAATACATCAACAACACTCCATTTATCGAAATTGATCATATTTTTTGAGTTTTAGATAAACTTAAACCTTTTAATGAGATTTAGTACGCTCTAATAGTGAGAGAACCTAACGATTTTCGCTGATGCTACATTATTTAATGAACTGCTGTTTCGTAATCATTTCCAGCAGTTCATTAAATAAAACTGTTATGCGAGATAACGGTTGCCTGTGTCCGAATTTCTTCAAACCTCGTGTGTAGTATTTTTGGTGATATCCTAGAGGAAAAATTAGAACTTTGGTTTTATTTCGACTATAACGTGAACGTATAACGGTTTTAGTTTTTCCAATTTTTTCTCGAAAACAGCTCGAACGATTTTGATAAATCCGTCCGTGATACTATTTGAATTTGGTTTGGTATTTAATCTAAACAATCAACACAAGATGGCATTTTAAGAATTTGCCTAAAAAGCCATTCAATGATAACTACCTATAAAACTTCATCTCACATTAAGACCAACATAATTCAGTAAGTTAAATATTCTCAATCCCATAGTTTGCTAAAAAGCAAGTTAGTGCGAACCAGTTGTGCGTTTTATTAATATTGATTGTTCAAACTCAGCAAATTCTGGTCACCGATATAAAACAGCAAAAATATAGGTATAAAAACTTGTGTCGATCATCACCACAAAGTAAGTTCCTAATTTAATGGTTGCGCATCATCTTAAGATTTCATTTTATATTCATTTACCATTTTTGGGCGAAAGGACAAACTGAACATTCTTATTATACAAAATAATGGATATTATTTCAATCAAAACAGCATGCACCATGCATATCAATAAAATATTATGCCCATTTATGTTTTAATGAATTCACCATTTTTTGTTTTATAATAATTGTAGTAAATGAAAAAATCTTCAACCTGCATGTAAAAACTCTTGAAGGTACAAATACTAGTTAGTGACATAAATATCCCTTCCAACTTAAATAAAATAGAATGGGTTTATATAAATGGTCCATGTTAAATGCTGCTCTACTCGTATCATACCGACTCGCCAAAAAATTTCAATTAAAATCGAATTGTGCCCATCATCATTCCCTTCCCTGCGAAATCATTAAAGAATTCAGTATTGCCTTTGCATTCCAAATAACTTCGTGCGCAGTTCCCTTCTGTCTCGTTGAATAAACTGAACTCTTCCTCCACTACAAAACAGTGCGTTTAATATCATTTAGTTTATCACAGACTTCAGTCTTTAACAGTACACAGTTCAAAATACACAGGAGACAAGTTGTGTTCCTGGTCAATCTTTTCATTAAATCAATTTATTCCAATCTAGATAAATTTATATAAATCAAGATGCCTTGTGGGGGATGTGGTTCCGGTAAGCCAAAACAAAAACTATTTACATTTTCTACAATTTCATATTTTAATCGATTTTTCAAACAATATAAATTGATTACCTGCTTGCAGATTGCAAATGTACTTCCGAAAAGTGCGATGAGCGGTGCAAGTGTGATCAAGCAGGCAAGTGTTGCTGCAGCAGCACTGAGAAGAAGGAGCCCTGCTGCAAGGAAAAATCCAAGTGAATTAATTTTATGTTCGACCAATAAATTATAAGAGTTAAACATGAGTGACTCACAAAGTTAATTCTTACATTTTTAAATAAAAATAATTTTATTGGATTCGGATAAAGAAGTTTTTATTTTTGTATCTCTTGAGTTTTGGTTTATCATTTTGCAAACGCTATAAGAACTTTGATTTTTGTATTATATCCACATTATGTAGTTACACAACTTTGCCTATTCTTCCGGAAAACTGCATACCTACATCATTTGAAAATAATATATGTTGCACTATTCAGCAAACCGGGATGTTAGTATATGGGCACTCGGGCCAATGCGTAATATTTTTTTTTTTTAATAATGTACTATGTACCTTTGACGTGATTAAGGAAAGGAGACCAGCATTTAAAAAAAATATGAACCAAAATTTAATTAGAAGATATTTAACTTGTATGAATCGACTATAATTATAAAGATACACACGCTATACAAATATGATGTTAAATAATATATACCATTTTGCTTTTGGCTATGATGTAAGATCTTCTAACAATCCATTCATAAAGATTGTTTAGGAGTTTATAGTCACTAGGCATTAATAATTATCCAGCTGTCATGCGAAATTGTGTAGCTTCATGCCGACTAGGTGCTTTATTTCACTTTTTACTGTACCCCTCACAACAAGGCCAAGTCCCAATCGCCAATGTGAGTGGACGTAAGGAATAAAAGCAATCTATGCTCTTTACCAACAAAAGCGTAAGGAAAAAATAACAAAGCAATTGCTTATTTTATTTTGATATTATTGGCATTGTATATAAATTTCTATAGTACAACCATGGAGCAGCGCCATCTAAACAAAGGTGTTAACTACACATTTGGAGGTTCTTACATTTACTAAGTGTCTATTCTGTTACCCTAACAATAGTCGTCTACGAAACAAATTAATAATATATAATGTATTTTATTGGCTCTAAAATCCATATTTCCTTGACAAGAGTCGTAAACAAAACAAAAATAATATATGTTTACGACTGTTGTCAGGGTTACAGAATAGACAACTATTAAATGCACGAACCTAAAAATGTGTTTATCACACGTTTCTCAAGATGGCCAGGCGGTGATTATTCAGCATGAAAATACTATAGAAATGTATATACAATGTTATTGGTATTTACAATACCACACTCCGGTTGTCAATTTCTTATTGGGATGTGTCAAAGATTACCCAACAAGTGCTCCTGGAAATCGAGGCAGAAATCTGTTCATCTCATATTTAGTAAATACAATTTTGAAAAATTTTCAAATACCAAAAATTATAAATAATTTATTAGAAATAACAACTTTTCGTCTTGGTTAGGACTTCACTACGGCATTAAATTGTATGATTAGTGAAGTACGATTTGTTTGTATGTTTTGTTTTATTAAGAAGAAAATTCTTTTGGTGGATTCGAAAAATCTACCTAAGTATATATTGACTGTTTTACCTAACCTTCTATGTGACGTCAAGGACACAAAGCACTAAAATTAAACTTTACGAATCATGCAGAAGCTTTCCACAAGTGGTGGAACATCCGGTTGGACATTGAAGCAAACGTTGACTCGTATCCCCTGTAAATATTTTCATTCAGACAAGGGATCCAAATCCTGGAATTTTTTGTTATGCTAGCAGAATGTTTTTAGACAAACATCTCTGCTAGCTAATGTTGTACCTGTTGAATGCAGAATTGTTTCTCCTATACTAACTGGATTTGCATACGCACACATTGCCTTAAAGATTGCTTATGTGCTTAAATCGCTCAAACAGAAAAATGTTCAATTCTATTTTTAAATTTTAAGAAATTGTTTTTTAACAATTTTGGTTTGTAAAAGAAATAATTAAACGTGAAATATAGGCCCCTGCATAGAGCCAAGTTTCAGTCAGAAGAATATCCTATAAATCAAAATTATTTTCTTATTTCGTGACATTACCTTTCCAAAATTTATTTTAGTTTGTGGGCTGGCAGAATTTATCGGGGACGATTCAAAAATTCCCTGCAATAAATACATCTAGGCAAATAACACCACAGACAGCCTAGTGTAACAATAAAAACTAAAAGCTTTTCCGAAAGCGTGCATGATTGATAAAATACAATCGATAATTTTAAAGTACAATTGCAACGGTCTTCTTTAAATACACATCGGTATTTCAAGATTATAAACACCAAATAAAATTGCCATAAAACTAAGTACGTCTAGCCCAGTCACGTCTTTTGTTAGCCGAAATACTTCTTTTTTCGAACTTTTGAATATCTTGATCTCTTACACTGTATTTACCCAAAATCCAGACAACGAAACAAGTAGCCGATGTCCCATATCTTTCTTATAAAGAGAAGAGTAATTAATTACAGTTGATGTCTGCTTCTTTCTGTTGTTGGTTTCTGTGCGGCCCTTCATCAGCTAAGCCAATAGAATATAAAAAAATGGTAATTCTATTCTTGGGAATGAGGTTGCTTAAACATATATCATATAACACCTCCCGACGTGTACCTCTCCCTCCATTAACAACTTACTTCCTTATAAACAAATAAATTGTCTATTTGGAACATCGGAAAAGGATTAATGCATTTCTATGTTTTATTCCTTAAATTATAAATATCTTTACAAAATGTATCAGTGTTTACTAAATAATTTTCATAACATTTTACATAGTTGAAGAAGTGATTTATTATTTTTTTTTGTTCTTCTATTTTATCTTTGTATATAATCTTATAAATTTGTTTTTTTTTTCTTTTGAATTATATAAATTATTAATTTTCTTTAAAGTTAACAAACATTTTAAAAGCGAGCTGCTTACGAAAATAACTTAACATTTTTTTATTTTTGTTTTCTACGCAACAAGGACCAAAACGTTAAAATAAATAAAAAATTGGATTTTACGGAAATAATGCGAAATTGATTAATATTATTTGTTGATGTAAGAAAAAGAAAATCACAAATTCTGAAAATAGGAAACTTATTCTAACACAATAATAAGGGTAGACCGTTGCGGACGCCTTCCTCGTAGAATGCCTCTATTCAAAGGGGCCATGTGACTGATTCGTGCTCTAAAGGCGCGAGGAAAAGTTATCATATAGTGATGAGAGCAATACAGCTGTTGTGGGATTGTAATACTCTTGTCATTGGGTTAAGTCTTTTCCGTAGGCAAGTGGTGATGTGTTTGCATTGTGATTGCTATTCGTGAAAGACGATAAGTCGGGTACAAAGTTGCCAGTTTGTTGTAGTTCCTTAAATAATAAAAAAAATCCCGAAAATTATAATTTATTCAAAATTCTTTTATACAAAATTGAATAAAAAAACTAACCTCAAGCTCTTTAAGAGCTTTCATTATTTTATTTACATCTAGGTCTGTGCACTCGAGTGATTTTTTGGGAGCAGGAGCTGCAGTCTTTAGTTTGTCATGCAAACCTGGCGAATCGCTTCGACTTCCATGATGGCTTGATTTCTTGTATTTATTCTTGTTTACTATGGGCAGTGAAGGAAGAGTACTTCGAGCTTGATAAACGCCTACAATTTCAACGCCATCTGACTCGCTACTACTATCGCGACGAAGAAACTCTGGCTTAATGGGAGGGTGGGTGTGCGGATATACATCGTGGGCCGAAGAACGCCCTTTAGGACGATCATTCAGCAAATGTGTTTTGTTGGTGTGGTTAATGAGCTGGTTGGACGTATTGATTATTTCCGTGGCAGATTTAAAGTTGTCGATGTTGATCACATGAGTGTTGGTATCCATGGTAAGTGCATTACCCAGAGAACCGGCGGAATGTTGCGGCTGCGGAGTAGTGGATACCGATGAAGAGGTTGATGATGGAGATGACATTATACTGTTTATACTGTGATCAGTTCGTTTCGAGGGAGATACAAGATCAATAACGTTTTTAGATATATTTGCATTGCTAGTTGATCTATTGCTATTTAAGTTTTGATTTGGATTGGCGCTATTGTTGTTATTGATTACAGATCCAGTTGAAGATTTGTCAGTCTTCGGGCCAGTTTGACTTTGGCTACTGCAAAGATTGAGGGGACTGCTCGTCGACGAACGATTTACTTTGCCAGAGGATGACGAATATGCCTTCGAGGAATGCAAATGCTCAGCAGAAGCATTACTGTGTGCGGGTAATTGTTTCGTCATTTCATTTGGTTTAAGATTTGCACTGATGTGCTCACTTGTTGATTCCGTTGCATGGTTGTCAGCTGCGTTTAAGGATAGTTTGCTACCAGAACTCATAGCTGTATCTTCATTAAGCGCATGCGCTTTTTCGTTCGAGCTTAATGGCATGGAAGATTCTTCGGGTTTTTTATTTTCCTTCAGTTTCTTAGGTGCATTTTTCTTTTTCTCAATTTCTCGTTTTAATTCTTCCAACTTTACCCAACCAGTTGGCCAAATGTTGATTACTTTGTCCTTCAAAAAATTACTAACAAAATCTTCAAATGATTCTTTTCTGGTGCGCAGTACTGTAAAAGACATCCATCGAACTTGATAGAGGTCATACAGTAGTGTCCTATAAAAATATATTTTTGAAAATACTGATTTTAACAATTATTAATTGAATACGACTTACCTTATTGTATCGTTCCATTGGAATCGCTTTTTAGGCATTTTAGGAGCATTATCTAACTTATGAGTATCCACACCAGGGTTAAGAGATCTAAAAAAGAAAATTAAGATGTTGTTATATTTGTTATATTTGTGACTAGGAGATTTTAAAAACAACATGGAGGATTTTATCGTAAGGGTTTGAGTACATTGATCATAGCTTTTTCTATTTTTCTATAAGAGGGACACAAAGAAGAAGAAGTGCCCAACTTAGAGCAGATAGTACGGAGAGCATGTTTCGGGAGTTTGAAGAAATATCTGCACTGTCTGCTGATTCTAACCAAGACAGAACGCATCGTTATTGGTGATGATATTAAATGACTTGAATGACAAAACTGGAAACAAATGAAAAGCATATTAAGCGGGAATTCTTCCTTGCAACGATCGTTTGAAGTTTTGGTCTAACTATAGTCTAAGGTTTCCCTGATAGAATGGAATAAAGATTGTTACATCGCTATCTTAACTGATAGCTAAGAAATGGAATGCGGAGTTGGTGCTACTACTACTTGTCATTGCATTTCAATCCCAATGATGCAAACTTTGTTGCAAGCTGGGGTGCTTTCCATAAGAGAAGACTACAAGATGCTAAAACAAAAAAACAATTTCAACATAAAATAAAAGGCACGACTTGCTCTTGTGGCAAGTAACATAAGAACTTAAAAAACTTTCCGCGAAATTATTTTATATGAAATTAAAAAAAAATAATAAAAATAAATAACTTTGAAAATCAATTTAAACAAACCAGAGTTTTCCGAGAAAATCGTAGGGCCAGTTTTTAAAAAAATGACTTTTTTCAAACAACTTTTTTAAAATATTTGTATGAAAAATTTTGAGTATGTCAATTTTAACAAATAAATAATTTTTATTCGAAAACTAAAGTTCAATTCATCAATTGGTTTTCAAAATATTAAATTTTCAAAAATAAAATTTGTTTAAATAATAAAATTTTGTTTGGAAAAGATTTGAAAAAATTAAGATTTTTTAAGAATTTTTAGAAATAACATTTAGTTTAGATCCGCTGAGTCATTAAGGAGACAGTCAAAAATTAAAAAAAACCGTTATATGGCAGGTACCGTACTGTTTTTTTTTTTGAACAACGGTTTAAACATTCTAAAAGGTCTTTAGTGACAAATTACTCATGTCAAGTTTTATTAAAATCGTTAGAGTCGTTTTCGAGAAAAACAAGTTTTTCGATAACGCGTTATATGGCAGGTACCGTTAGTTTTAGGCCTGGAACAAAAACTCGAAAAACCCCCTTGACGGTAACCATAAAAACTATATATACCAAGGCTGCAGGTGCGAATGACAGAATCCAGGCAGACTGACAGTGACAGACAGACACACAGACAGAATTGCCAGACTCACTTTTTCCGACTTCGATATCATCGTTATATCATGTTTGATTGTTATCTTAAAACTTTTTTTGCACGAATTCATAACTTGCCTAATCCGTTAAAATAAAGAGCACGACTGGGTCGCACAAACTTGCTCTCGTGGCTTGAGGGTTCAAAGTACAAACGAAATAATACGTAAAAATCGTATGAAATTTTATTAGATACCTTATATAGATTCAAACCAAAATCACAGCGTGGAAAAAATTTTCTTTGCTAAACATGAGTTTCCGAAAAAAAAAATTTCAAAAAAAAAAAGATTTTTTTAAATAATTTTTTGAAAACATTTAAAAAAAAAAAGTAAGTATACTCGTTTTTTTGACTTAATTTTATATACCTCAATAATAAATTACATTTAAATCCGTCAACAGGTTTTTGAAATATTTAATTCACAAATAAAGTTTTTTTAAAAATTATTTAAAAATTAACAAAAACATTTTTGAAAAATCCATTTATGCCATGATATTTGAAATAGACAATTTCAGTATTGAATTTAATTCCAATTGCTTCAGCCGTTATTGAAATAGTCGAAATTAAAAAATACCCTTATATGGCAGGTACCATTAAACGAATTTTTCTGAAAGTTTAGTTATTAATGTCTGATAAAGCTTTGAAACTTTACTACACATGTGAAATTTGGTGTAAATCGTTAGGGACGTTTTCGAGAAATATAAGATTTTCGATAAACGTTATATGGCAGGTACCGTTATTTTTAGACTTGCAGTGACCTACAAAAAAAAAGGTCTGAGCGTATTACCCTAAAAACCATACCTACCAAATTTGAAGTAAAACGGCCCACTTGTTAAGGCTATAGGTGCCGAGACAGACAAACAGACAGACAGATTTGCCGGACCCACTTTTTTCGTCTTCTCTATCATCGTTATTTCATTTTTGATTGTTATTCCCAAACTTTTTTTGCACAAATCCAAGACTTGCTTTATAAAAGGTATAGAGCAAGTAAAATCACCAAGAAGCTATATTGATTGGTAGCAAAAGTTGGTTGCTCCATCTATGCAGAGCGGAGCTAGCAAGAGCTTCAGTGGTAGTATACTGCTTGCTATGTGCAGGAACAAATAGCAAGAAAATGTGAAGTAGAAGAATATGAGTGAGCGGATGAGTTTCTTATACATAATATGTCTTATTGGTATTCTAAGATCAGAAATCTTGTGTTTCGCACTGTTCTTCACTAGCGTCATCTTTGTTTTATGTTATTAGCAAAGCAAAATTTTATGACGACCTGTGTCCTTCCTTAATATGCAAAAATTTCTAACAAGCAAAAATATACAATAATACTTACTGAAACTCTTCGTATTTAGTTAAGTTCGAGTGATACTGTTGGCTAATACTTGACATGACTTCTGAGACTGCTTTTCGAAGCTTCACAAAAGCTTTTTTAGTCTTAGTTTTTTCTTGGTTGATTCGCAATTGTTTGGATTTTCGAAGAAGAAAGTACTTGGGCAGTGAAAGTTGGTATTCCAAATGAGCAAAAACAGTATTTCTAATGTTTTTGTCGAGACACAAACACATATCATCGACTCTGTAAAAATATAATTTTCTTTGAATACAAATCTTCATAAGAAATTGATTTAGAGTAAGAACCTTAAAAATGTATCCGTGAGCTTTTCATCAAATTGGAATTTCTTGCCAGTTCGGTTGCTTGTTTTGGCAGTGTCTTTTATATCTTGAACATCCCGCAAAAGTTCTTCGCTGAGTTCGGGCAAAACTGTATCGCTTTGTCGCAATTCTAAAAATAAAAATACAACGTTACATTTGGAATGAGATGAGAGTATTCAAGGTTACTTACTATCACTATCTTCATCGGAAGTCTTTTTTAACTTCTTTGCGCTTGGTTCTCGATTTGCATCACTTTCATCACTGGACGAATCAGACCCAGATGCATCTTCGGCTGAGTTCGAAGACTTTGCTTCTCCGTTGGATGTTTTTGTCTTTTGTTCTTCTTCTTGCATTTTGAGGAAGTTATCTCTCTTTGCCTTGAGCATGTCCTTTACAGTTGTTGTTTTGACCGTTCGGTCGACACGGGCTTTGTCTTTTGAGCTTGATTCTGGAACAATGTCATCCGCTTTAGGCGATCCAGATGCTAATGAAGTTGTCGAAGAAGGTGCTGCTGATGCTTGTGTCGAAGATTTACTCTTCGTTGATTTCTCCTTATCACTGCTCTCTTTGTCGGAACTAGTTTTATGGCGTTTTTCCATTGGAAGGGCAGTCTTTTGCTTACTACTATTAGTGCTGACTTTTGGTATAGCACTTTGTTGAGGATTGACAACTTCAGCTGCTAACGATATTGTTGTTGTTGTTGGTCCCTGAGTTTCTTTTTCAGCTCCTTTTTCATCATCAGAAGACCCAGATTCTTCTGAAGATGAGGATAGTGCCCTTTTTCGTGTTCTGTTTGGCATTTTGATTATTTCATCGGTTTTTTCTGTACTAGAGAGGTGCTTGAACACCAATGCACCAGAATTAATGTAAAAACCTCCTTCCACGGTCTCTACTTCTTCGGGTATAATTTCATCATACTAAAATAATAATTTTATTTATTGTAACTTAATTCGTTTTAAAAAAATTAAAATTACCGCTTCTGTATTGTCAATAAAGGAATCATTTTCATCATAACCAAGCCCAATGTCACAAAAATCATCCTTTTTGCTTCGTCCTCTTCCGCTGGCATAGGCAGTTCCATATTTTTTTTCTAAATCCTTGGCTATTCGGGCAACATCGTCGTCGTTTTCTTCAAATGGATCAGAGAAACCATTCTGTTTGGTTTTGAGCTTTTTAAGCTTTTTCTAAAAAGAACATAATTTTTATGTAAAATATTTAAACTAGAAAACGTTTGTGGAGTTATTGGTATAAGAGTTGGTTTATTTCAAAAGTAGGTATCTTCAGCGAAACTTTTTGAGATTATTTCATTTTCAAATTTAATGCAAGTATGGAACTTAAAAGCACTCAAACCACAAATTCCAATGGTGCGGTGTTTATACCTATTAAACAGGTCTAAAGTGATTTTGGTGCCGCAAAAAGTAAAACTGATTTCAAGTACATTCCGTACCCTGATCAAAACTTGATACTTACTTTTCTGATGCTACGTGTACTTTTCGAGATTTTTCAAGGGTAAAATAGAAAAAAAATTTTTTTTCTTTTTTGTGGTTTTCGAGGTTATATTATAAATTTGTTAAATTGTAACGGATTCTGAAAGAACTGTTTTTTCGGTTTTCAAACTCCGTTTAAATCTTTCCAATATTTTTTTTCTTTTTATGTGTTATGTGTTTGGCATAACATAGATTCACTAGTCAACAGAAATTCATTTTTTAACATCAAAAATTAATACATTTGTAAAGTAAACTTTTTGAGAAAATACTTCAAATGTTTGTGGCATCAAAAAAGGGTTCGTCCTTGGACTCAGTATATTTTAGCTTATAACTTTCAGCTAAAGGACACCTAAAATTATTGAGATTACCTAACTTCAACCTTACTGAAAAGTTTGTATGATTTTTAAGGGTGGAATGTGATTTTGGTGTTAGGATCACTCAATAACATACCTATACTTTTTAATTTTATAGTATAAAAAGGCTTACAATAAATTGGCGATTTTAACGGATTCTCAAAGAAGAAGATAAGTTCTTTCAGAAAATGTAATAATTAATGTTGAAACAAAGAACATCATGTTATAACATAACAGCAAAATAACGATTTTCTTGATTTTCGAAAACGACACGAAGTAGAATTTTTTTGACTTCGGATTCACGCTTAGCACATCAAAAACTCTTAAAAAACTATTGCTTCGTTGTGGCACCAAAAAAAAGTTTAATTTTGTAGGCCTGTCTTATCATTGAGTTTATACACATAGAGAAATCATGTGTAAGTTTCAAATACTAAATTTCATGTAATTGATTTTTTGCCGACGGTGTATATCTAAATCATTTTTTTATTGCATACATTTTGTTTTGAAGAATTAAAAAAAAAAAACTTAAAAAATAAAACACGAAAAATCTTTTTGTTTTTAAATCATCAATTCAATTTCCCAGTCGTTAATACGAAAGTAACTTGCAACAAGATCAAGTTTGTGTGACCCACAAGTGCCTTTTGCTTTATTGTAACTGCATTTTAAAGGATTTTCCACACATTAGGTAAAAGAAATGCAAAATATCAAAACAAACACTCTAAGGTAACACCCATCACCAAGAACTTGTTTTAAAAGCTCTAAATCAAACGAGAAGCCTAAGGAAAATAAAGGGCTGGACTGCGAGTGTAATAATTGTAGGATGAAATTGTTCTTTGAAATTTGTAAAATGTATTTTATTTTACATTTTACAAAGAGTATATTACCTATACGAAAGAGGACAGATACTTCTACGAAAAAATTGTATAAAATTTAATTAAAGCTCTTAATTCATGTCCTACAAAGGTTCAATCCAAAACCAAAGTACCTACCTACTACCTATGCAAACATTTGTCTGTATTAACACGTTAACTGTCCCCATACAAAATTTAGTTTTTACACCCCTACGTCCACAAAAATGATTTGATGATCATTTTTGATACTTCTGTACAAGACGCTTCACTGTCTCTATACAAAGTAATAAAAATTACATGTAATTTTATATCAAAAATGATACATTGGACGCTGAAAAGCAGGTACAAATTGTATGAAGTTTATCAACATTATGATATCTACATTGCATATTGAAAGTGTTCAGAAAATATTTGTCTAAAAAAATTTGCAAGTTTTTTTTTACAAATTTGGTCATAAATTGATAACAGCTTTGATGCAAATTCAATTCAAAACTATAAATGTAGGTTGGTCCCTATAAAGGGTTGCTCGCAAAAGGGAAATATTTTCTGGACTGATGTAGTAAAAACCTATCAAATAAAAAACCTATTTAAAAAAAAATATAATTTGGAAGTAAATTTCATTGCTAAGTTGTTATCTTTACTTCCATCAGACTCAATAAGATAAAATGTTAATTTCACTATCCAATATAATATTTTTACCCCAACAACAGATAAATAAGCTTTTAAAATGTAAATAAAATAAGTTTTTAATAATCTAGGTGTATTTTACTACTTTCTACATCTACATACTTATCTCATTATCAATTGATAAAATTTAATTTAATTAGATACCCTAATCTCCACTTCTTTAAACCATTCATACACAAATCAACTAAAATCAGAAGTACACAATACATACCTACATAGGTATTAAAACAACAACCTTCAAAATTCAACGCGCCGATAAAAAATACAAGCAGTAAATTAACTGCCAACACAACACAAACCACCCCTTTGCCTAAACTAAACAAGAAAACATTCAAAAATGCAATTGATATTGACAAAAAATGTAAATGTGTACCTTACCTACCTACCTGCATCTACAAATCTACTTCAGAAGGTTTCACTCCCTCTCACCTTGACAAATCATTAAAAATATCACAAATACTCACCCATCCACTCTGTCCCCACAGTAATAATGTAACATAATATTATATCCATGCACTGACTGCCAAGTGCCACGCCACTCCAAATAACCATGTACGTACACGATGATAAAACAAAACACAAAAAAACAATCCCCCACCACACCACCTTCGCATCAAACATTAAAAATCTGTATCTTTATCCTCCTTTTTGTGCAATTATTATCTGTACCCATCCTACATTTCTTTTTAAATCGAATAAAAACAACTGAACAATAAAACAAAAATAATTGACTCCAGTTTTGCACGTACACACGACGTCGACGAAGAAGCAAAGCAAACGATGACAATTCAACCAACAAGACAATCTATAGGCGGCCACCCTCAACCTAAATTCATTTTATTCCTCCAATTTCGGTTCACCCCACTCGCACTCCTTTGCAACAGCTTAACAACAGCCCACCACCCTCTACTATCCAACACTCGAACAGATCAAACATAAAATGAAGCCAGAAACACAGAGTGCATTCTATCAAATGAAGATGGATAGCGAAACCCAAAAACACAAACAGACGCAGGCAACTCTGCGTGGAAGCGCGCACAAGACCGACCTTACCATTCTGCGACCTAAAAGCCTGAAACTTTGAAACAACAAAACAAAACAAACCTTTTCCAAATGAATCAACTTGGAGTAGTTGAATTCCGGGAAGGAGTTCGAATTAGAGGCGAACAGTTCCATATTGAGGCGGATGGTCTTGTTTGGCTTTGATGTCGACGTGGAGTTCGATCCACCGGTACTGCTGGACTTCTGTGACGTCACTGGATCGGGTACACCAAAACGATGCATAGCAGCACTGGAAGTTGCCATCGCTGAAATCGCACCATTTCCTCCAGATGCAGACAACGACGATGCACCAGGGGCGCTACAGTTGGTGCTGCTGCTGCCACTGCTGATGGTGGTAAAGGCGACACGCTTGATTTCAGACATTTTGCTATCGTCACTAGTGGATGGCAATGATGGTGGGAATCACGAGGTCGTCGAAGCTGATACACGCATTGACAATCGCTTGTTTGGACTGTGCTGCTGCCCAGAAAGGAGCACCACGACCACGACGATGATGAGGAAGATGAGGGATGCCACTGGCACTCACACGATAACACAAATGCTCACACACTCGCGACACCAATATGACGACAATGTCGACTACGACAACAACGATGAATGCAGAAGAAAATTTTCGCAACAATTTTTCCTTTTCGAAAGAAAAAATCTGAAAATCTTATTAAAATAAAATTTTATTAAAAAAACAGGAAATTCGAGTTTTCCCGCGGAACGAAAGTAAATTAGGAAATTTTTCTAAATCCGATTTGTTTTTGATTATTTGGGGTTCGTTTTTTTCAAGGATTTAGATAATTTTTTGATGAATTATTTTTTTCCATGAAAATAAAATTTATATATGCATGGTTGCTGCCTCTGCCGCCGAGAATTTAACACAAAAATTTTTGGTTTGTAGTACAAAACGAATAAATCCACGGAGTCACTTTTCTTTCGCGAGACTGATTTTTTCCAAGACGATTTGCAAATAAATTTCTGGGGATATTTGATTGATTTATACTTTGATTTTATGCAAATTGGGGTTTTCTATTATCTTTTGAATATTTAAGTAATTTATAATAGTTTAGTGATTGGAAAAAGAATTATTTTTTTGCGAAAAAATAGTATTTTCATGTTAATTGATGGGGGAGACAAGTAGTTGCAGAACGCAGTCTTTTTTTTTTGACAGACGTATGGCAGCGGCGAAGAAAAATAGCCGCTGGAGCGCGTTTTTGTGGGGCGCTGACAGCAGCTGTGTTATTTGACTTCGCATGGGTGAAGTTCAGTGCTAAGGGAGGATGTGTTCAAAAGTATGATGTGGCACTGGAGTTTTTCATTATGATACTTGTTGGGTTTACACATGGAATGTTACTTTTATACAACAAAATTATCATTGCAACTTGCAACGACTTTTTATTCAGGATTATGTCGTTTTCAAATTAGAATTTGGAAGTATTCTCCGATTCAGGATTCCATGCGACCAAGTAAACACAACTGATTTGATTCTGTTACTGTTTACTGATTGAATTATGTGTGCGACACTGTAGTGGTGAAATGCTGGGGCTAAAACAAGATAATTGCGGATTTTAAAAACGTCATCTGCGTGCAAACTGCACGAATTTTGGTGCAAACATTGTGTTTGCAGTTTGCTTTCGTCTCATCTTCGTAAACAACATCTGCGGGATTGAGCAGTCGGAAAATCGAGGTGACAATAAAGTACAATACAAGAGAAGGAAGTTGGTCATATAGTTCTCTTGCCCCTAAAGTCGTTATAAGTTTTTTCATATATTTCCTGGTGTTTGTGCAAGTCTGAGTTTAATAACTCGGTTGATGCGTTTGCAGTAAAATCATTTGACGTTGACCAAATAGAATTTATGTTATATCTGTCACACAGTAGGTTGTGGTATGGATACTATGGTATACGGAACATAATATACCGATAAGGCACCTGTGTGTCAGGGAATACCACGCTAATGCCACGCGAGCGACTTGGTAATAGCAGAGTGCTATTTTTGAACTTTCTTTTTTGATTAATATTCCTTAAATCAAGTTTAATTGCTGATTGAGCAGTTAAAACAGTATGTTTTGCTGAAAAATGAACGCGTCAAAAATAAAATAGAAAAATTGGCTACGAAAACTCTTGAATTTATTGATTTTTAGTTGTGATATGTACTAGAATTAAGACGAAACGTAGAAAATTTACTTCTTTTTATTATAATAATAAAAATTAATTACTATTTCTTACAAAGCTGTCAACGCATAATACACGAGTACCTATGTCACCCTCCATGGTATTGGCAATACCATGATATCTATAGCATGGTTTTTAATATACTAGTTGTATTGTGTCAAAGGTTATGTATAAGCAGAACGAACGCTTTTCGACGTGTTTTATCATCGTGAAATACATGCATATAACAACAATATAAGGTCCATTACGGATCAAAAGGGGTAATAAAATACGAGCTGTTATAACTCTCATGACGTTCAAATTGCAGGAACTCAAAATATATTCTCCCATATTGTCACATTTTGAGCTACAGCTATCTGCCCCACTTAAATTTCGTGAAATTTACTAATCAAGACCATGCAGAAACGTGTTAAGACATTAACGCATAGCAACTACACGCAGGTTTGGGCTCATCTTATTTTCACATGTATTCATAGACAGGAAATTGAGAAGGATAACGAGTTTTCTCCCTTAATTTGTCTAAAGCTAGCCATTCACGTTGATCGAAATGCTTTACATTCGACTAAATTCACAGCTTGTCAAGCGGCATATGATTTTCAAAATATTTTTGTATTTTTGTCAGTGTCAGCTGTCAAAATATAGTCATACATACACTTGTCATACATACTAGTTGAGTGGAATCCCCCTAAAGGCGAAGCTTAGCCGTTTTCTGAGCCATTATCGTATTATGGCCAGCTTTAAAAATGTTTGACTGGTCACAAGATGGGTTGCTGTCGTTGCTCAATGTGTTCTCGACTACTTTCTTCATGTGAAAACAGACACAAAGTATAAAATTAGATCCTGTTTAAACTGTTAAACTTGAGACCGGACTCACGAGAATTTGTTGGTGGGGTTAGGGGTGAGTACTCTCGTAAGGCAGCTTCAAATTATAAACATCGGAAGCGTGAGTACTGTTTGAATTCCAAATTCAAGTTTTTTCCCACTTTGCTCATTTTCTGCTCGACTGCCGATGTGTTAAAGCGACCTTTACACGTTCAGTCTGAGGATGAAAAGAGGATTGTAAAATTTGTGTCATGACTCTCTGAAATACAGTGTAATAGCGTAAGCCTCACCAAATATTTTTTAAAGAAGAATTTAAAAAAAGAGGCGAGCCTCTTATAGCTTAGTGTTATAGCACACTTCAATCTCAAAAATTCCACCCGCTTCAAGTGAGGCGTCCTCAAAACGAGTTGTGTGTAATCACACAACTCACCACGCGAGACTCAAATGTTTCAGTCTAAGCACGGTCATGTTTACACACTGGCTCCACTGGCCATGCCGATGCCCAACAACTCAACAGCAATCTAATCCACTATCCAATTCTCATTCGGTCTGTGGGCAAATTATGACTAGTCGTTTCATTTCATTCTTCAACAACGAGTAAAAAAACATGCGTCCCTTTCCCTCGTTTCTTATATCAAAAGATACAGAAATACATTTAAATGAAAGAGAATGACAAACACCTGAAGAAATTGCACATATACAACAAAAATTCTGCAAAAAGCAGCTCACATATACGAAACGTCAAAATTCATGTCCAAATTTTCAACAGCACTCATGTCTTGTCGAAAAAATGGATTTCTACGACATGTCGCCTGATTGGTCATGAATTTTTCAAACTCCATAGGGCTTTTTAGGTAACAACGATATATCTCTTTCTCGTTCTCACAGAATTGTCAAAAACAGCAGTATGGTGAACAGCTGATTTTTTTTTATCATTGTTGAAAAATTGATTGAAAACAAAAGCGGGAATTTTAAAGATTTGTGCGCGAAAATTGTGAAAATTGTTGGTTTTGCTAATTAAAATAAATTTTTAAGCCACGGAAATCACAAATTTCACACAAAAAAGAATACCGCATTTAAAAATTATTCCCAAATTGTTTTCTCCAAGATCTTGAGTTTGACAGTTTGAAAAAAGCGCGGTACATATTTCAATCTGTCTTCACCATAGTGTGAGCTTTGACAAGATGGTAAAACTCCCTATTGGTCGTTCTCATGGCGTGTTCAAAATTTTATAAATTGAAGCTACCTCACAAGAGTAATCCCCTCAGACCTCTCGCCAATGCACTCTCGTTTAAATTTCCAAGTCTAAACTCGGTCTTACTCCATAACAAATCTGTTTAAAAACAACAACATTTGCAGCTGTCACAATTTGCAGCGAATTCAAATTGACATCTGTTAAATTAACCTCATTTTTTGAAATCAACAAATATTTCTTCACTACAACTACAACCGCCAAAAATACTTTATTATTCTATTTAATTATTAAAAAATAAGCATGGATAAATCATTTCACAATCAATTATTTAGTGGAGTATCGCGAAGTCCATTTGGATCTAGAACTCGCCAAAGTTCAGCAAGTTCGATTATTTCGGGTCGAAAATCAATGGGTGGTAGCGGCAGCATGAAAAAAGGTTCCATTACCGGGTACGAAAAGATGCTTTAACAAATTCTTTAGAAATCCTATAATAAAAACATCGTTTTGTAGTCGTTTTAGTGTTTCTGGTCGTTCAACTCAATCTCTAGCTGGAATACGATCTGAATGCAATATTGTTGAAAGTTTTGGGTTCCAACTGCCGGTGCTAGTCAATGAGGCACTAACATTTACCGAAAGGAATTCTGGTGTCTCTATTAACTGTTCTAGTAACGGCTGGGCCTGGGTAAGTTCTACTTTTTTTTTCATTTCCAGCTTTGTTGTTAATGTTCACCTTAGGCTCTACATGGAAGACGTTTGCTTGTTTGGCAATACAAGGACAATCGACAGGGTTCCCCGAAATATAAAGATCTCTCACGAACCCCGCAGCGGCGTACAACCACAGCACAATGTCGGGAGCTAACCTTACCACATTGTGATATTGGACACAAGGCATCCTTAGTCACAGTCTTCCAACCAGATGGTCAACAAATGGCTTCGTGTCTTGCTGTTTCACCAACTGGTGATGTCCGTTATTGGCCTTCGATAGCACATGATGGGTCATCTATTGACTCTAACGGAATACTAGATGGTCAAGAATTTGATTATTTGCTTGGCATTCCACCACAGGGATATCTTCTCGTCACTACAACATGTAATCTGATCTTCCTCCAACTTCAAGTAGTAAATGGACGGCATGTAATCCAGCACAGAAGTGTAAAGGCTCCATCTGGGTTCTTCGGAGGAATCGGAAAAAAGTTTGCTTCTATTATAATTGGTATGAACAGTGGACATGATAAGGAAAATGTAAGATCCTCAAATAAACACTTAATTCTGTTTATTTTTTTAAATTTTCTTATTTTTAGAAATTTGTCAAAGTAGACAGTGAAAAGATCTCAGACAAACAGTGGAATGTTATTGTTTTGGCTGATCGATGGGTACAAAAATGGACTTTCACCAATAACGGCAATGAGCAATTACTTTTTGAAGAAAACGATGTAATGAGAAAAATCCGGGATGAATTCCATCAAAAGTTTTGGATTGGAAGAAGTTTGTATATGAAAAATAGGAAGTTTCGTCTTAAATTTATAATAATTTCTTACAGCTGAGAGTTCCGAAATTGAAATCAATTTGCTAGACATGCAAATATGCGAAGGGAAAGTGTATGTCTTCGCTGGAGCTTTAAACACAGCGCATACACCTCAAATGCATTATGCGATAGGTATGTTATATTTTTTTTTTTACATATGATTTGATTTTTCTATTTGAAAACGCTGTTTAGCAATTATAAGGTTTGACTTGCAGCAAGCGTTTCAAAAATAAAAGTTTGAATGCAAAGAAATCACTCGAAGTAATCAAATCACCTGCGTGCGCACACCTCATATTCTTTGAAAGCACCTTTGTGCTATGCAATAGAGTTAATAGTAAATGAGTCTATTTTTTTAATGCCTTATATGCTCAGAGAATCAGTATTGAAAAAAATTCATTAATTATTGAATTTTTCGTTTGATATTTGCTCCGTTAACTTAAGATTACATTTTCTGTCATGGTTCAGTCGATTGCGAGTGAATCCGAAGTTCGTGTAGTCTAGAAAGTGGTCCTTTCGCTCTATGACTATTTACTAAGCAGCGATAACCGTGTGTACTTTTTTTGTTTTGAAACACAGAGTTTATATAAATGGCAGAACTTTCTCTTAAAGATTCCACTTCCAATTGTAATTTTGAATAGGAACTTCCTAATCAAAGAATATCTACCATTCAGTTATAATCTTTTGATCCCAGTAATAGGATTAAATGTAAAGCTCCAACAAATGCCCAATTGCCACTCGATATGTCAAGTATGTCAAAATTTGCTTCTAAGAATGTGCTTCGACCATGATTGTTTTTCTTGGTCGACTTTGCTTCACTTGCACGAAACTTTTTTGACATTAGTAACCACTGATTTATCCATGCATAGGAACTAGCCATCGATAAAAATATAAACTCGTTGCAAAATCTTAAATATTTATCCACTCATTTTTCTCTGGATAACTTTTTACATCCGTCAAATGGAATTTGACAAGAAGTTGCTATCGGTGAGGTTTGCATTAGTATGTGTAGCAAATGTTGTTGTTTTTGTAGAGGTTTTCTGTTTCGTTCCTGTTTTTATTTTTTTATCTTTGGTTAGCTGTGTTTTCATTCGTGCAATGTAAAATCAAAAAATAAACAATTATCTATTTAATCCTGGATAGCTAACTGCGATTTTATTAATGTATCCTTTGTTTTCGTGCAAGTGGCCCTAAGCAATCCAGTCAGATCCATTTACCCTGCTTTTAATCGACATAAAAATTCGGTTGACACGTCCCATCTATCCTATTCGATACCTATACAAATATTTTTAAATATTGAAATGTGCTTCACACATGTATTACATTTTTGTATGGTCTGTATTATCTCAAATAAGAGCAGGATAAAGCTTACACTTGAATAAAACGGTTGGTTTTCTTAATTCAAAGTTTTGAACTTTGAGATGGATAGTGAAAACATATCCCGTCAATTTAAAAAGCCAGAAAACAAAGATCATAAATATAGCATACTTGTTTATCAATTCGTCTATTGAATATTTCTTGTTACTTAACTCCAAGTTGTATTTCTTAACCATGTCATCTCTTGGTATATCAAAGAAAAGTATTATTAAAAAAAAGAATCTCTGTCCCTTCCTTACTTCAGATGGCGCTTACAGCCCAGGGTGGAAAAGCCTCTCTAGCTGGTTCTGTCCCTAGCTAGCTGCCTATAGTTACGCACAACAAGTCGGTTGAGGTGGTTTTCCATTTGTGTGCGACATCTGTTGGAAACTTCCTCTTCTGGGTTATCAGGTTTATATTGGAAGACTATTCGGATAGCGTTGGTGTCGATACGCTGCACCAAGCCATCTCAGCAGCTCTATTTTCTGCTTTTGGGTCGCTGTATAACCCGTAAAGCTCCTTGTTGAATCTTCTTCAGAAGTTCGATTGAATGAAATGGTAACTTCTAAAGAAGCTGGATAGGAAAACTTTATCTATACTAACTTCGCAGTTTACATGTTTTATGTAGTTCAAAACAAATGTTGAAGGTGAATTGCTAAGTTGACTCGTCGATATTTATCTGATTGTGGATGAATATTCTGCCCTCCTAAGCCCTCGTAACTCAATTTTTTATATTTTATTATTTTTCTTGTTTTGTTTAGTCTCAAACTCTGAAACCTGATAATAATTTTTAATAATCTCGCTTAGGAGGGCAGTATTGTCTGAAGCATGCAGATTTCTATGTTTCTGGCAAATACGGAGATTACATCAAGAGTAACTTGAAAGGAAACTGTGATATAGCCTTTAACGTTTCCTATGGCGTCTCACCACGAGTGAAAAGTATCTTTATCATGTCCTTTGTCCTTCATTTCAATCAACACGAAGAAGATAAACCAGTAAAACTTGACATATTTGCCAAACGAAACCACAATCATAGAAGCTATAGTCATCTAACAATTTCCCATTCTTCAAACTTGATTACAGAAGCTAAATATTTAATTAAGAGTACGGAGAAAAATCGTTTAAGATTGGTTTAGACAAAAGATTATTAAATCTAAATTTGGAGTGCTGCATTACGGACCAGGTTCGTATTTTCTCCTTCGTCTATGTCATGTGCCATCAGTTTCTCCTTAAACCCAAATTACTTTCTATCATCTTTCCTATAATTAAAATATATTATACCTCAAATATTCTCTGTTATGTTTTTGTTTGTTATCTATTTTTAGTTATTTTGGAACAAGAACCCGAGTATCTTCGTCTTGGCACTTTTATTCCATTGAAACTTTCACAATTCTATAGCACCGGAACAGAAAATAATTGCTTACAACTTCGTTTTATAATTTGTCGATCTTACGCTTATTTGTACAGTGATAAGACAATCTATC
The DNA here is from genome assembly GCA_951217065.1 of Baccha elongata. Taxonomy (NCBI): domain Eukaryota; kingdom Metazoa; phylum Arthropoda; class Insecta; order Diptera; family Syrphidae; genus Baccha; species Baccha elongata. The sequence goes on from OX578273.1 coordinate 87,418,265, forward strand.
CTGTCAACTTACTGAACCCCAACGCCGGCGATTTAGAAGCAGAAAAAATTGAATTTCAACTGCAAGATGATCATATTCTTAGTGCAGCTGTTTGTAGCAATATACCGCTTTTCTTCAGTCGAAATCACGGATTGGTTTGTGTTTCGCCATCTGACTTTGATAATAGTGATTTCCTCTATTCATCGTATTCTCCTGATGTATTCACACCACCTTTCTCCGATTCGTTGAATAATACTGCCATAAATCAAAGTGTCACCCTAAACAGTCTTTCGATGTATGAACTCGATCCGGATGAAATTTTTAACGACAACAAAGATGAAGTCAGTCAACTAAAAGCTGCATTTATTTATCACATCAAGCGAAACAATGCCATGTGTAGTTCGATATTAAAAGATCTTGTGCCAGCTGATATTGGATTGGATGAATTGGATAGTCAACTTGACAAGTAAAATATTTTTGAGAAATAAAATCTAGGTGTTCATCAAAATTTATTTATCCAACAGAACTGTTGTAGCTATAGCTGAAGATTTAGCTGAAGACATACCAGCTGCCGATCCACGTTGGGAACAAGTTGAAAGAAACCTAAAACATTCATTGGGAAGTTCGTCGTCTCTACAGATCATAAGTCAGCTGAAAGAAAAGAATTTGGCTCTGAATCACTTTGTTGATTTTCTACACTCCACCGGGCTGTGGGATAAGGTAAGGTATTTGAAAAATACCACAGGTTGACTTTAATTTAATTGCTTTCAGTTGAATGCAGTTTCATATCGTGGCTTGGTAAAGCCAACCTGCTATGTCGTTTCTGATATCAATGAGAAAATTATCGCTTCCATTGCTTTAAAGGTCGCTCATAACAAGTAAGTGTTTAATTGAGAATTGTTCAAATAATTTCTTGCATAAAAACAATTTTCAGACACAACAAGGTCATCGATGAAGCCCTAGATATTGTGATCTCGCAGTGGAAAGAGTTTCCCACCGGAAATCTTACAGCGCAAGATCTCTTCTATGTCAAATTGACACGATTCCAAGATGTCATTCAAGCTCTTTGTCAAGTTGCTGATACAAAAATAGAATCTCATCATCAATCTTCAGCTATTGCTGCATTCTTATGCGACTTAAATACCGTTATATTATCGATCTTAAATGAAGTGATATCCTTCAGGGAGCAAAACATGGCCAAATATGTTTTGCCAGCAGATAAAACTAACTCCTATGAGTACTTGCCTTGGACAGCGATGTCAGGCAAGAACGGAATCAGAGATTCTTTGACTCATTTGATTGGAATAACAATGAAATATGGAGCTAAGTCAACTGGAGAGCCAGAGATAAAATACAAGCTTTATCAACAAATAATGGAACTAATTGATTTTGTACTCGACGGCAGGAAAAACTACTTGGAGAGCATCAAAGACAATGAGAAATACGGTGTACTTTTGCAACAATATGAATCACAAAGAAGGGAGTTGATTTTAATTCTAAGTACGCAACTTTTTGTTAAATCTCTCTCTCAACAACACATTTTGACTTTCTTTGATTTTTATATTATTTTAGTTGATGAAGGTCAATATGAATCGGCAGCTAAGCTAGCAGAAAAATATCTAGATTTCCAAAGTTTAGTTGTGATTTGTGATCAAACTGGAAACCAAGATCGTTTAGATGGTTATATTGAAAAATATCAGGAGTTTGATTTTTCACAATTTGCTATCAATTGGCATTTGAAACAAAACAAACAAGGCGATGTATTTGAACGTTTTAAGGGCAATCAAGCTGCACTGTCGCAGTTCTTGCGAGATCATCCATCGCTCGGTTGGATTCAATTGATATTCAATGGAGACTTCGATAGAGCAGCAGGAATTCTATTCCAATTGGGACAGGATGAGACGGAATTTGTTCAGAGAAAGAAGGTAATTAAAAAATATATATATATATCTTGGAATGTAAAACGGAAATAGAATATGAAATAGAGAGTTATTTGGAGTTAGAAAAAATTAATTTTGTAGTGCCGGACTAGTGATTCCTGAAATATACCTAAATAATTGTCTTAATCTACCGAAGAGTTGCCGATGTCTCTTTGAAAGATTTACACAATAATCTTTTACAATCATCTTTACCATTGGCTAAAAAAATATTTCTTCAAATGCAAAATAATATGCAAAGGAAATGAAGTTAAAGTTTGTTTATCATAACGTTATAATGTAGATTTCGATGGAGTTAACAATTTTCAAAAGCACACTATTCAAAAGATGCATTCATTCATCGGGCATGTTGCATTTAGGCCATGTGTTGATGGTGAGTTGGTGCATGCTCCTTACCAAACTATCTCAGGCGTATTTAAATTAGCAAGCCTTCCGCTTCAGCAGCTCTATTGGTTTTGAGCTTTTTCCTCAAGGTCGGGTGGACGGGTCATCATTTCGAATGGTTCATTAAAGTCTAACGGTGGCATTTCGAGCATAGTGTACAGTAGCTTATTGTCTTGGCCAGCATGCTATTGGTCTTCCACATATGATGCTGGCGACACGGAATTAGATGCTAGATTGAGAAAGATATAACCTTGCAACTGCATCTTTGCAATGTTTAACTTCATATTGACGTTTTCTATTTTACACAACCCCGAAAACTAATAAAACTAGTTCCTTATATGAAAACGGGTGTCGGTTTTATTCGCTTGTCTTAAGTAGAATACGATGGTTTCATCTACTGCATATAATTACTGAAGCGGGCTTATCATTTTACCTTCAACAGATAGTCAGGAATTGTAATGAAAAATTAAGCACTCACGACGCTACTCTTGTGTACACCGACTCGAAAGAGAATTATTCGGTGACTCTTTTTTCACCTTACTTGGGCTTTCATTTGCTCCCATAATTATTGTGGTTGGTTGTTTATCAAAAAACCTTTTTGAAATCAACCCACCTGTTGTATGCGATGTTTTTACATCACCGTTCTGAAACTGCATCTGTGGTTGATTCACCTCAAAGGTGTGTACAAAACAAAACTGCTCTATTCATGTTTAAAATAAACACGTAAACTTAGATCGAATGCTCGATCATGAATGCCTCGTTAAATTTTTTTGCAACTATTTTCTTTTGTATAAATAAAGAAAACCACAAGTCTCAGGTGATGAACTTATGGAAAACCACATTTATTAAAGCATTATTTATTCTGTTGGTGCGAAATTAAAAAGAGTGTAATTTGTAAACAATTTATATTGGCCAATTTCCTTCAAATTCTTTCACTCTTTTGCAGTCCATATTATCACTGGCAAAATTAGCATCATTGGCTGCCGATTCAGACCTTTCCAATCAAGTAACTGAAATAAATGCAGAGCTAAACTTAGTGGATTATCAAGAGCAACTAAATGAACAAGTGATGTTATCATTTGGTTATGACATCGAGAACCCAAAAGTATTAAAAGCCGAAGAAATAATTAATGTGAGTTGCTGTTCTATTAGTTGTTCAATAACTTCATAACTAACTGTTTCTTTTTTCTAGCTTTTTATATCTGAAGAAAATGAGACTGCAAACGAATTTGATTTCCGTAAAGCCATCGAACTTCTAAACTATGTTGATGATCCATGTGATGTTCGTCACAAAATATGGTGTGCAGTTATCTTAAGAGATTCCTGGACTAATTTTGACATGAATTCAGCTACGGACTATCTGCAAAATACACTTTTCTTTAAGGTTATAGAAGTCTGTTACTTAATGGGTAAATTATTTTATTACATATGCTTTAACTTTCGGAATGAATTATTTTTGGTTTCTATTTTAGATGGAGATTTCGATGAATTCCTACCGTCAATTGATGAATTTTTAAACAGTCCCGATTTGGGTGACTTGACGCAAGACAAATCATTCCAATATCTTATGAAACTAACATACGAGCATATAGCAGACTCCTTTCAGAAAGGCATGGATCAGGAATGAGTCGTAGTAGAACTTAAGGGTATCTGTTGTGTTATGTCTTTTTTCATTTATTTCTAATAAAAAAACAAATTTTAAAACTATACAATATTATCAATTTGAATTGAACTTTGATGAACCAGGAAAATGTTGTGTATTATTTCAACCCTTAAGTTTAATGCCAGATAGATATGTGCTTCTTTAACCACCAAAGTCAATGACTTGTTTCAATATCGTTCTATTAAGTGTGCTTGTGCATCAACTTTTTTTTTTTCCTTTGAATATTTTTGTTTGAATTCCCGCATTCCATATCTTCGGTTAGAAAATTGTATTCCCGTGCGAGAGTAATTCTATATTCAATCTTTATAGACATCACCACACATTACCTTAAGCAGAAATGAAGCCCTAGAAACGATTTTAGACTGATGCAAAAAATTATCTTACTATGTGTTTTATTCATTTGTCGTTGGTATTAAAGATAGTTACTTCAAGCGGTACGGTCGTCGGTTGGGTTGTCGGCTTTGGACTTGCAGTATACCGATGTTAAGTTATTTGGTTTGTGGTTTATTTAATATAAAAAAAAACTATTAGTTTTTCATGAATTGATTAAATAATAATCAACAAAAATTACTTTAGTAAACAAACAAAATGTTCCTCTATGTAAAAGTGCAAAGTGGACCATCGATAAAGTTTGTGTTGCGTCTAGTTTGTGATAAGATTTTAACTTGAACATCAGTTCATCTTCGGCTATGTTAAATAATTCAGTATTATGACAAAAAAATGTTGTTCTTAAACTATCTGTACATAAATCTGGAGAATAGATTTGTTTAGTTTTGATAAGCATCCGTTTTGGATAGCCTAGTTTCTGATTATGTATACTGAGGATACTAGTGAAAATACATTAACTTGTGCCGCCAAGATGTTCAAATCTTACATATTTTCTTTTTTCTTTAGAATCGGAGCTATTTCGCTTTCGATGGTTTTTACATAAAACCATCTCGTGCTTCCTAAATGATTCTTCCAATTTTCGTATGTACTTCTTTTTCAATAAAGCTTTTTTGTTAAGTCATTCGAATCTTTTTAATTTTACCTACCGCTAATCTGATACCGTTTATTCCAATTACTTTTAAGAAAAGCGATTAGTACAAGGAAGTAATTTAGATGCTTTAAATTGTTATTTTTGAAGAAAATTTATATGTTGTTTGAACTGAATTCAAACCAGTGCGGGTTAAAACAAGCTTTTATTTAACCTCTAAGGAATTAGATGAAAGTGATTCATACGAAGTTACAGAATCCATTATAACAAAACAAACTCACTGAAATACCTACTCACCGACCGACGCACACGAGCAGTTTATTATAACCTAGTTGTATGGATTCCTATATCATCGTAATGTTATATTTTATCAAATACTTGCATTCATTGTGTGTGAGTACCTTACCAAAAAAGAAAAAAAAAATTGAAAAAAAAATATTTTATACCAGTTATACCAGTTTGTTAATAGGTGACTTGATACGGTTTACTTCATAAAAATGCAGACACTCTTAAAATAACATTACACTCATTTAAGTTACAAATGTGTTGATTCGTGTTTTAACTAGCTTGGTTATTTTAACTCGTAACTTTTGCTTTCATAACGTTAAAATAAGAAAAACAGATCAAATTATTCTGCCGATTTTCTAATAGATAGATAGATATAGATAGATTCTTTATTATTTATTCTTTATTATTTCTAAAAAAAAAACACAATTTTGAATTTATAATAATTAAAAAAGAAATACAAGCATGGCATGATTTTCTAATCTACTCTGCCTATTTCTATTTTATTGTTGATTGCTTTTCATACTTCATGGAAACGTTAAACAAAAAAAAATATTTTTAAACAGTTTTTTAGGAAATATCTAAAAAAAATTGGAATATACAAGTTTAAGTCAGAATAATATTATTACATAAAACAAAACTAAAAAAAAGTTATTAAAAGATTTTCAAAATATTGAATTTTTTAAGTAATTAAACATTAAAAAAATATTATTATTATTATTATTATTTATTTACATATAATTCCAAATTATAGTGCAAAAAAGAAATAAGAGCCTAGCTACTGGGAACTGGGACTTTCAGCTCCATAAATGAACAATTGATGTTATTAATTGATTATTATTAACTTATATGATTATGTTATTGTTTTTGAAGTAGTTATGTATGTATTTTTTCGATGTTTTCGTTGGTGAATGTGTTGAGCATTGCGTACACTGTTTGGTTACTGGGAAGGATTGCATTGAATTGTGCAGATATGTTGCACGGATTTAGTCCTAGTAAGTGTGATATGTTGACAATGCAGTTGCATGTTGAACAAATAGGTGGATCTTCTCTTCTTAGAATGTGCTGTTGTTACCGTATGTCCTAGTCGCAGTCGAGTAAAGGTAGAATTTATATTGAATGTGTTTGAACAACAACAACAACTTAAAGGCGCTACCACCAATTTTAAACGAATTTTATTTACTCGTTTACGAATATTATTATTCGTTTTTTTTTCTATCTTTGGCTGGAGATATAGCTATTTCAAGGATTGCCAATTCCTTTCATCAGTCTCCTTTTAGTGGTATTGAGCTTTAATCCAATTTTATTATGAAAAACTTTTTCACATGCACATCGTGAGATTCGACTGACATTCTATAGTACAAATAGTACAATATAACAACAATGGTAGAATTTATAGCCATGGAAGTAGTTGTTGGATAGATAGGGCCTCGGCAGCTAGTGTTTGAGCTGGTGTAATGATTAGAGTTGCTATGCCAGGACTCCAGATTTTTCTTTTGGATAAGATTGTCAATAAGCCTTTTGACATCTAGCTTGGAGTATATATTAAAGAGATAAGTGGGGGATCTGCTGGCGAGTTTTGCTTCATGGTCGGCGAATTCGTTCCCTACGATTCCGATGTGGCTGGGTACTCACATTAACTTAAGGGAGTCTTCGTTTCTTATAAGAATATCTCTTATGTGTTTTATAAGATTGGATCTATGATCAGGGTTAAAGATCGCTCTGAGAACTGAAAGGCTGTCCGAACATTATGATGTGCTTTTTTAGTTTAAAAAAATAAGTTTTAAGAAATGTATAGGTACCATTATCGCATTACTAATACAAAATTAAAAAAAACTATGTTAACTCCCGAAAATCGGTTTCAACCTTCCAAAGGACTTTGGCGGTCGTATCACCATATTTGAGACGGATAATAATTCCACTGAATTACAATTCCAAAAACACAGATAATCAGTTGGAAGTTTGAAGGTACCTAGCGTTTAGATAGATTGTAGATGAGACAGAAATACAGACATTCTTACCCACTTTGACAAAAGATATTTTAATGACTGAAGATGGATCAAGCCGTATTTTCAAGAAAATATATGTAGTTGTGTATAACGGAAACTGTCATACATAAAAAGGCTTTATTACATTTACTAACTTTGTATTGCGAACGACTCAAAAGACCTTAACTAAATTTCATATCTAAGAAGGTCTAGACTCTAGACAGCTGAATAATAAATTCAATGTTTTGAAAAATATATGATGAATTTGAGAAACCTAATCTCAAATTAGCATAGGTGTTCGAATTTTCTTAAAAAAAAAAAAAAATAGATTTAAAAAAAAAAAACTGAAGTTCCTGAAAATTTTTTCACTGAAATAATTGAAACGTAACACTTGCTAGGAATGCTAATCATTTTACCCTTAAGGCGTAGAGATTATCCTTGAACGTACAGTGGATGTGGAATACTAATTCTTTTCTTTAGCCACACCACACGGATGTGGAATGCCTTAATCCACTCAATTTTTCCTTTCCATTGTGATTGTAGTGAGACAATCCAAACCAATGTGCATCGGTATCTCCTGTCATCTTCTCCAAATTCCTTAAAAGGAATAAGTGTACCGGTGTTACAGTTTTTCGTTGTGTCAAGTTGAACCAAAGAAATTTTTAATTTTAAAAGAAACAATTTTTATTCAATTTATAAGATATAGCAAATTTACATTACGCAGAATCCGACGACGACTGACTGGCCTTACTGATGATTTCAAACCGTTCATCATGGGAGTTGAAAGCAGTGGTACTTCTATTACTGGCGAGGCGATTAAAGCTAAATTGTTGGACGGTGACTATAGCAAAATCAAGACTGAAAATGCATTTTTTGGAGCTAAAAAGAAACCTTTTAAAGGACTGTCTTCGAAAGGAAACATTAAGTGCTATGAATGTGGAAAGCACTTATGCTATGAATGTGGAAAGCAAGGTCACGTTTCTAAAAATTTTCCCAACAAAAAGAAACTTTATGAAGTCAAGAAGAGTGTAACCAAAAATGCTTTTTGTGCTGTGCTTTCATGTCGAACTGGAATAGACGATGACTGGTACATTGACAGTGGTGCTTCAAGGCACATGACGCCTCATAGATACTGGATGACCAATGTCAGGAAATCGTCAATAGGAGATATTGTGACTGCTTACAACGAAAAGATGCAAGTGACTGGAATGGGAAACATTTCATTGAATGTGGATACACGAGAAATTGAAGTCAATGAAGTTTTGCACGTCCCTGAAATATCAGCAAATCTTCTTTCTGTTGCACAGATAGTCAAACATGGCAACGAGTTGATTTTTAACAAGGATGGGTGTAGTATATTCAATGGTGATGGTGAACTTCTGGTCAAAGCTGAATCCTCAGATGGTGGTATAAGATCAAAGGACAAACGTTGTCGTGTATGCTTGCAAATGCATCGTCGAGATTGATGACATGGCATAGACGTTTGGGGCACATCAACTATGCTGATTTGTGCAGAATGAAGAATGGTGCTGTGAAAGGAGTGGATTTCAGCGGAGACGTCAATTTTTTGAAGAAGTGTGAGACGTGCCTCAAGGGTAAGCAAACTCGTGTACCATTCAAACACACAGGAACACCAAGAGCATTTTAGATCTCATACATTCTGATCTTTGTGGTCCCATGGAAAACAAATCAATTGGAGGATCGAGGTATTTTTTAACTTTCATTGTTGACTATTCGCGAAAGGTTTTCGTCTATTTTCTGAAATTAAAATCAGAAGTTTTAAGTGTGTTTAAAGAATTTAAACAAATGGTTAAAACACAAATAGGACGAAAAATAAAGGTTATTCGAACTCCGGAGCAGAATGGAGTTGCTGAACGATTTAACCGTACAATTGTAGAACGTGCCAGATGTATGATTTTCGATGCCTGATCTTGATAAGTCATATTGGGCAGAGGCGGTAAATACATTTGCAGTAAATGATGTGAGCCGTTTTAACTCAAAACACGGACAGGCACATTGGACTGCAGTGAAGCGGATTTTCAGGTACTTAAAAGGAACTAAAGATTTAAAACTACATTTTGAAGGTTCTGAAAGTCTCAACGGTTTTTCGGATGCTGACTGGGCTTCAGACATAAACAAATGTCGATCATGCACTGGTTTTGTATTTAACTTATGTGGTGGTGCGATATCTTGGGGAAGTAAAAGGCAACCAACCGTCGCGCTTTCTAGCACTGAAGCAGAGTATATGGCGTTGTCGGCAGCTGTTCAAGAAGCAACTTGGCTTAAACAGTTTGGAAATTGATTTATCGTTCAAGAAACAGCAAATAATAATTGCGTGTGACAATCAGAGTGCAATCTAAAACTAGCTGAAACAAATTGTTTTAGGTCAAGATCTAAACACATTGAAGTTCGCCATCATCATATATTCGTGACCGAATTAAAGATCAAACTGTTGCTGCACGTTATACATATATCAACCGAAGAAATGACTGCTGATAACCTTACAAAGGCAGTTCCTAGTAACAAGCACAAACTTTGCGTTAAGAAGATGGGCATGAATATTAAAAATTAAAATTGTCTTATTTAAATATTTTAATAAGTGGGTGTGTTGAAATATTATATTACCTTCTTGTTACTATCGTACTTAGTTCATTTATATCAAAGACGCTGTTTGATTTTTTTTATAAATATAAACTGATTTTATATTTATTCCTAATTGAACTTTCAAATATATTATAACTTTTTCTAACTGGTGTTTCATTATATATAAAATCCCAATAGTTTTGTAAAATAAAATTAGTTTGATTACAATTTCCACCTAAATATATTTAAATTAAATGATTTATTAAAACAAGCGTAGCACTGCTACGCAGATTCCCTGCTAGTAGTTGATGGCGCCCCTAGTTTTGTTGGAACACGCGTGAAGTTGGCTACTGGCGGTCCATACTTAATACGTCAATGGTTGACGTATTAGGTATGGACCGCCAGTAGCCAACTTCACGCGTGTCGCAACATAACTAGGGGCGCCATCAACTACTAGCAGGGATATGATTTCTTTAATTAATTATTTACTATTGAAATATTTTGGTGGAAATTATTATCAAACTACTTTTATTTTACAAAACACATCCATTCCTTATGCCATGAGTTACTTACAGATGAATATATTATCGTTTTCATTTAAATTCTAATTGCAAAATTAGTACACGTATTTAACACTAAAATATGATGGCGTTTTTAGACTGTTTTTAGCTGGAACAACTTTTCTTGGCTGTTTGTATGAAAATTTCAACCGACTAGCGGTCCATATCTAGTACGTCAATGACGTCAATGTTTTATTCATTTTTAATGCATTAAATAGTACTAAACTTTCAGTCTTAAAGCCCGTATGATACTTCTTTTTTCTTATTTTTAATGCATTATTAATGTAACTAGAGCAGTACAAAAAATGTTCAATACAAATTTCCAAGCTGTGTGAGTGCGAACACCAGAATCACAAAAAAAAATGTTCTTGCGTTTACATTTTTCAGCCGCCGGCGTAGGAACAGCCTAGCCAAAAAATAAACGAGTTTGTGAACAGACCCAAAAAGCTGATGATTTTAAAAAAGGCGGGAAAATTAATCCACCACTCAGCTTAGGTGAGAGTTTGTGCACGCACACTTTCTCACCTAAGCTGAGATCAGATCATATCGAAGCTTGTAGGTAACGTCAAATTAATTGGCAGGATTAACGTCTCTGTTAGCTCCTTTATTTTTGCGGTTTTATATTCGGGTACGTTGAGTCTATCTCTTTCCCTTACACGGTGTCTCCACGATCTAGATTTCATAGAATGTTAGATAGCATTATATTAAAATTGCCTATGGAGACCGGAAATAGTATTCTATGAAAAAATTCTTGCAATATATTGCTCAGCTCATAGCATGCTGTAGATAGTATTCTATGAGCTGTCATTTTCATATTGACTTTTCTGTTTTCTTTGTAATTGGACTGAAATAGTATGAAATAGTAAGCTATCAAATGCACCCCTTACATTTTATAACATTCTAGCAATATTTCTTTCTATGGAAAGTGACAGATGGTAATCTATGAAATCTTGCTCGTGGAGACACCGTGTTATGTTAGACGTTATTTTTTTTTATTTTGTTAGGGTACGTCGAATTTCTATTCCCTTCGTATGTAAAATGTTCCGTTAGCAGTCGCACCAAGGATTTTTAGATTTCGCTTTTTCCCTGAGAAATGTTTTTGGACCGATAATTGTTACCGATATTGTGTCAAGATGAACCAAAGAAACTTTTAATTTTAAAAGAAACAATTTTTATTCAATTTATACGATATAGCAAATTTACATTACGCAGAAGGCGACTTATTCGTTTAAGCGGCGACAACTACTGACTGCCGTCGTATCTAATATAATCCTTCGATGAGTTTTAATGAATGGTTATGGCAGTGTTGTCGTTGACAGTTGCAAAACTAAATAAAGATAAGTTTTTTTTACAGCCCAAAAAATCTATTCAAAAAAACAATGTCGACTGAAACCACTCCATTGACTGCAGCTGCTGCAATGGCTGCAGTTCCTCCGGCAGGTCCATCTTATGTGTTTCCAGGAGTTTCTCCACATTCCCGACGAAGTCAAATGCGACGGTTTCAATGTCTCATGTGGACAGTTTTTATGTATACAATCCACAAATCTCTTTGTTCTTGCTTTCCCCTATTGATTTCGCATTTTCATTAACAGAGGTATAATCATCCTGGCACTCATCATTGCAACAAATTTCAGCAGTTTCGAACCTGATACAAACTCCACAACACTGCACTTAAGTGTCGATACTGATGAAACTCCGTTAAATGCTTCTGACTTGTTCCTTCTGCTTATGAATATGAATGATCCTTTGCCGGATGAAAAACCATTTGAGTGGAAATTTCCACCAATCAATGCTTCATTATCAGCCGAAGCTGAAGAATTCGCTCTTAGATCGTTGGGAGATCAAGAACTCTTTGAGGAAAACCTTTCTCTAACACCGGTTAATAGTCCGGCATTTCGTCACTATCGTTCAATCAGCACAACTCCAGAATCCAGGAAACTATCTCGACGTGGTTACGTCGAATACCATGCTACATTACTTGTAGCCAAAAAGTTCAACTACACAAAGAAACCTGGTCGGAATAATATCGGTAATGGGCCTGCATTAAATCTTCCGGATCCTAAGAAGACTGTGAAATGTAATACCACAGAGAAGTACCGTCGAGCGAACGGTACATGTAACAATATTCGACATCCTACGCGGCATGGAGCAGCTTATATCCCATACCGACGCCAAGTCGCTCCAGACTACAGCGATGGAATATCGGCTCCTAGAAAGTCTCATTCCAGTACAGAACTTCCTTCGGCCCGTCAAGTTTCACTTCAGGTACATCGGGCCTCATATCCCACTGACTCCAATTTCACGGTAATGTTGGCAGTTTTTGGGCAGTTCCTAGACCACGACATAACTGCAACAGCTTTAACGACCTCTCAAGATGGCGAGTCCATCAATTGCTGTACGGTTCCGTTAAGCACTCATCCAGAATGTTTTCCCGTACCTTTAGGACCTGGTGATCCGTATTTCGCTCTGTATAATGCCACGTGCATGAATTTTGTAAGATCCGCTGCTGCTCCAACCGGTATTTATGGTCCACGTCAGCAGCTAAATCAAGCTACAGCATTTATAGATGGTTCCGTAGTTTACGGCAACACTGATCAGAAGCAAATGTCATTGCGCACAAGAAAGAACGGAACCCTGCGAATGTATACTACCAACGATGGAAGAGAACTTCTTCCACTCTCCACAAATCCAGACGATGGATGCAACCAGGAAGAGATGAATTCCATGGGGAAGTACTGTTTTGAGTCCGGTGATGACCGATCCAATGAAAACCTTCTATTAACCTCCATGCACTTGTTATTTGCGAGGCATCACAACTATCTGGCGCATGGTTTGCAAGCTGTAAACCCTCAATGGGACGATGAAGAAATTTTCCAAGAAGCTCGAAAGATTCTCGGAGCACAAATGCAGCATATCGCTTACAATGAGTTTTTACCGATCTTGTTGGGAAAAGATTTGGCAAAGAAAGTCGGAATTACATCGGATACCCGTTCCAAGGATGATACCTATGATCCAAAAGTTGATGCAAGTGTTGCTAATAACTTTGCAAGTGCAGCCTTCCGATTTGCTCACACTCTTTTACCGGTAAGTTTGTAGGCAGCTTGGGGTAACGGTTTAAGTTCTCTATTTTTAAACATTGCAGGGCTTATTTCAAGCGACAAAGGATAATAGCACTCAAGGATCTATAGAACTACACAAGATGCTCTTTAATCCGTTCTCCCTGTGGACTGAAGGTGGTATTGACAAAGCTATCGAGCTGTGTGTAAATAACGCTGTGTCTCGAGTTGATCGTTTCTTCACCATCGAGCTGACGGAAAAACTCTTCGAAAACGCAGCTGAGGATCATCTTTCGGTATGCGGCTTGGATTTGGTTTCCTTAAATATTCAAAGAGGACGAGATCATGGACTACCAAGTTATCCAGTATTTCGAAAACATTGTGGATTTCCCACTATAAAAACATGGAAGCAAATGGAAGCAGCTATCGAACCCGATTCACTCAAGTCTATTCGGGAAATTTATAGGTAAGTGTCTTCTTGAACACTTAACGGTTGTGCAAAGAATACATATTGCATATAGCTCTCCAGATGATGTAGACTTCTACACAGGAGCATTGAGTGAACCACCAATTGAAGGTGCAATTTTTGGACCAGTTCTAACTTGTATTGTATCGGATCAATTTATTCGTCTTAAGAAAGGTGATTCACATTGGTATGAGCGTAAACAAGGACTTCAAACATTTTCTCCACGTAAATATATTAACATTTTTGTTAAAAAATCTAATTTTAAATATTAATTTAGGTCAATTGAAAGAGATATACAAAACGACTTTAGCTGGAATAATTTGCCGTAACTCAGATGCTATTGATCAAACACGAAGGTTCGTAATGGAACGTGAAGGTTCAGAAGAAAATATATTTACAAATTGTACGGAGTTAAAGAATTTCAACTTCTCACCGTGGAAAGAAAAAATCCGAGCTAAGAATCTAACTAGACTAACTGTTGGTAATAGTGAAACTTTGGTTAGAGTTATGACAGAAGTAAACTCTACCATGCCACCTAATTTTCGATTGTAGATTTAGATAAATAATTTTGTGTTTAAAAAATGTTTTTGGTTTAAAAAAGATTTCAAATAAATAAATTTAATTTAAATGAAGAACGATTGTTGATGGTATAGTAGTGTGCATTTATGTGCAAAGTTTTCAAAAACTGTACTTAAGTAAGAATTTATATTTAAAAACTTTTCGTTAGAACATCGAGCAGTGAAAAAACTACAGGGTGTCCAGAAAACATTGGATAATCCTGATACAGCGTAAAGCGAACTTTATGATTGCTCTGACACCGGAAATAAAAAGTAAATAGTTACTAAAGAGTAACTACTAAAAACATGTTTTATCGTTCAGTGTATTTTTATGTTCTATGTCTATAGTACTGTAAGGAAATTCTTGGATTCATGTGCAAAAATAAGTTTTGAGAGTTTTTGTTTGTCTCGGCACCTACCGGGTGGGCCGATGTAATTCAAATTTGGTTCATAGGATTTTTAGGTTAATTAGCTCAGAGCTTTTTTTTTTTGTAGGTGACTCTGTAAGTCTAAAAATAACGGTACCTTCCATATAACGGTGTTATTAAATTTCCACCTGTCTCATTATAACGACTGAAGCGATTTGAACGAAAGTAAATATTGAAATTGTCGTATGTTTTTTTAAATAAATGGAACAAAAACTTATTTCAGAAATGTTTTTGTTAAGTTTTAAATAATTTTTAAGAACTGTTTTTTTGAATTCAATAAATATTTCAAAAACCTGTTGACGGATTTTTAGGAAATCAAGTTTTAAGGTATATAATTTTTCATATATAATTGTTTGTAATTAATATATTTTAAATTTTCAAGAACAATTTCTTCTGACAGTAACGTTGTTTTATTTTTATTTTTTTTTTATAGACCATCAGATATCTTTCCACAAGAGCAAGTTTAGGCGACCCAGTCGTGCCCTTTATTTTTTTACTTACTTTGCGTTTTTGAATACTACGACGACAAATTGATGAATTCTATAGATTTTCTTTTGCAGCAATTTTCCAAACTATTTGTGTCAATGTATATAATCGATAGAGAATTTAAACAACTCTTGGACTTTTTTATTAAGTAAAACTGAATTTATTTTGAAATTCATTTATTTTGAAGTCCATGCAACAAACTTTTTTATAAGAAACTACAAACATTTTTAATTTTCTCCAGTTTTTCCTCTATAATTATTTCTTACGTTCTACAGCAAAAACTTTAATTTTGTAGAACGTTAAATTTCCTACAATTTTGATTATCCAAACATGTTTTTACGTATATTTTTTGCTGAGATATAAAAAAATAACTTTAAAAAAATATATTTTTTCAAATTTCACAAAAAAAATTCAAAACGACTTTTTTCTGAAGCGCCCCTCTTAGAAACGAATCGACACAAAAACATGTTTGAAGAATCAAAAATGTGGGAAACTTTAACTTTTTAAATTTCAAAAAGTTCTAATTTTTTTTAAATATGTTTGAAAATATAAAAAAATTGTGCGAAAACCAGAGGGGGGGGGAACTGCAAGAAACCTGATCTCAGGTTTGTCTTTAAAAACTTTTTTTCCTTACGACCTTCGATTAAACCATTCAAAACTATGTCTGACCAAGAGGCATTAATTTCAATATTTGTTTATATCTGGGGTCTGGGTGGCTTACTTCGCGGGTTCAAGCAATTTTAACTCGTTGTGAATGTGAATGCTTTCACTCTATAACACCCTTTTATTGATTGCATTTCAGGAAACTAAGAAATGGAACTGTTTATTTAAGCGTTATATATAATCTTCAATTCATTTGTGCATTTACTCTGTCAATATTGTTGTTGACCATGTAAACAGTTTTAAAGTATCATAATCATTACTAAATTTCTTTTCAAAAACCGATAATGCTATTAATGATGCAATACTTTTTAAAATTAAAATCGATTTCATCAGAAAGTTCCATTATTACAAAGTTCCAGACGATAAAATGGAGGAAACAGTAAAAGATTGCATCATTTTAAATTCACTCAAGGTATAAAGTAACAAACACTGATGATAAGCAAAATTTATTTTAAAAAATCATTTATTTAAAATAGCTAATACCTAAGTGCAAAAAGGATTGTTTGTCTATACTTTAACATATAAGTTCCATCATTATTCGAATTCACAAACGTTATGTTAAAATATGAAATAATCACACATTTTGGAAAATATTATTTAAGTAAAATGTCATTTCCACTTCAATCTTAAGTTGTTCCAGTAACTAAAGTTGCAATTGTTATAACTGGAACCATCATTGTTGTAGATTTTGGATATTCATTCTTCATTGCTGCACATGATCCATGTTGCAATACCGAAAGTATGCATGCACTGGTAAACACTAATATTAGAGTAATCCAAAATGAAAAAAAGAATGTTTTTCGGACGTTCTGCCACCAAGGATCATTTTGAAAAGGCATTAGTTCTTCAAGACTTAAACTCTTCAATTTACTGAAAATAGAAGAAGTTAAAATAATTTAATTTTGTATACTATAATATCTATTATGCCTGTATATACCTAAGTTAATTTTGTTCAATTAAATTTTTTTTTTAAACTTTGTTATATAATTTTTGTCTTATGTTTAACTTTTCAAGGATGTTTGTTTCGCGTGTGAAAAAAATCCAAGTTTTATAATAAAGACTATAGCTAAACTCATTTATTTTAATTTTGTGCAAGTAAAAACATAGACAAATATGTTTGTAATTTATTTAATGAAGTGTCTATTTTCTAATTTTATGTTAAAGAAAATTTTATAATTTTGATATAAAGATCATTTTTTTAAATTCCGGCAAATTACTTGCTGATGCCGACGATATTGAAATTAGGGATGAACAGAACGTGATGTTGTTGGTGCTTTCGTGAGTATTGAAAAGAAAGCAAAGAAGATGGGTTTAAAAAAAGAAGAAAGGACACTCAACACCGCTCGTCTATGGTCACCATAGACAGCTTTAGTTCTGAGGTTTTCAGACTTTGTCTATATATAGTTCCACTCCACTATCAATCCAGCAGCGCTAAGAAACACCGAAAATTTGCTTTTACCTGCAGCTTCTTTGGTCTTAGAATGCAATTGAAAAGAAAAGCCTTCTCTCGAGCAACTAATAGATCTTGGTATAAGACTCTTATCATCCCGGTCCTGACGTGCAGAGGCATGTACATTATAAAAGCTTAAAGCTGTTTTCAGAGAAAACATTTCGGGTGATTTTCGGTCCTGTATGCATTAATCGGGAATGGAGAAGAAGATCCAAAAAGGAACTGTACGCAGAAAGACACCGACCATGTTAAATTTGAAAATTCAACGAGTGAGGTGGCTGAGTCACAGAGATCAAATGGACACAATTGCTTCAGCCCGTAAAGCTTTTGAATCCAACTCCGTATAGAAAGGCCTCGTATAGAAGGATAGCGTAGCAGGTGACGCACACAAGTGGAAGAGTACCTCAACCAACTTGACGTGCGAAAATTGGTACAGCAAGCTAGAAACCGAAGGAATTGCAGGACTATCTAAATATTAAATTTCATAAAAATTTGTAAATAAATTTACGCTATATTCGGTGGTATAAATAACGGTTCTACAGAAAGTGTCGTTTTCGAAATGTTTAATTGCGATTATAGGTTATAGGCGATTTTACTATAAGGCAAGTTTTGTATTGGTAAAAAAAAGTTTTTAGATAAAAATCAAACATGACATTATACGATGATAGAGAACACGAAAAAAGTAGGTCCGACAATTCTGTCTGTCTGTCTGTCCGTCTGTCAGTCTGGATGTATCGTCACCTACAGCCTAAACGGTTGAACCGATTTTCTTCAAACTTGGTACTCTGTATTTTTAGAGTAATATGACCAGGCTTATTTTTGACATTTATTCTAGGTCTGCGAAAATAACGGTACCTGCCATATAAACTTAACAGATAATTCAATTTTTCTCGATAAAGCACGACCGATTTTGATAAAATTTAACATGACTGATTTTTTTGAAAACGGTCGATGTTTTTGGACAAACATTTTTTTTTATTTTAACTAGATTTTTAACGGTATCTGCCATACAAGCATTTTAGACAATTCCATTTTTCTCGTAAAAAATACGATCGATTTTTATAAAATTTCGTACAATAAGTTTGTAGCCAAAGGTTGTGATTTTCGCTTTTTCAGAATATGTTTACATATTAACGGTACCTGACAAATAAGCCTTAAATACAATTAAATTTTTGTCGTAAAATATACGATCGATTTTGATAAAATTTAGTGTGACTGATTTTTTCCCAATAATGAAGTATTTTTTTTGAAATTTATTTTTAAAATCACCTCATTAACGGTACCTGTCATATAAACGATACAGAAAATCCAATTTTTCTCGAAAAAAATACGATCGATTTTGATGAAATTTTGTGTGACTGATTTGTTGCCAATAAGGAAGTTTTTCGTTTGCATTTTTTTTTCAAAATCACCTTACTAACGGTACCTGCCATGAAAACGCTATAAAAACTATTTTTACTTCCAATTATTTATTATAGTTTCTTGCTTAGTATCCTAAGCCAAAGGATAGTAATCTTACACAAGAGCAAGTTTGTCCGACCCAGTCGTGCATTTTATTTTCTAATGAATTTTTTCTTGTGTGAAATTTTATCAAAATCGGTGGCATTTTTTTTTTGAGAAAAATTGAAAAGAAAACGTGACTGTTTTGGGTTAAAAATTATAAGAAATTTTAATTAAGCATTTTAAACAAGATGACATTTTAAATTTTGTATACCCTTATATACCTATCATATACAATTTGATCTCATATTTTGTACATTTTTTGATACATTTCGCCATAACATAAAAATATTAATAAATTTTAATGTTATAAATAAAAAATAAAATTTTATAAATCCAAGAGTCAATACCCAGTTTTGCATTTAATAAATTGATTTATGGAAACCACTGTTGTTTGATATTTTTTATCATCAAAAACATTTTGCTACCAGGCAGACTTTTGCTTTATCGCAGTTTCTTATTTTTTTTTTAACAAAATATTGATTTATTTTTGGCACCAATTCAATCTGCGTCAGCTTTACCTTTTCTATCTTATCTCTTTTATTTATTATTATATTTTAAAATTGCAATTTTATACGACAAAAAAACGTGTGTTTTTTTTTACAATAATACCATGTCTTGTTATTTAAGACAATATTTTTAAAAACCTTGGTAGTAATCTTACAAAAATTCAGGAATAAAAAAACTACCACCATAAAATAGTCGATTGCTCTGTTTCGTTAGATTTCGAAAAGTTTTGTTCACTGAGCGGACGTAATAATGTGCTCCCGCATCATGAATAAACGAATACAAAATTACGACACTTGGTGTTTTTCAGCTTTTTGATGTTGTGTTTTTGTCACTTGTGACGTAAGCACAAACAGAAAAACAATTATATGGTGGGATCTTGTTATGACTTTACCCCAACCAATGAGTAAAAGAGTGCAAGGTGCTTACGTCACAAGTGAGACAACAACAAAGTGAAAATGTTAAAGCATGGGAGAAAGAATACAAGATGACGACATCTTGTATTCTTTCTTTCATGCTTCCGCATCATACGGTTACGGACGAAAATTCGAAAAAACATTGAAGACAACCTTTGCAGAAAATTTCGTTACCTTAAATTTTACTCAATAGTTTTTTTTGGGATCAAGAGTTTTAAAGTTAAAGAAAAACCGTCAGGAAGCAAGGACTTTTAGGGACAGTCTTTTCAGCTCTGGTTGTTTGTAACCATTGATTATTTCAGTTGTTAGCCATAGATTTTGTATGTTTCTATGGATTCCAGCAAATGGTTAAAGAGCTGAAAAGACCTTGCATTAGTATGTTAACCACCTCACTAGTCCAAACCAAGTTATAAAGCTAGTTTTTTTCGCACAACTTATTTCCCACCTAGACATTGACAAAATATTGTTATTTTCATTGATCTCTTTCTACATATTTTTAAACATTAAATTTGGTTAAAATCCGTCAAATTGTTAAACAGAGAGTAAATAGTTGTTTCCTTTCGTTGTTTTGAATCAATACATAATTTGAATACAAATAAGGTTGTAGAATCATGTACAAATTTTAAGGCCAACTTTCTTTTTGTACAAAATTTGATACAAAACTTTTTAAATAAAAATGAAAAAATACTTACTGATTTTCATCTAAAACTTCATAATCTTCTCCATCGTTTGAAATGTTGACAATACACTTGGATAAAAGGGCAGTTGTTTCAGACGCCATTCAAATTGATTTTTATTCACAAATTCACCTATTGCTACAACTTTCAAAAATTCTGACTAAAAATGATTCTTTAAGATACAAATTTATTATCTATGTGACATCCTTATCTTTTTACAAGATTGTTTTGATAATCACTTATCTTAAGTCGCACTTTTAAAGAAACACCTTTAAAGCTTTCGAAACAAATTATAATGAACAATGTATAAGAAATAAAAGTATCTTTCACCTTATTAAAGAACCTGCATCTATTCAACCCCAAACAGAGATATTAAACTTATGTGCGAGGCGGGGGAGCAGCACTCATCTTTAAGTAGGTACTTGCTTGCTTGATGATGATACTGGCTGGTGTGCGCCTCTTCTTCAGCTCAGTTTCGGTTCGTGAAAATGTTATTTGATGATTTTAATTCCTGTAAACAACCTTATCTGTATCTCCCGCATGTCTACAAATGTGTGTGCACTATTAAAATGCTCCAGCACTACACAGATACTGAGTCGGCAGCGACATATAACAATGAAAAGCTGTCGTCGAAAGATGTGTTGCCCCATGGCATGTGTGTCTGCGGCGTTGGAGGCTCCACAGTGGCACAGTGTTTGTTGAAGAGAAACTGATAATGTGACTAGGAAATTCCTTGTGCTACATGGACTGGATAATTTTTAGATCAACAAAAACGACAAAATCCCAAGATTGAAGGATAACCCTTATACAATGTGGTGGTGACTGGTGGCAATGATAATGATGACGACATGAAGACGTAACTTTTTACAAGTTCCCAAGGGGCATGCCTCAGCCAACACCCATGTGTGCTGCACCATGTTCCATAACAGCCAAAATGCTAATTGAAAATACTGAAGCCCTAAATGGCTTCATCATTGTCGTCGTCGTCGTCGTCATCACAAGGTTCCCGGTTTTTGTTGTTATGACTCTGTATTATAAAGCCGTTAATTTTTTAGGAAGCATTTCCATTTGCGTTTTGTGTACACACTATACTCAGCATATGGATGATAATTATTTTGCATATGTGGCTATATGCGGGATGGAGTGAATGTATAAATGTTGACAATTAGTATGAAGCCTAAAAAAAGTGTTCATGTATGGAATAAAAGGATTTACACGTTTTTTTACCACATTTGGCACATTTTTGCGGTTTTGTTTAGAATATTTTATTGAAATGTATATATAGCATGAGGTGCTTTTGTTTGTCACAGAGTTGTACAGTTTGTGGTTGCCAAAATTTTAGCATTGCAAATTAAGATATTCAACTAGGCCTGGAAGACATAGACCACATGCCATAATTAAAAGATGTTGCTTATTCCTGAAACCATTGACTTTGGACAGTCTTCCACATCCAAACAGCCATTCCCTCTAGCAGAAAGGAAGCCGATTGAGCCACAAAAAAAAAAACACATTATTGCTATCTTTTGGAAAAGTTACCAATAGTACAGTCAATAGGGAAATATCTGAGAAAAGTTTTGAAGGTCTCCAAATTTGAATGCAGTTTTGTAGGGCGGTTGATTCTGAGTATAAAACGGAGTTTGCGAGAAATTCAAGTGACCGGCAATGATAAACGGCTTAGGATCACATCATTATATTATGGTTTGATAAGAAAAGTAATGAATGACTTTTGGCTTTGGTATCAAAAGTGTATAGGCGGGTGTCGGCTTAAGCCTTATCCAAAAAAAGCATTTATTTTGGGGCTGACGTAAAAGTTACCTGAAGTCTAAGCATATATATTTACACTAAGCTACTGTCGTTATGCTATCTATCCCATCAAAACATTCAAGTCATCAATCTAAAATCTATCACATTCAATCCTCATTCCTTGAATGATTTGGAATGGATTTTTATTAAATAAAATTGAACGTAAAACTTCTCCCTAAATATACACTTAAATATTACCATCTTTTCGTTTTTCTACTTTCGTCGTATCTATTTAAAGTAAAGCTGGTAAGATTTACCAGCTTATCCATATTTAAAACAAAACAAATATAATAAAATATCTAATGATTTCGATTTTTGAAACAAAAACAATTACTTTAATGTAGCACTTCTCATTTACAATTATACGCACTAATTGTGTGTAAATTGATACATAAAATGTTGGTATTTTACTTAAATTTAAATATTGAATTACTTATGCAATTTACAAATCAACATGTAAACATGTACATAATAACGATGCTATAGATTTTACAGATCAAAAATATATTATATATAATATATACTGTTTTACTTAGTGTTAAATAAAAATAAATAATTATAATAAATATAAATATATATATCAATTAAATATTTGTTTATTTTTTTTTTTAATTATTACAATATCATCATTACTTATATGGCTGGTTTAGGACGTTTTTTTTTAAATATATATTTCACTTCATTAATTGCTTTCTATTATTGTTTTTTTTAATAATATTTTTATTTTTTTATTTCAAGAACAAAATCTTAAAAAAAACGAAAGCACTGCATTGTACGTTTTTATCTCTTTTTTTTTTAATTTTTCTTCACATTATCTAGATTGATTTCAATAAAAAATATAAATATTTAATTTATAAGAAATCAGTGTACATTATTTTTATACAACAATATTTTGTAGTTTTATTTAAATACCAATTATGCTTGTTTGAAAATGTTAAGCGTTGTAGGAATTTTTTTTTTTTAAGATAACGAGTATGATTTAAATAAATAATCAATCAATAATCAATTTAAAAAAAACAATGATAATTTGGAAGCTCTACCTAATAAAATTTAAAATATATATAGGTACACATTTGCTATTGGATATATTTTTGTAATAATTTTTTTCACAATACATATATGATATTATTTTTTTTAACAAATTTTCCTAGAACTTATGCTTGAAGACTGATTTATAATATATTTTTTTTAATTAAATTAAAATAACATTAAATTAAATAACAATTATATATATCTTACTTATTGACTAGAGTAAACTTAGAGAATAATTAAATATTAAGAAAAACTTATATATAGGATAAAATAAAATAGGTGTTAGTTTTATTTTTGTATGGTTATGTAAATGATTTAATACACTTTTTTTATATTTTACCATTTTTTGATTTGTATTGTCTTTTCCATTTAAGTTTATGTAATTGAATTGATTTGTTTTATGTACAAGGTTTTTATTTTATTTTTTGAGTAACCATATGTACTGATCTATTTATTTTATATTTATTTTTATGTTTAAGTTTAACTTTAGTGATTTCAATGAATCAGACTTGAATTAAAGTAGTTCTTTTTTATGTTTATTGCATAATCTATTTTTACTCACATAAATGAAATGAAATCCTTGGGTAATTTTCAAAAGTTTTTTTTTTACTTTAAAATGTTATGTATAAATATTTTTTAAGGAACACACTCACCTTATTTTTTTGTTTGTTTTAGTTTAAGATTTAAAATTACATGACATTACAGAAAGATTTAAAAGTTTTTTTTTGGTTTGCTATAATACTATAGTATTTTAAAGTGATCAAGTTTGGCTCTTTAAGTGTATTAGTTTAGGTATAGGTATACATTATTTATGTATGTATGTTTATATAATAAATAATGATATTTACATGACTGCTTGAATTTGTTTGTGTAACAATACTTAGCTGATAACTTTAATTGTTGACTGAAGAACGGAAATATCTGAACGTTGAACGTGACTTAATTTGAAATATTTAAATTTAACTAATAAGGGAGGCAAAATTGTATAGAAAATATTTCTACTATGTAGTTGTACAATCTATTAGACTCTAACTTGTCAGAATGCAATTCAGTGATGGTTCCTTATTACAGATAGATGTTTAACCTGAAATTTCGGAAATCCATATCACGGTAGACAGACGAAACTTTGCACTCTTGGGTATGAACCACCTATATGGTCAACTGGAACCCGTCTTGCCGCGAACCGTGGGAATTTCCGTGCATAGACACTGAGGGAATATGACGGCAACCTTGTCTGCTTGAAAATAAAAAGTGTAACGTGTTTCCCATTCACGAAAACTGTAACCAGGAACCACTATCTGCATTTGAATCGTTTTTTTTCTGCGCGGCAAAAAGAATGTAAATTTGTTTAAAATTTCAGTCGGACATATAGCAATACCTTGTGAAGGCACCCTATATCAAAACGAGGGCATATAATTACAGTGTGACCAACTAATAAAATATGATAGCAGTTTTTTATCCAGCTTAACACTTCACCCCAAAAAATCTCTCTTTTGTTATTATCTGCTATGATAGTCACTGAGCTGGCAACATTTTTCATGATTTATTTGATGCCAAAAATCTATTGAATTTTTTGATGGTGGGTTTCTCTGACAGCCTTCTAGGGTTGCCAGTTATAAGAATATCATAAATTTAATAAAAGATGATGTTCGTGAATTACTTTAATTTTTTCTCAAAATAGCATTGCCAGACCAAAAAATTCACTACCAGACCTGGATAAAACTTAAACATCATAATGCAAGTTTTACAAAACAACATTACCAACTAAACCTTTATTCTTTTCAGATTTATATTTATATTATACCAATTTGAAAACCTTCAAATAATAGAGCTACAGTCTGCCACAAAAGAAATAACTCACCAGTCACCACCAAAAAAATTCAACAATTAATGTTTGTTATTAAATCATTGACCATACAATGTATATTTTTCGAATCGACTTAAAAACTGTTTA
Source organism: Baccha elongata (assembly GCA_951217065.1). Classification (NCBI taxonomy): domain Eukaryota; kingdom Metazoa; phylum Arthropoda; class Insecta; order Diptera; family Syrphidae; genus Baccha; species Baccha elongata. Next base: position 87,443,615 of record OX578273.1, read on the forward strand.
GTTATAATTCTAAAATTGTGGATTAAAATTATATAATCGAGTAGGTACTTTTATTTATATTGTATGTAATTATTTTATATTAAACTTGTGAAATTCATCTTTTGGACGCAATATTGTTTTTATTAAATAGTTCGGTTCCTAATAATCTTACAAAAAAGCCTGCAGAAAATGTAGATAATTAAGTTCACGAGTTAAGGTCAATTTTTTAATTTTGTTAACCTAAAAACAGTAAGAACCAAGACAACTAATGTTATATCAGCTAAGAATTGTGTTACAATAAACAAAAATGTATATTATAAGCTTTTTCAAGATAAGCATATTAAAGAAAAAAAAAAATATTAAAAATTTATTCTAATAAATAAAACAAAAAAACAATATTTTCGAAAAACAAAAATAGATAATTGCAAATACTTTTGTCATTTAAATTATATATATATATAGATACTATTCTTAAATTAATGCATTTCTCTTGCGTTTATTTTATTATACACTGAAGTATTAAAAATGTTTTGTTTGTGTTAAAACATGTGTATATCCAATCATAAGCGATATCATCAATTCAACAAAAAATGTATCATAATCACGACATTTTTTTTTATTTTTATTTATCATTTATTTATTATGTAAAAAATTCTTAAATTTAAAAAAAAAAAAAAACTAACGACGCATTTTATATTTCTTGTTTTTCTTTTAAAGATTTTTATGACTAAAAAATAAATTAAATTAAAATATAAAAATATTATCGTAAACTAATCATTAATAAAACTAAAATTGGTTTAGTATTTTAAATTAAAAATTACATTTAATAATACAAAGTCATAGCAGTTTTTTTTTTCTTTTTCTTGTTTAGTTTATATAAGGGGCAACAAGAAGTTTTAGTATATACTTGATTTCGTTGTTTGTTGCAATCTACATTTTTAATCTTAGGTAACGTTTTAGAATCCTTCAATGACACCGTAAGCTTCTAAACTTCCAAGAACTACATAGATAATCCATAGAGAGAATAGTATTGCACTGCTTAGGTATTTACATGCAGTGGGTCCACCGAGTTCTCCGCCAAATGAATTATGTCGCCTTATCATCAGAATGGTTATTGCTATTAATGCTTCTGTGCAAAATAGTGTCACAGAAAATGCTAGACTGAATATACGATAAGAAAAGAGAATATTTAAAAAAAATCAACCACAAGGTTTTAAAATATTATAACCCTAATCGTGAAATACGACGAATCTGAAATTCCTTTAACTATTGTGTTTTTTTTTTGGGAGGTGACAAGAAAGTACCAGTGCCCTGTGCACCTGACTGAATCTTTAAATGTTTTTTCTTTCCATGCTTTTCCGTCCATAAGGCTTTTTAACAGGCGGCTATATTCTCATATTTCCGTATAATTGGCTCTTTCTGACCACAAGAGTTCTTAATGGTAAAATTATGTTTTCCTCCAAATTTGTGGGGAGATTTTCTTATTTTGACAGATTCGTAAAAAGTTCTATTATTAGCAACCATTGACGTATTAGGTATGGACCGCCAGTAGCCAACTTCACGCTTGTTCCAACATAACTAGGGGCGCCATCAACTACTAGCAGGGAATCTGCGCAGCAGTGATATGATTTCTTTAATTAATTATTTACTATTGAAATATTTTGGTGGAAATTATTATCCAACTACTTTTATTTTACAAAACACATCCACTCCTTATGCCAAGAGTTACTTACAGATGAATATATTATCGTTTTCATTTAAATTCTAATAACGAAATTAGTACACGTATTTAACACTAAAAGATGATGGCGTTTTTAGACTGTTTTTAGCTGGAACAACTTTTCTTGGCTGTTTGTATGAAAATTTCAACCGACTGGCGGTCCATATCTAGTACGTCAATGTTAGCAACATCTTCATTTGACAGATTGGAATGAAAGACGATGTTCACATTGGACGTACTCACCCGACGCATTTTGACGTCTATATGTTTTGTCCCATTCCCACTTCGTTGTTAGAAAGAGACGGGATTTTGCGTCCGGATTTTTAGATTTTTTAAAATTTTCATGGATGCATTTTGATATTAGCTACTCTGACATTTGTTGTTAATTATTTTTTCGCTCTTTGCACCAATATTTTGAAAGTTTTCACAAAATTCGGTCACTTTTGATTGGAAATTTCAATTAAACATGAGCATATAAAGAAAATTGTTAACATCTGAGCTCATTTCACATATTTTGTTTTTTTTTGTGTGGTTTCGTGCATCCATTGTGTTCACACTATTCTGTGTCTGAACACGGCGGACTGGACGTAGGACAAAATGCGTCGGATGAGTACGTCCAATGTAAACATCGTCAAACGTTTCTTTCGGTTCTAACATTAGTTTTCCGTTTGCTGCAGCCCGTTATAGTTTTTCATTAGAGTAGCTCAACTTATGGGAATAAAAATAGACGTGCGATGTCTAATGTCAATTAAAATAAAAACATATGCTTACATAAAATGTCATTAGCCCGTACGACTTAAAGGTTCAACTATAATGGGTGAACGAAACGAAATGTTTAATTCCGATGTGTTCAATAAACACACTTTATCCACAATATATACAAAAAATAAGGGCATTGTAGTACGAAATAAGCGAGTACAAGGAATTCGCATAGACCCTGATTAGACCAGTCTTTTTTCCGTACGTTTCGTCATACGTCTTTTTGGCATTTTAAGTGAGGGGTGTAGTAACGAAGGAGGAAAGAAGTAACGAAAGCATGAAAATTTTAAGACTTTTTCTGGTTGAACTTTGACGTTTCTTGTTTGACGCCGGAAAGCGAAATTGAAATTGAATAAATTGACCATATGGGCGCGACTCAATGATTTGATAGCACTCAAAGAAACTTGACGTGGAATTATGACATAAGCGAATGACCCTCATTATCATTATGAATATAGTGAATCTGTGAAGTCAGTTAGATGTCAAATTATAGGATTGGCGTTCTCTCGGCTTTAACAGTGCTGCATGCTACTGCTGTTATCGAAACTTAAAGAAGCGATTTTATGGAAACAAGATATGAATTTCATATTCAATCACAATAACTAATAAATGGTCCGCGGCGTGCCTCCATCGACATTATAGTTTTCCTTTTAATAATAGTAGTATATCCACAAACATATTTATATATATGTATATGACATGTATATGTTACGTCGTTTTGGCGGCGCGAATTTTGAAGCTAATATTTAACGCAGCTTTGAATAATCTAAAAAAATTCGTGCGCAGTTCACGATAGAGTTTTTATTAAAAGTTTTTTTTTTACCTTCCGGGTTCAACTTGAAAACTGTTTCCTTGAGATTCATGGTATATCGCTGCGATTGTCCACGCTACACCGATTCCAAGAAATACGTTAACAGCATTACTTCCGGTTACGTTGCCGACACTCGCGTCAGCATGTTTGTCCTGTATAGCTGCTACTTTACTAGCAAACGTATCTAAAATGAATAGAATAAAATATTTTTGAATAAAGGTTAGGAGCTTTAAATGAGGATTTTCTTAGGCCTCGAGACCTAATTAAAAATTTAAATGCTACTATTTGGCAAAAATATTTATTTTATATATATGTAAATATATATACATATATATATATCAGGTATATATTCAAATGCTTAACACTCAAATTTGGCATACTTCAATTTACATTATATAAATTTGCAAAAATTAATCTTATGAATAAAATAAAATTTTAAAGCTACAACTCACCAGGTATACT